>JAHHUM010002627.1:0-722041 GCA_036173005.1 Crenichthys baileyi
TCCATTCTCACTTTTAAACATGAGTGGGGAAAAAAACTGTTAGCTTGTGTTGCTAAAGATTTATCTGCATGCATCAGCTTCATCCATAACTGTACATTTCCATATGTTCCCTAGTGCTTCACAGTGACCACGTTCTGAAAGTGAACAGACTATTGTCTCAGTTCGATGCTGTGGGAGCTTCTGTTTCTGACCAAAAACTTAATTGCAGTTTAACTGGTGATTCTAAACTGGCTGTTGTCTCGAGTGTGCATCCGTCTTTGCGTTAGACCTGTAATTAGACTGGCTGTTTGTCCAGCATATACCACATGTATTGTTTATTTGTCAGTTGGGGGGAAACCTCTAGCCTTGGAGGAAAATTACCAGATTGTTTTTGTTAACTAAATTTATTTACCAAAAATATGTAAAAGTCTCAATTTCCATGTACAAAAACAGCTGGGTGCAACTGAGATTACATATTAGCACGCGTATTCTGTGTATTCTGTTTCCCATCCTTTGACTGGTGTTATAGTAATGTTACTTTCTCATTCCATCCTAATTCCTTGCAATGGATTATGAGCAGTCAAATGTATAATTGGAGCCAAAAACTGTTAATCTGATTCTCAACATTAGAAAAAACAACTTTCCTGTAAACTTCAGCATCAACATCTATTCACAATGGAAAGCACTTATTTGAGTTTTATCGTAAGAGCAAAAGACTGTCTAGTGAGGAAACAGTTTGACTTAATTAAAAAGAAAACCAAACCTATGACTCCACACACAATATGCCTCATTTCAAGCACATGCTTTCTTGAAAACCTAACAGAAAATCCCAAATATATCCGTTTACGATACTAAGAAAAAGCCTCAAGTCATTTGCCATTTCCTTTTTGTATGGCGTCCAAAGAGTCATGTCGCCTTAATAACCATTATGGTAATTAAGGCTATATATCCATACTCTACATATTCTATAAAACAATAAAAATACCAAAAATAACGCAGTTTGACATGTAATTTGTTCACTGTTTATCTTGGCACCAATAAGGTAAAAGCCAAAAGTTATTACTGGTAGATTATATAACTTCCTTTGTTTTCATTTTGTTTTTTTGCTGTCCATATTTTGAGCATATAGAATTCAATATTCCATTGTGCTCTGGTGCAAGATCTGGACAGAGCAAAGAAAAACTCTGAAAGAAAACTTTAGAAGGCCTGGAGAACTATTGGTCAAAACCACTTTGAATCCATGACTCCTCTACTTCATCGTAAGGTTTTAGCAGGAGGTTTACATTCTAACTGCCCCGTAAAAGAGAAGTAAAAGACTGTAATTGCAAACATCACTTCAAGGAGCAAAAGGTTAAGATGATTTTAGAGATAGATGGATAGATGAAGGAATGAACATTAATGGCTATAATCTATGTTCAAATCCAAGTAACTCAGGCCTCCAATAAAAAAAGTGCTTTGCCTAACTGTGATCACTTAAATTGAGTTATAGCTTCACAGCCCACGTAACTGAAAGACGCCTTGCCTTCATCTTAAAGCCTTTAAGATAATTACTAACACTGTTCTCCAAGCAGATGATTAAACTTCACCCAAATCACAAGAATTTCCATCACACTTCCTGACGAGAGAATTATAACGGTGTTTCTGTAAATGAACGTACTGTATGTGCGGCCCGACAAGCCCCATTTCATACGCTGATGAGTTGGTGAAAACATGAGGATCATGCATTTCTCTTTCTGTTGTGGGCAGACGCCACATTGACAGCTGTTGCTGTTTTCATCTCCATCCACTCTGCAGTCGCAGCCAGATCCTTGAGTCAGTTTGCAGAGAGTGAAAGGCAGAAAACGGTGACATGAAGTGTAAATAAAGAAGAAGGCAGGAAGTGTGGTTTCTTTGTGTGAGACAAGGTTTCCTTCTGAGCTCCGACTAACCTCCTGACCTCTTTGTCCCCCTTCCCCCTTTTACTCCTTACTGTCTATGAAGCTTGAAAGCACACACTTCTTTGTAATCCTGTTGTTTCACCTGCCTTAGGCTTTGGTTTCCTTTGCACACTAAAGACAGGTTTGAGTTGCTATAAGCAGTATTTTGGTTAAAGGAAACGTGCATTTAAAGTTACGAAGCAAATGATCTGAAAACCAATTTTGACACTGATCACCAAAAGTCTATAAGCTTTAAACCTTATTAAAATGCTTCATTTTTATAACTGTGGACATTTGGTTTTATCAATCACTGCAGTTTGCTGTGTCCTTAGAAATACTTGGACCACTTTAGAACCACAAACTTCAATGTATTTTATTGGGATTTTATGTAACAGACCAACACAAATTAGCTCCCAGTAGTGAAGTGGAAGGAAATGAAACATGTGCTCAGGTTGAGGTGTACTGTTTTCCTTTACACATAGCATTTTGGCTCCATCTAAGCAAAGTACAATCTTTCGCATGTTTCTTCTTCTTACAGTATGGGTTTCTTCTAACAGAATATGTCCTCTTGACAGATTCTTCCACGTGGGCTGTGGAGTTCTGCAGCTCTTCTAGAGTTAACTGGGCCCTCTTCTTCTTTGATTAATGTTCATGTTGTCCGCCTGTCAGTTCAGGTGCAGGGCCATTTTTTGGTTTGTCTGCAGTTTTGCTGTACTCTTGATTTTTTGTGTTAAACCTTTGTATATTATTTTCTAAGCTAGCATTCTCCAAAACTCTCGTCCTGACCATCTGCTGTGTACCTTGGTCATCATGATGCCGTTTGTTCACCAGTGTTTTCTAACAAACCTCTGAGGCCAAAACAGATGTATTTATATTGAAACTAAATTACACACAAGTGGACTCTCTTCACTAATGAGGTGACTTCTGAATGCAATCAGTTGCACCTGACTTTTTATAGGGGTATCCGAGTAAAGAAGACTGAATAGAAATGCTTGCCACACTTTTTGTTTGACAAAAAAAGGAAAATTAAACCACACTACTATGTGTTGCTCTGTCAGTTACAGGTTCAGCTTTGTGGTTGCAACATGACAAAAGGTGGAAATGTTCAATGGGTATGAGTAGTTTTGTAAGGCACTGCACTTCAGCTTCATGAGGTCAATAAAGCTGTCATGTGTATTCTGCAAAGTCGGAGCTCCTTCAGAAATGAGGTGACTCAGTTCCAAGAACAGCTCAACACAAAAGAGTTGCAGAAATGCGCAGTGGCGATAAAACGCACAGCTCTTATTTAGGAGGTTTCCGCAGTCATTCTTATTTGACCTTTTCTGCATTCTTCTTGCACAACATAACATTTTATATTTAGGTTTTCTGATGTCATTTTTAGTTTGCAGCACGGTGAAAAAAAAAAAACTCAAAAGTTTAAGAGACAAACACTTGTTGAGTCCTAACTTACCGACATCACTGCTCCACGCTCTTGCAGCAACCATCTCATGGTAAACTGCCAACGCTCCAACCAGGAGAACCGCCGCAAACAGAAAATACTTGCCATTCCGCCGCAGCTTTTTCAAGGGGAAAAAACCCGTAATCATGTTGGCTGCGGGACGAAACTGACTCTCGAACAGTCACTCATTCGTCCGATCACCTTGCTTTGTTATCAGCGGGAGACCCCGGGCCACACAGCGAGTCCGCCCGCCAGAGAGCGGAGGCAGCCAGCCAGGCAGCCAGGCGCACACAGCTGCTCCTGGCGGGTGCGCTGCGACTTTACTGCTCCTGGGAGCCCGAGCGATACCGGTGCGAGAGTCCCCTGGCGGCTCTTATCCAAGAAAGAAACCCATCCTGTCCTGTGCCACACGGTAATCTGCACGGATCTCTCCGGATCATCTAAATATTTCTAAAAGTTTCTTGTAGGTCTAAATCACTGAGGGCGTCCCGCTGGCGTGCTGACCTCTGCTCCCTCAACTCAGCGCACAATGAAATAGAAGAGTGAAATCTCACACCAGCTTCATCCCCGTCTCAATTTAATCAAGTCAGACAGAAGAAGACAGGAAGTTGGGCCAGTGCGACCTCTGCGTGAGGCATGCGTGCAATGATGCCAAACAAAATAAAATAATTTAGGTTTGTGTGTGCTTCATTTTGAGAGCGTCGACATATAACATCAGTTCATTCACAAAATGTTACATTTGCAAGTTTATTTTGAGTTTTCTAACGTGTGTCTAACATTTTATTATTTTGAAATGCCAAACCTGAGGTGCTACATTCTTGCTTAACGTTACCTTGATTTCAGTGCCTAAGGGAGGAGTAAACATGAGCAGAAGCCAACCAGGTAGACAACTCCCACTCAGTAAATTAGGATCTACCTGTTACAGGTAGAGCAACTGTTTTCCTGTCAGAATCCACGCCTTCATGCCATTTTACTCTGTCTGTCTGTCTGTTTGTCTGTCTATATTGACTCCTCTTGATGTAGAGGAGCAGCGGCTTTACCCCTCACCCATTTTTAAGGGAGTGCCGGCCACCCTGCAGAGGAAGCTCATTTCAGCCGTATCCTGGATCTCCTTATTCAATTATGACCCAAAGTTCATGTCCATAAGAGAGGGTAAGAACGTAGGCTGGCCAATAAATTGAAAACTTTGCCTTTCGGCTCAGCTCTCTCTTCACCACAGACAGATCAGCCACACCGATCTGTCTGTCGATCTCCCACTCCATTCTCCCAAGACCCCGAGATACTTGAACTCCTCCACTTGACAGGAACTCCCCTCCAACCGATTAATCTATGTCTGAATTTCGCTATTTCAATGACTGAAATAAACTTACTTTTCAATTATTTTCAAATTTTTTAAAATGCACCTGTAAAATAAAAAAATACATATTGTTTTGCTATGAAAAAGTGCAACATGCAAAGGTTTAGGTGACTATTAGGAATAACCTTTATTAATATGACTCATAGCTGTTTTTCCCATTTGTACCATAGTTATATAAAGTATAAACTGTTTCCCTTTTGTTACAATAGGATAAGAATGCTCATCGACACACATTATAAGGAAAAATGGCCCAAGGGTTGTCATGAATGACCTGAGGTCAAACGGGGTTTGATAGTGGAGCAGCTGGTATAACTGGTTTGATTAGAAAGCTACAGCACACTTAGATTAAGTATGGACACCCGCTACTACACAACCTAACAGATAAACACCACAATGGTGACACATAGTCTACTGATAATCACTGAGGGTGAGCACATCCATTGCATTGGATTGCCAGATATAAAAACTGTATGTGACCTTCTATCGAGGCTCTTCGTCATCCTCTAACCGACGGCGACGGTCCGAGACGGGAGCCTCAGCGCTGATCTCTGTAATCATTCCTCTGCCTTAATTTAGATTAAAAGGAGCTAAAAGTTACAAACTGGTTAAGAGTCGTTCATTTAAGAGTCTTTAGATAGAGTGTGTGATCGCTTCATGGGGACCAAGGACCGGAGGAGCTCCGAGGCGTCTGACCGCCAACAGGGTGCGGTAGCTCGGACATGACCTTGTCTTTTTCTTTGTCTTACTGTAAAATAAAAAAAGAGAAATAGGATAAATCAGACTCTCCCAACTGGCCCAGCATTTACCTTCATTACCTAATGAACAAAGCAAGTGTCTTATCATCAGCAGTAAAGAACGCTTCCGAAAGATGACACTAGCGTCCCTGAGATAAAGCTGGGGGATCAAATGAGTTTTTGCTCATCCATGGAAAAGAAGAGTCTGACCTGCCAACTAAAGCAGGTGCAACCTTGGAAAGAATCATTAACCAGCCCCTGGATTTAACAAAACTAAACAGGTTAAAGCCTTGTGCTGACAGAAACAATACCAGAGTGATTCGTTTGGCAGCAAGCTGGCAGCTAGTTGATAACTCTGACTAGAGCATTAGGAGGTTCTTACAAAATGCTGACAGCTTCAGCCAGGGGTGTCCAAACTTTTTGCACTGAGGGCCAAACTCACCAAACACAAAATTATTTTATTGTGATTTTTCTTCTTTTTGCCTACTCAGCAATAAACTAAATATGTAATATTTTATTGAAGTAGAAAAGAACAAATTATGGTAGATCCAAAGAAGGGTCTCTAGTCTTCTAGTCTACTTCCAGCAACAAGAACGAGAACTGTCCCCGAAAACCCTTGCTGTATTCAGCCAAGTCCAAGGAATGGGTGTGCCCAAGTCTGCTTTAGGTTAAAAAGTCGCTGTTTGTTTGTGGCCCTACATACTATATTGAAATGAAAGCAAAATAAGATGGCTAATAAAAGAAATTACTTTTTGTACCTATGACTCTCTCCATTTAAGAAAATCGTAATTTGACGTTGAAAACTTCAGTCTTCAAAAATGAGAAAAAGAGTCCATCTGCATCAGCTCCCTTTGCTGCAGGACCAAATTGGTACCATTCTTGAACTATGTTCAAGAGCCACAAATGGCCCTACGGACACGCCTGGCTTAAGGCAGTATTTCTTAATAAATCAAGAACTTACGGAATGCGGTGTTCTGACAGATGGACGGCTTAGAGCCGACCTTCAGGAAACAAGTGCACCACTCCTTTAATATTTTCAGCATTACAGTGTGGGTTACGCACGTACAGTGGATCCACCGGGACACACTGGTGGGCGGCTAACATCTTCTGTCCTTATGCTGTGGTGAATTATTTAAATCCTCTTGTAGTGATAAGAGCTTCGCCACCTCCCATCAACACGTACAAATCCAGGATGAATTAAAGTGGAGGCTGCAATTCTGGTTTTCTCATCTATGAACACAGTCCTAAACCTTGAGGAAGATGTTTACATTATAGTTAAAGTTGCTATTGCTGGTAAAAGGTGGGTCCATCAACAAATTGGACCTTATAGATTAAAAATAGGATGTCAAAGTTCATGTACATATGAAAGTAGACAAAAAGATACTAAATTACTTGTTAAACAATTTATAGATGGAAATTAGACAAATTAGTTCAAGTATCTGCACTGCAACTATGACCCATCATAAAAGCTAAATGTGAGAAACCAGAATCTCAGCTAATCTGCCATCTTGATTTACTTTTTTAAACTGCCTCTTTCTGGTCACATTTCCAAAACCATATTTCCCCATTTATCTCATTTTAAGCTTTGAGTAAACGCACCCTGTGGCGAAGTATTGTTGGTGTTGCTGATGTAACAGCTTCTCACGGTTCTTTGAGTAAGTAAAGATACCAAACAAGCAGAGATGGGAAAGGAAAGTACCAAAGGAAACCTCAAAACTGAGATGTGAAGATTAAAATGGACACAAAAGGTACACATGCAATTAGTTTGTAGTGAACAGTTTATTGTAAATCTGTCAGGACACACCACCCAGTGACTTCCCAGCAAAGATAAAAAAAAAAAAAAAAAAAGCTTATCTTACATTACTTAAGCTTTAGTCCCTGTAGGCACTGCTGACTAGAATGCAAAGGGCTTATGCACAGATTCCAGTTGCTTAATCAGTTCTACTTTATAAATTTTTGTTGAAAACAATACAGTAATCACAAGTACAACACTAGAAAAAAATAAAGTACAAAGTCAATATTTCTAAAGTAAAAGTGAACAGTCCTGTACCCAAGGGATTTTAAGGGAACCCCATAATATGCTGAGAGAAGATCAAAGTGTGGGAACTATTCCAGACTAACGTTTCCTCACGTTGCCAATCCACAGTGCTGCTACATACATACTTAAGGACACAGGGCTGCAAGATTCAAACCACACCAGTTCTGTGCACAGTCATCCATGCTCCAACGATTGATCAGTAGGCCCATGAGGACGCTGGGATGGACAGTTGAGTATATGGGACTAAAAATGGTGCAGGGTAAATGGCGGAGCCCTTGATGGGTTGGAAAACTCTGCACGCTATACCTGGGATGCACTTTTTTCCCTACCCACGTTTCTTCAAAAATCACATGCACAATTCAGAGTTGTGTGCTGAAAGTGTTCGAAACCAGGGGTCATGGCACACAATTCACCTATTAAATCCATTTCCCACAGTGCCGTCAGCCGAGGAAGCCCCACTCAGCTAGCTGCCACACCAAAGAGCCTGGACACAGCGAAATGCCAAAGACACGCCCGAGGTCAGCGCTCTCAGTGACACTCATTCTCATTCACATACATATACACACAATCACACCTTAAACACTAATGGCTGGTTACAAAAGTCTAAGTACAATTGAACCATAATAATAGTTGCATCTTCATCTATGCTTTTGCTTCACTCTGAGTTTCCTTTTCGCCATTTTCAACCTCCATTGCCTCCTCGCAGTTCTCCTTGCCCTCAGGTTTCACCTTCTCTGCTTCTTTCTGCTCAAAAAGGAAAACAAAAACCGAATCAGCGCCTTTTCAAGTTAGTCTCTGGTGATTTATGCTGCCCTCTAGTGGCTGGAGTCCTCACCTTTGAATCCCTTTCTGCAAATTTCTGGAACATGTTGGCATAGATGCGTTTGTCCTTTTCATGCTGCTCCTTAATGCGTTTCTGACACAGGACCACCTAATGGGAGAAGCGGATAATCAGTTAACTAAACTACTTAACATAGGTTAAGCGCCAACAAGGAAACTAGTTTTATTTGAAAGAATTTTCTTAGTATAATTTTATAATACGTTGATATGAAATCGGCAATGACTTTTCAACTATTTGGTTTTTTTTTAACAGCTACCTTGAATAAGGGGAAAAATTTGGCATGTTGAAAATAGTAAGATAAAACCCAAGGAAAAGTCAGAAGTATTCATACTCCTTGAACCTTTTTAAGTCACATCTTAAACTGCAATTTATTTTATTGTGATTTAAAGTTGTATCCATCCATTGTCTTCTGCTCAGCCAAGATCAGGTGGCTGCAGCAACAGTTCCAGGAGGGAAACCCAGACACCCCTCTCCTTGGCTCCAGCTTATTCTGAGGAATCCTAAGGCGTTCCCAGGCCAGATGGCATATAAAGTCCTTCCGGGATCTCCTCCCAGTGGCAAGTGCCCAAAAATCCTCTGAAGTTAGGCGCCCAGGAGGCATCCTGATCAAATACCCCAAACCACCTCAAATAACTCCTTCCAATGCAGAGAAGCAGTGGTTCTACATCAAGCTCTGTATATGGGTCTCCTCCTTTACCACTGTGCCACCGCCACACCCCAGAAAAGTTATTTTTAAAAGAAGGCTCATAAGAAGTCCTGTTTGCAGTTTGACACAAGTCATGAAGGGAAGACGGCAAACATGTAGACTTAGGCGCTCTGGTCAGAGGAGACCAAAATGTAACTTTTTGGCGTTAATATAAAACTGTATTTGTAGTAGAAATTTAAATCTGCACATCCCCCTGAACATACCACCCTCACAGTCAAACATGGTGGTGGCAGCAATATGCTATGATGGATGTTTTTCCTTCAGCAGTGATAGGGAAGCTGTTCAGAGTAGATGGGGCCATGGAAGGAGCTCAATACAGGGCAATCCAAAAGAAAAGCTGTTAAGAGGATGCAAAAGACCTGAGACTGGCGCCGAGGTTCATCTTCCAGTGGGGCAACAACTCTAAAAATTTAGAGCTACAATTAAATGTTTCAGGTCAAAGTATATTTAAATGTTGGAATGGCCAAGTCAAAGTCCAGACCTAATAAATACCACTGGCCTTGGAAACTGATGATCACAGACACTCTCCCACCTGTATAATCAAGGTTAAATTATTTTGCAAATAATGGATACAACTTTCAATCTCCAAAAAAAATCTAAAATCAAAGCTAGTAGGTGCTTTTACAAAACATTCATTCAGGGTGGCTGAATACAAATTCTTGCTAGGCTTTTCCTTCTACTTTAAATTCAAAATCCCAATAAAATCAAATAACTGATTTTAATTTGAAAAAAAAAAAAAAAGTGTCAATACTTTTGCACGACGCAGAATACAAAAATGATTGTTAACACATGGTGTTATACCTGAGTCTTTGCAGCTTTGTTGGAAGGATACAGCTGAACAACTCGCTGGAAATCATCTCTTGCCCTCTCAAATTCCTTTATCCCGAACAGCGCCTCTCCTCGACGGAACAAAGCCTTCTCGCTTGTAGAGTCCATTTCCAGTGCCTGAAAACAGGAAACACTGTCTTTTTGAGATTTAAACTAATAATTTTTCCTTTAATCAAACAAACCTCATCTGAAAGACATCTGTCCAGTCTACCACTTTAAGATTAAAGGAGAAAGAGGACAATACCTTGTCGCAGTTTTCCAAGGCTTTGCTTGGCTCATGCATTTTAAGGTAGCACATGGCCAGGTTCAGATGTGCAGCCAGTCGCAGGGCTACTGCCTTCTTTTCATCCTCATCCGACAAGCCGGACTCGTGCTCCAGCCATGAAACAATCTTTTTGTACTGCACAGATGCCTGCTTGTATTTTCCCTCCTGTAACAGAGAATCCATGGGTCAGAAAACATGACAAGGAAGCGGACAGCATTTAAATCCAGGATAAAAATCGCTTAGCTTTTTAACATGTACCTTAAAGCACTGTGTTCCTTTCTCTTTGACAATCCCGCTTTGCTCCAGCTTTTCTGCTGTGTTCATTTCCCATGACTCCTTAGCCTATTAGATCAAAATAAGTAATAAGTTAAAGAAAAAAAAAGGTTAAGCAATATACCAACTTGTCACAGAGCTCTGTGATATGCTTACCTTCTCAAAGGCTGTCAGCGTAATCTTATACTGCAATGTTGCTCCACTGGGAATATTATACTTTTCATTTCCAGCATTCCCAAAGCCGTATCTACAAATCAAACACACAGGATTTGCCTTTAGTGTATGGGGACACATTGCTGTCTAACTTCAAACACTGCTGTAGCAAAAAGGTTTTGTGCCACTTAGGAGAAAAGATGAGATCAACTAATGGACATAATCATACTTAGGCTTCATGGTGAAGAGTGCCTCTTCTCCCTGTTCCATAGCCATGATGGCTTTCTCCACACCACTGGGCAAGCCAAAACTCTCTCCATCCCCAATCTCAAACTTCAGTTCTCTCTCGTCAAACACACGTCCATCACAGGTACCCTGCACAAAGACTGAAACAGAAACACTGGGATTAACTGGAGCCAAACCTTGGTGCTATGTACTATAAAGCAGGGTTTTCTTTGAGGGATCAACAATGAAAACTGGGTTTAGGTGGTGCAACGAAGCTGGCTACCAACTCTGGAAGTCAAGCCAGTCTTCAGTTGGGTCTAAACCTTTTTTTTTTATTAAAACAAAAATATTGTAAAAACAAAAACTTTACCTGGTCAAAAATAAATTTAACAAAACAAACAAAGTAGTCTGATCTTTCTCTCCGAGTTCGACAAAACCTGCGCTAGAGGCAAAACTTGCAGGATGTTTGTGGTTTAATTTAACTATGGAAAACATTGTGTGTTAAACCTTTTTTTTCCTATTAAAATAATCTAATATGTCAGTGAAAATCTCTCCCTAAATGTATTTATTTATTTTTAAAGTGTCCATCTGCATTAACAGCCTGTGCTGGCAGGGTAGAATCTATATTTCAAGATAAATTGCATTATGGTGGGTTTGTGAATTTAAAACAGTAAAGTACACTTGCAATGCAAGGATAAACGTACATTTATAGACAAGTATGATGCGCTCAGCACTCATACAGTCTTGACAAATGAGCTCTTTTCAGACGGATGCATTTTAGATAACAAAAGCAGTAATGTTAGGGACTAGTCTACAACTTCAACCTGCAACCATTTGAGCTATCGTCCTCTTTTTTTTTAGGTAAATAAGGCTCAAAATCTGCTGAAAACTGGGGCTACTTAAATATATACAACCCAGAGCACTTCACCCTGGTCTAACAAGTGTAGCTAAACATGTTTTGCAACCTACTCTTGAGCGATTTAACATTCAGGTATAGACCCGAGCTAACTATCAGCTAACCTTTAAATTATGCCCCTGCACGAGCTCACTTCTACATGCAGTCAACTGCTGCCATGGTTTTATCACGTTGATCAAATCTAGCTTCAAGCTTCAATCTAAAAAGTATAATTAGAACACTTCTTAAAAAAGAAAAAATCTGATCGGCTTTTAAGTACGTTCTCTTTCACAAATGATTCCCTAGATGGCTCGACTGTCATGTGAGGATGAATGAAGCAGAACAGCCCTGTTAGGACAAAGCTATTTAGCATATTGTCTGAAATATTACAATAAGACAGAAATGCAAAAATGCCAATAAGAGTTATCTTAAAAGGATTTTGATTGATGTTCTTTGTTATGTTTGTTTTACAAAACTATAATATGGCTGAGAGCTGTAACTCCATAGAATACCTTCCACAACAGCTCCTTCATTGGGCTTGGAATATCCCTCTCCTTTAGTGATGATACGCCGGATGATTCCTCCGTCTTCATCATCCGTTATGTCTTCCCCTCGAAATTCAAACAGTTCCACCTACATTTACGTAAACCAATAAATTAACATCTTGACTTTTCCAGGCTAACAATAAGCATTCACATATATGTGAGGAGTAACCAGAGTTTTCTCTCGCTTTAAGGAGCACAGAGCAATGAAGTGCTGCCCCAACCCCCTCAACTATTCCTGTGCACTGCTGGCCAGCTGACTGTGCAGATAGCCCGAATAATAAGCCAGCTAATATGCCCTAAATATACTCCCAGTGTTACTTTAGTAAGAGTAGTATTGGTAGTTTAGGTTTAATAAGCAACATCAATTATTAAAAATACTAGATTACAACAAAGAGTACAACCAATTAAAATGAGATTTGTTTAAATAATATCTGGTCAATAACATGTAATTTATTTTTGTTTTAATATATTACAATGGAGCTTTGAGATCTGGTAGGGATTTTACATAAAGGGTTCATTAAGGGCTCTCTTTGAAGCACCGTTTGTGTTCTCATTACCAGGAACACTCACATGTACTTGGAACTAAGAAATCAATATTTCAACTCTGAAGCTTTAAAAGCTCCATCGCTGCAGAAGAACAAAACGAATTTTACTAAGTTTAGCTGCTATTTATTTGACTTTTTTATTTATTTATGAAACCCATGTATAAAAATCAAAATAACAGTACATATGCATGTTATGGTTAACATTATTTTAACCCTTATAATCTGCTTCTTACTTTAGCAGTATCATGGATAAATTCTTATTTTCTGTTTTAACATTTGTATTTTAAATACCATGTTTCTGTTGTATTTCACTCAAGATTATCATACCAAGAAAAAATCTCATCCCGGCCCATGCCTAGTTTTCTTTTGATTATAGAAGGGTCGATTAAAATATACTCAAATGTACCTCAAAAACAAGAGTAGCGTTGGGAGGTATCTTGGGCGGGCTGCCTGCAGATCCATAAGCATACTCTGGCTTGCAGATGAGCTGACACAGCTCTCCCACTCTCATTGTAGCTACTCCGATATCCCATGCCTTAATCACTTGTCCTGAAGGGAGACACAACCTAAATAACACTGGTCGTTGTGCAACTATGGCCGAGAAAAACTGATGTCTTTTAGATAGGAGACCAACCTTTGCCCAGCTCAAAGGAAAATTTATCTCCTCTGTCCCTGCTCGAGTCAAAATGTGTCCCATCCAAGAGAGTACCCACATAATGGACAAACACCTTGTCACCAGTCATAGGGAGCTCTGCGCCTGTACCTTCCCTTTTCACCAGCTGTAAGAAGAGAGATAAGAAAAAGTTAAGGAAAACGGACATAAAAAGCCAACCTGTGTCCTGCATAGCCTCGATACAGTTAAGATTCCGCGCATCAAGAAATATTATTTTAAATGCAGCCCATTCGAAACTGTTCTCCGATATAGGGCATAAATAGCCCGATGCAGCACTCGTAGCCGTTTCTCTACAGATCTTTCTGGAAATGCACGGTGTTGCGCTGCAAGTACTACATTTCACCCTCATCATAGGGTCAAATTACACCAAATGCAAAAGCAATCAAAAAGGATTGGAATATACAGCTTTGTTTTCACCACTGCAGTTAGCTTGTACATTTTAATCACGTTGAAAATCCGTTGGTCATACAAGCTAAAGGCAGCTAACGTTAGCCTAGCTTTAACTAGCACAAGTAAAGAGCACCAGTTCGTTCACCTTTAAAACACCTCCATCTTTCTTTGATGTGATGTCTTCTCCCTCGATGGGGATGGTGTGTTGCCCTTCGCCGGTCTGTTCCTCTGCAGTCATCGTTGTTTTAGGTCAGATTGTCCCCTATCCCTTCAACGCAGCACTAACTGACACTTGCTACCAACCACGCCAAGTGCAGCAAGCAACAACTAACGTCAACAGAAGTCGCAGCAAGCCGTCGTTTAGCTCCCCCGCTGTCTGTTCAACTCTCCCCTTTCCCGCTGTTGGAATTTGGAGTCGAAATATACAGCCACCGTTTATAAAAAGCTGACCAATATCCCCCCAGTTATATCGGTTGTTAAGAGAAACAGCTTCCAGTTCGCGTTGGGCAGCTGACAGGCGCTTATAGAGGAGCAGAGAACTTTCCAGACCGTCGAGCTGAATCCACAGCAACGAACACGCGTTCGTGGCGTTTCACAATGATACAAGCATGCACCAGAAAGGCGGTGCAACGCTGAACGAATTGAGTAATTGCACGGGTTAGAAATAATTTGTACCAATAATTTCAATGCGACATTATCAATGGTTTTTATATTCTATAAATATGAAACAAAGTTTACGGAGAGAACAAGATAAAGCTTGTTTTACACAAGCTCCGCTCACATAAAATGTTTTATATGATAAAACATGCGCCTCTTTTTTCATCTTGCTGCCTATTGGCCACAGTTTGTGACCACCTCAGTTTGTTGGCGCGGTTGTTGAAAACCCGGGAGTTGAACAGAGGTCGTTTTAATACTTCATCTCTGCGGTGAGTTTACTACTTAGCATTTATGTATATATATCTAACGAATGCGAGAAGGTCAAACATTTCAGATACCAATAAAACATACTTTGTATTTAAGCTCATCCCGACTTTTGCTTTTAAAGTGATAATCTTTCTTTGGGTTGCACTGAAAAATGTCCCAGTCACACAGGCTGCGGATAAACCGGCGTAGCAGGGAAATGTCTTCATTGACATGGCAGTGTAACTTACAGCAGTCATTTATCTTTTTTTTGCAAGCATGTGAACCAGGGCCGTTGCTAGGTTTTTAGCCATTTGATGGGCTAGCACCTAGACGTGAAATGTCCTTATATTGTAATCTACAGATGTATCTCAATAAACTTGAATAGAACTAAAAAGATTCTTTTATATCAGGAGTTCAATTCAAAAGATGTTAGTCGTTTTATTAATTCATTACACAAAGAGTGATATATTTCAAGTGCTTTTCTTCTGTTAATTTGATGATTCTGGCTTACAGCTAATGAAACTCAGAAATTAGTTATTCTGAAAATGTAAAATATTACATAAGACCCATAAAAAGGGCTAAAAATATGTGTTATGGTATGGCCCACACAAGAGGGTAAGACTTGACAGTTCTTCGTCATTGATACCTTCTAGAAGCAGGTTAAGTCACAAAAGGTCAACTGGCTATTTTCAGAGAGATTCATTCAAATATATTAATGGAAAACTGAGTGGAAGGAAAAAGTGTGATAGCAAACGCTGCACAACAGTGATAACCGCAGCCCTGAGAGGACTGTGAAGTAAAATCCATTCAAGGAGATTCATATGGTGGGGCACTTCAACTGGAGTCAGTGCTTCAAGAGCACGCACCCGGACCCTGAAACAGACCAGAGAACTGGACCTTGGCATGGTTTTAATTGCCGGTCTCGGTATGGTTTATCTGGACTCTGGAGCTGTTTGGTTGCTGTGCGAATGCTTCCCGGCCCAGCGTTCCAAAAGCAGGAAGAGAGGTTGTACGTAAAAGAAGAGGAAAAACAAAGAAATAAGGCCAATCCGAAGATGAAAGAGTTTGAAAATGTCTGGTGGGGCGACGTGGAGTAGTGAAGGGGCGCAGGCACACAACTACATTTGAACACCTAAGCAGGAACAGAAACCCCTGCGATTGACTTTTTACTTCATGCTTTTTCTTCTTCCAATACTGGAGCAACACTCCCTTGTTTGCAACTGCAAGATGCTCACAGAGCCCAAGATGTCAAAGATCACAGAAAGGTCTGGAAGCACAGATGAATAACAAAGGAATGAAGAAAATTTGTACTTTTTACAAGTGATATTCACAGCAGTATTTATCAATAATATAGTCATTGTATGATTTTCAAATGTTGTTTCATCACACTTGTGTGTGTTTCGTAACACCCAAGTAGGGTGCAAATATTTATTTTTTCATAACTATCTGCACCCTACTTTTGTGTTACTAAGAGCTGCTGTAACAAGTTAGACTCTCCATTGTGAGATCAATAAAGTCTATCTCATCTTGTCTTATCAAGTCCAAAGTCGGACCAGCCTTTTACTGGGACGTTTTAGAGCGCTCCATGTTTCCTCTCCTCTGACGAGCCTTCTGGAAATACTGGTTTCATGTTCCAGCACCCAAAAGTATCAATACCCGCATTAATGACCATGGTATCACTACGCTTGACCTAACCACGCAGATGACTTAGGTGAAACGCAACCATGGCCCACTTACAACCTCAGCGATCACAGTAATTTATACAAAACGAGGCCCGAACAAGTGTTGAATGCGTATACTTTGCAGTAAATGAATGTTGTATTTGTCCTATGTAAAATTCTGAAATCCTAAGAAACTGAATTTTAGGTTTTCATCAGCTGTAAGCCATAAGCATCAAAAATAACAGAAATAAAAAAAACATGATGTATTAAAGTCATCGAGAAATAATATACATTAAACTGTACATTTGAGAATGTGTTTGACTTTATCTATATGTGATTTATCTCTATAGTTCATCAAAATACTCTACAAAGAGAAATAAACTGGTTCTGTACAGAGCGGGAGTACCGAGGGATAAAAAGGGGGCGAATGTGTCTGTCTACGCAGCCCAGCTTATGTGTCTATCTTGTCTTTATGTTTTTCTTTCGGGCACTTAGGGAGCATGGAAAATGGAAGGGACTCGTTTCCCTTTCCCTACAAGCCGTACGGGATCCAGGAGCAGTTCATGAAAGCTCTCTACGGCACCCTGGACCAAGGCAAAGTGGGCATCTTTGAGAGTCCTACTGGAACGGTGTGTATATGTTGAGGAGCATCATTAGAGGGGAGTCAGAGTTGAATCTTCTGTTAAACGTCAGGAACTATCGGATGCATGTATTTGTTACTTCAGGGAAAGTCTTTAAGTCTCATATGTGGAGCCCTGAGCTGGCTGACAGACTATGAGGAGAAGAGGAGACAGGAGGCAGCTGCTCTGCTGCAGGAAGGAGAAGCTTCAATCTCCACCTCTGCTGCTCCGTCATCTACCACCAGCTTGGCGTCAGCAGAGCCGGACTGGATCACTGACTTTGTCCAGAAGAAGGGTGAACGTGACCTGGTGTCGAAGTTAAAGGTGGGTGTGAGGGGAACATTCGAATGGGAGCTTAGCTTTTTTTTTTGTGCTTTTCGATATGACTCCAAGCTTTTTGTTTCAGGAGGAGGAGCTGAAGAGAAAGAAAAGAGAAGAACGACTGGAGATGATCAGAAATAATGTTCATCTAAAGTATGCAGGTAAAAGAAAGGTAAGAGTGCAGAAGCCTGTTTGGAGAGCACAATGTACAGAATTCACCATGAACCACTTCATGCGGGCAGATTAAAATGTTTGACCCTGACCTCACCTCAGAGCTGCGAAGACGACGAGGCATTCAAGCTGCTTCAGCTCAGTAAAGAGGAAGAAACTGAGACCCCAGAAGATCAAGAGGATGAGGAGCTTATTGTTGCAGAGTATGCGAGTGATGATGAATCGAAGAGTAAGAGCAGGTGAGTGCTTTCATCAACTTGGACCATCTGTCTAAAACTTTATCATTAATGGCGTGAAAAAGTAGGATTACAACAAGTTGTGTTTGTAAACCTGTTCAGATTCTTTGGAGGTGAGGATGAGGACGACGAGGAGCTAGTTGAAGAGCATGTGACTAAGGTGTGTGCGTCGATGAAGTTAACACAAACATGACCTTAAAATACGTGATCATGATCCTAACATGTGCCGTCCTTCAACGTGCTTGTTTGTAGATTTACTACTGCAGTCGTACTCACTCCCAGTTGGCCCAGTTTGTCCACGAGGTTCAGAAGAGCCCCTTTAGTAAGAGCATCAGTCTGGTCCCTCTGGGCTCCCGGCAGGTATGGGTGCACGCACACATGGTTTTATAAAAACGATACTAAAAAAAGACATTAAACATGATCCATTGTGTTCCGATACAAGATACCAGTATGAGCAGATCAGATGACCATGAATGACCAGATAAATGTATAGATCTTCCTGTGGACTGAAAAAGGCAATATGTGATATCTGGTATTTTACATTTGAAGTACAGTTAGCTTTTCATCCCATTAAGACTTGGCCGGCTAGTTGTAGGGCAGTCTTTTTATTCTCTACTGTAACTGATACTGTAGCTTGTTATAGTCTGACATTTGAGGACAGTCACTGTTGGAGTCTCTAAACAGCACAGCACCACATACTAACTACGGTGCCTTGCAAAGGTTTTCATTCCCCTTGAACATTTTCCCGTTCTGTCAAATTATAGCCACAAACCTCAACATATTTTATTGGGACTATATGTAAGTGCAAAGAAGAATCCGATACTTTGTCTCTACCGGTTGTTTACATCTAGGGGCCGAGCATTTTGAGTCAGAATCAGGTTTATTGCCAAGTTTGTACAGAAAAACAAGGAATTTGACTCTGCTACACTTTGCTCTCAATAATAAAGAATATCTTTTAAAATGTAAATATATACACAATTGACTTTACAATAGAATATAATGTGAGATCATTCCAAGCATGGATGGTGTTGTTCTGGAGCTCTGACTGTCAAGTGTTCATCAGAGAAACAGCCTGGGGGAAAAACTGTCTCTGTGGCGGCTGGTTTTTAGCAGACAGCGCTCAGTAGCGCCGACCTGAAGGTAGAAGCATAAACAGTTTATGTGCAGGGTGTGTGGGGTCTGCAGAGATGTTAACAGCTCTTTTCCTGACCCTAGACCTGTATAAGTCCTGGATGGAGGGAAAGTCAGCCCTGATGATTCTCTCTGCAGTCCTGATTGTTCGTTGCAGTCTGGACCTGTCCTGTTTTGTGGATGAGCCGAACCACACGGAGATGGATGAAGACAGGACAGACTGAATGATGGCAGTGTAGAAGATGACCAGCAGCTCCTGTGGAAGGTTGAACTTCTCGAGTTGCCTCAGGAAGTACAGTCTCTGCTGGGCCTTCTTTCAAACAGTGTCTATGTGTGAAGACCATCTCAGGTCTAGAGAAAAGGTGGTTCCGAGGAACCAGAAGTGGTGCATAGCAGGCAAAGTGTTGTTGAGGATGGTGGGGGGGGGGTTCTCCGAAAGCCCACCACCATCTCCACAGGCTTGAGTGGGTTACGTTCCATGTGGTTCTGACCACACCAGCTTGCCAGCCGATCCACCTCCTGTCTGTATGCAGACTCATCACTGTCCTGATCAGTCCAATTACAGTGGTGTCATCTGCAAACTTCAGGAGTTTCACAGACGGGTCCATTCTTCTTTGCAAAAAAAAAAAAAGCCAATCTTAGTCCGACTGAATGGACACCAACCCTGGAAAACAATTTTCCAGTCAATAGGTCTGGATTGGAAGGTGAACCTTCTCACACTCAAGGCTTCTGCAGCCTAGAGGTAAAGGTTTTCTTCCTGGATCGCCATGTATTTAGCTCCATCCATCTTTCCATCAGCTCTGACCAGCTTCCCTGTCCCGACAACATGATGCTGCCACCACCATATTCACTGTCAGGATGGTGTGTTCAGGGTTGATGTGCAGAGTTAGTTTTTTGCTGTTTTTTTCCTGTCACAATTATGCTCACTGTTTTCTGTGCCGAGATTTTTAACCGTTTAGCCAGCATGAAGGTCATTTTTTAGAAGCATGTTTTAGCCTGTTAAGTTAAAACTGACGGCTTTCTTTAATCGCAGTTACAAAACAGGAACTAGATAGATCCATATGTTCAAAAAATATGTAAATGGACCAGAGACACCATGTAGGTGTATCTTTACGTGCAGAGTCTTTATGACCGACACCATTTACAAGTTCATACAGTAGAAAAAAAACCCAGTCAGGTTACCAACGAGTCTGCACCTGTTTTCCCTGCTGGTACATTCTGCACTTTGCAGAATCTGTGTGTTAACGAAGAGGTGCGGCGGCTGGGCAGCATCCAGCGGATTAACGACCGCTGCATTGAGATGCAGAAAAACAAGAACGGTGAGAGGCATTCAGCAGCAACATTACTCTTTTCCCAACGCGAGGCCAGCTTTCTCTGGGCTTACGGCTTGTTCTTGTTATTTTTTTGCAGAGAAGCAGCCCCACGAAGACGGCGCAAAACGTAAGAGAGGTCCGGCGAAGAGCGTGTGTCCTTACAACAAAGCTGTGGCACTGCAACAGATGAGGGATGAAGTTCTGGGGACGGTCCAGGATATAGAGCAACTGCTGAAGCTGGGCAAGGAATCACAAGCATGTCCTTATTATTCCACACGTCTTGCTGTCCCACCTGCACAGGTAAATCTACTCATTTATACGCTCTCTGCTAGTTCTTTGACACTGCTAAAGGTGGAGTTGTATACAACATTTTAGGTGATTCAGTTTCTTCCATTTAAGGAAGTGTCCCTTTTGTTTTTATTGGTTTTCTGTAGCTGGTCGTTTTGCCCTATCAGATGGTTCTTCATGAGGCTACAAGAAGGGCAGCAGGTGTCCAGCTGAAGGGACAGGTACAATTACACATCATTTCCGATATATAGTTGAATTAATTTGTACCGATTTGAGGTGGGATTTAAAATGCTCACAGTGCTGTTAAAAGCTCACAAAAATAATAAACCAGGCTAACATAATTCAGGGATATATGGAACAAAACTCTTTGTCGAATGAGTTTTTATTTAATATTTACAGGCTATTCGCAGATTATCCCATGGTAAAGATGTGTAGAACTAATTGAATGTTTTAGTGCTGCAGCGAAAACTCACACTGAAAAAAATTAAAAAATTCATACTCTAATTTGTGTTTAGGCTTTAGATCAGGGGTCTGCAACTCCAGTCCTGGAGTGCCGCTGCCCTGCAACATTTGCTCCAACACACCGGAATCAAAAGGCTGATTTACCTCCTTGGTTGTTTTGCAAAGGCCTGGTCATTAACCATTTATTTCAATCCGGCTGTGTTGGAGCAGGGATGAACCTAAACGTTGCAGGACGTCGGCACACGAGGACTGGAGTTGCAGACCCCTGTTTTAGGTCATTATCCACCTGGCAGACCCGATGGTGACCCATTTTTAGTTTACTGGTAGAGCCCACCACATTTTTATTGGAAATCTAGTATTTCAAAAGTCCCTTTCAGAAAACACCTCAAGGTGGGATTGAGGTACTTTCTTGCACTTGTTTAGCAAACTCCACACCTGTAAGTTGGACAATGGTAGGACAGAAAAGGTTTTTTTCTGGCATCACTCCTAAATAACCAGTTTGCATGTAGATATCCACTTCTCCAAGAGTGAAATTTGTAGATTTTGTTTTTGAATCCTGCGTCAACATCATCTACTCTATGCATATTAACAAGATAAACTTGGGTCGTCTGTTGCTTGTTCCCATTCTAGCTGATTTATCTCTGACTGAAGAGTTAAATCTAATCTGGTCTAGTAAAATCCATTTCCTGACTTGGGAAAATCGGCGTGCATTTTAGTGAATCAAGTAGCATGTTATCTTGTATTTCCCACTTTGAGGAGTGCCTCATAATTATACCGCAGGGACAAATAATGTCGTGGATGAGTAATTAAAAGTACCTGGACACTAGATAAATTTGTGACGTTATGAAAGGATGGAATAAAAGTTACAATTTTAAGTGTGGGGGTTATGCGACTGTAAGATAAGATTCATTTATTCTAAGGCTTGAATAAGTTTGGAGGGTGCCGCATCTGGGATGTAACTGACCTCTGACCTCATATTTTGAACAGGTGTTGATCATAGATGAAGCACACAATCTTAGTGACACTCTCTCCTGTATACACAGCGCAGAGCTCAACGGAGCGCAGGTAAACTCTTCTCTGAGTCTGAATTATCTTCGTTCTCAGCTTAGATTTCCTAACGTCGTGAACTCTTTGCAGCTTTGCCGCGCCCAGTCCCAGCTCACTCAGTACGCCGACCGCTACAAGTGAGTGTCGAGGCAGACCTAAATCGCAGATTCAGTTTTATCTCACATTGTTCTTACTTAGTATGCACGTGTCTTAAACACCAGGAGCAGACTGAAGGCAAAGAACTTGATGTACATCAAACAGATTCTGTTTGTGATAGAGGGGCTGATCCGTGCGCTGGGAGGTGAGTCTCTGCAGCACGTTTCAGTGGAAGGACACCCAGCATTGCACTGTAGGGTTTCCTAACAAACCTCTTAGGTGGGTTTATAATAATTTTGGCACTACTCACTGTTTTCCTCTTCCAGGTAAAGTTGGACAGAATCCACAGAGTCAGACAACACAAGCAGGTTAGTCAGGGCTAAAGGTGTGTTCAGTCATCCAGCGAAAAAACCACAAAAAGTTGCTGACTAGTAAAAAGTTTTCTTTTTACCCCCCCAGGGACTGAGCTGTATACCATTAATAACTTTCTCTTCAAGGCTCAGATTGACAATATCAACTTGTTTAAGGTAGTTCTTCTCATTATCTAGTGAAGAATCATGTCAGCTGTTCTGTTTTACCAAAATTATAGACATTAATGTCTTGTTTTCCAATCTTAGTTACAAAGGTACATTGAAAAGAGCATGATCAGCAGGAAGGTACGTTTTTCACACGTTTGCATGATTAGTATGATGCATATAAAACATCATGCAGTGCCGTGCAAAAAGTATTAAGAGCTTTTTAAACTTTTTCACATTTTGTAGCGCTGTAACCACCAACCTGATGGTATTTTATTGGGATTTTATGTGACAAAGTAGAAGTGAAGTGGAAGAATTTGCGGTTTTCAGGACTGTTCACAAATAAGATTCTGCAAAGCTTGGCTGGCAGTTGTTTTCAGTCTTTAGCTGCAAGTGCAGCTGCCAGCCTTTTAGGGTATGTTTCTATCAGCTTTGCACATCTAGAGACTAAAACTTTTGCCAAATCTGCTTTTGTGAAACAGCTCAAGCTCAGTCAGATTGGATGAAGACTCTCTGTGGAGATCATGCTCACACCGCTGGGGGATAATGTGTTTAAAATGATGTGGAGAGTTTTCTTTTCTTTTCACCACATGTAATGTTTGGCCATAAAGTAAAATTTGGTCTCATCTGACCAGAGCACCTTTTTCCACGTTTGCTGTGTCCACTACATGAGCCGTGACTCATGTGGACCAATAGGCTACAGAACTGGTTGCATTGAACTGTATACAAATCCACATTTTTCAGATTTTTAATAGTTAAATAATGTGCAACAATCGATCATTTCCCGTACGCCTCCACAGTTAATGCACTAGATTAAAGGTTGTGGTTGTAACGTGACAGAAAGTTGAAAAATTACAAGAGTTCTGTAGACTTTTGCAAGGCAGTGTATTTCTGAACACGGTGTAATCAGAGACTGAATCCAACTCCCCTGTTGGCAGCTGGGTGGATTTGTGGAGAAGTACAGTGGATCTGGTATAACGCTGCATGTCCAGAGCAGCTCCAACAAGGAGAACCGTCGCACAGAAGGCCTAAGTCGTTACCTTCAGGCCTTAAAGACCAACTCCACTTCCACAATAGGTCAGCCCTCAGATGCCTTCTGCTATGCAGTCATTTCATGCACATTAAGAAAAAAATTACACACGTGATAATCTTTTTTTCATCTGACTCCTGCATCCAGCCATGTATCAGACTCTGATATTGCACAGAAAATAGCTACAAGGTCACTGAATTTGAGTTACTGTATGCTCTCCTGTGTGCAGTTCCCACAACAGACCAGCAGGGGGCTGCTGAAACAGACAAAGCGCTGTCAGCATCTCCTATGATGCAGGTGGAGGGTTTCTTCCAGGCTCTCACCAACAGTAACACTGATGGCAGGGTGGTGTTACAAAAACAAGGTACCTTTTTTATTCTTACGAATGCACATCAAAGACAAATGATCAACTGCTCTTGTGTGAAACGGTCCATTTCTTATGCAGCCACTTTGTCTGAGAGCAGCGTCAAGTTCCTTCTTTTGAATCCAGCGGTCCATTTTGCCCAGGTGTTGAAGGACTGCAGAGCAGTCATCATTGCTGGGGGAACAATGCAGCCTGTGAGTTGATTCTGAGAGAATTAGACGAAAAATGTGTTGTATCATCATTTTACAATGAGAAAAAAATAAAATATATATATTATAGGTTTCAGACTTCAAACAGGAGCTACTGTTTTCCGCTGGAGTGAAGGAGGAACGTATCGCAGAGTTTTCCTGTGGTGAGTGACCCATTTTCTCACACAACTGTAGCTTATGGAGTCTTCCTATTTCTGATTATGATAAATATACAAGACCTCTCCCAAAAAGTACTATGATTTTATATTGTATAATGTAGATTTATAGATTTATGAGCTCATGCATGTTTAAGTTAAAGTTGGAGCATATTATAGATTTGGTGTAGACAAACGGCAAAAGGAATACAAGACATGTTTCAGGAATTACAAATACGGATTTCCAAGATGTAGCGCTTACATGTTTAAAACATAGGGGCAGCTATAATTTAGGAGGCAGAGCTGAAAGATTGCTGCTTAAATCCTAATTTTATCACACAATAAGATGTGCCAATTTATAGCAGAGAATACAGGGGAAAAGTCAGTGCTAGCTTCCATCCATCCATCCATCCATTGTCTGAAGATGAATTCTGGAGGAAAACCCATTCCTTACACTCACACACAGATATTTTCCACCTCATTCTGGGAGATGCCAAGGAGTTCCCAAAACAGAATGGATATGGAGTCATTCCTAAAATTCCTCAAATCTAACACCAACGGTGTCAAACCTTTTTGCTGCCTTTGCACTGCTAAAATGTTTGGGTCATTGTCCTGAGAGTATAAAAGAGAAACACAAAACCTGTATTTGAACTTTTGGATGACCTTTATTCTTAAAAATGTCTGTTACGTTATGGTGACACAAACCATTTTACAACATTTTTAAATTTGATTTGAAGAATATGTGTGATTGTAATGAGATGCCTGAACCACCTCAGCTGACTCCTTTCAAACAGAGCTTTTTTATTCGATTTATTCTCTTTTACAGTAACCTTTCGCACTTATTGCATACCACAAAATAAGATATAAGCAAAGAGTTGCGCTCTATACAGCAAATAAAAAAGGGGCCGGTTTTAAAGTGCTACGCTCGGCATGAAAAAATTTATAAATTTAGGCCCCATCGTTATTTATGTATTTACAAATTAAAACCCCTTTTTTATATATAACTCATTAAATTGTATCATGTCAAAAAATGTTGATGTACAGATTATTATAATCGACAAATGATGGCAGCCCTACCTTAGTTACGGCTGAGCAGCAGCTCTACTCTGAGCTCCTCCCAGATGTTTCCACCACAGAAACCTTATCAGGAACCACGGTGGTTATCTGGGGTACATTTTCTCCACACTGTGTTTCCATTACAGGAACCGGGAACAAATCAGACAAAAGTGGGTAGAAATCTACCCTGAAACAGAGGTGGTAGGTAGGTAGGACTCTAAGGTTGAGCCCAGCCACCCTTTGAAGGAGGCTCACTTCAGCCCCTTGCATCGGTAATCTGGTTCCTTTGGTCATCCATATCTCTACTACGGTTGAGTGTTTGGAGGAAAGATGGTTCAGTAAGTTCAAGAACTGCGCTTCTTGGCTCAGACCTGAGCACAGCCCTCATAATATCCCATCACTTTGCAGCTAGACACCAAAATACTGAAACTGTTCCGCTTGAAGCAGAGTTATTGGTGGAGGACAGTGGCCTTAGATTTCAACCCATATTCAACCGTTTCTAAATCACTTTAAACTCAAGTCAAACTGGTTTGGACAAATGGCACAGTCCTGGTTTATAACTAGTGCTATTAAGAGAGATGACATTGGGTATAAACCCAGTGAAATTGGTTTATCATTGTATATTAAAAATGGTTTAGATTACAATAAATAATTTTTTTTTCCATAACAAATGATGAACGTCTTGACAAATGGTGAGTTGCCTGTCTCACCACTGATAATGCTAAAAACTTTGCTAGAACTGACTTTAATTTGTATCTTTTTAATTATTTTTTTCACGTCTGGTGAAATCTGCAGGCCATGTGATTCCTCCAGAGAACATTCTTCCCCTCGTCTTATGTGCCGGTCCGTCCGGTCAGGAGCTGGATTTTACCTTTCAAAAGAGAGACTCTCCTCGAATGGTACAGTGAAATTTCAATAATTTAACAACCTTTAACAGTTCAAGTTGGGATTTTTTTCTTCTTTTTATAGTACATTTTTCCAAACACATTCCAATAAGTAGGATCATGTATGTTTCAACAAAGCATTACCAGTAGAGTCTCCTGTTAACAGATGGATGAAACGGGACGCATTCTCTCCAACATCTGCAACGTCGTTCCAGGCGGCGTTGTGTGTTTCTTTCCCTCGTACGACTACTCGAGGAGAATCATTTCTCACTGGGAGGCCAGTGGTGTGCTTGACCGGTTGGGGAGTAAGAAAAAGGTACAAACCAGCAAGATATAAAAATAAAGAGTGCAAGAAACATTTGGATCATACATGACTTTCTAAAAATGCCTAAATCTGTCCCATATCGCTGTCTCTTTAGATCTTCCAGGAGCCAAAGAAGGCCAACCAGGTAGAGCAGGTGCTAGGCGAGTTTTCCCGCTGTATCCAGGTAACATCAACACTGCTGCCCTGCCAGATACCTGGTTGTCGGTCATTGTGGCTGGACCTCGCAAGCAATTATTCCTTTTCATTTCAGAGGTGCGTCGTGGAAAGCAGTGGAGGAGTCACAGGAGCGATATTGTTCTCTGTAGTCGGCGGAAAGATGAGTGAAGGCATTAATTTCTCCGATGACCTGGGCAGGTCCGTGTTAATCAAAAAAAAACAAAAAAAAACAATGGTTCCCCAGCTGCTGCATGCTGCCTAGAATATTAAAAGCTAATTGTGTGTGTTTGTGCATATGATTACAGGTGTGTGGTGATGGTAGGCATGCCGTATCCCAACATCAAATCTCCAGAGCTGCAGGAAAAGATGTCGTATCTTGACAAACACCTGGTCAGATTCTTCCCCAAACATCTGAACTCCATTATTGTAAGTGAAATGTTGTAAGAGATGAACGATTTTACTTCCCTCTGCTGCAGCTTCACAGTCATGGAAGAAGTCCTGGACAAGCGCTGGTAGAAAACCTCTGCATGAAGGCCGTCAACCAGTCAATAGGTAGTGATTGCAGACGATAAATTAAAACCAATGTTGGTTCATCAGGAGTTAACATGCCTGTTCTTTGTTCTCTCTAAAGGAAGAGCCATTCGACACAGAGGCGACTATTCCTCCATTGTCCTTTGCGACAGGCGCTACGCTCGGCCCGCTACACTCTCTAAACTCCCCACTTGGATCAGGGATCGCACCAGTACACACTCCAGCTTCGGCCCTGCTTTTGCTTCGTTGCGGAAGGTGAGAAACGAGCCCAGTAACTCATCGCTAAAAAGTCCTTTGCATTACGACTGAAAGAAGACGTTATCTCTTTTTTTTTTCTTTCCTAGTTCTTCCTAGAGAAGAAGCACAAGCAAGAGTAGTTTCTTTGCCAAAGAGCTCGTTGATAAACCTGTTCACCTTGGATGAGGATGAAACTGCTCAATAAGTAAACTGCAAAGTAATAGTTTAATTGGACTGAGAAATCTTCAAAACCAAAGGTCCTGTCTTCTTCAGGGAGTTCCACTTTCACTACCAGCCACGTATTTCTTTTGTTTCTCTTTATTTTCAATTTTTAAAATGTAACGTTTCCCATTTTTCATGACGCGTTCTCAGTTGTCCTCAGGTTTAAGTCAGGTTTAAGTGATTTTAAAGTGATTAAAAGCTATTTTCTATGTTAACTGCTACTGAAGTAATTACTAGACCAACGTTGGCCACAGCTCTGATGGAGAAACATCTGACTTCTTAACAGAAAAATGTAAATATTTCCACAGCTGTTATGTAATTCTGTTTTTTACAACAAGGCTTCTCTAGAAATGTGGAATTTATTAAAAATATCAAGTTATTTAATTTTTCGTGGCTATTTTTGTGGCTATTTTCTTGGCTATTCGCTTATTTTGTATTTTACAACTTCTTCAATAAAAAGCTATCCCCGTGTTGCTCATTGTCCGTCAACGTTATGCTTCCCAGTCGTCGTCTTCCATTGTTGAGTGTGGGGCGGGAGGGGGTGGGATGACGTCTGACATCCGGGCGAATGCGCCTCCGGTACCAGCGGGAGTTTCCCCAGACTCTCCACCTGCTGGGCCCTTCCCTGATATTCCTGGACAGAGAGGACGTCAACATTGGTATTCCTAATAAGAAATCTATTTCAAGGTTGTCAGTTCCTGCTAAAATATTTAAATCCCATGAATTAACAAGTGAAATCATTTTTAAGCCACGGAGAATCAGGTTTTAGATTAAACCACAGCACAACTGGCATGAGAGCTGTTACAAATAACATTATTGCTGTTTTGGATAACAAAAATTAATCTTGCTTTCTGTATCTCTAAAGCGTTTGTTTGAATCATGAACTTCTCATACAAAGTCAGCAAAGTACAAGCTGTATTGATTTGGTTTTCAAACTAGGTGGGAGAACCCACTGTGTTAGGATAATTTCAGCTGTGCAGTTCCAGGTGAAGAGGGGTGTTCCACCAGGCGTGAATCTGGGACCAACTCTTTTTCCTATTTTTATTAATCTTGGGAGAGGCATTTTTAAATAGATCTGAGAACACTTTTCTTGTCAGACTGACCGCCCAAAGTGCTTCTACTCTACAATCACCCAGCCGCACTCAATCCTCATTTATTCAAGCAGCTTGTGGTAAAGTGCCTTACCCAAGGGGCATTGTTAAGTGGTGAGTGAAGCTGGAATTGGACTTGCAACCTTGCAGTTACTCTTCCCACCTTTATACCAGCTTATGGTTTTACAAGTAATGGATTAATTCTTGGTACTTGATGCCAAAGTGACTAAAAATATGGTTTTCACATGTTCCTGTTCATTAACTGCTAACCTGTTACTAGAAACATGGAATTCAATCTGGAGAGATTTAGGTTTTAAAAGCAACGCAGCATGACTTGTACATATGGATGACTGAAAACATCTTGACCCAAGTTGGGTTTTGTTCTTGTAAAAAAACACAAAATGGGTTTGCTGCTGGCAGATTAGTCCAGAACACATTTTTCATTATGGTGCCATTATTTACATTAATGGACAAAATTTATCTAAGCGCATATGTTATATTACGTTTTGAGTTGCTTCATCAGACCAGTTTTTTTTTTTAACCCTGGTCCTCAAGGTACACTATCCTGCTTGTTTTTGATGTTTCCCTGCTTAAAGCCTTTATTATAAAAAATATATATAATTATATAAACAGTTTTGCATTTTTATCTTGATCAGGACACCTTGGCAGAAGTAATATTATATCTTAATGGGACATTCCTGGGTAAATAAAATGGAGTAATACCATTAAATGTGACCCGGATTTCTCACCTTTCCTGCGCATGGCAAGTTTATTGAAGAGATCAGACATAAAGTCTCCACCACTAGATGCCGCTCCAACTGCTGAAAAAACAAGAAGATGCTTAAAAGTCAAGTCAAGTGGAGCATTTAAGCAAAATACATGTTATTTTTAGAAGCTAAATAAATGGGACAAAATTAAAGGGACATAAAGTTGAGCCCAAAATTATCTCTGGTGCATTAGATTTAAAATAATCTTTCATTTGCCAACTGAAAGCAATATTGAAGCGGCCCAGCCAGAGCTCTCAAATGAATCCAATAGAGAATCCAGGGAAGGAGATAAATATTAGGGTGATGGCAAGGAGGCCTTCCAAACATTTGGTTACTGTGATGCCAATACAGGGTTATTCACAGATAATTGAACAGGGAATGAATCATTTTCAACACAACATTTTTTTTGGTAAAATGAATATTTGTCTTATTTCCTATCAGAAATTGAATAAATGATAGAATAAAAATGAAATCCAAATCTAATTTTGGGCTCAATTGTCACATATACAGGAGTATTCAATCCCAAGACTGCATCCTGAAGCCATTGATGAAACATGTAGACCCCCGTCTCAGTCCCTCACCTTGCTCTTGCTCTTTTTGTTTCTTCTTCTCCATCTTGCGCTCTTTAACGTTGCGTAGCTTGGCTTTGCCGATGCCCCCGGCGTTGCGGATGGACTCCAGCAGGCTGGCGCGACCGTCTGATGGCTGGACTACCTCACTCGGAGCGCTAGATACCGGGCCTGTTGTCAGAGGAGCCAGTCAGGACAGCCAGTTAAGTCTCCCTCATTGATGTCAATTAGATTAGTTAGATGTAGAGAACAAATTAGGTTCTTCTATTGCAGTAGAAGTGGAGGGTTTCAGCACTTTAATAGAGATTACTTATAGTCAAGAGTTTGGAAGTAACTAACCTGAGCTTGGCGTCGGAGCAGCCTCTGTTAGGCTGTCTGTGGTAGGAGGAGGTGGAGGTGGGGGAGGAGGAGGAGGAGCTCCCGCAGGAGTAATGGCAGGGAGGGTAAGTTCAGGGGGAGGGGGTGGGGGAGGAGGTGGGAGCGGTGGGAGATTATTTTGCAGGCCAGTACCTGAAACAAAAACACAATATTTGCTTGTTATGAGTGAAAAAAAAAACATTATGACAGAATTCAAAAAAGAGAGAAGATGCCAATAAATAACTAATTAAAGATGCAGCTGAGCAAGTGTTCAAAGGGCAGGTTCTGCACCTGGCGCAACGCTCTCCTCGTTGAAGGAGGGCAGCTCCGGGATGTTGAGGGTGGGTCCTGACGGGGCGAATCCAGGTCCAAGATCTGCGCTGTACGACAGATCGTCTGCAATACCTGGAAGGTCAGGCAAGTAGGACGGTACATCTATCTCAGGCACCTGACCCAGGTCTGGCACATAAAAATAACTTTCTGCTGTCTGTTAGAGAGGGACAAAATCATTGAAATTAGGCAAACCTGGATTTAAAGAAGTCAAACTAACGGCACTTTTACTTTGACTTGAAGTATTTATAACCTAGAACTTTTTTATATTTTACCACCTTACAACCACAAACCTCAATGTGTTCTTGTGGATTATCATGCATAATCATGAAGTTGAAAGGAGAAAACATATTGCTGTCTTAAATATTAAGTGTGGCATTCATTTGTATCCAGCCCCACTTGATAGAGACTTTGTAGAACCACCTTTCCCTGCAATTTGGTAGAAATCATATTACCACATGTCAGATCATTTACTAGTAGATGTAGCGGTCATAGGAAACCAACAGAACCAACAATAATTATATGCATCCTTCTAAGTCTGTAATTGAATAATTCATTGAAAGAGATAATAGCAACGTGGAGTTCAATTACTAAGGTCATTCATTCTGTGAAAAAAACATGTATTTTTCTCTGAAAACCAGAAAAATATGGGTTGTTCCAGGCATTGTTCAGAACAATAGTGTACTTGGATTTAGATATTTAATGGAGAGGGGAAAAAACATAAAGAAGTGCAGAAAACGATAGGCTGCTTGGCTAAAATGATCTCCAATGCTTTAAAATGGAAAGCAAAACCAGAGAGACATGGAAGAAAACGAAAGACATCCCATCGAATGGATCAGAGAATATCCAGAATGGCAAAGACTCGGCCAATAATCAGCTCCAGGGTGATGAGAGAAGGTCTGAAGTTAACGACCCCCAAACACTGAACTGAAGCCACAGTCCACTCTGAAGACACGGTGGTTCAAGTATCATGATACGGGGATGTTTCTCTTACTGTGGTGTTGGGACTAATTAAAGCACACAAGGGAACAAGGATAAGTTTGCATATATCAAAATACGTGAAAAGGGTCATGTTGCCTTTTGCCGAAGGGGAAAGAAAACAGGTGTTTGAACAAGACAACATCCCCAAAAACACAACTAAGTGAGGAGAATCTTGGTTCTAGACCAAAAAAATCACAGTTCTGGAGTGACCAACCCAATCCATGGACTTTAATCCGATTCAAAACTTGTTGGCCGACATCAAAAATGCTGTTTCTGAGGCAAAACTAAGAAATGCAGAGAGATTGTGGAATATTGTCAAATCATCCGGGGCTGGGGTACCTGTTCACAGGTGCTAGAAGGTGGACAACTCAGATGTGAGGCAATTCTTAGAAACAGTGGTTATACAACTAAATATTAGTTCGGTGATTCACAGGAATGATAAATCCTAAAGGTTTTTCAGTTTATACGGGAAATAACTGAGTTTGTAAAGAAAAATGCAGACACTGTTATTTTATTTAACATCCCAATGTTCATTTTTCGTCATTTTCTGTAATGTGATTAAAAGATTGATACATGTTTCTTCAAGGTTTGATTTACAATATGAGGTGCAGGGTTCCTAATGCATGGAAAAAACTACTCTAAGGACTTTAAGCTTTGCTAACATTTTAAACACACGCTATTATTTTAACACTATGGGCCTAATGTTCTACAACAACCTTCTGATGCCTGTCCAGAACAACTGTATTCCGACCGAGATTACAGTACACATAGCTGGACTCTATGTATTAAACAAGTAAACTTTCTTGAGGCATTTGGTTACACTAGATTTTATTTAAGGTATCAAAGCGCTGAATAAAAAATGCACAGCCTACTTGTCAGGTTTCTGGCATTAAGGCTTGTGGCTGTAGCGTGTCAAAGAAGGGGTATGAGCATTTCTCCAAACCACTGTAAGTCAACATATACCTGTCTCTCCAGCTGCTCCCTCGTTGTGATGGACAAAGGAGCATCAAATGGTTTCTGCTCCTTCTCTATCTCCAGAGTTTGGTGCGTTTTTGTCACTGCTCCAGCCAGAGGGTCAAGGAACACATACTTTTTATATCTATGACAAACAAAAGACAAGTTAAAAAAGATACAGAGTCAAAGATTGAAGTCCTTGCAGAAGGAAGCATGTCTTCACTCACAAGTTCTCTGTGGTGTTAAAGAGCAACAGAGAGCTGACGGACGAGATGTTCCGCGGCAGACTTCCCAATCCTTCCTCTGTCTCGTCCTCAGACTTCTTCTTATTGCTCACACACACTGGGAAATACGTTAACTTCTCCTGAAGGGGACAGATCAATACAAAGTGTGTGGATGGGAAAGAATCTGTAAATGTTCTGCAACGGGAATCACAAATGCCACTACAATGCCTGTGCAAAATAGACGCCCACGCCCTCAAACAGTGAGAATTATAAGACCGGAGACGCTGCAAATACACAGATGTCCCTCACACAAACAAAAATCTACACTCCTGCAAGAGCGAGCACACGCAGCAGAAAATATGCACCTTCCTGTTAAGGTTGCTGAGATGGTGCAGGAAAAGCTGTGCGGCTCGCCATAAATTATTCAAGAGCTTCTACTGAGCAGAGCGCAAACAGACACACAAACTCTCAGGCATTTCCAGTGGATTTTCCCCGTCTGTCAAAACGCACGAAGCTTCTGATGTACTGCATGTAACAGCATGTGGCGAATGTAACGACATGGCATGCAGAATAATCTGCTTTAAAGGCCCTGACAAGGACAAATCTGGCTTTAGATGGGGATGTCAAATAGCAGATATTTGGGGTGTTTTTACCCCCTTTTTTCCAAACCTTCTGATCAGACATCGCTTATAAAAGAGAAAAATGACACAGACAGAAATCTGGATTAGAGGAAGAGGGAATGAAACTAGAATAGTAAATTAATAGTAAATTAATTTAGGGAATATGCAGAAGGTTACATTTAAAAAGCTAAAGAAATTAATAAGCATATCTTATTTCTTTTTATGTTTTTAGTTAACCCCCCCCCCTATCAGTTACAATATATAGACATTAGCAAGCCTGTATTTGTAGCTATTAGTGGTGGAAAAGTGCATTTGTTTTATGTTGTGTTGTCTGTCAAGAAGTACATTTTTAAAATTAGTTCCAGGGCAAAGGTGTGGTGTTCCCTCTGAAATAACACTGAATATATTATTTCCATATAACACAATTAGTTTAATTCATGCCTGGAGGGGGAGATAAAATGAGGCAGACAGAGGGCTGGAAGGGCCATTTATCAACACAGTACTCCTATACAAGCAATTTCAGGTTAACCGGTATCATGTAGAGTACCGTAAAACAACATCAGCCAGAATCCAAGGCTACTGTTGGTTCGGGATATCATTCTCCTAATGATCAAGATGTGGATCATGTCTGTTTTACCCAAATATACGTAAAAGAGTTGCTGAATGGTCTTGAGAACATTCCAGGTCAGAGAATAGATCTAAACTGGCAGCACTGAGGCTGCTTGCTCAGACATCAGAATATAGCGTTGGCCCAGATGTTTTTAGATTTCTCACCCCTGAGGTTCAACACCAGCTGTGTGCTTGTTGTACCAGCACCTTTCTTTATTCTGGTCATTACTCGGCATACAGAGCATTTCTTTTCCCAGTTCAGGTAAGAGCCATGGCTCTCTGGTTGCCACAGTTACAGTGGATGTGGGAAGCTGCATAAATGATCTGAGGGGAAAAGACGGTGTTTCCCAACAACATCAGAAGAGTTGAGTAACACACTGAGTGCTAAAAAGCCTCAAGACCAAGGATCTGTGTATGTTTTGTATTTGCGTGCTTTCTGCACACTCTGATTCATTTCGCTGTGTTTTGAAAATATCTGCGCTGACAGTTAAATATTCCCCAATCTCACATTTTTGAATCTTGATTAGGAGTCAGAGAAGTTTTGCCCTGCAGCCTGCATTAATATGAGAAGGTGAGATTCACCCCAGCAATCTTCTTTCTCCATGAGGCCAGAACGGCTCAGAACCAACATCAAGATCTACAAACATAAAAGCATTTATACCTCTTTGTATTGGTTACATACTATAAACAACATTTTGACCACTAAAAGTAGTATGATGTACATAATACTGTATATTTCTACACTGTATGAAGTCGATTTGTTAAAGGCAGAAAGAAAGGGGCAAGACCTACTCTCGTATAGACTAAATAAGAGCAGAAGTGAATACATCAGCACAAATACAGCCCGTTTGGCACAGCCAGGGTTCCTACAAATTTTGTTTTACAAAATGACATTTACCTAGATCCGTTGGCTTTCAATCCAGCGAAGTGATCTTTTTGGGGCATTTGGACTAACTTAGATCATTTACTTCTCTAAATCAACAATGCAAAGACTCGTCACATTTGGACTGGGTTATTTTACACAAATGCAAATTCTTTAAAGTACTTTTATTTTGTCAACGCTTTGTTTGGGATCAAAATCAGACCAGCTTGAGGAACCAGCGGTGCAGTTAAAACCAGCGACCTAAGAGGGTCATGATGGCAATAAACTGCAGTGAAATTATTTCTGATGAGCATTAATTTTTTCTGTGTATTTCCAGTTAGTCACTTCAAAACCAAAACTATCAATACGTTTATTTAAAAACATTCATTTTATTGTGGCTAACAAAAGATGACAAAATTATTATAAAAAGCTGGCATTTTCAAGAATGTGTGGCTTATATTTTAGATACTAGAATAACATTTATTCAATTTACTTTTTTCCATACTCGTCAAGACTTGGATAATAAAATCAATAACAAAATCAAACACCAAACTATTCAAGACTTTGTAGGTTTAGGGTTAATTTTGGCTGTTAAAAAGGGACAACACGGGAGATTTTTTGTTATTTTAAAAAAGGGTATTTCTCACCTGCCAGGCTTTCTCATCAAAAGGTCGAAGTTTATTCTGTATCTTGTGGCGAGGACGGGTCAGAGAGGAAGGGTCAGTGGCCCCGGTAAAGATAGAGGAGTAGTCCTGAAGCCGATCAGGAGCAGGGTACTTGGCACTGGAGAAAACCTTTACACACACACGGATTTAAAAGGTTTTTAGTTTGTGTTTTCTCATGAATCTGGGGATGTTGCCTTGAAGCACAGTGTTACCTTTGTGGCCTTTTTACTCCCTTTAATCTTGTCGACGCGGGCCTGAGCTAGTCTGATCCGGTCAGAGACACTCTGCAGCTGGCGCCGGTTCTTCTCTACGCTTTCCGAGACCCTGGAAGCACCGTCAACACAAATATGTCAATGTGCACGCAACAGGAAAAATATGTTTGGAATATTGCAAAAGGTTGGATCACTGGAGATGATCATTTTTAGAACTGTTCTGGTAGAAGAATGGTTCGGCACATTTTCTATTTCACAGTCCGATACCTTCGCAGAGTTAGACCCTGTCTGCACTAACACGGATGTTTTCCAAAGGGAACATTTTCTGCTCCATTTGCACATATCTCCCACGTTCAAACTAAAGATACATCAATCAATCGGCCAGATTTTAGAATTGGTCAATTTTCCCTTGATCAGATAGGATTTTTCTCTATTCCTTAAATGCATCAAAACTACAAACTTACCCTATTTTCAATCTATAAATGCATCAATCAACAGCACTATTATGTCTTTTTTTTACTTAAAAAAATACAGATAACAGAGATAATTATGTTTTGATGTATAAATTGGGAATAATGTTATATTCCTTTCTGTTAGATTAAAAAGGACTACCTCCATCACAAGAACCTGCAACACATTTTCTCTTTTCTGTGTTACTGTCCTCAAAACTTGAATCAATCAAAATTAAAATTGGCAGATCAGACTTCAAACCAAACCAGAAATCGGTACTGGCCAGGAAATCACCTGATTGGTAATTCAAACACAGTTTTTTTTGGGAAAAAATATGTTGTTAAAGTTAAGATTTTTATGAACACAGGTTGTCATTTATCTGTGGAGACTGAACACACAAATGGTTTCTGTTGTCAAAGAAGTAGTGGTCTACTTCTGGTGTGTCTAATATCCCTTTTTCTGTGACACAGAAACGAGTTTTTTCCCCATCTGTCTCACTTTGTCCTCAGCTGTCCTTTTGTCTGTCCTGCTGAAATTCGACATTTAAAAAAATAAATCAGAAGCATCCTTGTTATAATATATACTCAGAGTAATGAAATGTACTGTTCATTCCTACTGTTTATCAATTGTTTTTGTCATTGTCCTGTTAATGTTTGTGCCCTAAACATCCAACGTTGAAATAATGACTGTAATCTTTATTACACGCTCCTTACACCTGTGTTCGAAAAAGAACCACAAACCCGAACCATCACTGCATGCAGGCCACTGTTGGTTCTTGGTGTTTTAGAGAGCAAAGCTACTGATGGCTGAAACCTTTAAACTTAAAGTGTGACGTGGATCACATGGAAGCAACATCGCTGAGTTTACATTCAATGTGCCAATAATTTTTTTCACAGAAGAACATCTAGAGGTCCAAATACTTTTACACACTTATACAGACCTGGTACCTGCCAAAATAAACGTCAGTACTATGTCATAACTTACAGGATGCTGTAGGAACACTGGTAGCAGAAATCAAATATAAATAAGAAGTCACCAAACGTCTAACCGTGAACAGGTCGTATTTTAAGAGACGGTAGAGTTTCATGACTGTTCCAGCTAGAAATATCTGTTTTTTATAAAATTACAGGAGAAACCTTTAGTTGCAGTATGCCAAACAGGACCATCTGGTGTAAATCATACGCTGCTTAATAACAGTGTAATCTAGTAAAAAAGGACAACCTGATCCATCACTGCTTCCTTTTAGCAGATGCTGGGATGTTTAATATCAGTCCATTCAGTGCGCTGATGAGACCTTTCTGAGAGCTGTTTATTGCTTAAAATGTCTCCCCCCCTTCTCTTCTTACAGAAAAACAATACTTGTTCTGCTTTAAATCAGTTGCCCCTGTGAAAATTGATCATTAACTGGTTTAAAAATAAAATAAAACAGACATAAAACACTCAGGATCTGACCCAGCCGTCCTCTTTCCCCCTTGGACGTGCTTCTGAATTCAAATGTTGTCTCTCATTTTTACTGCATTCATCAAAATATCATAAAAAAATAATAAAATATGCACTTGTTGAAAAAGAATTAAAAAAGACTGACCAGTTAATTAGGGCAAAACTTTTTGTGACATTGTAGACATGTGCTTTAGGAACTGTTGCCATGTTTGTAGTGTGTGTGTGTGTGTGTGTGTGTGTTTTGCTTGCCTTCTGAAAATGTCTGTTGAAATAACCTCCAAGTACAGGAGAGCATCTGCAATCTGAAGAACAGCCTCCTCCCGCCTCAGCTCAGGCTGAATGAGAGGCACCGAGTAAACCTGGCCCTCCAGGCAGTGCCTCTGTGTCATCCTACAAAACGGCAGCAAACCGCAAGACTCGTTATTTTCGTAGGAAAACCAAACTGTGCACCGCTGTTGTTTTTGCTTCACATTTTAAGAGCTATGAAACTAGACAGACGCGCCAGGAAAAGTGGCCACACCAAGCGGAGGGACAACCAGACATTGCTTTGTGTGTGAAATCTGGAGCAACTAAAAGCAACACGAGAAGGTTGTAGCAAGAATATCATAACAATGAACAGCGAAACTGGCCAACGGAAGGAGGGTTTACATGAAGAAAAAGGTAAAAGCAACATTAAGAGATTAAGAAAACCAATGGGCTAAAAGGCGAAGCAGACATGGGCTACAGATGATACCCAGGAATTAATTACAAATCTGTATTGGGCAAAGGGGGGGGGCAGAAACTTTTGTTCAGTGGAGAGATAAAATAACAGGTCATCATGGTGGCCTGAAGAAAATAAGCAGATCTCTACAGTCATTGCACAGCTGAAATCTCATTTTATGGAGAGCATCCCACTCAATTTCTTTAAAAGCAAGTTTGTTGAGATTGAATGGCCGTTGGTAATGAGAAAATATGTTATTATTTCCCTTTTGTGTTGTCACTTGGTCATAGCATATGAAAAATCTTATAAGACTGAATCTTTCATTTTTTGCCTGCTGGTACATAACTGATTGTACTAATCTGTTGGGTGACAACGTCTTATGTGGAAAATGTTTCCGTGCATCTATTAAGAGATTTCTTGACGCAGGATCAGCTTGCAGAAGATATGCAATAAACAAAAAAAAAATGATCCTAAAAAGATGTAATCTGACCTTCACAGAGATATCCAAGTGTTTTATTGCCGAGTACTGTGGCGATGATATTGATTGGGATTAACACACATTTTCTCACGACTCTCTTTCTTTTCCATCCTCATAATGTTTCCTCCTCTTTCCCTTAGCTCTATGATCTCAGCCAGTAAGATTTAAATCAGGTGGGGGCATTAAAGACAACCTGCCGAATACAGAATTGGTGACGCAGAGTTTAAAAAGCACGGCTCCTGAAATATTACAGGCAATGAAATATAGCATCCAGACACTGATTTGGGATTGTGACATTGCACACACTGATCCTGCCAATCAGGATGATGACTGCAATTTGAAATATCGCAGAGCCAGACGTTATAGACTACACATGATTGCACCTTTTGTGTATTATTTTTGGTGTGACCAGACTTCTTTAACAGTTGGTACAGCAATTCATCTTTCCAGAGATCAAAAGACATTAATACTCTTCACCACGCTAAACAAAAATGTTTTTAAGTCTCGTTTTAAAGGTCTACAATCACCCTTTTCTATTATGCAAAGCTGATATCTTTATTGCAACAAAAAGCTGAAGACTGGCGGAAAACATTATACAGTATAGGTTTTCAGCAGTGAATTCAAGTTCAGCTGATTGCAAGTGTTTCTGGCTCTGTTTTGGTTTGTGACTTCATTTCTTTATCTTAATTTATAAGAGAAATCGAATTGTAATCGTTTTCTTCACTTAACATTACAGAGTTGTTGTTTTTTTCCAGATATAATCCAAGATATTGAATCTAAAGTGCCTTGCATTAGTATTCACAACCCTTGAAATTGTTGTCACATTACAATGCAACTTGGATTTAAAATAACGGGGTTTTATGTGAAGGCTTTTTTTTTGTTTTTTGCAGCAGAAACTGGAAAACCGATCAGGAACAGGACAACAATAGAACCAGAGCGCTACTGGGATGCTTTAGATTAAAGCACATCCATGTGTAAGAACAGCCTAACCAAAGTCCAGACCTAAAACCAATTGAGAGTCTGTGGCAAGTCTTCAAAATCTGACGCTCGCAGATTCTCTCCATGCAATCAGACTGAGCTTCAGTTATTTTGCAAAGAATGGGCACAAAATCTGTAGTTCAATAATGTTTCATTAAGTATAGATTTTTGGTGCCCAATTACATAAAATCCTAATAAATACACATTGGCGTTTGTGGTTATAACGTGAATAAAAACAGAAAACAACATTGAGGAATTTTAAGTGAATTAGAATAAATGAAATCCCAATGTAACGGTGTGACGACCTCTAGTTTTCAGTCAGTAGGTTCCCTCTGAAACATTACTGGACTCTTCCTTTACTGGTTTCATTTAATCGATTTTTCTGGACTCCGCTGACTCCTCACAAAAATCTACTACAAAAGTAGGGCCCTTTAAGGGGCCCAAATTTTTTGCCGGCATACCAAAACATTTATCTTGCGAATTTCTTTTCGGTCCGGGCCCCAAAATTTATTCTGTCTCGGGTTTTTTTTGCATGAAAACCCGTTACAAAATGATTAAAGGGAAACCCGGGTTTTGCCAAACGCAGGACCCAAAAAAGCAGCACCGTGACCGTTTATTGGCGTTAATGCTGGGGAAATGGAAAAAAAACCCTTTTACCTGCCATAAGTTGTTGTTTAAAGGGGCGGGCCAAAAGATATATTTGATAATTAGCTTAAGCTTTCGGTTACTCTCGCACAGCTACTTGTTAAACAAGACGTTTGGTCTGGACTTCCGCAATATTGTATCACATGACCGCGTAAAACTGCCGTGCTGGCTTCAGGGTAACTCGGATTTTCTTAATAAAAGCAGTGCTTTGGTGACTTTTAGCTCGGTCGCTAGTTACTTTGACTTGTTTTGTATTTTTTAAATGTGAAATTAATATCATCATCTTTTAGATTTCAGATTAATTTACATTTTTCAACAAAGTTTTTTGTTTTTTGGGTCTTAGGGTCCCAAAAGGTTTCAAGTTTTTTTCTCCTTTTCCAACCCCAAACCCCAAGTGGAAAGTAACATTTTAGTTCCATGAGTAAAACGTATCGTAATATTTTAATACAAGCAAGTAAATTTCGGCCCACAATGCCCACGATTCGTTAGGATCTGGTCACTATTACCAGCGACAGATGGGGTATCCTGGACAGGTCACCAATCCATTACAAGGCAGCACAAAGACAGGGCAATTTAGAGTGACCAGTTAGCCTGACATGCATATTTTGGACTGTATGAGGAAGCTGGAGAACCTGGAGATAACCCATGCATCCTCAAGGAGAACATAAAAATCCAAAGGGGAAAATTTTTGGGAAAATCAGGGGTTTCAAAACCAAAAAAACCCTTTTTGTGAAAGGCAAAAAGAGCTAACAAATATATCCCTTTTTTTTTTTTTTAGTGTGGGGAGAAAAATGCCAAGTTTTTTAAATCTGTCCGGTTTCCCAAATTTTTTTGGGAAACCGTTTTTTTTTCCTATCCCCTTTCAACTCTAGTAGTATACAATGGTGGGAGATAACTACATTCTTCAACAGTGGTTTGATTATTGCTGTTTTTGAGACCTGGGGAAAACAAAAAAAAAAAAAAGAGATGAGGTTTTTTTATTTCAATTTTAAATACGACGCAAAGAAGGGGGCGAAAAATTTCCCCTTAAGAAAAGTAGTAGAAAGCTACCCCCTTACTGGGTTACACTGGAAAAAAATTCTATTCATTCCCATTTTAATTTATTTCTATTCATTTTATTCTATCTAAATGATGGGTTTTCCCCGATGGAGAGATTTAAGGTATTCCCCCAAAAGGCCAAAAAAAATCAAAAATTCCCAAAAAGAAACCACAGGGTTTTACAAAGTTTTAAAACATTATATTATATTATATTATATTATATTATATTATATTATAACTTGTCTTCTTGTACCTACAGGGTGCGTCCTTGCTCTGGCTTGTTCTCGTCTTCGTGCGTAATGACGCATCCGCCTCCCAGCGCCACCCCTCCCTCCTCTCACATCTGGATCTGGCTCCTCTCATCAGCACCACTCAGTGCAGTGGGAGCGAGTCGTAGTGAGGGAGGGAGGGAGACGACCGGAGAAGAGGAGACTGGTTCGGTCGGTACAGCCTCATCTACAACCGAGCAGAACCAAAAGAAGAGTGGAAGGGCATTCACCTTCTCATTCGCACACAACAATCTCCATCTCCGTCCCTCCAGCTGCCAGTCCAGCTTCTCTTTTTTTTCTTACGTCCACTTACCTCGGATATTATGAGCTCCAGCTTGCTAGAAAACCCGGTACAGGCTATTCTGTACCTTCGGGAACTCACCACGATCGTGCAGAACCAGCAGAGTCTCATCCAGACCCAGCGCGCACGGATAGAGGAGCTGGACAGGCGGGTGGACGAGCTCATTGGCGAGAACAGGCACCTGCGGGACGTCAGAGTGCAACAGCAGCTCCCTTACCTTCATCACCATCCCTATCATACTCTGCCGGACCCCAGCTGCCTTCATCATCACCACCACCCGCAGGACCCCCAGCTCAAAACTACGCAGGGGTCTCTGCCAGAACATGCGGCAACACCAACGCAGGTTGAGGTGGCTCCGGGCGTCCAGCCCCCGCCTGCCCAACCTATGGACCCAGGGGACATGCAATTGGTCCCAGCGGACCCATCTATGATTTCCCCCGTTGAGAGTGAGTCAGAAAACGGTGGAAGTTGCCCTAGTTGCAGATCTTTGGTTCCGATGACCCCAACAACTCTTTGTCGATCCCTGACCCTGGCGAGAAAATCCGAGTAAGTAAACAATATGGTTGTTTGCGTTTATCTCGCCTGTTCCAGTAGGGATCATGAATTCAGAAAAAAGGCAGGTATTTTAACTTTATATCTCCTGCTTTTTTGAGTTCTCTGAAATCAATGTCTTGTTTGCATTGAGTATTTTACAACAGTAGGCTATGTGTGCACCATCGGCTTTAAACTATGCAACCAGGAGCATGCGTGCATGCGCGTGCACACCAGATTGAGAGGCGTTTAATTAACGAAGGTTTGCGTTTCTCGGCTGTGTCGGTCAGAGGAAATATGTGGATTATTTAAATGAGAAACTGGATCACGATCACTGAATCATTACATAACAAACAGCTGTAGGCCTTAACGCTTGCGCGCGTGCGCGTGCATGTGCATGCCAGCCTGTGTGCGCGCGCGTGTGTAAAACTCAGTGGTTGCTGTCAGTTTGAGACAGGACCGTGGGGTGATGAGATACCTCGAGTCACCACTGTCCACCGTGCCTCTCCATTAATTACACCACGGGATCTCGGAACTCTCACGTGATCTTGGGGGGAAGAGGTGGTGGTGGGGGCAGCGTGTAGTCTCTGATGTTGCTGAGACACACATGTAAAAAGCAATACATACACTCATCTCCATCCTGCTTGGCACCAGGGCTTCAGAGAGCAACAGTACATCATCTAATGAGATAAAAGCCATGTTTCTTTTTTTCTCTTATGTATGTTCATGTGTACTGCTGGTATCCCACCAGGAGCCTTGATTGGTCTCTCTGGGACACCCCCCACCACTGAGGGAAATCAGATCAAGGCACTGTGTGAGAGGACCAACTTTAAAAAGAAGTTATCAATTTTTATATACGATTGTCTACAACAACAACACACCTCAAATTGCTCTAATCCATTGTATTCTATGCCTGCAGCATAAGACTTATATACAACAGAGCAGAACCAAAATTATAACAATATCACTAGTGGCATAATCATTGGTAATTTTTTTTGTACCTCTAATACTTAGTTTCCTTCAGCCAATAGGACACCACTTTGTCTTGTATAACAGCTCACACAGTTTGCACGGTTAGCGAGAGGGATCTTTTACCTTGGAGGCTGCACAGCGGCTCAGTTGATAGCACTGTTGCCTTGCAGACAGAAGGTCCTGGGTTCCAGCCTGGGGTCTTTCTGTATGGAGTTTGCATGTCCTCCCCGTGCATGCGTGGGTTCTCTCCAGGTACTCCGGCTTCCTCCCGTGGTCCAAAAATATGACTGTTAGGTTAATTGGTCTATCTAAAGTTTCCCTTAGGTATGAATGGAAAAATGAAAAAAAATATATTAATAATTAGCCACAATGTTATAAAAGTTACAGCTGTTATCCAAAATGAATTAAAAACTGGGAAGATGCTGTTGAGCATACTTGTGCTGTCATTATGCACTTGTTTAATTGATTGATTTTTGATGAGTCAGAGGGTCAGAGGTTCAAAGGTTTAGGTAACCACTGCTTACTCTGCCACAACTGTTACTGTAGACAGTGGCAGTTGTTAAACCCTGAACATGTGTTCCATTGTTTTTATGCATGTGGAGTGCAGTAGGCCTTCCCTGCTTGATGTGGGTAATGGGGAGGCAAGGTTATGTGTCTCCTGCAGGATGGCAGAAGGAGGGGCTTGTCATTCATGCACCACAATCACCCCTCAGTCCCATCCCTTACCTGATGGCCCCCATCCCTTACCTACGGCATCAGGTAAGGAATGGGGATGGGGGAGTAGTGGGATTCCCCTCATCTTGCCAGCTATGTCCTGTGCAGATGACTGAGGATCAGATTTGCCCACTGTTATTCCTGTTGTCAGTTTGTCTCAGCATGTTCCTCTTGCTACTCCTGGATGTATCAGTGGGCTTTTGCGCAACCCCTATGTGGGAGCATGTCTCAGACATCTTACGGTATCTATTTATTTGATGTCTTCTATCTCTATAGATTGTTGTGTTTTTTAGCATTACAAAAAGCTGACATGTAGAGTGGTGAGCGACGTTCAGGCTCGGCAGTGAGTGCGCTTTGCATCTTTGTCAGTGTTGTCAGCGCACGTGAACATGAGGAAGGGAGAGGAGATGCTCTCCTCTGCTCGGTCTCGCTCTCTGTCTCTCTCTCTCTCGGTCTCTTTCCAGCTGAGCCTTCTATCTGCCCCACTTAGCCCATGGAGCGAACAGTAATCAGCCATTCTCAGGAGGGAAAAAAGGCAGAGAGATTGAAAGTAAAAGAGAGTAAGAGAAGGAGAGATGCACGCTCAGCCGTTGTCTTTGATGGATCCCTTGGAGGTGTCTACAAGAGGAAGCTTGAGGCCGATGCTGGGGTGGACCAACGCTAGAGAAAACAACTGAGAGAGAGACAGATGAATAAAAACGAGAATGGGAGGTGGGGGTGGGGTACACACTACACAGGGAGTGAGACAGGTACCGGGGGACCAAACCACAGGGAAGTGAAATAAAAAATAAAAAAAAGGGTGCATTTGGGGTGGCTGTCTCCACCATCTGCAATGCCTATAAACAAGTGTGGACAATGTAGGCTGTGGCAGCCTGTGGCACAATGAAAAGGGCACATAACATTTTTGTCAGTCCAAATACAGCTAGTCTTTTTGCAACACCACTCTTTTTCTTTAACTTCCCTTGGTCTCTCTCCTTGACCCTCGCTGGTAAAAGCATTGTGTTCAAAGCTCGGCGACAAAACAGCAGAGGAGAGTGATGAAGAAGAGAGGATGGGTCTCTGAGAGGGAGAGGACATGAGCCAACAACAGGATGCATGTAGTGTTAAAATATTCACCTGTTCTCTTTGTAAGTGTTTGAGGTGAATGTGGTAAGTGTGTATGTGTGTGTGTTTCTTATGCAGACAGATGGGCCCAGTGAAAGTGTGTTTGTGTGTGATAGCTTGGCATCTTTAGAAAGAGTTGTCATACTAATGGTGAACAGGGGCTGACTTTTGGAGTTCAGTTTTTTTATTCTCTCTCTAATTTTTATTCAAACATGTCACAAAAGTACAGCTAAACAGGAGAGTTTAGTTTGTTACCGGAAATTTGTCAAAAAGACAGATGCCACTCTTATGTCTATTTGTGAGTAATTCAATTTCATTATAATTACAGATGTTCTGTGAAGGCCTGGGATGTTTTTAAAGGAAATCAGTGAACAAACAGCATAATGAAGACCAACGAACAACCAGACAGGTCAGGAATAAAGTTGGAGAGAAGTTTAAAGCAGGATTGAGTTATAAAACAATATCCAAAGCTTTCAACATTTAAACATTTCAGCACTGTTCAATCAATAATCTGAAAATGGAAAAGCATGGAATAAAGCCTTAATAATCTCGATTTCTGGATGGACACAAGCCATGAAGGACACACAGCAAACATGTGGAAGAATGTGCTCTGATCCGATGATACCAACATGAAATATTTTGGCTTGCAAGCAAAATGCTACGTGCGGCAGAAAACTGACATTGCACATCACCTTAAACACATTGTCACTATTGTGAAACATGGTGGTGGCAGCATCATTCTCTGGAGATGTTGGGGATTCTCTTTAGCAAGGACATGGAAGCTTTTGAATTTGAAGGTAAACATCCATCTTCAAATTGAACAATGACTCCAGCCATTCAGCCAGAGCTGCAGTAAATGGTTTAGATCAATCTTTCACATAAAAACCCATTAGAATTCCATGAGATTTGTGGTGGTAACGTCACAAATGTGAAAGATTTCTGGGGTTTGAACACTTTTGCAAAGCACTGTGGACTAAAAACCAACTGATATGCTAAACCTGTAATAAACATTGTCAAAAGGGGAGAAAATGGCTACACCGATTACACACTAAGGTCAGAAACTCCACCTGGCAGCAGTTTTTAAAGCACACAAATTATCTCTTTAATCTGCATAGAAAGAACAAAGCATAAAAATAAGATGGATAAATCTTTGGAGCATCTATCTTTTTTTTAAAATGTGCTTAGCTCTCCTTATTAATTTGTTTTTGCGCACTGACAATACTTCAGTCATTTGTATTTTTACATCAATAAGCATACTGGTGGCATTAACAGGGTAGAATGTCTTTCGTTAGGAAGCTTTGCCACCTTGCAGGGTGTAAGGATTTTTTTGGCCACATTGTGTTTCCATAGAAAACATTCAAGAAGGTAAATGAGCACTCTCTGTTACCACCTGCAGCATTATTGCATTACTTCTGGCAAAAGTATCCCATGTCTGCAGGGGTGGAGATAATAAGTAATCATAAGGTCTCTTGTGAGTTTCCACTTCATAGAGCAAAAGGGAGACTAGGTGCACAAATGAAAGAAAAAAAATGCAAACCTCATTAACTTAATGTACTTCTGCTGGAGAAGAGGAAGAATAACAAACCCCAGAATACCTGTGGAGAAATAAAACCCTCACACATGCAGAAGATACGCTGTAGCCCTGGCTCTCAAGCACTCTGACAAATCTCACTCAAAATGAGTAAGTTTGTATGTAGGATTAAAATAGCTCCCTACAACAAAGAACACATATGAAACAGCCACAAGAAACAAAGCAAGTATGCAGTGGTTCAAGAAAATAAGTTGGCTTTTCTCATGTTCAGCAACATAAAGTTGAACTGGCACACTGAAGTCTGAACTAACACACTGAAAACATGTCGGCACCCCTTAAAGAGCTATAAAAATAAAACCCACACAGCACAGAGGTGCAGGAGGGTTGGATCTTTTTAGATGAAAGTCTCTGCTTCAAAAGAACCTCCACATATACAGTACAAGGCCTGTTTTTTAAGTGTCACTGCACAAAAGACAGCTGTCAAAATTCAGCTTTAAAGAGAAATAATTCACTTTCCACCACAATGTTAAACTGTGACAAACATATTTCCCATCAATCACTAATGTGACAGAGTCTTGTTTAGATTACAGCATGCAGCTTTACTACAAACACATCACCTCAGCATAACATATTGTATGGCTGATTTTGGTTTCCTTGTGAGCAGTTAAAAATGGAGGGATTTTTGTAAAGTATAGCCTTGGGCAGGGATTGACTGAGCATGGAGATAATTAGCTTTGATGTAGAACTGTGTTGTGGAAGTATTTCCAGACTAGGTGAAGCTGTTTAATCTTGGACTTGATCTTGATATCTGGCTTGGCTGCATACTTTTAATACACTCAAAATGTTTTTTTTTGTACAATTTCAACAATAGAAAAAAAACACACATGCAGTGCTTCTACAGCCAGAAGCTGCACCATATTATTGGGATTTTATTTTATATGTTAGACAAAAGTTGGGCACAAATAAGAAGAGGAAGGACAATGATACAAAGTTTATAGATTTCTTTAAAAATAAAAATATAAAATGTGCATTTCTGTCAGGCCCCCAGAGATTATAGTTTGTAAACCTATAAATCTCTACAATTATTGCACATCTAGAAACTCAAAGATTTGCCTGTTATCATTTGCAAAACAGCTCCAACTCACTCATACTGAATGGAGTGCATCTGTGAGCATTAATTTTTAGTTCTTGATATGGATTCTCAGTTGGATTTATATTTGAGGTTTGACTGGGCCATCCTAACACATGGATATTGCTTGATCTAAATCATTTCTTTATAGTTCTGATTGTATGTTTAGCTTTGCTGTCCTGTTAGAAGATGAACATCCGCCTCAGTCTCAAGTCTTTGGCAACCTCTGAAAGGTTTTCTTTCAAAATTGCCCTGTGATTAGCTCCATAAATCTTCCTGTGAACTCTGATTAGCTTGCTAATATCTGTTGAAGAATAGCCTCCCCACAGCATAATACTGTTACCACCATGTTTTCAACATGGAGATAGTATTTGTTCTGGTTTATACAGGTGGAATTCTTTTTACTACATGACTTAGGTGACTTTTGAAGTTGCACTGGAGTTTTTTTGGGGGGCATTAGGGTAAATCTGGCCGAATATGAAAACCATGTGTAATTTATTCCCCAATTAATCAGTCTGTCATTTTCTAACGCTTATTCCATAGTGGGTCACGGGGAAGCTGGTGCCTATCTCCAGCAGTCTACGGTCGAGAGGCGGGATACACCCTGGACAGGTCTCCAGTCCATCGCAGGGCCCTATTAATCACTGTTTTTTTTAAAATAAGAAAAATACATTAAAGTGTATGGTTGAAAAATAACAAAATATGAAAAAGTTCAAGAGGTATAATAACTTACACAAGTTACTGCAATTTTTTAGTTAAACATAGTAAATATTACACAGAGGAGCAGCTGCATTGATTCTCGTTCTTTGATTCCCCGTGAGGAAGAAAAACCTCAGTGACATTACCTGAATGTGCTAAAGGAAGCTTGTTTGATAAGCTTTCATTCTGGATAGATCACAAATGAGCAGCTGTTCTTGTGCCTTCAAAGATAGAAGGTAGTATAGTATCAGCTTTTCTGGATATTTTTAGGCAGGGATCGACACAACATTTAAAAGCAACTGCGTTGAAAATCTAACCTTGAGATGCAGCATATTTGTTTAATTTCTGTAAGCTCTCAGACAGGAAGCTGTTAACAGAAGGGAAGGGCTTTAAGAAAATTACAAAATGAGTTGAGAATTAATGATTGAAATGTATGAAAGCCCATGTATGTGTGTTCTGATGTTGGATCAGGTAGCTGATCACAGAATCAGAGTGTGAGCAATGTTGACCAAACAACTTTAAGGAAAAAAATCAGGGTCCCTTTAAGTCTGTGGAAGTCGCTGTGAAAAGGTGGCTTTTTATAGCTCAGACTGTCACTCCTGGTTTTGTGCCGACTCTGACTGCCTGTCACTGTTACTCTATGTCATGAGCTTTAATCTGAACCTAGGTCAGGAAACCAACTGTAGCGTAGCCAAAGATGTTCTTCTTTGCTGTATTTTCAAAACCAGAAGTACCTGATGTTCTTGACAATCAGATAGACACCTATGAAAAAGCCATAAATGCTGAGTATCACAGCCATTTTTTTTGTCTGTAGAAATGGAAACTGTGCTGCAGTTCAGAATTTCAAGGATGTCAATCTACACAGCTGCTTATGAGTGCATTTTCTTCTTTCTTGTTCCAGATAAGAGCTCTAGCATAATGCCTAAAATATGAATGCTAATGTAAAATGTATGAGAGACAAATGAGAAAGGCCAGCTGAAGAGGAGGAAGTAGGAAGCAGAGCTGGAGCAAGCATCTTTCTAGATTGGGTTCAGGGATTTCTGCTAAATCGCAGCTGATCTGACACATACACACAAACATATAAATACACTCGTTCTAAGCGTTCTCAGTCTTGAATTGACCTACATAGGGTATTTGCCCTGGGATCAGCCACAAACTGTAAAATGTAATGATACAATAATCCAAAACGCAAGAAGAGAGACTCTCTAGGATCTTTTTTTTGTTTGTTAAAAGTGATCATCTTGTGCACTATGGAGGCATGTTAAAAATGCATCAACAGCAGACAGAATGACAACCTGTCCTTTCAGATCTGTCTGCCCTGTTCATTTTCTTCCTTCTTTTGCTGAACTCTGCGTTTTTCCTCTGTCCTTCTGTCCTGCAGGAGTGAGACCGTGCTGCATCAGTTTTGCTGCCCTGCCCCTGAACATCCGGAGACTGATACCTCTGGTTCATCAAGGTGAGAAAAGCTGCCTAAAACAGACACTTTTACATTTTTCTTTCTTAAAGATTGTTTAAGAACAGCCGGGCGTTTTTAAACACAGCAAAAACACAACTGTGTAATGATTTATGGATTTCCGCTGCAGGATTTGCAAAATACAAAGGCATTAAAAAGGACATCTAGGGGCACTGCAGTGGCGCAGGTGAAGAGCGAGCGACCCATGTACAGAGGCTACAGTGCTCGACACAGGTGTCATGCAGCAAAGGTCATGTCATTGAGCTTTGTTGCATGTCTTCCCCTCTCTCTCCACCTCAAATTACAAAAGAAAGGCAACTAGTGCCATTGTATGGAATAGTAGTATCTCAGTTGAAACGGTTTAACTTTATGTGCCTGAGTGCCTGATTTTTACTCTAATGGATGCAAAGCCATGAGGGATACTGGCATGGACAATGAAGCTGATTGCATTTAGAGATTGAGTTTGTTAGAATTTTTCCTTCTTATTTGTTGTTGTGGTTATTCGCCACTCATAGAATGAGTTTAACGCTGTATTCAGCTTGCATCACCTTAAATAGTTAGATGATTTCCCAGTGCAATGGCAGTCTGAATGGGGTGCTTTAGCTTATGATCTCTGAGATGATTTTCGGCAAAAGTAGCCGCTGATGCAACAGTTTTAGAAAACATAAAGAAAAAATAAAAATGGATATACAGTAAAGAACAGATTGGTTGCTTTACACCTTATGCACCCACTTCCAACCTGGGGGCTCTGGTGTGGAGACTTTAATGCCAAAGAAACTGTCAACACACTGCAGGATGATCCAAATTCTAGATGAATGTTTAACAGCATCAAAACCTGCATCAAACAAACCCTACCTTATGCCCAGTGAGTTCATAAAATTAGAATATAAAATAGTTATAAAACTTCATATAAAAACAATAAAAAAAACTTCAATGACATATTTTTTAGATGTGTTTATGAAAATGTCAGCATTTTTACAGATATAAATCACTTTTTACTCAGCTCACTGTGCAACCTTGATGGTCACACAATGGCTTTTATGTGGTAAATAAAATAAAAAGTTGGGGAGCTCTTCCTTATGTGGTGTCAATAGAGATGTTTTATGTGAAAGTTTGTTTCACAGTTTTACAACAAAATAGCATAAAAATAGCAAATCTGTTCATAACATGTTTTTCTATAGATGACAAGCTTTATAAGAAGGGAGTCTTAGAACCTGCCTAGAACCTTCAATGAACCTTTTCAACAACATCCAACACCATGCAACTGGTCAGTGTGCAGTGCTAAAGTGGACAATATGTCAGTGTAAAGTGATTTACAGTAATTCTGAGGGTTAAGCAATGCAGCTAGATGACTAAATGTTTAGCAAACCTATAGCTCCATTGCCTTCAAGAGCAACTCACAAAAAGACAACAGCGGTGGAGATGGGATGATGTATGAAACGCTGACGCCGCTATCATAGCGACCATGGCAACCCTGAAACGACGCAACAGTTATCTCTACCATAGTAACTGGAGAATCTACAGTGGCCATTTTAACAACATGTTTCTGAGTGGGCTATGCATGGAGAGTGTGAATGCATAAACTTTCACTTAAAGGCTTGAAAGAGCATGTTTCTTTTTTAATCCTCTATGCTTTGCTTCATCTTCATCTGCAGCAGAGTCTATTGATGTTTATTTCTTCTCATCTGTTTTTTTCTGCCTGCTTTTTGGAAAACCACCTCTTGTGCACTCATTGCTTGCAATTATTTCCATCTCATCCCACCCCATTAAGTTTATCTCTTTTCCTAATATCATATCTCACCCACATGGTCCTGATTAGATGGGCTAATGGCAGAGAGGCGACCAGCTGAGATGATAAGACCTGGCTTGGATGTGTAATGCCAATGCAGCTCATTATTATCACCACTTTCATCATCATCACATGAAGTTGTGTGTTGCTTGCAACCCTTCACCGCCTCTACAGTTGCTACACGCTCTTAATCCATCAGTGCACACTCACCTCCCAAGAGATGCCATGAGATCTGCCTACAGCCTAACCTGCCGTACTCTTCCCTCTCGCCCCAACCTTTAAATGTGTAGGTGTGTTCCCCCCCTGGTGTGCAGGGCTTTAAACGATATGTTTTGACAAACGTTCTTCTAGCTTGCCCTCTGATGATGCCTGTGCAGGCATGTGTACTTGCTGTGTTTGTTGCTGCTGCCTATGCTTTGCAAGAGAAAGCGTGCACAGTGCCCCTATCATTGCAGAAGCTCTTGCCCGGCCAGATGCATTAATAGCTCAGGTGTTGCTTTAAAACCTTCTAATGTATTCTAATGTACTCTAATGTATTCTGATCCAGCGCTGGAGCATGGCAGTGTTTTAATAGAGTTTTTGATAGAGACAGCCTCCAGCGTGCACACACCAACATCCAGCCTGTAACTATCTTCCTGTTTCCCCCTTCCATGTAGTTATCTCAGTCTCTCCTCACCTCCTACTGGCTCTTTTCACCGACCCTATCTCAGAGGATACAGCCCACCTAGCCTCTCTGGCCCCATCTCCGACTCTTAGTGAGAGAGTCTGCAGTATACTTCATTCACATCAATCGGAGGAAACAAAGAGGGGTTTAAGTGATGCACTCATTATTTAAGCATGAGTTGGCTTTTAATTCTCCCCTGTTGTTTTTAGCTCTGGTTCCGTTCGTGTAAAAATGATCAGAGTAAGCAGTATGCGGCCAGCACAGAGATTCCATGAGCATTACACTCACACACTGATAAGTGCACAGAATTATAAAACTTTGAAGTTATGATCATAAGTCTGTCTACGACAGTGATGTTCTGTGCTGAAGGTTAGTTTTTCAAACCCCTCTTTAGTTGTGGTAAGACGTTCGCAAAGATGAAGGGAAGCTTTGTGTGTGAGAACATCTGGATTACTGGAAGGCCTAAGAGAATAAGGGCGTTTGCTGTGTTATGCCAGCAAATTACTTAAGCCTTACATGGCTTTCACAGAATTTCGATAATGCTACCATGTAAAAGAACGTTGTACCATCTGTGTATGGGATTAAAAATGGAGGATGGGACACTCTGACCTCAGCGAACAGCCTCCTCCACCCTTGATACTTTTGAATTCTGTGTCTCTGGACTCTTCTGGTTGTCTGTCAGTTAGGAATCTTGGGATGATCCTTGATTTAGATTTTAAACTCAGTAAACAGGTTAGTGCAGTAGTCCAGGCTAGCTTTTATCATCTGAGGCTTATTTCTAAAGTCAAGCATTATCTTCCCCATAGTGTCCTTGAGAGAGTTATTCAGGCCTTTATTACTTCTAGACTGGACTACTGCAACTCCCTGTAATGTGGGATTAACCACTATGTCCTTCGCCGTCTTCAGCTGGTTCAGAATACTACTACTGATAGGGACAAGACGACATGAGCACATCACTCTGGTTTTGTTTTTCCTCCACTGGCTGCCTGTTTCTTTTAGAATAGTTTTTTGAGATTTAATTTTTCATTTTTTAAATGTCTAAATGGTCTGGCAGCTCTTTTTCTTAATAAGCTTTTACATCCACATATCCACAGTAGATCTCTAAGATCTCAAGACCAGAATGTCTTAGTTGTCCGGAGGATTCGGCTCGTGACCAAGGGGTGAAAGAGCTTTTTTCAGCTGCAAGTCCTACACTCTGGAACAGTCTCCCTCTTTCTGGGAGGTCTGCTGGAACTTTAGATGGTTTTAAATCTCTTTCAAAATCTCATCTTTTTCAGCCGGCTTTTAAATCCAGAGAGCATGACCATTAGCACAGTCCTTGTTTCTTCTTTACTTTTTATTGCTGATTGTGTTACTAATACTTTTAACCTTGTATTTTATTACTTTTTTGCTTTTATGATCTTTATCTTCCTTTTAGTTATTCGCCTTCACAACACTTTGGTTGCCTTTTGGTTTGTAAAGTGCTTTATAAATTAAAATAAATAATGAATGATGATGAGGATAAAGTATTCATACTGCTCAAACCATTTCAGATTTTGTCAAGTCACAAGCAAAAACGAAATATATTTGGGGGATTGTTTTGGAGATAAAATAAAATAAAGCTTTATTGTAAAGGAAAATAATGCATGTTTTTTATATTTTACACATTTTTTTCTGAAAAGTGTGGCATGCCTCCCTAAGTGCATATTTTGTAGAACCACATTCTGTTTTGTCCGTTTGTTTCTGCTTTGCAAAATAGCTCAAGTTCAGTCATTTTGGGAGGATCAGGGTTATGAACATTTATTTTAATGTCTTGCCACAGTTTTTTTTAATTTTAATGAAAATACCTTTTAATCTATAACTGCCAGGGGTTGCCAGGGGTTGTATGTCTTGAGCTAAAACATCCCATTGTAGCACTAATCATATGTTTAGGGTTGTTTTCCTGTTGGTAGTTGAACTTTTGCCCCAGTTTTAAGTTTTTTGAAGCCTTTGACTGATTTTCTTCAAGGAATTGTCTGGGATTAGCACATCCATCAACACTGATAATCTTCAGTGTCATTGCTTAAGACAAGCAACCCTACAGTATCATGCTGCCACCACCATGTCTGATTTGCAATGTTAGTTTTTGTCCCCATATAGCATTTTACATGTTGGCCAAAAAGTTTAGTTTTAGTCTCACCTGACCAGAGCAGATTTTTCCATGTGTTTGATTTTGTTGACAGATTCTCCCACCTGACCTGTCTGACTTCTGAAGGCAATTGGTTGCACTGGATTGTATTTGGCCCCTCCTTGAACCGCCACCTTAACGTGGGGAGGGGTTTGAGTGTTCAAGTGACCCTAGAGGCTATGTTGTCTGGGGCTTAAATGCCCCTGGTAGGGTCCCACCCTGGAGCCAGGCCTGGGGTCGGGACTCGTCGGAGAGCACCTGGTGGCCGGGTTGCTCCTCGTGGGACCCGCCGGCCAAGCCCGAACGAGAGACGCGAGGCCATCCGCCAGTGGGCCCACCACCTGCACGGGGAACTGTGAGGGACCGGTGCAAAGAGGATTGGGTGGCGGACGAAGGTGGAGACCTCAGCGGCCCGATCCCCGGATGCTTAGGGTGGCTCTAGGGACGTGGAATGTTACCTCGCTGGGGGGAAGGAGCCTGAGCTTGTGCAGGAAGGTCGAGAGATATCGACTAGAAATAGTCGGGCTCGCCTCCACGCACAGCGTGGGCTCTGGAACCCATCTCCTTGAGAGGGGCTGGACTCTCTTCTACTCTGGAGTGGCCCACGGGGAGAGGCGGCGGGCTGGGGTGGGTTTGCTTGTTGCCCCCCAGCTCAGCCGTCTCGTGTTGGGGTTTACCCCGGTGGATGAGAGGGTCGCATCCCTGCACCTTTGGGTCGGGGATAGGTCTCTGACTGTCGTTTCGGCTTACGGGCCAAGCGGTAGTGCGGAGTACCCGGCCTTCCTGGTGCCCCTGTCGGGGGTGCTGGATAGTGCCCCTCCCGGGGACTCCATTATTCTGCTGGGGGACTTCAACGCCCACGTGGGAAACGACAGTGACACCTGGAGAGGCGTGATCGGGAGGAATGGCCTCCCCGATCTGAATCCGAGTGGTGTTTTGTTATTGGACTTCTGTGCTAGTCACAGATTGTCCATAATGAACACCATGTTCAAGCATAAGGGTGTCCATCAGAGCACTTGGCACCAGGACACCCTAGGGAGGAGGTCAATGATCGACTTTGTTGTCGTATCATCAGACCTTCGGCCGCATGTTTTGGACACTCGGGTGAAGAGAGGGGCTGAGCTGTCCACTTATCACCACCTGGTGGTGAGTTGGATCCGCTGGAGGAGGAGAAAGCCGGACAGACCTAGCAGGCTCAAGCGCATAGTGAGGGTCTGCTGGGAACGCCTGGCGGAGCCCTCAGCCAGGGATGTGTTCAACTCCCACCTCCGGGAGAGCTTTGACCAGATTCCGGGGGATGTTGGAGACATAGAGTCCGGGTGGACCATGTTCTCCGCATCTATTGTCAATGCTGCTGCCCGTAGCTGCGGCCGTAAGGTCTGCGGTGCCTGTCACGGCGGCAATCCCAGAACCCGGTGGTGGACACCGGCAGTAAGGGATGCTGTCAAGCTGAAGAAGTAATCGGCTGTGGTTGGCTTGTGGGACTCCTGAGGCGGCTGACGGGTACCGTGAGGCCAAGCGTGCTGCGGCCCGGGCTGTGGCAGAGGCAAAAACCCGGGCCTGGGAGGAGTTCGGTGAGGCCATGGAGAAGGACTACCGGTCGGCCGCGAAGCGATTCTGGCAAACCGTCCGGCGCCTCAGGAGGGGGAAGCAGTGCTTCGCCAACACTGTTTATAGTAGGGGTGGGAGGCTGCTGACCTCGACTGGGGAGATTATCGGGCGGTGGAAGGAGTACTTCGAGGATCTCCTCAATCCTGCCATCATGCATTCCCTGGTGGAAACAGAGGCTGGGGACTCGGGGTTGGACTCTTTCATCACCCAGGCTGAAGTCACCGAGGTGGTTAAAAAGCTCCGCGGTGGCAAGGCTTCGGGGGTGGATGAGATCCGCCCTGAGTACCTCAAATCTCTGGATGTTGTGGGGCTGTCATGGTTGACACGCCTCTTCAACATTGCATGGCGGTCGGGGACAGTGCCTCTGGACTGGCAGACCGGGGTGGTGGTCCCCCTTCATAAGAAGGGGGACCGGAGGGTGTGTTCCAACTACAGGGGGATCACACTCCTCAGCCTCCCTGGTAAGGGCTACGCCAGGGTATTGGAGAGGAGAGTCCGGCCGATAGTCAAACCTCGGCTTCAGGAGGAGCAGTGTGGTTTTCGTCCTGGCCGTGGAACACTGGACCAGCTCTATACCCTCTACAGGGTACTCGAGGGCTCATGGGAGTTTGCCCAACCGGTTCACATGTGTTTTGTGGACCTGGAGAAGGCATTCGACTGTGTCCCTTGTGATGCCTTGTGGGGGGTGCTCCAGGAGTATGGAATCGGGGGCCCTTTATTAGGGGCCATCCGGTCCCTGTACGAGCGGAGCAGGAGTTTGGTCCGCATTGCCGGCACTAAGTCGGACTTGTTCCCGGTGCATGTTGGACTCCGGCAGGGCTGCCTTTTGTCACCAGTCCTGTTCATAACTTTTATGGACAGGATTTCTAGACGCAGCCAAGGGCCGGAGGGGGTCTGGTTTGAGGACCAGTGGATTTCGTCTCTTCTTTTTGCAGATGGCGTGGTCCTGCTGGCCCCCTCTTGCCAAGACCTACAGCATGCCCTGGGGCGGTTCGCAGCCGAGTGTGAAGCGGCTGGGATGAGGATCAGCTCCTCCAAGTCAGAGGCCATGGTACTCAACCGGAAAAGGGTGGCTTGTCCTCTTCAGGTTGGAGGGGAGTTCCTGCCTCAAGTGGAGGGGTTCAAGTATCTCGGGGTCTTGTTCACGAGTGAGGGAAGAATGGAGCGGGAGATCGACAGACGGATCGGTGTGGCTGCCGCAGTAATGGGGGCGCTGTGCCGGTCCGTTGTGGTGAATAGAGAGCTGAGCCGAAAAGCGAAGCTCTCGATTTACCGGTCGGTCTACGTTCCTACCCTCACCTATGGCCATGAACTTTGGGTCATGACCGAAAGAACGAGATCCAGGATACAAGCGGCTGAAATTCGCTTCCTCCGTAGGGTGGCTTAGAGATAGGGTGAGGAGCTCGGCCATTCGGGAGGGGCTCGGAGTAGAGCCGCTGCTCCTCCACATCGAGAGGAGCCAGTTGAGGTGGCTCGGGCATCTATACCGGATGCCTCCTGGACCCCTTCCTCGGGAGGTGTTCCAGGCACGTCCCACCGGGGAGGAGGCCCAGGGGACGGCCCAGGACACGCTGGAGGGACTATGTCTCTCGGCTGGCCTGGGAACGCCTTGGGCTCCCCCCGGAGGAGCTGGAGGAAGTGTCTGGGGAGAGGGACGTCTGGGTGTCTCTGCTGAGTCTGCTGCCCCCGCGACCCGGTTCCGGATAAGTGGAAGACGACGAGTACGAGTACAAGGATTGTATTTGTGGTCATATTAAAAATCCATATTGTTTTTTTTGGTTATGTTTTCATCTACCTGTATCATAAATTCTTAATAAAATATGATGTGACAAATAGTGGAAAAATTTAAATGGTATAAATACCTGACAAAACCAACTGGATCTCTGCAGGGGTGCAGTTCTGACTTCATGCCTCTCAACACAAGCAGTTCAATTCAGAAAGTTGTTTTGGGACAGGCAGGTGGAACCTGTGTCTTTTCTTCTTGGTTTTAACATGTATGAAGGTTCCCCACTCTGGATCATGATGAATTGGACTGCTGAAATCAAGGAGTATAAATATGAAGTACCCATATGTGTGGAGTCAGATTGGGGTTTCCCTTAACTTGATTTCTGAGTCACGTCTGACTGTACTGGCATGAGATTCCTGCAGTACTTTTGAAAGCTTAATCCTAGCAGTGGAACATGGGGAAGAGCCTGCCTAATAAACTTTTAATTTCAACACAGCACAGAAAGAACAAAATACTCATCCAAATGATGTAATTGCCATGGAAACACATTAGTTTTTAGAGGGCCATACATGAATCCATCCTTGATATTAACAGTAAAAACTGAGAGTGGAGCTATGCTTGCCTTGCAACAGTGCAAAAAAAGAATACAAATGTCAGCAACAAGTCTCAGCTCCTCCAGAGATAAACTATTTGTCTAAATTTCTTATAAAAGATAAGGGTAACAGTTTCTATTTGATTCAATGGTGGAGCAGACTGACACTTGCTGGATTCTTGTAGCATAATGTTGGCACTATATGAAAGAGATCCAATCCTTTGGCATAACAATATTGTGGGAAAAACATAAGTTGTGTCTTTTTAGTGCAGCAATATGCCACATATGGCTCTGTTTGTTGAATGTTCTTTTATCTACAGCATCTCTAAGCTTTTAAATTACCCTTGCACAAGCCAAAAACACATACAGAAACATCAGAAGAAACATTGAAGGTTTTGCCCAGCTAAACAGGAGATTTACTTTTCTATTTGTGCATGCCAGTCTCATAGAATAAAGCTGGGAACCTTGGTCCTGTGAGCAGAGGGCACATGCAACCCCATAAAAATCTGACATGAACTCTACAAGCCTCTGTTTACACAACAGTACGAACCACAACACAGTTATGATTTATCAGTTTTTGATCTGTGAGTTTTATTGTTGTCATGAGGAATAATGAATGAAAAGTGAAAGGTCATTTTCAACATTTACGAAAAATGTAGCTGAAAACCCTTAAAAAAGACGAGTTTGCCCTCGTTCTAAATAACCTGTAAATGGTTCTGAAAAGGGAAAGGTGAAAAGCTGGTCACAGAAATGTAATCAAATGGGCTAGCCAACCCTGAATTTCAGTTATTTTTGTTCAGGCTAAATAGGGACAGAATACGGCGTATCGAAAAAGTATGACCTCCTATTTCATTTTGAAAAAGCACAACCTCTACAAATTAGCTCAAGCTCAGTCAAAATGGATAGAGAGTATCTGTGAACGTCCATTGTTGAGTCTTTTTTCAGATTCCCAACTGGATTTTAGTCTGGGCTTTGGGCCATTCAAGCACATGGATATTCTTGAATCTAAACCATTCTATTGTAGCTCTGACTATATGTTTAGGTCCTTCTGGAATATAAACCTCCATCCAAACCACCAAAGTCTTTTGCAATCTCTATCATTCAAGGATTGCCTTGGATTTAGCTCCATCCATTTCCCCATGAGTGGCTTCTCTGTCCCTGGTAAAGAAAAGCATCCCCACAGTATGATGCTCCCACCACCATGATGTGATGTGCAGTGTCACTTTTCCTCCACACATATTGTTTTGCATGTGTGCGAAGGAGTTCAGTTTTGGTCTCATCCAACCAGAGCCATTTCTTCAACATGATTGCCTTGCCTCCTACATGGTGACAAACCTTACACTCTGGACTTCTTATGGTTTTCTTCCAACAATGGCTTTCTTCTTGCCATTCTTCCATAAAAGCCTGATTTGTTGAGTTCATGACTTTTAGTCGTTCTCTTAACAGATTTCCTGACTTGAGCGGTGGGTCTCTGTAGCTCCTCCAGAGTTACCATGGGCTTCTTAATGGATGATGAACTGAACAGCACTCTGTATGTGAGATGTTCAAAGCTTGGGACATTTTTTAATAATCTAATCCCACTTTAAACCTCTGCACAACTTTCTCCCCAACCTGTATGCTGCGTTCCTTGGTCTTGATAATTGTTCGCTAATGTTCTCCAACAAACCTGTGAAGCCTTCACAGAACAGCTGGATTTATACTGTTATTAAATTAAACAAAATGAAGACCAAGTATAATTTCTGTTCCACTTTGTAGTTATGCTGAACTTCATAAAATCCCAAGAAAGTACATTGAAGTTTCTGGTTACAACATGACAGCATGTGGAAAAGTTTAATGGGTATGAATACTTTTGCAAAGTACTATATGCGGGCTAAAATAAGTCACATTGTATTTTTCTGGGCTACATATGGACAGTGACAAAGGGATTTATGGAGATGCAGTGTTTTACTGTTTCCTCATGTGCAATCTGTAAAAGCATTGAGGTTTCGAGTCACTGTGGGGGCATAAATAAATTAATCAACATTATCTAGGTTGTATGAGTTAAAAGTGAATACATTTTAGGGAAAAGCTACAGTTTTACTGTTTTGGAGTTTTGACATACAGAGATTCGCTATATTGCTTGTTTTGTACCATAGTGATTATTTGATTACAAGTACAATTTTATATTTTTCTTCTTCTGGTTCTTTTTTTTCCTCTCTATGAATGTGTATGTGTGTTTGTGCTGTCATCCCAGAAAACTGCTTTATGTTTGTAGTGCTTTTGATATGCACTATCACGCCAACCCTTGTGTAAACTATTTTAGGTTAGTCACCACCTTTTTAACTGTGCCAATAATTCATACTGATTTGGGAAAAAACACACTCAAGTAATCTTGTTTCTCACCTTGTTTACATCATTATTTTTAATATGTACTAAGTACCAAATACTGATAAGCACACTCATCATGCACAATTACTGCCTCCCCTTTAAGATGTGTAAAAAAAAGCAAAATAATTTAATATTTGAGTGCAGTTGTATGATTTTTTGTTAACCCCCCTTACGTTTGTCCTCATTGAATGTGTTGGCAGACTAAACTTTGGTCATCTTGCAGCATTGTTGTCAAAGTTGGTGTTAGCCTAATCTTTTATTTTAGCTCTGAGTGTATCACGTTTAGGTTTAGGCAGGTTTTCTTTTGGCCATTTCTTAATGAATGAATATCAATGCACATGTGCCTTAACAAAAAGGGGATGTTCTTCTGCCTCTCCTATTTTGAAGAGTGATCAGAAGATGTGTCTGTGTCATATCATATTTAAAGATATGTCATTGATTACTAATTTATTGTGCGTAACACACGATCAACTTAAAAAAAGTGCAGTTTTAAAAACATTTTCAGAGGCATATATTTTATCTAGATTGCTATGGGTGGCAGTGAGTGTACAATGATTTTGTAATCACTGGGCACAGTTATGTCCCTGCGTAAGAATTTAACGCCCGGACAAAACTGAACCTACTAAGTTAAAGATTTAATTTTTCAATATACTTCTGTTAATTAATTTAATTAATTTAAGGCTTTCAGACACTCATCATATTTATCAGTTTAAACATCTTAAAAGATGTAATTAAAATAATTTGAGCTATGTGTGTTAGATATGTTCAGTTAGTGAAGAAGGAAGTGCTTCTGGACGATGTACTGTTAACATTTTTATATTCAGCCATTGCATTCAGTGCTGTACTCCTTGCAATGGAACCACTAGTCTGACCAAATAGGAGTAGACACGGAAAGTCAGTCATCTGCCCCTCAGGCCATCACAGTCCACATTCTGCTTCATTGATGAACCTCCTACCACTCTGCAGAGCTGATGGCAAAGCCCCCATAATGAGTGCAGAGTTTTGGTTGTTGGGGGGAGGAACTGACATCTCTCTGCGGCTATTTCCCCTGCAGTGGACAGATCCTGAGCCTGGAGGATGGGACGTCCTCTGGTGGAGGACAGGAAGTGAAGGGGATCAAGAGAGAGGGACCCAGCGAGTATGAGATCAACCTGGAGAACAAAAACAAACAGGTATGGGTTTTTTTCTAAATGGCCCAGTGTCCACATTAATGGTAGGGTGGAGTAAAACCTGCTGGCAGGTTTACCTTGCTTAACATGAGCAGTTGTGTGTGCGAGGGAAGATTTCTTGACAAAAAATATTTCCATTTAAATCTATTTCCGTCTCTGTTGACATGAAAAAGAACACCCAGGATACAGAGAGCCACAGCGATAGGAACAGAGGAGAGGGAGATGCTAGGTTGTCATGGTAACAGCTAATAACTGCTTGTGGTGGCTGAAGATGTCTTTATTTCTCATAGCAAGCAACTGAAGGGTCTGCTGTTGCTTCTCGCTGGTGCTGCTGCAGTGCACCAGTGCAAGCATCCACTCTTGGTGTGTCCGGACGCACACCAGACACATGAGAGGCTGTCCTCTGTTTTCCTCCCTCGCCTGCCTCCCACTCCTCCTCTGGGAATATTAGAGGGTGAAATTCTGAGAGATTTCTGGGTGGAGTTGCCGACAAATAGGCTTACTTTTCTTTTCATTTATTCAGTGGCACCTGTGTCACGGTACATCTATCTTTCCTCACATTCAGTATTAGCAGTTGAATGATAGAAGATTTTCTTTTTTGTGATACCATAAACCATCAATACTGTTGGCCAGAGCCACAGATAATTAAGAAGGATACCTCTAAGAAGTATATTAATTTCAGCACTCCTCTTGGACAGCACGTTTGATTGCTGATAAATGATTAAAGCATGTTTCAGTGGGTTTATCACTCTTGCAGTGTTTTTCAGGGACTCTCAGAGCAAATTAAAGATGTTTGATGCGTTCACTCCCACTAACCGCCTTCCTGTGCCCTCAGATAGAGGAGCTGGAGCAGAAGTACGGAGGCCATCTGATCGCAAGGCGGGCAGCACGCCGCATCCAGACAGCCTTCCGCCAGTACCAGCTCAGCAAGAACTTTCAGAAGATCCGTAACTCGCTGTCAGAGAGCAAGCTGCCTCGCCGGATCTCGCTGCGACATCCCAGTCCCTCGTCCCGGAACAGGAACACGGCCCAGAGACACAGCTACACTCTACATCCGGGGGGAGGACAGATACCCTTACGATCTAAAACTCCCCCTCCACCTCCATGTCGCTCCACATCTCTTCCCCCGTCACCTGCGTCAGCCCCAGGAAATGCCCCCTCATCAGTTTCAAGCCAGACTCCACCTCAGACATCTGGACCCACGCTCACACAGCTGGAAGACTGCTTCTCTGAACAGGTCAGTGTATTTCACATCTCATAATGTGGAGACACAGACAAAATGACAGTGCATTGTCACAGATTTATTTAACATTCGTGGTTCACTAAAAAAGGATCTCAGTAACTCAGATACTTGCATACACGCTTCTAGGAGTTGAGGATTCTTATTTCTTTTGTTTTTGTCCTTTAAAAACACAGTGCCTTGATTTTTTTCTACAAATTAGACAAATTTTGTCGTGTTTCAAATGCCATTTGTATTTTATTGGAATTTTATGAGATAGACCAACATAAAACCAAAGTGCCCTTCTGTTCTTCCCTGTTTGCTCTGATATCTCAAAATAAAGTGCTCCCCGTTACCTTTACAAGTCGCCTAGTAAATAGAGTCCACAGCTTTTCTGCTTCGCTGTACTTAAATGTGGCCTTTATGGAAGAAGTAACAGTTCACTTTTCTTTAGCGGGGACAGAGTTGATGGGAAGATAGATGAAGCTAAATACAGGGCAAACTTGGAAGAAAACCAGTTAGAAGCTGCAAAAGCCAAAAGTCCTAAAAATAGATCAAAACATGTTTTTGTGTTAGAATGAACCAGTCCAAATCCAGCCATAGAGAATCTGAGGCAAGACCTGAAAATGAATTATCACTGACAATGTCTATCCAGTGTGGCTAAGTGTCAGCTATTTTGTAAAGACGAATAGGTGAAAAGGTCAATCTCTAGATGCGCAAAGCTGGTAGAGGCATACCCCAAAAGACCCAAAACATTGTGGTGGCAGCAACATGACGTGGGAAAGAATACATATGCACAACACCCTTCAAATTTTTTTTTATAAAAAAATGTATATACCTTATTCCTTCTACTTAACAATTATGCCTTACTCTGTGTTGGTCTATCACAAAAACGCCTAGTAAAATACATTGACGTTTGTGGTTGTAACATAACAAAAAAAAAAAAAGGGGTAATACTTATTAGACTACTTAATCATTCTTGTTTGGTATTAATATTTCATCTGAACTTTGGGACCTGCTCCTTCAAATTCATACAGTGTTTCACATACAGAACCTGAACTGTAGGTGGTACACTGAGACAGCTGCAGTACAACACAGATCCAAGCTGTTTTAATGTGCTCAGACAGTTGGTGGTAATGTGTGATGTTCAGTCATGATCCCTTCACATAGTGCACCCTGGGCTAGGAGGGTGGCTTTTACACATTTTTGATTTGTGTTTTGTATGGGGGAGTTCCCGTGTGTTTAAAGATGCATCAGAAGCAAGTAATGCAGCAATGTAAATTTTAACAAGCAACAAATTACCCTTTAGTATACCAGAAGCCTTGGCTGTATCAGAGCATGTTCATCACTAGGTATCTACTCTGACATTAGTCATTAATTATCAGTCCGAACTTATTAACTTTTCTGCAGTGCAACACAGATAACCTCATAGTGACCTAATTTAGTTGTGGATTTAATGTGGATTTTTTATTGCGGTACTTGCAGCTTCACTCCTTGGCTCAGTCCATTGATGAGGCTCTTCGTGGTTGGAGCTTGTCAGAGGGAGGAGAGGGGAAAGGACTTCTGATGGATCCCGGGGCCCTTCGTGCAGCTGCAGAAAGCGCCGGCCTGCCCCGCAGTGCGAGCTCCCTGCTCATGGCCTTCAGGGACGTAACTGTTCACATAGACAGCAATAGCTCCTACACCATCTCATCTGCAACCACCACAACCACCACCTCTCTGGGAAATGCAAGCGGAGGAGAGCCAGGCAGCAGGAAACCCTCTGTTAGTGGGACAGGCGGAGTAGGAGACAGACAGTCGATGGAGGAACCTGAATTTCCAGCACCTCCTCCCAGCGAGGAGCTGGAAATGGTCGATCCAGGTTCCAGGAGGGGTTCAGCGGTGCCGGCTGCACCTGTGGTTGGCATGGAGGCCGAAAACAGCTCAGACAGATTGGGTTCCTCCACTTCCACCTCTACCTCCACTTCAATCTCCACCTCAGTCCAGTCTAATCAGCAGCCTGCTCAAATTTACACACAGTACCAGCAGTATCACTACACTCATCCTCAGCAGGTCCCTGGGGGCCCGACCCCTGAGGCCCTGCAGGCCCTGGTCGTCTCTCTGCCAAGGGACCGCTGCCAGAATCCAGCCTCCTGCCGCTCCCCAACCCTGTCCACTGACACCCATCGCAAACGCCTCTACAGGATCGGACTGAACCTGTTCAACGTGTGAGTGGGCTGGCAGTTCATATAAAGCTCTGTGACAAAATAAAAACACATTAAATATTTCTGCATCCTCTGGCTTAGATATTAAAGCATTGATGTTTGTTTTGAATAACTCCTCCCAACAACTCTTTAAAATACTTATAAGCAGCAGCTTATTGTTGTTTGTAATTGCCAGGGGAAAGTGTCTGTTTAGTGCCATCTTGTGATTGTGGGATGTCTGTGAAAAAAAAGATCAAGAGAAAGGTGGAGATGAAGAAGAGAGAAGAGTGCAAAATGCAGCAGAATAGTAGAGACAGTGGAGGAGGCCATGAACAATGCAAGAGCTGGCCAGGTTCTATAATTAGAGTCCACAGTCGGCCTTCGTTTAATATTAGTTAATACAAATTAAAGTAAATTAATTCACTGACAGGTGAGCTGATCCCAAAGTCCTGAGCTAACGGCTTTTCTGCATGAGTGCACGCTTCTTTTTCCTGTTTGTACTCCTATATACTCACACTCTCTAACACTCATACTCCCAAATATTAAGTTAATTTACTCCCAAATATATCTTCTGTCTCGCCTCCCACACACACACAAACACACACACACACACACACATACACACACACTCCAAGAACATACATACTTGAATGCACAAAATTAAACCATATGGTGCCATCGCTCACACTGTTGCTTCTCTTTGTTTGGCGGGGCCAGGAACCCAGAGAGAGGCATCCACTTCCTGATCACGCGTGGTTTTGTCCCGGACACGGCCATAGGGGTGGCACACTTCCTGCTGCAGAGGAAAGGCCTCAGCCGACAGATGATTGGAGAGTTTTTGGGCAACAGCAAGCTGCAGTTCAACAGAGATGTCCTGGAGTGAGTGCACTGTATTCATTTAAAGTTTCCGGCTCTTGGTGAAACATGCACTGTACCTTGCAAGAACATTCATACCCCAACAAATAAAAATCTGAAAAGTGTGGTGGGCCTGCGTGTTCAGCCACCCTTATATATTGCAAATATATATATATATATATATATATATATATTATATATATATATTTACAATTATGTGCAACTTTGTGCTGAGCTATCACATAAAAGAAGTTGAGGTTTATGGATGTGGTGAGAACAAAAAATGGTAATAAGAATACTTTTGCAAGACGCAGGTAACTGGGAAGACAGAATTTTAATAAATATGTGAACAAACAAAAAGAGGGAGGGGATTGAAAATAGATTAATGTATGTGGATACATTTGAAATGGGTGAACAAACCCAACTGTATTTCAAATCCATTCACTGTGAGCAACCACAGTCTTTTAAAATTAAGCTGCATCAAAGTCACAGCTCAACAATAGTCTTGGAAACAACAGTAGATAAAATCCATCTCACCTTTTGGCCCGTTTAAAGTTTTTAAACTTTCACATTACATGAAAAGTAAAGGCAGATTTTAATCCATTATTTTTTTATTCTTGACTGGGTTTAAACTGGGACAATAAAAGACTCATTAAGTGATTTGTTTTTTTCTCTTTGATTTATCAAGTAATTTTATGAATTATTAAAAGTGTCATCCACAGATAAACATAAACGTCTGCTAGCATGGTCTCTGAATGCATGGATTTACCTAGTGTTTGCTCATCCACCCTTTCTGCATCCAATCAGTGCTCAGGGATCCAGGATGGTGGGGCTTTTTGCTGAGGTTGTTGTACAGATTGCAAAAATAGGTCACTGCATTGAACACACTCAGGCTCACTTTTCGTTCACTGAGTCAAATAGACACGTGTGATGTGCACAAGCTCACAAATGTAAACTTAGAGTCTCTGGTATGTACTTATGTTATTGGCACAGCTTGCCTTTAGCCTTTCATGTGCCTTCCCTTTGTCCCCTCATTCTTTGGATTTCTTTATTTTTCTTCCTTTTGCTTATCTTCCACTGTCACCTGAGACTTTCTTCTCCATTTCATATGTAAGTGTTGACATGTGCATCTTCCAGGTCAGAAGTTCTATAATTGAAATATGACTCTAAAGAGAGAGATATAGCATCTGCACCAACACAGTTTGCTGCAAACTCACAACAACTAAGCCCAGCCTACTGCTTTTTTCTCTCCTTCTTTCCTCTTGATAGCTGTGTAGTGGACGAGATGGATTTCTCAGGGATGGAACTTGACGAAGCCCTAAGAAAGTTCCAGGCTCATGTTCGAGTTCAAGGTGAAGCACAGAAAGTGGAAAGACTCATCGAAGCCTTCAGGTAAGAACTGTCAGTGCCTCTCGCAGTCAGGGCTCTCTTACAAACAAGTTGTGCTTTTTAATTTACCAAAAATTCAACACGTGACAGAGTGGGGCTTTCTAAGGGCTCTCTGAGCTTCACATAATGAATCAACCTTTACCCGGCAGCAGTGTATGTAGAACAAGAAAACAATGACATGTAACACAGCTTGCATATTTTGCAATATTGCGTGCAGCCTTGAGGATGCCTTGAGTATCCAGAGTGACAAACTAATAGGCCAACTGCTTAGACTTACAAAGTACTTAACTAGTTCTGCTGTCTCATTACGGTAAGCTCTGATGACACCAAAGCGGCGTATCATTAGCAAATTACAATGATTGCCTGTAACCTTTGACTAAACACAGCAGTGTTTTCTGATTGAAAGCCAATCACAACATAGACCCGCACTGCAGGCAATCAGTGTGTGTGTTCCATCAGGACAAAAATAGATGCTCTGTTTTAGCAATGTTCTCTCCTGGATCACACCTCCAGTCCACATCCTCGTGTCTAGCAGATAGTTTTAGATACTGAAGATTCATTGAAATTTTATTGCTCTGCCTTGGAAATATCTTTTGTTGGAATTTTATGCTACAGACCAACACAAACTAGTGTATACTTGTGAAGAATTTGTATACCCCTACTTAATACTTTGTAGAACCACCTATTGCTACAGTTACAGCTGTAAGTCTTTTGGGGTTTGTCTCTACAAAGATTTAAATATTTGCCAATTATTCTTTATAAAGCCCTTACCATGGAACACTTTAGCTCTGCCTGTATATTTAGGGTCTTTGCCCTACTGGGAGTGCATCTTCCATCCCAGTCACCCCAAGTGCTTTGCAGCCTCTTAAAGGAATCCCGCATATGACCAGAGGCTCTTAGGTCATGTTTGCTGTTTCTCTAATGGGCTGCACGTGGTATAGTTGGTAGCAATGGTGTCTTGCAGCTTGAAGGTCCTGGGTTTGATGCCCAGCCTGGGGTCTTTCTGCATGGAGTTTGCATGTTTTCCCCATGCATGTATGGATTCTCTTCGGGTACTCCGGCTTATACTGTGTGTCTTGGTGTTGCCCTGCGATGGACTGGCAAACTGTCCAGGGTGTACCCCGCCTCTCCTGTAGACCACTGGAGGTAGGCCCCATCTGTACGAAAAGAAGCATATATAGAAAGTTAATAGATGGATGGATGTTTCTCTTACATAGTGAATGGAACACTTAAATAGGTCTTCTTATGACTTTCTGTAAAAGATGTCTTTCCTCCTACTACTCCTTTATAAAAACCAGAATTATGGTGTACAAACAGTAGGTTTGCAATTATGTCATCTATACCCTTTGGGGTGATTTTAGCATTGCTCCATGAGATGTTCAAAGCTGAGCGTATTGTTTCATAACCTAACTCTGCTTTAAACCTTTCCACAACGTTATCCCTGACCTGTCTGCTGTGTTCCCTGGTCTTCATGATGGTATTTGTTCAATTATGTTCTCTGACAATCCTCTGAGGTCTTCACTGTACAGGTGGGTGTATTTTAAGCTACATGAAATCAGGAGGAAAACAGGCAATTGCGATATTTTTGCTGGATGTCCTCACCACTCTTTGTGAGCTTTAGCATCTCGACCACTAATAGTATACATCAAGTAACAATGACAGTGAATGTCAGACCACACAGACCAAAAATATTAATGGCAGAATTTGCATACATGGCTCTGGAAAATATAATATCCTACTAAATAGTTCCTTCAAGCAGTTCTTTGCAGTTGCAGTTTGTGCACACACCGATATCGCAATGACAACTGTGATTTGATATGTTTGTGCAGGTCTATTTTACACTAGAAATAAATTACACACGTGGATTTTAATGAGCTATTCAGTGACTTCTCAAGGCAGTTTCTTGCATTTGATTTTATTTAAGGGCATCTGAGTAAGGAGGAAAGATTTTTGGACTTTAAAAACCATGTATCCTTTACTTTGTACTTTACAATTATGTGAAACTTTGCATTGATCTTTCACATAAAGCTCCTATAAACTACATTGAAGTGGAAAGTTAAAGGTGTCACAATACATTATCAAGGCATTGCAGAGCAAGGGGGTTTGTTTTTGCTTAATTTGGCTTCCTGCTTCTTTTGTCACACCTGACACCAGACCTGCAGTCACCTACACCACATTGTCCTCTCTTTCCCCTTTCCGTGGACAGTCCAGTTTTCCCTCTAACAAACTCCTCGGTGGAATTTTTTTTTTTGTGGTCTGCGTGCTATTTAGCCCAAAAACAATTTGAGGTAAAAACAGATAAGCAGAAACTGGAATTGGTGTTTCATCCCCTGGCTTTAACTGTCCTTGAAGTGTACCTGTGATATCCACAGATTGTCCTCGGGATTGAAAATGCAATAAAAAAACGGTTGTTGTTTTCTCTTGCAGAGTAATAGCTTGATGTTGCTGTGAACAATTAATGTGTCTTTGCTGACGTGCTGCTCTTATGTCACCAGTGTGACATGACGTGAGTCATTGTTCATTTGAACTCAGTAACTAACATGGTATTTTCCATGACAGAGGCATATGATCACCATCAGAGCTGCCCTCCCCCTTTAGCAAGCTGCACCTGTCTGCATCTGTGTTGTGCTGTACCTTTCCAGAAAAACAAAAGTGTTTGTGTTTTCATTTTCTTGCTGATTTTACTTCTCAGTCTTTAGGACTCAAAATCATGTAATTTTTGTGTTAAATTATCAGCGTGTAGATTTGTTCATATAATGACAGTAAGGAGAGTTCAAGCGTGATGTTTTGCACATAATTTTGATCAGGTTGCCACTTTAGTTTGTACAACCAATTATCACATAATACAAACAACAGATGGAAGAGCAGCTGGTAAATGTCAGTTTTGCAGATATTGGTTTGCCTCAGAATCATAGAAATCCGACGTTCTTACCCTGCATTTTCTCCACGCTACCTAAGTCCAGCGTCCACTCAACCTTTTCTGTTTTCAGCCCAATTTTTAACTATTTGACAATTGAGGTGCAGGTAGGATAGGATGATGTAGCATGACCTTTTGAGTCTATTACTTTTTTCTGAATGAAAGAACACCATGCAGTACTGCAAAAGGGATTTACCTGTTATGGATTTCTTCTGATTTTTACTTTGTTGTCATACTCAAATGTTTGAGATACTCAACCTAATTTTAACAACCGACAAAGATACCTAGGTTACAGATTTTAAATGATGATTTCATGTATTTTATTGTCTTTTTCCCATTTTTTCTCTTTTCTCTTTTCGATTTTTCTTTTTCTTTTTTTATTTCCTTTTTTTTTTGATGATTTCATGTATTATCAAAAGAAAGCGATCCAAGCCAACCTATCCCTTTGTAAAAAATAGAATTGCCCCTCTTGTTAAACCATGAATTCACTGTGATTAACCTTTTTAGTTTAGTTTCACTGGCCACATCCAGGCCTGATTACTGCTAGAAATGTAGAATGAAGAAATTACATTAATAAACCCTGTCTGAAAAAATGAAGTAGGGTCAAAAGATCTCAAAAACCAACACACTATACCTCAATGTAAGCAACTTCAGGGACCGGTAAGAAACAAAATCTCTGACATCTATCAGTTTGGAAAGAGCTACAAAACCATTTCTAAGGCTTTTGGGTCTCCAGCAAATCCAAGTGTTATCTATTATCTATAAATGCAGAAAACATCGAACAGTGGTGAACCTCCCAATGAGTGGCTGGCCTACCAAAATTATTCCAAAAGTGAATAAACAAGTTAAAGACACCCTCAGTTAAAGTCAGTGTTCATGATTCAACTGTAAGAGACTGGGCAAAGATGGCATAATGGGAAAATAATGTGTGGAATTATAGAACAAGAGTTAAACTGTTTGGAAAGTGAGTGTTAGTTACACCTGGCACAGAAAACCTCTTCAGAGGATGACCATCCAGACAAACATGGTGGTGGTAGTGTGATGGCCTAGGACTGCTTTGCTGCTTCAGGCTCTGGATGACGTTACATGGATTCTCTCCTATACCTGAAACACCTGAAAGAGACCTTAAGGTCAAGAGCTCTTGGGTTATGCACCAGGACAATAAGCTAAATCACACCAACAGGTGTCCTCTATTGGGCTACTTAAATCTGATTGAGATGCTGAAACGTGACCTTAAACAGACCAGTCGTGCTATAAAACCCTCCAATGTGGCTTAATTTAAACAACAACAACAGCGACTCACTGTTGCTCCACAATGATGTAAAAGACTATTGCCGGTTGTTCCAAATGCTTGATGGCAGATGTTGATGCCAAGGGTGACAATAACAGTAATAGGGTATTGTGGGGTCTGGGTTATAGATGATTTTGGCCAAAAATGGATGGTCTCGATCAGTTTTTTAAGCAATCTATTCTGCTGGACTAAAGCCAGGGGACATATTTGGTACAGTCATTTTTTCTTCAAGAAAATTCCTGCAGGATTGTTGTAGTTTGTTTGGAATCATTGCTATGTTGCAACATGCTTCTTCTCTTCCTGGGAGTCATCTTTTTTGTTCAGTATTTGTGTGAAGAAGCATGAATTTATAGAACCATCTCTAAATGTCATCTCTGCATCCTTGTGCGCTTGAGCCCTCGCTAATCATCGCACGCCCACCTCCTCGTTTCACAGTCTGCATTGTGTATAACACACTTAAACCCAGATGATCCACACAAATTTGTTTATTTTAGGTTTTAACTAACTAAAGTATGAGCTGTTATTGTTCACCCTGCTTATTTTTACATTCTCTGGTAAACATTGATTATCAGCTTAGTGCTGTTTTGCGACCACAGATTGGTTTTCCTTATAAATGAGTTTGAGCAGGGTATTCTGTGCTGTGTGAGGATCAGGCATAAATGTGTGCAAAGCATCATTTCTGGAGGACTGCATGTTTTGTTTTGGGTAGCTCCTTCTGTGCCTCTTACTCATTGCCGTCTTTGTGTTGCATCTGACTGTACTTATTGACGAAGTCCCAGTGTCTTACATGTTTAAGTAATTTCTTATAAAACAACTGCTAAAGAAAGGAAAGTATTTACTTCTTAAATTTACCTTTTTGAGACGTGTAATGTTTTTCTTTTTGCCTTAAATAGCCGAATATGGTGCTTTTTAGCATGGACATGGAAATAGTTTGGTGGCTCATTTTCTACTTTGAAACTAATCCAATATGGTGAACTAATAGGTTTCTCTGCCCCTATGTGTACAGGGGCTTGCCAAGATATTCATATCCTTAACCTTTTTAACCTTTTGTCCCCTTTTGTTATGGTACAACCACAGACTTCAGTGTATTTTTAAAGGATTTGATGTGAGGTGGCCTTAAGGCATTTGTTAAAAAAACTAAACTGAAGTGAACAAACAGAATAATCAAGATTGGGAACACAGCAGAGACGTCGGTTTTGGAGAATATTTAAGCAGGATTTGGTCATAAAACAATATCCATCATCTAACAATGGAAATAGTATGGTATATCATGCTGTAGGGAGGCTTTTCTTTAGTGGAGCCTTGGAAGCTGCTCAAAGTATTTGCCAAGAGGGATTGATATAAATAACTGTTAGAACAACTGTTAAAGTAGTCCAACCAAAGTCCAGACATAAAATGAAGTATTTCTGACAACACGGAAAAATTGTTTGTTCTTGTTTGCTCTTGCAAACAAGAACTAACGAGAGTAAATCTATCTTTAGATGTGAGATGACACAAAATACTTGCTGATATAATTGCAGCAAAAGGGGCTTCCACATTAAGGAGGTCTAAACATTAATGCATGCAGCCCTTTTCAGATTTATATTTGTATTAGATTATGCACAACTTTATGTTGATTTATCAGATAAAATCCAAATAAAATAGAATATAGTTTATAATTATAATGTCACAAACTGAAAACATAAAGAAGCATACAAATTGTTGCAAGGGACTGTAGGCACTGTACTTTCAGTGAACTCAAAGGTAATGTTTGCCAAAAATGCCTAAATAGTTTGCCTAAAAATGAGATTAATTGGGATTTTTTTAAACAGAGAACTGAACCAGCATCCAGCATCCTACTAGCTATTTGATTGAGACTTCAGGGGCAACAATTTGTTGCATAGAAGTTGGTTTAAACTAAAACTTAAAGAACCAATTAATTGTTCGTCTCATACTTTTTCTCTGCTGTAATTTGAACACACTAGCTGCTCGTAATTATTCTCTAAAGTGAACTCTTCCTCCTAGAAATGGAGGGAATGATCTCCAATTCCCATTTGATGGCCAATCAGAACAACCACTGCCGCCATCAGTTAATCACATCGTATTCAATCATGTGCCCTGAGCCTCTTGGCGCAAATTACAAAGCCATCAGTGATGTAAAATCACACTCCCCAGGCTGCAGCTGGGAGTCGTGAGTTCAGGTCAGAAACACAGTTGGGTATTTTTTTAATCAGGAAAAGCAGACGTCCGATGCGACGTCAGTTTCGTAACTGTTGTTATGTCATCTGTTTGCGGCATGTTGTACTCTTGTTGGGAGAAGTTCTTTTATACCAAGTGGTATTTGTGCCAGTTGGTATGCAACTTTTATATGCAGATATGAAGCTAAGAGATCAGGAGCTTGAGTTTAAATAAACTGGTTACATAAGATGGAGAACTGTGTGAATGAAACACGAATCCATGCACAGACTTCACTTACCACTTCATTTATCCTCTTCTAGTTTGCTCTCACACATGCTCCTATACATCTGTGCACATGTCTTTTCGCATACAGCACACTCCTTCAGAATTGCTGCAGAATTACATCAACATCAAATCGGGAGTTTTGTTCGCGGCTCTGCACGCAACCTTGTTATAACTGCAGGGTTGTTTGAGCCTGGCAACAGCTCCCTTAGAACAAAGAGGGGAGCAGGACTGGTTGATTGATATCCTATAAGTTCCCTAGCCTTAGATCTAGTATAGGATATGGGAAATTGGTTTGTGGTTATAGAGGTCTTAGATGCAGGCTTTTAGTTGCACATGCTTTGACAAGTACATAGTTCTTTGGAGCAGAGTGTCTTTCTCCATTTCTGCATCCTGTCTGCCTGCAAAGATAAAAGCCTCCCACTACTGAGATGGCCCACTGTGTAAGTTATTGTGACAGTAAGGAGAGGGAGCTGTGGGGAGGCAGGGGGTGTAGAGGTGGGAATGAGTTTGTGAAGCCTGTGGGCAGCAGTGGGGTAAAAGAAAGTCCAAATGCAGCCTCAGTGCCTCCAAACAGCATTGCCTAACCTGGGGCACATCTCTTCTATACTTTCAAATGCCTCCTCTGTCCTGTTGCCTCGTGACTGCTCCTTCCATGTGAGCAGAAGTCACAAGCTTAGCACTTAACACTTCTCGTAGAGTGTGCAACTTCCAATCAGATATTTTGATAAATACTAATAAAACTCAATTGAAAGGTAAACACATCTTCCTGAGAAATGTGTGACTCACAGGCCTGCTGTTTTGTACATATTTCTTTAGTGTTTCTTGATAAATGGAACATACATGTTGGATCTCACACCATCCTAGCATCACTGCATTTAATTTGAAGATATTGCTATTTATGTTTTTTGTTTATCACATAATAAAACAAACATAATACAAACAACAGATGGAAGAGCAGAATAGACAATCTCATAATTAAAAGTCTAGTATGTTTTGATGTAAAATTAAGTTAAACAAACAAATGTGTTAAAGAACAAGAGTTTGCACAGCAGAAAAGGTCAGATGTTTCAAATAAAATCTTTTTGTTGGGTGGATGTAAGTCCAAGATTTTAAAATAGCTTCTTTATAATGTATTATAATAAACAGTGATTAAGCTTGTTTATCTTTTTATCAGTTTATGGTCACAATAAAAACAAAGTGTCCCACTTAACTTATAATGTTCCTGCTGGATACTTAATTTTTTCACAGACTCGTGCATTTCAGATCAGATCAGCCATGCAACTGTCCATTTTTTATACCAGCTTCATCTCAGGGGCAGGGGCAGCATGGTACCCACTTCCAGGACTCAGTGGGCAAGAAGCAGTTACCCAGTGGCTACTCAGACATGAATGGCACCCTGGGCAAGTTGATCGACCAGACTCTGAGCTAGAGATGATCAAATAAAATCCCAATTACATTGAAATTACAAAATAGCCTTTCAATTTTTTTCCAAATCTGAAACACTGAATTAGACACTATCTTTAGCTTCACTAGCCAGCTGAGATGTACAGTAATATTCCTTACAATGCTTACACTGTGCACAACACAGACGTTACCTGTTAAGAGGACATGCATATACTCTAAATATACTCTAAATGCATATTCTATGAAAAACCTTGTTCGGGGCATCCCTTAAGTCATACCACCCAGGGCAGTGAGCCATATCATTTATATCAGAAATCACCAATGGACAAGCCACTAGTAAGACAAGATCATTTAGATGGTGTGCCTTCTTTTTACCATCACTGTAACTTAGCAGGTAGAACCGTTTTTACATGAATTAAAACAACTGATATATGACTTTGCCATTTCACCACTTTTAGATCAGTTTTATTATTTTAGTTTGATCGTTTCTCAGTCAATAAACACGGCTCACATATGTAACACAATCACAAGGTACATTTATTTACACTTTTTAAATTATGCATTATTAGTAATTAAAACAAAATGAAACAACAAAAAGAAACATTTTACCGAAGAACAATAAAATGAAAACATCCCAGCCCTGGTAAAACCTTTTATTTCTGCTGTCTGAAATATTGTAAAGATGTATAAAGTTCCTACAACGACGTTGTTTTATTGTCAAATTATTGTGTGGGAAAGATGGCCAACATTTAAATTGTTTTGTTAGTCTAATTTGTTGTTTTAATTAGGACAATGTATTGCAGGTAGATAAAGCCAAACAATGTAAAATTTCCAGGATGCAATAAATGTCCAAATCTGCATTTAGGTTTGTTGCATTGTATTTTGCTTTCGCATCTTTGCATGTTTTTCTCAACTATTACAGATAGTTATATCCTTTAGGTTTGAGTTTCAGTCATCAGTCAGATTTATCTGAGGCATGTCTATTTGTATCTTACTTTCTCCACCTATGCCTGCGATAAACTGTAATTTTCCAATATTAATAATACTATATACCTTTCCTCTGCTCTTTGTGCTCCACAGTCAGAGGTACTGCATGTGTAACCCTGATGTGGTGCAGCAGTTTCACAACCCAGACACCATCTTCATCCTGGCCTTCGCTGTGGTCCTCCTCAACACAGACATGTACTCGCCCAACATCAAACCCCACCGCAAAATGGGTCTCGACGACTTCATACGCAATCTGAGAGGTCAGTGTTTGATTTTTGCACCTGTGTGTGTGTGTGTGTGTGTGTGTGTGTATGCGTACTGTGGGAGAGATGGCATGATGAACAGTGTGCAGGTTTTACTCTTTATGACAGATGGTTTTATGAGCGGGATTTTTTTTTCATAGTGGAAATAAAAATATAAACAGTACATATAGAAACCAGATGCTTACACATGTACAGCTGAAACACTCAACTGCTGACGGAGAGGAGATTCATTAGGCTGAAATGCCAGAAGGAATGATGCGGAAGATTAAGAAAATAGGAGAGGGCAGGGCAGGTCAAAGCTTTACAACAAGCTGCCTCATTTCAACCTCACTATCAGTTTTCTGAATGACAGCCTCTTGAACTGAAGTAAATTATTCAAAGAGGCTGTGGATGCTTGCCTCTTCTTGCTATCGTCAGAGAAACATCAGCACTGCGAGATGAGATTCCTGATATCCTCCTCTGCTCCAAAGATTGTGGCATTGGCTCAGTTAATTGAGTCTCGCTCAGTGTCAGATTTAATGATGTTGATCCTTGGTTGTCCAGAAACATCTTATCACATTTTTTGAGTTACCAGAAACTCCTAATGCTGCTTATTCACAGATCAACAGATACATGCATCACCAGTTGCCTTATGAAGAGAAGGGTTTTGTACCTTACAAATGTCTATGTGAGAAGACTCAACAGAAGGCACACGGTTGACATGGACCTAGTTGAAAGAAGGAGGATTTTATTTCAACGAGGCCCTTATCAAAAATGAAAGATCTGCGCATTGATCTGGAGGAATCTTGTGAAATGTAGAAGAATTCCCCAAGAATTATTAACACATCCCCTCTTTGTAGGCACACACACAGTTTCCCATATTTGGCTTTGTGACTTCTGAACAAACAGCTCCAACTGTTAGCACAGTTAGGGAGATATTTTTCTTTCAGGGTGAATAACAAACAGCAAGGATATTGAAAGTTGTGGATATTCTCCAATCCCCTCAAGATCTCAAGTATAGTACAGCTCCGATCATTAACATATCATGTTAATGATGTGTTAAATATTTGTCGTCAGTCATTTCAGAACGTGAAACTCATATTTTATAGATTAATTACACATAGATGGAAATTTGTCAACCCTTTATTTCTTTTAATTATGATTATTATGACTTCCGGACAAGGAAATTCCATAATTGAGGGTCCTGGAAAATTTTTATATCACATAAGATATACGTTAAGCGGGTGTCAGTCGCTGTTTTCGCCTGTCAGAGGCTGTTTTCTATGCGAAGGCTGAAGGAGGAGCTCTGGGTAACGTCACATCCTGTTTTTGCTGTTGCACTTGGTGAATTGTTTGGTGTGTGAAGGCTCTCTCGTTTGATCTGATTTCTCTCTACTGTGATACCTCTTACTTGTTATAATACATAAGCACGTTAAAACATATACTTTCTGTTGCTGTATTTAACGTTTGGGGACTCTCCGTGTTTTACACGGTTTTTCTAGTAGTGGTAAGGGGTTGCTAGCTTAGCGTTAGCTTTAGCTCCACTATGGCTACCCGTTCTGCTGTTTCTCTCTCCGAGTCTTCTCCTCTTTCCTGCTCTTTGTGTCAGATGTTCAGTTACTCCTCTGCCTCCTTTAGTGATAATGGTACGTGTAATAAATGTAGCATTTTTGTAGCTTTGGAGGCGAGGGTGTCGGATTTGGAGGCCCGGCTCCGCGCTGTTGAAAAACCAGCAGATAGCCGAGGCCCCTTAGCCAGTGCGGAGCCACCGAAGGTAGCTCCCCGTAGCAGTCCTCCAGCAGAGTCCGCGCTGCCGGGATCTCAGGCCGGCTGGGTGACGGTACGCAGGAAGCATAGTTCTAGATCTCAGCCCACAGGTCACCACCAACCCGTCTGTGTTTCTAACAGATTTTCCCCGCTCAGCGACACACCCGCTGAGAAGCCAACTCTGGTAATTGGCAGCTCCATAGTCAGAAACGTGGCACTACAGACACCAGCGACCATAGTCAAATGTCTGCCAGGGGCCAGAACGGGCGACATCAAATCATACCTGAAACTGCTGGCTAAGGATAAGCGTAAATACAGTAAGATTGTTATTCACGCTGGCGGTAATGACACCCGGTTACGTCAATCGGAGGTCACCAAAGTTAGTGTTGCTTCGGTGTGTAAGTTTGCCAAAACAATGTCGGACTCCGTAATTTTCTCTGGTCCCCTCCCCGATTTAACCAGTGACGACATGTTTAGCCGCATGCTGTCATTCAACCGCTGGCTGTCTAGGTGGTGTCCAGAAAACAATGTGGGCTACATTGATAACTGCCAAACATTTTGGGGAAAACCTGGTCTGATCCGGAGAGACGGCATCCATCCCACTTTGGATGGAGCAGCTCTTCTTTCTAGGAATCTGGCCGAATTTATTAGTTCTCCAAACTTCTGACAACCCAGGGTTCGGACCAGGAAGCAGGGTCGTGGTTTAATACTCCTCTCTGCAGGTTCTGTACTGCTACCCACCCATTACCCTATTAAGACAGTGTCTCGCCCACGGCCAAAATTGAATAGATTAATAAATAATCTAAAAGGAGGAAATCAGGAAAATCTCATAAAAATAAACACAATTCAGACTAAAAAGAGAAATAAAACAATTAAATGTGGCTTACTGAACATAAGATCTCTCTCTTCAAAGACTTCGCTAGTTAGTGACCTGATTTGTGACAATCAGATTGATTTATTTTGCCTCACAGAAACCTGGCTGCAGCAAGAGGATTATGTTACTATAAATGAGTCAACTCCTACTAATTATTTAAATTTTCACATTCCTCGAAATACTGGGCGAGGAGGAGGAGTAGCAACCATCTTTCAGTCCAATTTATTGATTAGTCCCAGACCAATCAATTGCTACAACTCTTTTGAATATTTAATCCTTAGTTTTCCTCATCCAAAATGCAAAGCAATAAAACCACTTCTGTTTGTTGTTTTGTACCGTCCACCAGGCCCTTACTCTCAATTTTTAGATCAGTTTTCAGACCTTTTATCTGATTTAGTGTTAAATACAGATAAGGTTATTATAGTGGGGGATTTTAACATTCATGTTGACACTGAAAGTGATAGCTTAAATATTGCCTTTAATGCTATCTTAGACTCATTTGGCTTTGCTCAAAACATTAACAAACCTACCCACCTTTGTCTTCATTCTCTGGACCTTGTGCTGACAAATGGCATTGAGGGTAAAGACATAACAATATGTTCTCATAACCCTGTCCTGTCTGACCATTTCTTACTAACCTTTTAGTTTAATTTAACCGAGTACTCCACAGCTGAAAGAAAATTTCATTATAGTAGATCATTATCAGACGATGCTGTAACAATCTTTAAAGAATCTGTTCTAATTTTAATCTCCTCATTATTGCTGAAAAACACAGTGGAGGGCAAAAATTCTGTTTCTGCCCCTTCACAAATGGATTATTTTGTTCATAGTGTTTCTTCATCGTTGCATGATGCATTAGACAATGCAGCCCCCTTGAAAAAGAAGGTAATTATTCATAGGAGGCTAGCTCCCTGGTTTAAATCAGAGCTGCGTACTTTAAAGCACAACGTTAGAAAATTGGAGAGAAAATGGCGCTCTAAACACCTAAAAGATTCCTACTTAATCTGGAAAAATAGCCTATTGTTGTATAAAAAGACACTTCGCCAAGCCAGAACAGTTTATTTCTCATCATTAATAGAAGAGAACAAGAATAATCCTAGGTTTCTCTTTGGTACAGTTGCTAAACTTACACAGAGTCATAGCTCTGTTGAGCCATCCATTCCCTTAGCTCTTAGCAGTCATGACTTTATGGGATTCTTCTTAAATAAAATTGATTCTATTAAAAATAAAATCTTTGACATACTCCCGAAGATGATTACTTCATCCTCAGCAAGTAAAACAACACTGGAAATAACTGTAGAACCTGATTTGTGTTTGGACTGTTTTGATCCTGCGGAGCTTCCTGAGTTATCAGAAATATTAGCTTCATCTAAACCATCAACTTGTATTCTAGACCCAATCCCAACCAAATTATTTAAGGAAGTGTTCCCTCTGATTACCAGCCCCATTTTAGATATGATTAATTTATCTTTAGTAAATGGGTATGTACCACAGGCTTTTAAGGTAGCTGTAATTAAACCTTTACTTAAGAAACCTTCGCTTGATTGAAATGACTTGAAAAATTACAGACCTATATCCAATCTTCCATTCTTATGTACAATTCTTGAGAAAATAGTTGCTAATCAAATGTGTGAGCATTTACACAGCAATGACCTGTTTGAAGAGTTTCAGTCAGGCTTCAGAGCTCATCACAGCACTGAAACAGCTCTGCTGAAAGTCACTAATGATATTCTTATGGCCTCAGATAATGGACTTGTGTCTGTACTTGTCCTCTTAGATCTCAGTGCTGCATTTGATACAGTCGACCATAATATTCTCTTAAAAAGGCTGGAATATGCTGTAGGGATCAGGGGAACAGCGCTAGGCTGGTTTAAATCTTATTTGTCTGACAGATTCCAGTTTGTTCATGTAAATGATAAATCATCTTTAAACTCCAGGGTTAATTGTGGAGTACCACAGGGTTCAGTACTTGGGCCAATTCTCTTTACTATATATGCTTCCAATAGGTCAAATTATCAGGCAGCATAGGATAAATTCTCACTGTTACACTGATGATACTCAGCTTTACTTATCGATAAATCCTGATGAACCCAACCAGTTAGACTACAAGCATGTCTGGAAGATATAAAAACTTGGATGACTTTAAATTTTTTGCTTCTAAATTCAGACAAGACAGAAGTTATCTTCTTTGGACTGGAGTCTTTAAAAAAGAAACTGCTTAGTCAATCACTTGAACTGCTTAGTCAACAGGGAGTAAGGGAGAGTCAGGTTTAGCCTAAACCGGCTCAGTTATGGTTGACGTGCAAACACACCCCCCATTTCTGCTACCTGTATGACCCCTTCTCTTTTCCAATGGTTATAATCAGTCTGACAGAGAGAGGTATCCCAATCCTTGTGGTTTTTACTATAACAATGACCATCAGTGGGACCCTTTGTGGGGTGCCTTGCGGCGACATTGTTGTAAATAAGCGCCGTCTAACTAAATAATCTGAACTGAAACTATCTGTGTAGTTATGCTGCTATAGGCTTAGGCTGCTGGAGGACATAATGACCACTTTCACCCTCTTCGCTACATTCTCATACTACTCTCCAATTTGCATTATTTGCTGTTATTTCAGCTTTTAACTTTGTTCTCTCTTTTCTCTTCCTAAAAGCTACACCTGGCCTGACTCTGTGTCTACCTGTGACACCTTTCTGGAGAGGGGAATCGTCCGAGCTTCTGCTGGCAACAACTTAATGCTCACCCTCTACCGATGATCCACATGGCCCTGTCTTTCAGTGTTTAACCCTTTCTCTCTCCTAGACATGGCAACCGGCTGAGCTTTTATTGTGACTAACTCTATGTGCTCTCTTTCAGACTCTAACCTTGAAAACTGGCTCAGAGTTTATCTGTTCTTTCTTTCTAGATGAAACGACTAAAGGAGCTACATCCATTAACATTTACTTTTCCTTCCCATAGAAAGTACTCCTGGATTAGTACTTCTTTGTTTTCTTTGTGTCTCTGCTCTGTTCTCTCTAACCCCCAGTCGGTAGTGGCAGATGGCCGCTCACACTGAGCCTGGTTCTGCTGGAGGTTTCTTCCTGTTAAAAGGGAGTTTTTCCTCTCCACTGTCGCTACATGCATGCTCAGTATGAGGGATTGCTGCAAAGTCAACGCCAGTGACTGTCCACTGTCTCTACATGCTCATCCAGGAGGAGTGACTGCTACAAGTCACTGACTGGATGCAATCTGCTGGGTTTCCTTTCCTTAGACAGAAAAACTTTTTATCCAATTTGAATAAATAACTAACTCTGACTGAACTGTTCAATGATTAGGATTAATTGTAATGTATGTACCTGACTTTTGTGAAGTGCATTGAGACAACATGTGTTGTGAATTGGCGCTATATAAATAAAACTGAATTGAATTGAATTGAATTAAAAATGTATTTCAATAGAAATATCAGGCTTCTGTGTTCACCTATGCACTTAATACGTGGCTGGGCTCCTTTTGCTTGAACATTACATAAGTGCCCCCCTTAAATTCTTGAATGGCTTTTTGCTTGACAATCCTCTTAAGGCTGTGATTATCCCTGTTGCTGGTGCACATTTTCCTACCACAATTTTTCCTGCCACTCAACTTTCTATGAACATGCTTGGAAACAGAACTCTTTGACCGACCAGCTTCTTTAGCAATGATGTTTTGTGGGCTACCCTCCTTGTGGAGGGTGTGAATGACTGTCTTCTCGACATCTGTCAAGTGAGCAGTGTTCTCCATGATTGTGTGGCCTCCTGAACTAGACTGAGAGACTAAAGGTTTAGGAAACATTTGCAGGTTTTTCGAGCAAATTAGCTCGAAACACCTGTGTAAACTTTTTCACAATATTCCAGTTTTCTGTAACACAGTATTTTGGGTTATCTGAATAAGACATAATCAATTAAAGTACAAGAAATAAAGGCTTGAAATATTTCTATATATGTGTAATGTATCTATAGAATAGTCAAGAGCTTCACATTCTGAAATAAGTTACAAAAAATTGCAGTATTCTAATTTTTGGAGCGGAGATTGTAAATCCTCAAATAACACTCCCCCACTTAGATTTGGTTAAATGTCCTTTTAGCAAATTGAAGAGAAATCCCGCACATTTTTTAGATGTCTGCAAGTTCTTGGCTAGACATTTAAAAACTCTTCTTGACAGAATTGGTAGAGTTAAATTAAATTGGTCAGTTTTCTCTGACTTATCTCGCTTTTAAGCATAATCTATAAATCTGGTGTTCCAACAGGTGGCAATTTGCGGAAGATTTGATCATTAGTGTTTCTGAAATTGATTTTTAGGCTCGTAAGTCTAATTTTACAATGGGCAAAACAGGCTAACTATAAAGCTCTGATCTTAGTCCTAATGAGATTTTATGGGTTTTGCTTAAAAACCAAGTCTGTGTCAGAAATACAATCAATTTAAAATAATAATAATAAAAATAGAAGTTAAATATTCAGTCATAAGTTTGCCAGCAGCTTTGAAGCGGCCCCAAAAGTTGTCTGAAGATTCTGAAGGGGGTGAATGTATATGTTGAACCTATATATATATAATTTTGAATTACAGAATTTACACATTAAATTCAAAGCTGTGCACCCAAATCTTGTTTTACTTTTCTGTTTTTCCATAAAAATAACTATTTAAATAAACCACTGCCCCAAATTACAACCACATTCATGCCCATGACTTGGCGTATGTAATATGGCGGCACCCTTACAGGAATAACAACATATTTGCAAGCATAGCTACAAAGAAATAAAACTAACATCCTTAATCACTTTAAAAGATGATAGTATCAGACAGCAAGTCTCAAATTCAGATTATCAAGTGTCATTATGGCTGTTGCTTCCTGTGAGTCACTGGTGATTCACAGTCAACATTTATGAATAATCAGAACTTACAGTATTGGACAAATATTATTGCTGAGATGAGCGCTAAGATGAAGATGGAGAACCTAAAGAGAGGAGGTGATGCAGTAGCTGTGAAAAAAACATTCAACTTTATTCTGTTTAAAAAAGGAAACCAACAGTGCTGCTGAAGGAAAATCAAGCGAATCTTTGAACAGACGGTTAATCCAAAATGTGTCAGACATTAAATAGGGAAAGAAAGAATTACAGCTATCTGGCAACGAGCCCAGGACGTTGGCCAGAATTTGTATAGAGAGAATTAAAAACAGATGAAGAACGGCTGAGTGGCAATCAGCAAACAACAGCCAGGTGTGTGAAGGGCAGAAGTTAAATTAAATTAACAGAGACGGAAGGTAAAACAAAAGCAGCCAGAGTAACAAAAGCAAGATTAAACTATGTAGAATAGGAGATACTAACAGAACACACAGCAGAAACCAAATAGAAAAATCCATTGCTCAGTGCAACAATTCATGTAGACCATGCAGCCGACTGCCACAAGTCATGAATTTCAATTCAGTATCATTTAGTTTACTTCAATAGCTTCCTGTATTTGAAAAAATGATTTTTCTTTATAATTAGTTATTCAAACCCCTGTTTTGCTTGATTGCAATCACAACAAATTTCTACTAAAAACTGCTGAACAGAGTGGAATATTTGTGATATTTTTGGTCATGTTTATATTTAACTAATTTGCATTTTTCTCAATTCTCCTTCCTCCAATATGGAACATAGTAGTGTGCACAATACAAGAAACCTAAAACCATTTAGAATCATATAGCTCAGCAAAATTATACCTTTATTTTAGAAGCTAACAATATAGATCAGGCTAAAGTTTTATATATGCTAGGTAGGACCATGTTTGTATTTAATGCATATTGTGATGCTAATATTCATTTACATTAGAAAAATCCCGTAGGATTTATTGTTGTATTTCTACTCAGTAAAATTGACATTTTCAGTTAAACACACAATCTGAGTTTTTCTTTCCCTGATGCATTGGCCACACCTGAACACTAAGAGTGCACATATATCTAAAACTTCCAGCTTTGCTTTAATGAATCTTAGTGCAGCATTTGACACAGTTGATCATAACATACTGAGTGGTTGACTTGAAAGATGCATACGATTATCTGGTACTGTGCAGTATTGGATCAGATCTTATTTGGCAGACCAGGAACACTGTGTGTAGTTTGGCAAGTATACAGTGCCTTGCGAAAGTATTCGGCCCCCTTGAACTTTTCAACCTCTTGCCACATTTCAGGCTTCAAACATAAAGATATGAAATTCAAATTTTTTGTGAAGAATCAACAAGTGGGACACAATCGTGAAGTGGAATGAAATTTATTGGATGTGTCAACTTTTTTAACAAATAAAAAACTGAAAAGTGGGGCGTGCATTATTATTCGGCCCCTTTACTTTCAGTGCAGCAAACTCACTCCAGAAGTTCAGTGAGGATCTCTGAATGATCCAATGTTGTCCCAAATGACTGATGATGATAAATAGAATCCACATGTGTGTAATCAAGTCTCCGTATAAATGCACCTGCTCTGTGATAGTCTCAGGGCTCTGTTCAAAGCGCAGAGAGCATAATGAAGACCAAGGAACACACCAGGCAGGTCCGAGATACTGTTGTGGAGAAGTTTAAAGCCGGATTTAGATACAAAAGGATTTCCCAAGCTTTAAACATCCCAAGGAGCACTGTGCAAGCAATCATATTGAAATGGAAGGAGTATCAGACCACTCCAAATCTACCAAGACCCGACCGTCCCTCTAAACTTTCATCTCGAACAAGGAGAAGACTGATCAGAGATGCAGCCAAGAGGCCCATGATCACTCTGGATGAACTGCAGAGATCTACAGCTGAGGTGGGAGAGTCTGTCCATAGGACAACAATCAGTCTTACACTGCACAAATCTGGCCTTTCTGGAAGAGTGGCAAGAAGAAAGCCATTTCTCAAAGATATCCATAAAAAGTCTTGTTTAAAGTTTGCCACAAGCCACCTGGGAGACACACCAAACATGTGGAAGAAGGTGCTCTGGTCACATGAAACCAAAATCGAACTGTTTGGCCACAATGCAAAACGACATGTTTGACATAAAAGCAACACAGCTCATCACCCTGAACACACCATCCACACTGTCAAACATGGTGGTGGCAGCATCATGGTTTGGGCCTGCTTTTCGTCAGCAGGAACAGGGAAGATGGTCAAAATTGATGGGAAGATGGATGGGGCCAAATACAGGACCATTCTGGAAGAAAACCTGTTGGAGTTTGCAAGAGACCTGAGACTGGAACGGAGATTTATCTTCCAACAAGACAATGATCCAAAACATAAAGCCAAATCTACAATGGAATGGTTCACAAATAAACGTATCCAGGTGTTGGAATGGCCAAGTCAAAGTCCAGACCTGAATCCAATCAAGAATCTGTGGAAAGAGCTGAAGACTGCTGTTCACGAACGCTCTCCATCCAACCTCACTGAGCTCGAGCTGTTTTGCAAGGAAGAATGGGGAAGAATTTCAGTCTCTCGATGTGCAAAACTGATAGAGACATACCCCAAGCGACTTGCAGCTGTAATTGCAGCAAAGGGTGACACTACAAAGTATTAACGCAAGGGGGCCGAATAATAATGCATGCCCACCTTTTCAGTTTTTTATTTGTTAAACAAGTTTGAACACATCCAATAAATTTCATTCCACTTCACGATTGTGTCCCACTTGTTGTTGATTCTTCACAAAAAATTAGAATTTTATATCTTTATGTTTGAAGCCTGAAATGTGGCAAGAGGTTGAAAAGTTCAAGGGGGCCGAATACAAGGCACTGTACATCTGAGCAAACAAAGATTACATTTGGGGTTCCTCAAAGTTTTTTCTTGGTCCACTTCAATATAATGATAATAATAATAATAATTATCATCATTATAACAACAACAACAACAAACATAATAAAAATATCAATAATAATAATAATAATAATAAGTGATTGTTTTTGGCCCAAAAATGCAAGGTTGGAACTCAACACTCAGCTAGACTCAATTAGGGTAAAAACCCCGGCGCATGCAAGAAACTTAGGCATTGTATGGAATCAAGTGTAATTTAAAAATGAAGCTTGCTACAGTCTATAACTAAATCAGCCTATAGCGTCTTTCCAGAATAAAGGATTTCATATCTACAGAAAAGACGATGCAAACCTCCTGTAGGTTAAATTATTGTAAAGGTGTTTTTACAAGTATGTATAAAAAATGAATGAGGCAACTGCAGTTCATCCAAAATGTTGCTGACAGAGTCCTGACCAACACCAGGAAAATGCACTATGTTACACCTAAACTTCAAACACTGCACTGGGTCTCTGTTTGTAAAAGGATAGATTTTGAAATCTTGGTTATGGTCGATAAATAACTAAATGGTATTGGGATGAATGCATTTCACAGTTGCTTGTCAGGTATGAACCATCTACACCCTTTAGATCATCAGGGTTGCTGTTCCCAAGACCAAAACTAAATAAGAGGAGGCAGCATTTGGTTTCCCTCAGCTCTGGAAATCAACGGCTTGAAAACATAAGCTGTATAGAAACTGCTGGTTCTTTTAATTGAGAACTGAAAACATTTCTTTTTACTGCAACTCTCCTATAAAGGTCAAAACTTATTTTAGCAGTTTTGTCTCACGTCCTAGCTATTTATTTGTTTCAAATGTGCAGTATACAGTTTTTTTCTTTTTATGTAATACTTAAATTATTCTACTAATCTAACTGATTTCTTGTTTTTCTTGTAATTTTCTTTAACCTTGATTCTTTATTCTCCTCTAAAGCAATATGAATGACCTTGCCTTTAATCATTAATGATTCCATACAAAAATATCACCTTGGCTTCATTAAACTGTTGCTATATCAAATTCTTCAGTAAAACACTAAACTGTGCAGTTGCAAGAGAAAAGGAGCATGGACATACTGGAGATTCGAGAGGTGCACAAAGGTTTCCCACAGATAGAAACAGAATAATTATTTATCACTTTAGAGGGTTTCAGAAGATCTAAAATACATTTAGAAGACTACAATATTTGTTGCTTTTGATTTGATGCTTTAAAGCTTTTTATGCTCCAGAGCAGAGGTATCAGCACCATGTGTTTTTTTAATGAAATCCACTGCAGCATTGAATGAACCTTTGAATTGTCTCAGGCGTGGATGATGGAGCAGACATCCCCAGAGAGATGGTTGCAGGCATTTATGAAAGAATTCAGCAGAGAGAGCTGCGCTCTAACGAAGACCATGTCACCTATGTGAGTCGTGTGGAGCAGTCCATCCTGGGCCTGAAAACAGTCAGTAACAGACTTTCATCTTTCCCCCTCAGTTTAACCCTGCCTCCTTTGATATGAATTGTCTCACAGCAGTCTAACATTGTTTTATAGGAGCTACCATCTTCTTTTCTTGTTGTTCTTGCAGGTCCTCGCTGTGCCCCACAGACGGCTGGTGTGCTGCTGCCGTCTGTTTGAGGTTCCTGATGCCAACAAACCTCACAAACAGAAACTCTCCGCTCTCCAAAGGGAAGTGTTCCTCTTTAATGATCTGCTGCTGGTAAGGATTAACCTTTAAATAGATACACTGGTGTGCATTAACATGCATTCTGTCACATGCACAACAGAAAGTCTGGTTTGACACCGAGCATGTGGCTTGGGAGAGGTTAACGTCTTTGTGTCTGCAGATCCTGAAGCTTTGTCCCAAGAAGAAAAGCTCAGCTTCATACACTTTCTGTAAAGCTATGGGTCTTCTGGGAATGCAGTTTCACCTCTTCAGCAATGAGTGTAAGATGCTACTTTACTTTGCAGCAATTTATTCCCATTACCAGCTTCAGCTTTGAGCTCAAAAAGTGCTGAGCTGGCCAAGTCTTCCATATTACTGTTCTTCTGTCAAGGTCAGTGTCAGGACTCACTGCAGGGTTCACTGCAATAATGGCACACATTGCCATGAAATTGTGGTAAATATCATTTTTTAAATGTGCTGTGCTCTAACTGATTCCAACATTACATTCAGACTTAAGATTAGTTCAACTAACCTTTCCGAAGCTGTAAAAACCTAACAAATACCATTTATTGATTCTAATGGAGCAAATAAAAATCGACACAGGGACTAAATATCCTTACTGCTTTGTATTAATCTCCTCCTCTAGTTCTAATTTAAGATTGAAAGAGCTTATGATTCGATTAACATGTTAGTTGGAGCAGCGGCCCAGTCTATGAAGCAGAAAAGATTTTAATCTTAAATAAAAAAAATTAAATGGGAAACTGAAAACAGGCATGAGAGTAATAAAACATTCTTATGACAACAGGGTTATAATAAGGGAAGAGACAAAGTCCACAGATATCTGGATAATGAGTGACAGAAGGCTACAGAAATAAGGTAACAGTGAGTATTGGTTTTGCTGTGGTGGTACTTCAGAATTTACACCTGACAAAAACAAGCTTTATCTTTAAACATCTTAAAACAATGGACATATTTCTTAGCTTGTGCTTTTAGGCACCTAGGCACCTGTTTACCAAGAAAATCCTCTTTATACATTAGCATGTTTGTCTGAAAAATGTATTGTTCATTATTTTAAAACATTAGAATTTAAAAATTTTATACATTTTACCCTAGATTAGATCGATTTTTTAAACTCTTCAATTAAAATTATTTATTATCCTGTAAACATGTATGAACCTGCAAGAATGCAAAACATTAGATTTGTTTTGGGCACCACAGTATCAATCACCTATATAGTGCCTTCCCAAGGTATTCATACCCAATTAAGTACTGTATTGTAGGTTTTCTTCCAGGATTACCATGTATTCAGCTCCATCCATCTTCCCATCAACTCTGACCAGCTTCCCTGTCTCTGCTACATAAGAACATCTCCACATCCTGGTGATACCACCATGATGCTTCAACATGGAGTTGGTGTGTTGGGAGTAATGTGCATAGTTAGTTTTCCATAACACATAGCATTTTCCATGTATGCCAACAACTTCAGTTTTTGTCTTGAATAACTAGAGCAACCACTTTCACAGTCTACATGACTTGTGGCAAAGTGCATATTGGACCTCTTTCTTTCTTTCTGCTACCCATACATAGAAGCCATATTTGTGAAATACACAACTAATAGTTGTCCTGCCAACAGTGTTTCCCGCTATGCAGATCCTCCAGAGTTAACATAAACCTCTTGGCTTCTTCTCTGACTAATGCTCTTCTTGCCAGGGTGGACTGTCATGTTTTTGCAGTTGTGCCACAGTCTTTCCATTTCTGAATGATGGATTGATGATGCTCTGTGAGATGTTGAAAGATAGGAATTTTATTTTTTTTAATCTAACCCTGCCTTAAACATCTCAACAGCTTTATCCCTGACCTGTCCGGTGTGTTTCCTGGTCTTCATGATGTAGTTTGTGCACTATTGTTCTCTAACAAACCTCTGAGGGCTTCACAGAAAAGCTATCTATTACTTATGAGGTGGCTAGGGAAGGCAATTGGTTGCACAGGCGTTTTAAGGGGTTTCAGAGTAAAGATTGGTAAATATATATACAAAATATCTGAGTAAATTTAATAAAATCTTTTATCATTTTCCTTCCACCTTACCTATGCATTACTTTGTTCTGGTAAATCCCAACAAAAAACCTTGACACGTGGTTATGTGACCAAATTTGAGACTGAAAAAGAGGTATAAATACTGTTGCAAAGCACTTCAGCACTGTGGGCAATGTGTCTCCTATAGTATTTTTAGTAGGGTAGCTACATGGAGGACCAGGTTTCGAACATGTTAGGTAACTTCACATTATGAGTAGATGCACAGAAAGAAGTTTTGCCTTGAATTGCGTGTGCACAACAAATCAAGTGAGTGGATTTCACAAATAAATTATAGGCTCTCAGTTACCCACAGAAAAGTATCTCATGACATGTTTTAAAAAAGTATGCCAACATCCTTACACCTTACGTCCAATACACCAAGGTTAAAAAACCACAGGTTATAAAGAAAGTATAATTCACATCCAGATCGCTGCATAATTTCTGTCGTTTAAGATGAATTTCAAACCCTGGGTTTAAATTTTATTTTCCTTTTATGTAAACAATTTCTACTTTACCTTTGGATAATCTGGGTAAAAGGGATATTATCTGCCTTATTCAGATTCAAAACTAGTGATCTACAGTCACAGTGTTTCAGATAGCGTGCTTTACAGGAATACATTTGACAATCAGGTTAGCACCAAATTATTCTCAGCGTGTTATTAGCTGCAGTCTTAACAGGAGGCAACAGAGCTGAATTTAGTTTTATAGGTCCACATGATGCATATTTCTTCAGCTCAAAGATATAATTAAAGTTTGTTCCTTTTTCTCTCTCTTTGGGTATCTACTCAGATTATGCTCACGGTATTACCATGATGAGCCCTTTTACCTCAGAGAAGAAGCAGCTGGTTAGTTTCTGCTCTCCGAGTGGAGAGGAGCTCAGGAAGTTTGCAGAGGAGCTCAGGGAAGCCATCGCAGAGGTCAACGAGATGGAGCAGATACACATTCAGTGTAAGGACACAAGCACACTACCCTTAATATATTCAAATGTGATAAAAACCATCTCACGTTATTGCCTGTTTTGTCTTGTAGGGGAACTGGAGAGGCAGCAAGGCATCCAGTCACATGGTTTACACACCAATGGTGGGCAAATGGACACACACACAGGACATGTCTCTCCCTCAGGTGCTGCTTTGTCTTCTGTAGTATAATGAAGCATACATTACCTAAATGCCAGGCCCCTATATGATTTTCTGTCTCTGGTTTTCAGTATACGTATATGCCCAATGACTCAAAAAGATGCGTTTTCTTCCCACAGGCCAACAGGATGCGTATGATAAAACTGGAAACAACAACACAGTAGAGGTGAGTGCCTAAGCTGCTCTCGTCTCCCTCAGGTAAGTATCTGCATATTCCGCTCTGTGAATGTTGCGTGTGTTTGTGTGTTTATATGCAGTTAGACAGGGACTGTGCCTCATCCTGAAAAGAGAGTGCTTTTTGCTTTGCTTTAAAAGAGCACCGCCTGCAGCACATCCCTACTGTGCAGACAAACGTACAAAGGCTGCTAAGAGGTGGCTCTGTAGTAGCGCAGCAAACAGCCTCATTCTGTATCTCATAAGTGGACCAGCATCCACTTCTTACAAAACAACCCCTCAAACATCTCCACTAAAGCCTGCCAAACTTATCATCTGAGCCAGCAAGAGACTGGTTAGCTCCAAGAATACCATCTACAAAGCTTCATAAGTTTGATACTGTTAGTCAAAAGGTGCATGTGTTGATTTGTTGTTGGGTCTCATGTGAATCCAGCCCCTCCTTTAAAGCGATAGTCCTGGATTTTGGAAGTTATGTTCTGGTAAAAGGTTATAAACAGCTGGAGTGTCTGGAGTCTAGACTGCCATGCTTTCATTCCCTCATATGGCTCATCATGAGTTCAACCCGAACTCATACAGGCAGTGTTTGTCTGAATTCTGCAGAACTGTTTGTAGACATGATTGTTTGTAATAACACATTCCTAAGTCAGAGTCATATGTTGAGGGTTACCAGATTTGACAAGGTATATACTGTTTAGATGCCTGACTGCGTCTAAAGATGATTAGAGCCGCTTGCTGAGTGATAACAAAAAACAGATGTAGGATGCGTATGTATTGTCTGAATTATTTATTAAAAGGGGCAGTGGTCATAGTTCGAGAGGAATCCTTCTACATGCGGCTTAAGATTTCTCCCAGTTGGTGCAAAGATATGTACTTTGTGACTTGGGTCCTCTTGGTGTCCTAATTGAATAAAAATCCAGACTAGTTGGTCTTGGAGGGTAAAGCTAATGGATAGTCCAACAGGTGACATGGCCAAAATCGTTTCAAAATCGGCATAGCGGTTTATGATAATGGTTTTTAATGTACCTTTAAACTGTTGTCATGTTTTCATTGGGCAGTTATTTATACTAAAGCTGATGATAATTCACAAAAGAAATGGAGAAGGTGCACCACCAGTGGTGGTCCTGTGAACAGAACATTTAAGACATTTTTGGTCAGAGTAGCTATCAAACAGAAAAGTATGGCTGTGAAAAAAAATCTCAAAAATTATGTTCCCGTTAAACCCCCTTTTTCTGTGTAAATAGTTATCAACCTCTGTGTAAATAACCATTTAATGCATATGACAAGAGTTTAAAAGTTCACAAAACAGAAAATATCATAAACCTCTTTGTCGTTTCAAGATTAAGGTTTTTTTTATGGAATTATGTGATGCCAATGGCCTTCATTCAAAGTAACCAGACAAGAAATAGGCAGAGAAAATGGGGGAAAACATATATAAAGTTCCCAAGGTCTGGAATTAAACTCCAGACAACTGTGTCAAGGACTAATGGCCTCTGTATATGAGCCTCCCACTCTACTGCTATGCCCTGCACAGCCCTCAAAAACATCGGAGCTATTATAGAAAGATACAAGTCCACTTTCGTCTTTTGCCATTTGCTTTTAATTTAAATCCAGGTAAGATCATCCAGAGGACTTAAGCCAACATTTAGCCTGAGAACTTAGTAGGTCCCAGGGTTGAAGTTCACAGTAATTTCAATGGGTGCTAATCCAAACATGACTTCTACCATCTTTAAAGTAGTCCAGTCCTAAAAATGTCTTAGCAATCTTTGCGAATGGTATTTTCAGGGCCTTTAAACTTGAGCTGCAAATACTCGAGGGAATACATACTAAGAAGAGAAAATGTACAGCATTTCTAGTCAGGCTAACTGTGTGACATAGCATTAAAGCAGCGTAAAAAGCAATTCAATTCAATTCAATTCAATTCAGTTTATTTATATAGCGCCAATTCACAACACATGTCGTCTCAAGGCACTTCACAAAAGTCAGGTACATACATTCCAATTAATCCTAACCATTGAACAGTGCAGTCAAAGTTAGTTATTTATTCAAATTTGTTAAAAAGTTTTTCTGTCTAAGGAAACCCAGAAGATTGCATCCAAGCAAAATATTATCATAGTTTACGTGAAAGCTATTTTAAACATTTTTGTGGCAATGCTTTTTTTGAGATCTGAGTTATTTTATGATTGTAGATGTGTCTTGGTCTTTGGGCCTCTCGGATTAGATGTTAGCTTCAGCCTGTGGGACTAACCAATCTGGATTTTTACTAAATAAAGATGCCAGGAGAGTTACCTACTACATGTAACATTAACTTTGTATAACATTTTAACAGAACATCATTTTAAAAATCCTTTTCAATCTCTTTAAATATAGGTATTTTTTCTTTTTCAGTTCTGTCCTCATTTTACTTGTTTTACTCATTTATCCCTCTTACCCCTGCCTTTTGCTTAGCCCTTAGAGTTGTCACTTATTGTGTTAGGGAGACACCACGCCCTCGGTGTCACCTCTCTCCTCTCCTGATACTCCTTTATCTTTAAGCCTATCTTACTGCCACTCATTTTATATTTCGGCACACCCACACACAATGTATAAAACTCGAATTGTTCCTGCTAAAATTTCTGCCTTAAATCTTTTTCTACCCCACAACCCCTTTTTTCCCCTTCTGCGCTGGTGTTTGCATACGTTCTGACTGGAAATTAAATGTGAATGTAGATTTAGCAAAGAGATTAGGGATAGCAAGTAAGAGTGTGAATTTTACATGCACTCGCACTGCATGCTACTACCTGCATGCCTGCATGCCCATGTGCGTTAACTCACCAGAGGGCTGCGTACAGGCTGCGTTCAGGCTGGTAACTCCTCATGCGTTCTCTGACTGTTCCTAAACTAGGTGTCAATTCACAACAGGCTGCAGACCTATCAGCTGAGCCAGCCCAGCATTGAGTCCACGCCCCTGGCCCTGGCTGCGCCACCCACCCTGCTCAGCTCCGTCCCGGCTGGAGAGCTCCGTCCAGAAACCCTCATCCAGTGCCAGCAGATTGTCAAGGTGATTGTCGTGGACCAGAGTGGACGAGGGAGGATGGAGGCCTTTCTCAGTCAAGGCCCGGCTGCCCATCAGCTCATCCAGTCTGCCATGTCAACGCCCGTCCGGGCCAGAGAGGGAGATGGACCCCAACCGCCACTGCCGCCCCCTCCTCCGCCTTACAACCATCCTCACCAGTTCTGTCCACCTGACTCGCCCATGCCCTTCCACCACACCATGCCCCTCACCCGCCGACGCAACTCCAGTGGCTCCCGCAGCATTGTTTGAAAAAACGTTGACCCTCACACTTGCACGAAGTTGGTGTAGCACAAGTCAACTCAAAAAAATTATGAAAATATTACATAGATGGAATGAAAATGAAATCAAGAATCTATTCATATGACTTGACTAATGTGTGGTTTTTGAATATGGATGAGCTTTAATGGTGTTTCTGAAAGACATTTTTTTCTTCTTTTGTCTCCAAAATGTCACTCAGTATTAACTGATGTAGCCTGTCTACATTTCACAGAAATATGGTTTGTTTGCATTTTCAAATGTCCGCCATCCAGCAAACATCTCAGCAAGCTTGGATCGAGAAATCAAGTGACAGTGAAAATAAATCTGCCCTAAACGGACAGAAATGCAAGACTCCATCATATTCTGTTCCAGATATTGATGCTGGGGGTTTCCATTGGTGTGGGTCTTTACTAGCTTGAATGTGAGGTAGTCTTTCAGTATTAATGCATAATGTGAAAAAAAATACAAGTTATAGGGGCTTGAAAAAGTATTTATATCACCTAAATTTCTATATATATTGTACGGTTACATCCACAAGCTTTAATCTATGTTTTTGGGATTTCAGGTGATTGACTAGCACACAACATAGTGCATTATTGTGAAGTAGAAGGAAATGTAAAATCGTTTGGAAGGAGTTTTACAAATAAAACTCAGAGACTGTTAGCTCTCAGACAGTACTTAGCTAAGCCTCCTTTTGCTGTAATCACAGCTGTAAGATTTTTGTAGTATGTCTACCTGATTCGCACATGTAGAAACTGAAATTTCTTTACCAGTTTTTCTTTGTGAAATAGTCCAATCTAATTCACATTGGATGGAACATCTGTATTTGTCAGCTTTAAAATCTTGCAAAAGATTCCCACTTGGATTTAGGTCTAGTAATGGGTCTAGGACGGTCTATAATGGATTTTTTGAGTGAGGGGTTTTTTTTACACATAATTTTGGATGCAGGCCAAAAAGTTCAGTTTTGGTCACATTCAACCAGAGCATCTCCCTCCACATATGTGCTGTCCTGCTCTTCTGGCACAAAGGTGTTCTCACTAATGATCTCTAACAAACCTCTGAGGCCTTCAAAAAAATGGCTGTATTCATACTGAGAAAAAATCATTTTACTTTCACTTCACAATTATGCAGTATTCTGCATTTGTCTACAATGCAAAATCCCGATAAAACACATTAAAGTTAGTGGTTGTAAAAAAATGTGAAAAGGTTTTGGCATGAATACTTTCGCAAGGTGTTCTATTGGGTTTGTATTCTTGATTTTCTGGGAAACAGAACAGATCCATGAAAGAGAGTAGAAATGTGTGGGAAAATATACAATATCACCTGAGGTTTAGTGTCAGAAGCAAATGTGTTCCCACTCACCCCACCCCCACCCACAAAAAAAACCTAATGTATTTCCCAATGACAATCATGATTTTGTGCTTCATTACGTGTTTTGCAAAACCGTTGTTTCTTGCTGCTCTGATTCAGTAGATTGTTGCTCTAAAAGAGCTCAGGAAAGACTGCAGCACTGCAACATGTGATAGTGTATCTGCACCTCACAGAGAGCAGAGTGTGTGTGCGCCATGTGTGTTCAAACTGCTTACTCATGAGCCATTGGGATTCGGGGCCGATAATTCATTCAAAACAAGGCTAAAACAGGCCCAGAAAGCCTTTCTTCTCCTGTACATTTACTCCTATGAATACTTAGTGTGAATACCCATGTTACCTTTGGATTTAGACTATATCTTGAAAAAGCCCAGAGGAAAGCTATTGTTAAACCTTAAAATGATGCTAGACAGGGTAGATACCTCAGAACTTTCACTGTTATGTTTATCTTAAAGAAACAGAACATTTTACAAGTAGATATGAATTTCTATGAATGTTTAGCTGGGGGGAAAACTGAGGATGTCTCAGAAATGGCTCTTCATTTCATCACTGAGTTGTTTGCTCAGAATAGATGCTGTCTGACTTGAGCCGGTATATATAGCACATCACTAAGTCTTTTTGCACCACAGAATACATTGGATATATTGTAAATAGATGAAATAGATTTATTCTGAACAAAGTGATCGGTTTGTCCAATGTGTGTATTTACGTATGTATTTGTACAGAGAAAAATCTAGTTTAAAAGAAAAAAGATTATTATAGTTACTATCCACAATCATTACTGAGGGTGTCCTAAATGCAAACCCCCTTAGGGGTTTTTTTTTGTAGCGAACATAGTTCAGTTACTGATCTAGATCCATTATTAAGCATCATATCATATTATAACAGCGTTATTAAAAGATGGCTGTGTCACCTGTTAAGGTGTGTAAAGGGCTATGCTGTTTTGGTGAATACATAGAGTAAAATGTACAAGTCAAGCACACAAATACACACCCACAAACACACATGCATACATGCACACTGACAAACTACACAAAGCTGCTGAAACAACAAATTCTGGTTCAATTTACTGCTTGATTTATCAAGTCATCAACCCCACTTTGTTTACTACGAACTCCTACTGACTTGTACAAAAACGCATGATAATTTTTATTTATTTATTTTTATTTACAGCAAGAGCAGCTCGATGCTATGTTTGTTTCATTATTGTCTGGGCATGTTGGGTTTGATTGATGTCATTTTCTTCTCCCTCTTTCCTGTTCTTTTGCCTTCTCTCCTCTCTGTGGCTGTCATGGAGACGCACCAAATCTGCATCCTCCCTGCCCAGCACCGTCAGTTAATCTTGGTATCCTCACTGTATTTCTAACAAGGAAATTTCTTAAAGACCAACGTGTTTCCTATTGGAATTTCTAAGCTTTTCTGTTTGGAGAAAATTAAAGAATAAAGTAGTTTTTACTCTCGGCCATTGGATTGTTTGTGTGCTTCATGGGTCTCTCTGCTTTTCTGAAAGATAAATTCGCGCCCAGGTGTGGAAGAAGATTTGTGGAATAAAGGAGGTAATGGGAAATCGGTCTGCACCAGTGTTCCTATGTCATCCCGGTGCAACAGGTAAACTAATTCATTAGAGAACACAGCCAGTATAACAGCAAATCTTAGTCAGACAGGTCTGAATGAGTACTAAATCCTGCATCACATGGCCCTGAGTTTTTGTTTTTATGTGAGTGTGTGTGTGAAAGAGCGAGTTAAATTAAAGACACAAATTTCAATTTTATTGTTATTCCACAATTCTACAAATGCAATTATTGCATAATCTACCAAATATGAGCCAATGAGTACCACATCTACTTTACTGAGAACATTACTGAAATTCCTATTCAAAAAGCCACAGCAATTTGCTTCAGAAGGAAGAAGGGAAGATTTTATCAATAGGTTGGTCCTGGTAGTCATTAATCTAATGCAAAAGGCACACAGGTTTAACAAATCCTGCATAAACCCACACATATATTTTGAAAAATTTAGCATGACCACCTCACCTATTATGCTTGATTTCAGAGCATGCAGGAAAACTGGGATACCTGTAAAAGGTCAAGATGTTAAGATGGTCAATTTAATTGTTAAATCATTATGCATAATATAGATTCATAATACACAGAACATTATATTGAAAGTGTTAATTTAAATTAATTTTAACATATATAGCCTCCTTTACCGAAATCCAAAAAATTCTGTATCTCAGAAAATTAGAATATTAAATAGGACCACTAAAAAATAATTTTTATTACAGGAATGATGACCTACTGAGCAGTGTCTCCACTCAGTTTTTGGTGTCGATTTCTTTTACATGAATTCCTTCATCAATACCTTGTGGCACAGAGTTGCTCGTCCATATTGTTGGGTCATCTTTTTTTTGACAATACTCCATAGAAACTATGAGGTTTAGGTCAAGCAGGTTAACCGGCAAGTCAAGGACAGTGATACCATGGGGATTTTGGCAGTGCGGGAGGGAAACATCCTCATTATGCTATCTCTAGACTCTGGTAACTTGTTTTTTAATTGAAATGCAAAATTTACTTTTATCTGAACTTTGCACCACTGACTAACAATCTAGACTTTTTTTTCTCCTTTGCCCAGGTAATTATCTTCTGATGTTGTCTCTGGTTCAGGAGTGGCTTGACCCAGTGAAAGTGGCTTTTGTAGCCTGTACTTCTGTGCTGAGTCCATGCCTTGTGAATCTCCCTTCAATCCTCTCAAGGCTGTTGTAATTCTTGGTGTGCACTTTTCCTACCACACTTTTTCCTTCCACTCAACTTTCATTACTATGTTTGTATAGGGCAATTTGTGAACAGCCACAACATTTTTTGTGGCTTACGCTCCTTGTGGTGGGTGTCAGTAACTGTCTGTTGAACAACTGTCAAGTCAGCAGCCTTAACCATGGTTGCATAGGTCATAATTTCAATCAAGTAAACTTTGCAGACTATGTAGGAGCCATGTGGTATTGTTCTTAAAATAATACTTTTCAGGCTCAGTCCCAGGGGTGAAAAAAACCCAACTTAAGTTTGGTGTAGACTTTTGACTGTTATTTTTCAGATTATTAAAGTTTAAATAAATTTGTTCAGCTGTCTGAAAATATGACCTTTTTTAGCACTCAGCAAAAGTAGACAGCACTGGCAAGTTTTTTCCTTTCATAATTTTAATTACAACAGCTAATAAACATTTGATGCACTTGATGCAAGCCCATAGGCAAACAAAATGCTTTAATTTTCGCAAATCACTATTGAGAAAGGATAAACAACCAAAGTTACAAAGAGACTCAAAAAATACCATTTTGGCTGAATAAATTATCTTAAAAACAGATAACATATTAAAGTAATGGAATAGCTTGCTGAAATACCTGAAGACATACAGATAAGTTAGATGTCTCACAGCTCACACTTTCCTTTCTGTCCTTTAAGTTCCTGAGAGCCATGGCTCCACCAAAAGTTTCTCTTCCTGTTTTTGGAAACTAGTGGACAAGATGTGCCATAAAGTAAGAACTGGGCAGACAAAGTGTTTGAATTGGAACAACCATGCCTTGTTTACTTCCAGCTCTTCTTTACTGATCAGCTAAATGTTTTTACATGGTGGAGATCCACTTAATTGTCCCATTGTTCCAGGAAACCTCCTACAAATCTTCTTCCCGCCAGTGGTTTACATGGTGGTCTCTTCCCATTCCAGCTCAACATCACCTGAAAACCAGCACAAACCTGTGGTTTGAACACTGCACTGCTGTGTGAAGTTTGTATTCCTACATTTGTGTTTGTTGTTTACCTTCCATGGCGTCCAAAGAATCCATCTTTTCCAGAGCTGAATAGTTAACAAACCAGATGGACTGGCTGTTGCCTTTGTTGTTCAGAAGTTCCAGTGTGCTTTGGTGGAGAAAAATGTACTGGGCCTGACAGCAAAACAGACAGATATTGATGTTTCAGACCAGATGTCATTTTTATTCTAAAGAGATGTTGAAAACAATATTCTTTTGACAAAACAGTGATCCAAGAAGCTTGAATTGTGCTTGCTTAAATCTGATTATGTTGCCCAAAATGGTTTTTTGGGACCCAAATCTGTCAGAGCTGATTTGTGCAGTGTTGGCGACTTTCTTAATAAAACAGAAAGGGGTTTCTGCAGTATTTTGTAATCCTAGATTACAAATACCCATGCAGCATCACGAACCAGATCAACCACTATTTTTGGCAGAAATTATATACTTACATGGTAAATAATACACTAATAGGTGTACTGAAGTAATAGAAAACCAACAGACCCAACAGTCATAACATGCATGCTGCTGATTCTATGAAATTAAATCCTTAACTAAAAGGTGTATGCCCAAAATAATAGCAAAGTGGAGTTCAGTCAGTGAGTTAATTCATTCTGTGTCAAACAGGTTGGCTTTATTTAAGGACAATGCATGAAGTGTTTTACATTCTGATTATAGGGCACCCCTCTTTGAAAATATGACTAAAATGAGTAATTCCAGACACTGTTCAGAAGAACATTGTACTCTGATTAAAAAGTTAATTTGAGAGGCAAAAACATGTAAAGAATTTGAGAAAATGATCTCAAATGCAATTAAATGAAAACCAGAACCAGACAGACATTGAAGAAAATGGAAAACTACCCTTCGAACGGATCAAGGAATAGCCAAAATGGCAAAGACTCTGCCAATGATCAGCTCCAAGGTGGTTAAAGAAGGTGTACAGTAAATTGTGAAGACTGTAATAATTATATGTTGCCTGTGTGAAGCCAAGCTATTGTTACAAGAAGTCCATGCAAAATAGACCATAAAACAAATGAAAAAGACAACATGTGCTGCAGAGATTACAATTTAACAAAAGCACAATGACTATCCTTTGAGAAATGGTTTATCATTTTACAGAATGAGGAAAGCTGCAATGTTTTTCGGAGGGTCTAGGGGGTTGCACTCTGTTTGTTATGAACCCCTAAACACTGAATTCAAGCCACAGTACACTGAAGCATGGCGGCTTCAGCATTATGCTATGTCATACTATGGTGTTGTACTTATTTATTGCATACTGGGAATCATGGATCAGTTGAATGCATCAAAATACTTGAAGTGGTTTAGTTGCCTTATGCTGGAGAGGAACTGGCCTTGAAATGGAGGTAGCAGCCTAATATTTGTTTTCGCTCACTTTCCTTTGATTGATAACAAATGTGTTAATTTTTCTTGATGTTGATTTGCAATTGAATATGCAGTGTTCCCATTGCATTTGTGTTTATGGAAATGAAAGCTGCAATGAGATACGTCCAGGTTAAAATGCATTAGAATTTGTTGCATTGTGATAAAGGTCCAGGTGTATGAATACTTTTGCAAGGCACTGTACGACACAACCTATAAGAGCCATATGTACAGTTCTATTTTGGCAGGCAGCGCAGGTCTTAAACCACCATCCAAATATTGTAACATGCAGAAAATATAGACATGAGAAAACGATGACGAGGGGAAGAAAACAAGCACAGGATCCCACATTAGGGACGGTGCCAATCCTGGCAATCACTGAGGTGATTTCCGGATGGGTTCATGCTGTTTCAAAAAGGCGATTGCTGTTTTGCATTAACACCTGATCTACTGGCAGATCATTCTCTTAGTTATAAAAAAATTAAATACCAAAATTAACATTATTATTATTATTTTTGTTTTTTTAATAAGGATAAGGGAATGGATTTTAATTTGGAACGGAGCCAAACAGATGTGGATCTGCTTCTTTTTCTATTTGAATCTTTGTGTCACTTTTTATGTAATCATACTAGTTTGTGGCATTCATGTGGTAGATCATTTCTGATTAATTTAGTTCAGAGACAAATCTATTTTGGCAGAATCTGCTCAGACAGAGCCTCTTAACTCTTTTAGGGTTTTGAAACTGAATTTTGTAAACTTGAGGGTGGATTCAAAAAGGCATGCTTAGCAGAGATGTTTAAACATTTTCTGTGGTCTGCCAAACTCAAAAAACATGTGTTTATCTTTATTTAGACTTTAAGATAAAACATAAATAAAGATAAAACTTTTTGTCATTTGTTTTATTTCTGTCGTAGAATCTAAAATCAAAAAAAGGAAAATTAGCTCTTTTCTCCTGTAAACTCACCAGATTCTGCACCATACACATCCTCTCACTGCGCAGCTCAGCCACCAGCCCATAAATATCCACAAAGTCATGATCTCTAACGTGCTGAATGAGGTGATCGAGAGCAACGAACACGCCTGTTCTTCCCACACCCGCACTGAGGGAACGGCAAGAGAGCAACCATAATCACACTTACTTCAGAATTTGGCAACAAGCTACTATTTATAATCACAATATAGGATATTCAAACTAGTCATTTACCATACCTGCAGTGGACCACTATAGTGGAGTTGTCATGACGATGTGCTCGGACAGCTTTGACAAACTTAATCAAGGTGCTGCAGGACTCTGGGACCCCGTGCTCAGGCCATGATGTGTAGTTGAAGTGTTTGACTAAAATGTAGTGACCATGCTGCAGAGAGAAATAGATACGGTCAAGTTAAAAAAATTGGGACAGTCCATAAATATTTAGTTCTTTTTTAGGAAATGTTCACATACAAATATCTCATCTTTATTTATAGTTTATCTAAAAAAGCAATTTATATACTGGTAAACAGCAAAAGTTAACTTTTTATCATTTTACTCATTAACAAAAGATAAACAAGAATGTGTTTTCTACCTGAGGAAAAGTTAGGACACCCTACCCCCTAATGGCTAGCTTTAGCCCCTTTGGCTGAAATAATTTCAGTGAGACCCTTTTTGCAGCCATTTACCAGCTCATACATGAGTCTGATGAACGTTTGAGAGGTTTCTCGCACGTAAAGTCAGTTTCAAGCCACTCCAGAGCATCTTAATGAGATCAAGATCTGGGCTTTGACTCGGCCAGGCAGTTGCATTTCTTAATTCTCAATCAGTCCTTGGACGATTTACTAATATGTTTTAGGTCATTGTCATGTTGTTCTGCTTTAGCTTCTATTTTTTTGCAGATGTTCTCAGAAACCATGATCTTTACAGCTCCATGTTTCACAATTTGAGTTTGGTTATTTTCCTGTGATGCTGTATTTGGTTTCTGTCAAACATGTCATATGCTTTGGGGTCCAAATAATTCGGTTTTACACTATACTTGATTTACAGTGCAAAGATTGTTATTCCAGAAGTCATGGTCTTGATTTGTCTTCTCTTTGGCAAATCTTTGTCTGGACTGGATGTTTTTCTTAGAGAGCAAGGGTTTCTCCTTGTACACTTCCTATGACATATGACATTTTAGGGCTTTTGGAGATCACTTTGGGCATGTTTCTGTTATTATTCTGGCCCATCTGCCTGCTCTGCTCTCACTCATGCAATTAACTCATCTGCTTCACCTGTCTGCTGCTGCGCTGCTGCGCAATCACCGTCATGCCACACACCTGTGGAGCTGCAGTTATATACAGCCCTCTGACAGGCAGACGGTGCCAGATTTTTGAAAACATTTGTGAGTAGTTATCCAGCGGTCCTTCCTGACTGATCTCGTTCCATGACCTGCCTTGCCTTACGGATTATTCCCTCTTGCTTTCTCCTTGTCTGACGGATTGGATTTTGGATTTCGACACTGTTTTCTGCCTTGGTTTATGTCTCTGCCGCCCCTTTTTGAGCCCCTAGCCCTGGAATTCGACCCTGTTTCTGTCCCTGGATTTACGTCTCAGCCTAGCCACTGGTTTATTCAGCCTGAGCCCGCCCGGCTCTCTAGTCTGCCTGGATTTATTGTCAAGAGGACAATCACAGCTCTCTGTGTTCCTGTCACAGCGTCAGCTGGTTCCCGGAGGATTTGGATCAGTCGGCAATCCGACTTCAGTCTGTCGGACGCTTCCTCATTAACTGTCTGGATCTCTTCCTCCTCTGGATTCTGTGCCTCATCACCAGACTGAGAAGGTTATTGGCTTTATCTAACTCCTTGCAGATCCTGAGTTTTTTTTCAGCAAATAGTCTCTCTGTTCTAGGGGTTCCGGGAAAGTGACTGCTGTTTTTCTCCTGATCCTGAGTTTCTGAATAAACCTTTTTACTTATCACTTTGTGTTTGGCTAAATTTGGGTTCTCTGTCTCTGGTCGTGATAGTTTCAGTCTGTTTTTAGTGTAAGCTTGCTTGGATGGCCAGACCTGGGCATGATGGAAGTTGTCTCGACTGTTCTCCACTTGTACACTATTTTCCACACACTGAAGAGGCTGATTTCAAATTCTCTTGAGACCTCTCCAAAGCCCTTACCAGGTTCACAAGCTGCTAGAATCTAGGCTGATAATCATTTCTCTTACTGATGTTTTTAAGTGTTTGCTTCAAGAATGCTTGAAGAGTCAAGGTGAGCAGTTCAAAAATTGAGAACACTGAACCAACTGTCAAGCATGGTGGTGGCAGCATTATGATTAGGGTCTTTTTTGCTGCCAGTGGTACATAAAAGGGAGTGTATAGCTTTTTACTTTTTAAAGTACTTTGTTCCCCCTTGTATAATTCCTATTCATGGCAGAGAAACGTTTTTATTTAGGTCTTATATTGAAAGTTTGAAATTACTAGTCCCTACAAGTCCCTTGCCGAATAGTGTAATCATAGGAGGTGATGAACGATTAACACTAGTTTAAAAAACACAGCAATGCAGATGCATTAGGTAAAAAGATCTGAGGCACTTTTAACTTTGAAACAAAGAGAAGCAGTTGCACACATACACAGGAAACAGCAAGTAGGATGTAACGAGACAAAAGACTTGCAGGTTACTATATATAGTGTGGGGGATAATGACTTAAAGCAGGTGTGGACAATAGAAAGCACAAACAGGTGTGAAGTAGAGCAGAACTGAGGAATAAAACGGGTAGGAGGAAAAACAAAGGATGATTTCCACAAAATTCAACAGAACAGATGAACTAAATCAGAACAAGACAACTGGAAACTTAATGAAAGATTAACTAAAAGGCATTGACACAAAAAACACTTAACAAAACCAGATTAAAGACTAAAACGTCCCAAGAGGTTGATGCTTAACATACCTATTTTACATTGTATAGATCCCATGAGCTGAAAATATAAGCTGCTGTCACACTGCTTTCAGATCTATTAAAATTGTCTAAAAGCATATTTAGTTTGTGAAACATTAAATCCTTCACAAAACTTCTCTTTTTAGTCAAGATTGCCAGAATTATTTGCTAAATGCAAGGACAGTGAGAGAAAGAACCTTCATACTCTTAAGATTACTATCCCTTTAAACAATTTTGGGAAAGCCCAGATTATGATGTAAATTTCTGTTTGGTTAATTCACAACTTTTCAGGTAAATGGAGGGACACTTGCATGCATTTTAGACAACCCCTCATACCCACTGTTTTCTTGTTTGCCAACATGGAAAAGATAATTAAAAGTTAAAAAATAAATTCTAAAGAATCTTTTTTCCCATTCTTGTATTTTTATCAGTGCAACTAGGGCACCTGCTTGGCATACCATGAAGTTTAACAATTTTTTTTAATTGGGTCATTGCTGCAACATTTGGGTAGCATATGACTCTCTTGGAGCCTGGTCTGGCTGGAGATACAATAAGGTGCAGTACAGTATCAAATTCATAGAAAGGGTATGCTGGATTGTTATTACTTGAAATTACATTTCATTATTTACAATAATGAGAACATCTTAAGCTGTAAAAACACAAGGCAGATACAAAATAGAGTAAGAGAGGTTTCATGGTAGTTGTCTTTGCTTCTATCTCTATTTACAGCACTCTGCATCCATCTCTGCAATGTTTAACTTTGCAGAGATGTCACAAAGGCACAAAGCACCTAACATCTGAATTTGAAGCCAGCTGGTCTAGCTTTATAGCTAGGATTACAAAATACTGCAGAAACCCCAAATTAAAATATTTTAAATAGTTTTTCATGCAACATAAAATAAAATAGAAGAAACACCTAATTAAAATGAAGATAATTATGTGTGATATTCAAATTAGAAAAACATTTGCAGCAACATGTACAGTAAGGGCAATAAACACTATAGAGAACCAGGCACATTTACTGGTACCACTGTTAAAGATGTATGTAAAGTCTTAATATAAATTCAGCAGATTTTGCAGATGCAAAATCTCACAATGAAAAATTTTTAAAAATCCATTCTTTCATTTTAGTAAATTTGTTCACCGGCAGAGAAAACAACACGTTACAAAAACAAATCGTTAGATCGTTTCTTTAAATATTGTAACTTATGGGTTCAAGGTCCTATGTTACTTTATTTTTACCCATAGTTAGAATGGTTTGCAGCAGAAATTGGAGAACAGCATCTGCACTGACAAGAAATTAAAAAACTGGAAAAACACATGAAGACCCAAAAGGCACATAAAAATAAGACATAAATGCCCATGTAAGAACAACAAAATAAGCTAAAATTGAGCTAAACGCCAAAACTCTGCTAAATGTCAGGTAGTACACTAGACTATGAAACCCTCCAGAAAATATATACAATGAAGAAATAAATACAAACAATGTGTAAACTATTCATTTAGGGTTTGTTCAAGCAGATAGTTAGAGCTGAGATGAGGCTGTTCCTGTCATGGTACAAGAGCAAACATTTCTCAGAAAGAGGGTGAGAATCATCCGTGTTTGGCTGATCACCAGTATAGTATACTGGTTCTTTTTAATCACTCCGAACATCCATCCATCCATTTTCTATACCTGCTTATCTGTGCAGCATTGCAGCCAGCTGGTGCCTGTCTCCAGCAATCAAAGGGGCGAACTGCTAATAAATTAGTTCCTATAAAAGCATTTTTGTAAATTAATCTTAGAATATCTTTAAAATGGAAAAGATGAGAACACGTAAGACCGATACGTGTTGTTATTCTTCATAATCCAGGAGATATCTAAAAGGAAACATTTACCCGCCTGAAATTGCCCATATCTACAATCAGAACTGTAATTGAAAAGTGACAAATAAAGCTAAATGAGCACTTGAGTTTATCTCGGCACCACTCACAATAAGGACGGTAAGGGAAGTAAAAAAAATCTCCAAAGCTAGATGGAGAACTGCAACAAAAGTTTCAATGTGAAGTCATGGTACTGCATGAAGAACAAAATACTTTAAGGCTTCTTACAAATGATCTTTAGGTGTGCCTATAAATCTGGTGAACTCTGCATATGCGTGTTCAACGTTGTGTATTTGTCTGCAAGAGGTTTTACTACCTTTTCTACTTTCAGTGTTCTGACAGTCCAATCGGGAAGCACTTCCTCTGACACTTTAGAGATGAGAATGTCACTAAACACCGTCATTGGCTTGTTGTCCTCAGGCCAATACTTGTGACACCGAATCTGAAATGTCACAAACGGCGCACATGAGGCATTTGTTAGTTCTCCAGAAAAAAGTTTATTCCTTCATGGAGAGAAGTCCTGAAATGTTACTTGTACTCTGAATTCTGTCACGTTTGTAACGACGCACCCTGCCTTTCTCATAACATTGCGTGAGCATGGCGATGGTGCGGGTTCCTGTCTCCCAGATCATCCTCCAAAAGTCAGCCACGGTGCTTGGAAGAGGACCCTGAGTGGCTATGAACTCATTGGGACACAAGTAACCCTGCAAAGAGTAAACAAGAAAGACAGTAAGCCCCAGATACAGCCTTAGAATAAACCTAAGATCAGAGCTTGTGGCAGTTTTCTAGGAGTGATAACTCACTGAGACAAAGCTTGCGTTGATATAGTCTGATCCTGCCATGCCCGGCTCTGACAGCAGCTTCACTCGGTTGTTATTGTCTAAATGCAGAAGAACCAGGAGAAAACTGTTCAGGGAAAGGGTATGAAATGCAGCTCTGCAGGGTATGAAATGCAGCTCTGCAGAGTTTGAAATGGTACCGTAAGACAGAAAATATAAGGCTGCCTTTATAAGGCTCATTTTTAGTCCAACCACATACAGGGTTTGATGTTGAGGAAGCGGTTCTTGGATTTATTCCACGGCAGGTCGGCGTCTGTGGTGGCCAGGTCCGGCAGCAGCTTTGGGAGCTCCTGGAAGAAAAAATAAATAAAATCAAACACATTCACATTAGCATTCACATTAACTTTCAGAGTCATTACTTTGAACCTAACAAAACTAACATGACATTTCTCATAAAAAATTATCACACTAATTTAAACATCAAAAATGGGAAATCTATGAGAGCTTCAGAGGTTTGTGCAGTTGGTTAAGATTAATGTGTTTGGGGTTTTGTTGCTGCTGGGGGAATAGAAGCATACACAAACATTTATGCAGGGTGGAACAAAGCAATATGTGAAAATCTAAAATATTTTCTCCTAAAAATATTATCTCATTCATAGCTGTTTTTTGAGGTCCAGCAGAAAGATTCCATCACCCATTTTGTTTGCATTTTCTGGATTATTTTTATTATTTAAATTCATTTTACCTTATGAATGCACTGCTTTGTGTTCTATCACATAAAAGCCATTAAAATTCATAGAAGTTTGAGTTAGTAACATGAGAAAATGAGGAAAAGTCTGAGACATATGAACACTTTTCCAAGGCACTGCAGATGCAGCGTTCTGGCCATTCTGGGTTTTAGGCAAACATTTACCGAAAACTCCTCCTGGAACTTTGCATTGTCGTTGGCACACAGATCTTCTACGTGCTGCAGGAAGGATTTCTTGTTGACAGGCCTGACAGAGACGATGGTAGAAAAAAGCACTGACTGTGAGCGACAGAGAGAGAGTCAATAATGCGCTATTTTATGTTAACTTATTTTAGGTTACGAGCGGCATGGAGCCATGAAGAACATGGTGATTTCTCCAGCAGCTGCTGTGTGGATGCTCGCATCATTTATAAAAGATGACTTACTTGAGCGACTTCCTGTAGCTGAGCAGCCTGGACGAAAATAGAAGCAAAATAAACAAATTAATGCAATGATCGCAACCCACTCTTTGGCATTGCTGTCCATGAAAATGTAACTAATCCTCCCAGCAGAAAGTACACCGAGATATGGTTTAAGAAAAGCAGGTTAAACCATTTTGCAATCACATCCACTCTGATTAAACACTGATGCAGGCCTTGATTTTCATTCTAATGAGAAAAAGGGGGCCAATCGATTGCATGAAACGTGTGCAGCAGCTCCTGTGGAATCTACTCAGATCTTCAAAAATTGATAAAGCTTACCATTCACGCCCCCTGTCTTCCAAGCAATTTGAGAACGGGTAAACAAATTAAAAGGGTCTTAAAGAGAGGAGCTTCAGCAAAACTGTTCATCTCTGCTAGGGATGGAGGAAAATATGCAGGCAGTTGGTAAAACATTTATGTCACTGATTCACTCAACTACCAGCCTCCACAAAAGCTTTCCTAAAAGTGCACAGATGGAGGGTTTGACGTAAGCCTTTATAGAAAAGATAATGACACACACACACACACACAAGCATAGGGGTGAATTAAAAAAAAGCAAAACAATACAAACACTTAAAAATAAGCCACACACACACACACACTAAACGTCCAACTTACTGGATGACATAAATCTCTTTCCGCCTAAAAAAGAAGGAAGAATACCTGGTGGGAGACAAATGTTCAGAGAGAGAAAGACAGCTTGTGTGAGTGGAGGTAAACGTCTGCGTGGAAGGAGAGTTAGGAAGTGACAAGGAAAGGTGTGTTTAACTGCAAGACAAGTCGTGTTTAAACAGCTCTCACTGTGCTGTCAGAGCTAGGATGATATTCTGGTAATATCAGAGAGTAGGAGACAAAAGATGCTGCCCAAATGACTACAGTGAAATGTCTTTGGTATGAGAAGTGAGTGAATAGTCAGTGTAGAGGAGGGACTGTCATTCTAAATGTTTTATTAGGCAGATGAGTCACCTACTTTCAGTCCCTCTACTCATAAAGATAAGAGACAATTATTCTCAGAGATAAAAAAAAACTTGGGGGAAGACTGTTCAGGGGGCTTCTAGAGTCACTGGTAGAAATAATCTTATTTGGTTTCATAAAAGCAGAGCAGTTATCAAATTGACAGATTGATGAACTTGCTCCAACTACTGACACAAAAAACATGGGAATAGTATGTTTAAATTTGTATATCTGATTTTGCCTGAAAACATTTAAGTAAGCATCTCTGTTGCAGTAAAAAATTAAAGACAGAAGATTTACAGATCTCTGGTTACAACCCTCAAAGTAAGGTTAGTATTTAATTTTTGCTTTGTTCAATTTGAAAAGAAAATCACAAGTGAAAATATCGTTCTGATTTCTGACTCTGATAATTCTAAGACGATGTACATTCTGGTAATCACCTCTCACAGGAAATGTTCTGATCTTAAATGAAATATCAATCAGGGTATTTTTCAAATGAGGTTTTAGAGTACTGGACTAAACTAAAGATTTAAATTCTGGTGCTGTTTTACTTAATGTGATTTTATGTCAACGGTACTCTCAGCGAGCCTGATTTCACTTAAGTTCTGAGCAGGACAGACATTCCCTTACTGCGCCTTACGTTACACTGTACAGACAGATCGTGTCAGTTTATTAGCCGCTGCATTTGAAACATCTGTTAAAAAATCCCACATTCATAGGGTTTGGATTCTGTATTTTAATAGAGTGGATCAGTTCTTCATTCTCTGTCCCTCACTCTTTGAAAAGCCAGCAGTGCAGCAGATTCCCACACACCTTTTTTTTCCTTTCCCAGAATTATCAACGTTTTTCAATGGATGGTATTCTTTTCAACACAAATACCTTGAAGGAACAGCACCTAAGTGATTCCAACCATTTATAATTACAAGCACAGTGATAGAGACACTGCATTGGCTGCTACAGCTTCCCATCTGTTTTTGTCAAGCAACATGCTCCTCAGACAGCTTTTAGTGTAGTGGGCAGCAGTGGAAACACTAGTAATTACCTTTTATGATGTTCAAAACAATGCGTTGAAGTTTATGAAGCAGGAGAATAACTTTTTTATGTAAGTTGTGTCTAAATATGAGTGACTGAAACTGCACTTTAATATGCTTCGAGCTGAATTATCAAGGAGTGATATCAAAACAGCATGTAGCCTTGCACTTTAGCAAACTGCTCCATAAAAACATTCTCAGTAAAAGCAAGAGATGAGTTTACTGTAGACTGTAGCTGTTTGATATTGAGAGACAGATGACAAGGCCATCCAAGGTTTGGGTAACTCATGGTAACTTTCTTAACCAGGTTAACCCTTGTTGGAGTACCTTACTCCAACACGGGCTTACGCTAACCTGCAGAAACTATGGCTAGGACAAACTATCTGTCTCTGCCCAGAAAAACAGACACTGCAGAGTCTGAAACATCGTTGTTTGAGCTGTTTGCGATTTAAGTGGGACACAATCACAATACTACTTTAGATCATATAAAACTGTGTTATTTTGCTCCGCTTTTCAGCTATTATGCTGTCAGGAAAGCAGGAAATGTAAAAATTAAGTGGGAATGGTGAGAATTTTCCTTAAAGAAAAGATCCTCAGTTTGACTGAGATGCAAATCAAAGCCTACTTTTTACTGGATTAAATTAAGGTGACACTTGAGTGGAGGTATACTGATCTAATGTACTGTACTGCAAAGGTAGGTATGGCCTTCATGGAAAGGTCAAAAATTCCTCTACAGCGTTCTTAACAAAAAATAGATTTAATGAAGCAGAAACCAATATAGTGAAAATAGACATTTTTGGCATAATAAGCAAGTGTAAGCTGAATATAACAGAAAAAAAATTAATCTCTTTAATAATGAAGTGCGTTGATTCTTCATCCTTTGAGCCAGTGTGTTAGGTTGAATCAAAAGAATATTTCACGGGACATATTCAATAAATAACAGAAAATCCTGGAAGCCAAAAACACATGGAATGTAACAGAAGATAAAAGAGTGTGGCTTCCACAGCAGAATAAAAATCAAACTATTGGCTTTGTCTTTTCATCTGACCTAAGCATAATTGAAAATCTGGAGACAGGCCTCCACATGAACGCATGTGAGACAGCTCATAAATCACACTGAAATACAGTAGGAGCCTTTTGCAGGAAGAAAATATTTTCCACAGGAGACCTAATAGGCTTTATAGAAATTTTTGCAACCGAAGTTATTTTAATTTATTCTAATGGCTTAGGAGAATATGAGTGTTATCATGCAAGGTTTAAAATTTAAGGTTCAGAAAGTCGATGATTTAAAGAACATATATATTCAAAATTTCCAGAATTATAATATTAACCCCAGAAAAACATGTCGCTTTTTCACATGTTAAAGCTACAAAAACACAAGTTTAGTTTCCATGATTTTTTTTACCAAGCTGTGGGGCCATTTGCTATCTACAAGAAAAGAAAAGCCGAAAAGTTAGATGCTGTATTTTGAAGCACAGATTGGTTGGGAATCATTTCTTTGTTCTACAGAGAACTGACGAGAAGAGAGATTACAAAGTCACAATGCTGTATTGTATGTTGTTGCCACTGCTGCTTCTGTTTCTATTTTTTGCACAGACTCTACCCTGCTAGATGATTTTTGTGCTGACAGGATCTGCACATCAAGTTGGCTGCAGCAAAGAGGGTTTTCACCTTGTTCACACATATTTGGAGTCTTGTCTTGCACAGCTGAATCAAGTCTGATGTCAAAAAGGTTGCTTCTACAAAAATTGGCAAAGTGATGGTTCTATATTTAAACTAACAAAGACTTACCGATTTAGTTTTTCTTGTTTCAGCTCCAAATCTGCTACAGCAATCAGTTGATCCAATTTGCACTTTGTCTCTATGATCTCTGCCTCTCTGGGTGAATAGGTTCCACCCTCTTTCTTCCGCTGATGAATCCTGGGAACAAAAGAGGATGAAGCAGTTACTATCATTAAAAACATGATGGATTTAAAATCAGTAGTAATATTACACATGGTTGTTTTAAATGCTTTGAGTATTGATCTCACTTGACTGAGCAACAGATAAGCAGGATGAGAAAAACAACCAGAAAGAATGACAGCAAAACACCCAGGATGATTAGTTCCTCCTTGGTCAGCAGTCCGTCTGCTGCAAAGTGAGAGAGAAATCATTTAATTCAAGTTAAAGCAAACTAATGACCAGCAAGGATAACATACACTTCCAGTAAGAACAAACACCCATCATCAGCATGAATATCAGAACAATGTGGGGCTTTTAATGGGTTATGTTAGAGTAGAATATTTAACCTTGTTGATTTTTAAGAACAAGAACTAGGCGCACAAGGTTGAATACATGGTAGATTTACTTTGATCCACAGAGGGTCAAAAATGTGCATCAAATATATACATACACCCTCACTAATATTTAGATACATTTTCTTTGGAACGCCATTTCTGAAGCCATGGTAGTGCATAGATTTTTTTGTTGATAGTCTGCTTTATTGATTCCAACACCAGTTTTGCTGTGTTTATGATCTTAGTTCTGTTGGAACACCAAACTGTGTTTCAACTGTCTTCCTGTGGATTAGATGTGAAGTTGAAGACATTAGAGGTAGTTCTCTGAGTTCATTGTTCAACCTGCTTTGTGCAACGCACCAGTACCTCTGGCAGTAACCAGCCTGATGCTGTCACCACCATGTTTGACAGCTACAAACAATATTTTTAAGTTGGAAAGCCTAATGTTGACTCCTCCAATACATGTGTGGTCAAACAACTCATTACCTTTCTTATCAGACCATGAAACTTTCTCCAGAATATGTTTGGCTTGTTCATATGGGCAGCCACAAATTTGACGCAAGCTTCAAGGTCCTTGTCCATTTTTAAACCAAGGCTTCTTTTTGGGTTGGCACTGTCTCAGTCAATGTTAATATTAAATTAGCATTGAGAACAGCAAATTTATTTAATAATATGTTTGAGTCTTAGTTTTTGAGCATCTCTAACAATTGTGACAGTTTGCTTAAGATTGTTCAGTTTGCCAGGATCATTAGTCTTTGAGATTCCTTGTATTTCTGTTCTTACTTTAGGTTTTGGTATTTTGATTACCTCAGTGTTTGATCATGTTTAATTTGTTTAGTTACGTTACCTTGGTCATAGTTTCATTTGTATTAATTTTGTGTCACTTTCCTTCAACTCCTCCAGTCATGCTCCCCACAAAGCTGTTATGTATTCCGGTAATTAGGATTCACATGTTCTTTGCTCCACCAATCAATGCTATTTAGCCCTTCAGTTTCATTGGGGCTTTCTACTGTTGTTCTCTATGGTCTCTGGGTTCCTGTTTATATTTTTTTGACTTCTGTTATTTACTAAATTCACTCATCATAATTCTGCCTTCCTCTTGCCTGCATCTAGGTCCTATCACACAACTATTAATAACACTGTTGGGGTTTTCAACTGAATAACGATCACAAGCACACATCTTAACTAGTTTGGGAATGGATAAAACAGGCTAATATTAGGTTTCTGGAATAGCTCATACAACACATCTATTGGAAATTCATGGATTATTGTTAAAAACTGGATCTGTGCCAGGAAACCAACCCTTTTAAACATGCTCTGCTCTGGGTGTTCAGTAGCAGTTCGTGTCTCCATTCAGTTGTTAAAAGTTGCAGCTTAAGTCAGACAGAATGTTGGTAGTTGCAGGTGTTCGCTGAGGCAAATATTTTTAATGTTTGTTGTATGTTTGCTGTGATTTAAAAGCATTAAAAAAGTTTTTTCTATTCTATTTTATTCTAAATAAAATAGAATAGAATTTTGACATACGCTTGTTAAAGGCTGCAAAAGGTATGTGAATTACCTGCAATATGAGGGACATTTAACCAAATATTATTGGGGATGTATCTGTATATTTGAGGTGGTATGTATGTTTTGGCCTTGTGCAAATTATAGAAAATTCACAAAATGTTAAAATTTCTGCACTCAAGTTTTGTTTTTTAAATCCATTAAAGTTGACATTCATGCTTATGGTAAATATACCGTATCTAAACTTGTGAGCAGAACCACGTGCACAGCTTTCGGTAAGGTACTGGTAAAAGATGTTGAATCATTTCTCATTTCTTTATATTTTGCTTTAGGGTCTAATCTCTAAAAGCAGTCTTGAGCAAATATTTGAGCAGGTTTTCAGAAAGTCGTTTGAGGTCATTTTGGACTTTGGCTGCTTTTTTATGTTATTGGAAGCAAACTATAAAGAAATTAGGGTTGGATTAAAACTTCTACACAGTACTGTAAGTTTTTCATTTTTTAAGCTGAATAATGTTTGCTTGCTCCTTCCTTGAAGACGTACCTGCAGTTCTGATATGCTCTGAGAATTTAGAGTCTGTGTATTGGCCATTAATGTTAGTGGCTCTGAATTTAAACCTGTCAACAAAAAAACAACAGCAGAACAACCAAAGTTTTTGTGTTATTCTTTCAACACCTGTTTGAATTTTTCCAAAGAATTTCATGGTTAAGGAATGCTTCCAGTGCACTCACACATAGACGGTGTTGGGCTTTAGAGGCCCGTTGCAGAAATAACCAGTGTTGTTCTCCTCCATGCAGTTGTCATTCTCTCCAATCGTGTAGGTTCCTGCAGTGGTGTGGTTGTGGCTCAGCAGTGACGGGTCATCTCCAGACACGCTACTACCGCCTCCTTTAGGCACATCCACACCTGCTGCCCTGCCCCTCGCTAAGCATGTGGGGTTGGGGAACCCTGCGTCAGTGAGGTAGGGAGCGGGACGGTGAAAATAGGCTCCCCTCCAGTTGGTCAGGTTCTCGCTGTCCCTCACTGTGACAAAATAAAAGTTGGAGGGAACAAATTAGGAATGCTTGAGTTTAGTCTTTTATGAGCTCAGGGCAAGGTGGTGCACTGTAAAAATATCACAGATACACACAAAAGACGTACATATTTGAGTATATTTAAATAAAAAGTGATTACTGTCATACCCCCTGACTCGGCCACAATGACCTGGATTTTTGCGATTGGTCCGTTGTCGTCACTATAGTAACAGGCTGGCATATTGATGGTTATGCTCCTGTGGGTTACCATGGCAACTCCTCCTTGGCCCAGCACTGCCTGGGGTCTTTGGGTTGGTTGGGATGGAGCTTAAACACACACACACACACACACACACACACACACAAACACACACACTGGCACAGTTATCATAGGATACAATGTGTTTGAGAGGTTTTTACCTGTTACATCCAAAGGTAAAATATATAATATTTTAATTGCCTTCATTGTACAACTGATGACAATGATAACTGATGGTATCAGAACAGGTCTGCTTCTGTAAAGTTACAATTTTGCAAGGTAATTATGCTTAATCACTGCAGCAACAAGGAAATAAACACTGCTTAGCATTGCTGAGAACAGGGGCTTGTACCTTTAATCCCTGTAGTTATCTGGACAAGTGGACTGAGTGGGCTCTTGCCCGCCCCATTTCTTGCTGCAATCTACAAACAGAACAGATACGTGAAATCAAGTAAGTCAGCAGAAAGAGAATAGGCACAGAAAGCAATTTTAAAGTAAGAAAAATGTCAAAGCATTTCTAAATTAAGTCCCAAAACATTTCAAGAAGTGGAAAACATGATTGCTTGGATTTTGTTACTTCATGAAAGCATGAGTGTCTACGGACAAAAAACCTTTGAGTATATTCTCTCTGCTCTCAGTTGAAAACTGATATGTATTCACACATTACAGCAGAGCATTGTAACTAGTTTAACCTTTTTAATCCCAGCCCAGCACTGGTCACTCACGCAGGAGTTTGTGAAGCAATCTAATCACTTGAATTTTTCTTTGGTTCTGCAACAGATTCACAAAGGAGATTGGACTAAATACATGTAGACACAAAGATGGGAGCACTTTGCTACTGTTTTTGAATCAGATAATAAAAACCCAAAACTCAGTGACTCAGAAAATTGGAACATTGTGAAAAAGGCAAAAATTGGAAACTAATGGTGTCACACCCTAATCAGCTAATTAACTCTAAAAACCTGCAAACGTTTCATGAGCCTCAAAATGGTCTCTAAATCTCGGTCAGTAGGCTACACAGTCATGAAAACAGCTGACCTGACATGTCCAGAAGACCCTCATTGACACCCTTCACAGGGCATGTAAGTCAATTTTGACACCAATTTTATTTGATTTGAAGAGGTTGGGTGGAGCAACTTCACTTAGGTCACAAAAGGTTATTGCTAAAGAAGCTGGTTGTTCACAGAGTACTGTATTCAAGCATATTTATAGAAAGGTGGGTGGAAGGAGAGGCTGCACCAGCAACAGGAAAAACGATAACTGCAGCCTTGAGAGGATTGTCAATCAAAACCCATTTAAGAATTTGGGGGAATTTCACAAGGAGCGGACTGAGGCTGGAGTCTGTGCATCAAAAGCCACTGTGCACAGACAAATTATACACATGACAACATCCGAAGTGTTTTACCTGGGCTAGGGAGAAAAACAACTGGACTGTTCTTCAGTGTTTCGAAGTCCACTTTATACATGCTCCAAAAAATAAAGGGAACACTTAAACAACACAATATAAAATAAATCAAACTTCTGTGAAATCAAACTGTCCACTTAGGAAGCAACACTGATTGACAATCAGTTTCACATGCTGTTGTGCAAATGGAATAGACAACAGGGGGAAATCTTTGGCGATTAGCAAGACACACTCAATAAAGGAGTGGTTCTGCAGGTGGGGACCACAGACCACTTCTCAGTACCTATGCTTTCTGGCTGATGTTTTGGTCACTTTTGAATGTTGGTGGTGCTTTCACACTCGTGGTAGCATGAGACCGACTCTACAACCCACAAAAATGGCTCAGGTAGGGCAGCTCATCCAGGATGGCACATCAATGCGAGCTGTGGCAAGAAGGTTTGCTGTGTCTGTCAGCGTAGTGTCCAGAGCCTGGAGGCGCTACCAGGAGACAGGCCAGTACACCAGGAGACGTGGAGGAGGCCGTAGGAGGGCAACAACCCAGCAGCAGGACCGCTACCTCCGCCTTTGTGCAAGGAGGAACAGGAGGAGCACTGCCACAGCCCTGCAAAATGACCTCCAGCAGGCCACAAATGTGCATGTGTCTCCACAAACGGTTAGAAACCAACTCCATGGTGATGGTATGAGGGCCCGACGTCCACTAAATGGGGGTTGTGCTCACAGCCCAACACCGTGCAAAACGCTTGGCATTTGCCAGAGAACACCAGGATTGGCAAATTCGCCACTGGTGCCCTGTGCCCTTCACAGATGAAAGCAGGTTCACACTGAGCACATGTGACAGACGTGACAGAGTCTGGAGACACCGTGGAGAGCAATCTGCTGCCTGCAACATCCTTCAGCATGACCGGTTTGGCAGTGGGTCAGTAATGGTGTGTGGTGGCATTTCTTTGGAGGGCCGCATGGCCCTCTATGTGCTCGCCAGAAGTAGCCTGACTGCAATTAGGTACCGAGATGAGATCCTCAGACCCCTTGTGAGACCATATGCTGGTGCGGTTGGCCCTGGGTTCCTCTTAATGCAGGACAATGCTAGACCTCATGTGGCTGGAGTGTGTCAGCAGTTCCTGCAAGATGAAGACATTGAAGCTATGGACTGGCCCGCCCGTTCCCCAGACCTGAATCCGATTGAGCACATCTGGGACATCATGTCTCGCTCCATCCACCAACGTCACGTTGCACCACAGACTGTCCAGGAGTTGGCGGATGCTTTAGTCCAGGTCCGGGAGGAGATCCCTCAGGAGACCATCCGCTGTCTCATCAGGAGCATGCCCAGGCGTTGTAGGGAGGTCATACAGGCACGTGGGGGCCACACACAATACTGAGCCTCATTTTGACTTGTTTTAAGGACATTACATCAAAGTTGGATCAGCCTGTAGTGTGTTTTTCCACTTTAATTTTGTGTGTGACTCCAAATCCAGGCCTCCATTGGTTAATAAATTTGATTTCCATTGATCATTGTTGTGTGATTTTGTTGTCAGCACATTCAACTTTGTACAGAACAAAGTATTCAATGAGCATATTTCATTCATTCAGATCTAGGATGTGTTATTTGAGTGTTCCCTTTATTTTTTTTGAGCAGTGTAGATAAAAGTAAAGTTTGATTTTCATGTGGAAATCAAGGTCTCAGACTCCGTAGGAAGGGTGGAGAAGCACAGATTCCACGTTGCTTAAAGTCCAGTGTGAAATTTTCACAGTCAGTCAGGATTTGGGGTGCTATATGTTCTGCTGATGTTGATTCACTGTGCTTTCTCAAGTCCACATTCAACACCATCTACCAGGACATTTAGAGCACTTCATGCTTCTTTCTGCTGACAAACTTAATAGAGATGCTGATTTAATTTTCCAGCAGGACTTGGTACCTGCCCACACTGCCAAAAGTACCAAAAGTTGGTTTAAGGACCATAGTGTGACTGTGCATGATTGGTCAGCAAAGTAGCCTGACCTGAACCTCATAAAGAATCTATGGAGTATTAACAGGAGAAAGATAAGAGACACCACACCCAATATTACAGATGACCTGAAGGCCACTATCAAAGCAACCTGGGCTTCCATTACACCTCAGGAGAGCCACAGGCGTTTTGCCTCCATGCCACACTGCACTGATGCAGTAATTCATACAAAGGAGGCCACCCAAGTATTGAGAACATAAAACTCAACATACTTCTTAGAAGCCTGACATTTCAGCTTTAATATATATATTTAATATATATATATATAAATGTTTAATTTTTATAGATTTCTTGACACATTTTCGGAAACACAAAATTTTTAGTTTTCATGATCTGTATGCCATAATCATCTAAATTACAAGAAATAAACACTTGGAATATTTTATTCTATGTGTTATGGATCTGTATAATATGTGTTTCACTTTCTGAAAGCGGTAATAAAAAGTACTGATCTTTTTCACAATATTCAAACTTTTTTAGATGTACCTGTATTGGCAGAGTTTGCTCTAAATCCATGAATACCACCTCTAAAAAAATTCTGTTTCAGCGGAAAAAGACACTATTTGCTCTGTAGAATTTTAGGAGCAGATTAGGTTTTAAAAATAGAAGTCGGTGTGAACTCAGTTGTGCAAGCATTTAGCATTTGCAATAAGCTTTGCAATAAGAGATTGATATCTTTCTGAAGATGACAGTCTTGATTTTCATGCTCTCATGAAGTGTGTAGCTCTGTTTGTCTATGCCATATTTGAGTGTTTCTCACCCGTATACTGTAGGTGTGCCCTCCTTTAAGCCCATCTATGAAAGCAACAAGCATCTGGGATTCTCCGAGGATGTTATCAAGGCTTTTATTTTTCACCAGCTGGTCCTTCTCATACACAAGGATGTAATACACTGTGATGTTTCCGTTAGGCTCTTCGGGGGGACTAAAGCTCACCCTGACCTTGTTCACTTCCTCTGGGACAGCAGAGACAGTGACGTTCTTGGGAGGGTCTTTCGGCTCTGTAAATAAAGAAAGAATGATGCAAAAGCAGAGAACTCAGGTAAATAAGGTCAGGGGACAGAATTTACACCTACCCTCCTCTAGTGTCTGGAAGAAAGAAGGACCAATGGCTTTCCCATCACTGCCAGCATTGTCTAATGAACCAGTGAAGGCAGTGACAGTCACACCATAATGGCTAAAAGCTCTTAAGTTAGTCACAAGAACCGTAGTCAGTTCTCCTGGGCCCTGGACTATTGAGATGTTCATATCAGGACCATCCACCTGTGGAAACAGCAAAGTTCCTGATAAATTTTATTAATTAATTTTCATTTAATGCAAAGTACAATAACCTGGGCTTCATTTGTAGGTTTAAAACCCTGACCAAGGCAAAATAACAATGATCTTTCCTAATATCATTAAATACTGACTAGATACATGTTTTTATCTTATAGAGGTTGTTGCTCAGCAAGGTGACCTGCACTAGATACGACGTTGGTCCCGAGACAACAGCCGGGACATCCCACGCAATCCGAAGGCTGGTGGAATTTGGCGTCACTTGAAGGTTACGAGGAGGAGCATCAGGGCCTATAAAGAGGAGATGAGCAAAAATATGTGATTATCTGAAATGCAGCAGTTCAATATAAGCCTGGGAGAGACATTAATCATTAATCACACAGAACAAAACAAAATCCAAGAAATTTAGGTCATTTATTTATTTTTTGATTCTTTTTTGCATTAGTGCCTTTAGGGGAGGTAGGCTATTTAATTCTGTTAGTATTTATTAGGTAGTAAAGTCATTATAGTAACGTAGGCTGTGACACTAAATGTGTTAGCCAAAACAAGACAACTAAATCACGGTTTCCTCACCACTAAAAGCCTTGTAAAAGTATTTATACCTCTTAAACTTTTTAACATTTTGTAATGTCATAACCACAACCTTTGTTCCATTTTACTGGTATTTTAAGTGTTAGACTAACACAATACTGCATAACAGTGAAGTGGAAGGAAGGGAACACTTGGTTTTTACAATAGTTTTACACATGAAATTGTGAAAAGGCTGGCATGCATTTGTATTCAGACCAATTTACTCTTATACCCATAAATAAAATCCAGGGCCACCAACTGCTTTCAGAAATCATAAAATTAGTAAATAAAGACCACTTATGTTTAATTTAATCTCAGTCTAAATTTAGCTTTGCTGGGAAGGCTTGTTTTTAGGTATCAAACAATATCCAAGGTTTTTAACATCTTACAGACCGATGTTAAATCCATAACCTGAAAATGGAAATAGTGTGGCACAACCACAAATCTATAAAAATATGGTTGTTCATCTAAACTGGTAGGTCAGGTAAGGAGACCAATAATTAGAACTGCGGAGCTGCCAAGATCCACAACTTAGAAGAGTGGAGAATCTGTTGACAGGACTGCTGTTATTAAGGAACTCAACAAATATTGCTTTTTGGGAAAGGAAGCGCAACATAGCCATTGTAGAAAGAAAGCAATAAGAAATCCTTTTAGCAGTTTGACACAAACTTTATAGTAGGCACAGCCAACATGTGAAGAAAGATGCTCTGATCTTATTAGACCAAAATTGCACCTTTTGGCCTACAAGCAAAATGTTATGTGTGTCAGAAAAGATAACAATGCACATCTCTCTGAACACCCCATCCCAATGATGCAGCATTGTAGTGGGAGTTGAATACTGTGTGAATGCATTTCTTCAGTGGGAAACAAAAAAGGTGCTTAGAGTTAAACAAAAAAAAATGGATGAATCTAAATACAAGGCAATCCTGAAAGAAAACCTGTTAGAGGCTGCAAAAGCCTTGGGACTGGAGCGGAGGTTCAACTTACAGCAGAAACACAACCTAAACTCCTCCTATCTGTAAAGAGATTCAGACACCCTAAACCAAGGACCAGCTGATGGAAAAACTCTTTCATTACTCAGGCCATTATTAAGATAAATTTAAAATGTGACTGGGTGTGATTGCTTTGTCATTTCAGTATGATGGTTTAAATTGATATTTGTGCTGATATTTTTCCCTTAAGTTTGTTTACTGTTTTGGCTACTGTTGTAGAGTGATGTTTTTTATCTTTTTCGCCTGACTGCACGACAACTTTCCCTATGCGGACAATAAGGAAGTGATATTGAAACTCTTTAGTTTCCTAATTTTGTATCCGCCTTTCAATTTAAAGTAGTCTCACTTCTTTACCTGCATGGTTATCTTGTATCTGCTATATATTTATACTGTTATCTCCTACACTGTTCAAAGCATTTATGTTGTTTTTGGCTTTATGATAGATGGAGTGTGTCTCTTTAAATTTATTATGTATGATGGTTTTGTAAAATATGATGTTTTAGGTTTCTTTTTGTATATCTGTATATGTTAACCTGTTAAGCCCTAAGGGTTTTAGAAGCAATTTCTGCCTGGAATTACATAACTGAAATAAATCAAGAAGAGCTCCATAGTCAAAAAGTCTAAACACAAACTGTTGGTACCTGTGTAAAGGTAAGACATAACGGAATCATTTCCCAATGGAACCAATATTGCAACTCTTACTATGTCTGATTCATTTAATTCTGATTCATTCATTTCTGATTCAAATCCATTTTTTGAACCCCCGCATGTGTGGTATCTAATGATACTGGACGTGGGGGTTTGCTGCAAAAAGAAAGGGGTTTTATGTAGCGTTTTGTTTTACAGTCACCCCTCTCTGAAGGACCTTTAACCATGATCTTAGGTGTTTAAATTGCTGTAAAACCGAAAGTATTTGTTTTATTAATATTCAAGCCCCAGATTCAGGGAAAAAAAATCCCAGCTGTGTCCAACGTGATTTTAGAGGCGGACCCACCTGGCTTAAGAGGTTAATGATTCTGCTGTGAAAGACATTTAATTTAAAAGTTCTGGTGATATGTGGAATTTTTGGCAGTTTATTTTTTCAGATGTGACTTCTAATTTTCTATTATTTATAGGCCTGACATTTCTATGTAAAGAGTTTTACATGGGATTACTGATACTAGGGGCATCTAAATATTGCGACTGTGCTTACAACTTTTGTCAGTCTAAGGAAGGGCAGCGTCTCAACATTACCATGTTTAATAAAGAATCTATGGGAGCTTGGTGTGCAGTGCAGATCCACTTTTATGCTTTCAGTCATTGATACTTTGTGTTCCAGCACCCTGTTTAGTCTCCAGACTTAAATACAATCTAGAATTTTTTTAAAGACAATCCAATCTGACCAAGCTTGAGATGTTTTTTGAAGATAAATGGACAAAAATCTCAGTCTGAATGTGCAAAGCTAGTGGAGACATACTCCAAAGCTGTAGCTCTGGTGGGGCTGAATGCGAATGCATAATAAAATTTGTTTTATTGTGATAAGTTTTGATAACCATGCCCCCTTTTCCTGCACTTCACAATAAGGATAATGAAGATATCAGTTCAGCTCAGCTGTGTAATATCTGTAATAATTAAACAGTCTACCACTGAACCTAGTGAAGGCATCTTGAGAGCAATGTGAAGATGGGTCCCAAGATTACAACCTCTTGGAAAGTAACTGACATTATGCTACCCCACTTTAATATTTTTAGGTGTGACCTTATGATGGGAGAAAAATTCTACTTACTGGGTTGCTGTTTTAATGGACAACAGAACATCCTATGTGATCTAACTCATTAATCTGTTAACAAACCAAAAATGTATTGGTCAGTAGTACCTGATGCCTTGACTAGCTGCCAAATTTAATTAGACAACACACAACAGTCACATTGATATTGTAGTGTTCCTACTTCCAGCCAGGGTGCGGGCATAACTCCACTGTGTATATTCTCCAGGTCCGGCGTTGGTCACAGCGGCCACTTTGAAGCGATACTCTCTGTATTTAGCCAGGGATTGGAGGGTGACACTGCTTCCTTCTGTGCTTTCTGAGGCATTCACTGACACAGTAAAATTGTCCTCCACACAATGCGAGGCCATGTTGTCCTCTGTGGTTGGCAGGGCAGCAGCTTGTGTGTTTGATTTGCAAACAGTGGAAATCAGCTGTGCAACGACATGATACTCTTTCAGCAGGCCAGGAACGGAGACTGGTGTTGCCCACTGAAGGGTCACATTGGTAGCTGTGACCTCAGAGATGTAGAAGAAGCGAGGAGCAGTTGGAACTGTTAGGAGATAAAGCAGAGTTAGTTTTGATTAAAAACACTGTTATGAGCAGAGCCAAACACTTAACATGGCTAACCTGATTCAGAAAGAGTGAAGGCTGTGCAGTTCAGGCTGTCTCCTGGCCCTGCAGAGTTCACTGCAGCTACAGCGAATGCAAACTCCTGGTCTGGTGACAGGCCGGTCACTGTGTACTCTGGTGCTTTGGCCTGATGTGTGAAGGTTTGCATGTCGACCTCCGCTGTGATCTCATAAAACAGAATTTGTCCATTTGGGCTGGCTGGAACTTCCCAGGACAGTTGGACAGAATCCCAGCTCAATCCTGAGCAGGACAGATTCCCCACAGCATCTGAGACTAAAGACACAGGCAAAATGAGAGCAAGTGGTACTCCTCAGAGCTAAATTTAATTTAAATACATATTAGTTAGAAGTAGTTGTATTTATTTCAACCAGGAATCTGCATTAGTCTTAAATTTTAAAATGGTAAAAGACTGCATGCAGACCCCTTTAAATAATAAACAATTCTATGAATTTATCAACCATGAACCTAAAGAAAAATGATGTGAAATAGGAAGCTTTTTTAATGATTGCAACCTATTTAGTGTTTTGAAGTTTAGCTTTTTATATCCTTTAACACATTTACATTACAATTACACAACAGTGACATGGTGCAATGGTGGACTCTTGGCTATGTAGGTCTTTCTATGTGTAGTTTGTATTTTCTCCTCATGATGGGAAGGTTTTCTCAGGATGGTCTGAGTTTTCCCCCGCTTTGAAAACATGCATGTTTGCTGTGCCTTACAAAAATATGCATAGCTCTGGCATAGCCACATTTAGTCATATAATGACAAAAAACTTCAAGGTACTTCTCTGACCAATGTTTTCCTCTCAGTTTAGGTGGACACGTCTTGGTAGGTTGGCCATAGACTTTTTGAATGTTGGATGTTCAAAGTTTGGAACACTGTTCAAGAACGTAACCCTGCTTTTAATTTATCAATATCTTTATCTCTAACCTGTTAAATTAAGTCTGTGGTTGTAATGTGTCAAAAAAAAAATATTTTTAAGGCACAATATATGTGATTCCTTATTTACTGTACAGTAAGAGACCGGGTTTGCCTTGTGTGTATCTATGTTTGGCACTGTGATGGACTTCTAATCTTCCCTGGGTGTACACTGCTCACAGTGACAGCTGGGATAGGCTGTCATCATCACTACCCATCAGCTCTGCATACAGAAAATTAATAAATGTCAAAGTGAAAAAGACTCAAGCGCTTTTTGTTTTGCTGAGAATAATTACATTTTTATGGAAAACGTTTACATTTGTCTTTAATCATTTTTAATCTGACACATTGTCCAACAAACAGAAGCCGTTTCCACTTGTTGCTAACCACTGAATTTTTTCCAGTTATAGTGGATGTCAGATACTTTTGGCTATTTTTGGGTGGGTCTTTTTTCTCTTCATCTAAAGAGCCAGGAGTATGCCTTTTGACCAGGTTTCCTTCAATAAAACGATCTGCCCTTCAGTGGCAAGTGTCAGAGCGATCTCAGTAGGAAAAAGTGGAGAGGATTTATCAGAGGGTTTCAAATGCCAGCTGCTGAAAGTCCAAGCCATAGAAGCACAAATTTGTGCTGCCAAAAAGGACTCAGATGTCTCTATGAGCTTTGAGCAACCTCTTTATCACATCTTTATGAGAGAGATGTTGTCAAGCATTTTCCTCGTATAAACTTTGTGATCCTCTGCGGCATTGCATGATTATTGGAGCGGCGTCAGACCTGTTGAAAAGATAACTGATAGAAGTAAGATCCAGGTTTTTGCTAGCTCTAGCAGCACATTTCTTGTCCATCAAATATATAGACAAAAATGTCACATACAGCACTCTATGTAACTATTAGAACCCCTACAAAGTATTCATTGTTTTGTGGCCTGCTATGCAGATTATATTTAGGTATAAATCTATTTTAAGCCTCAGCAGATCTCTAAGTTGCATGTCTTACATAAATGCTTTTTAGACTATGTTTGAGGGTGAAAACTTTCTCCGGCCAAATAAAGAAAAAACAGAGGTACTTGTTGTTCTTCTAGAGAAAACTGTACCTCTAGCAATGGAAACTCTCGGTACTCTAGGATTTTTTTCAAGCTCTTTTTGGGAAGGTTGGGGTACACTTTGACTCTCGTTTTACATTAGATGTACCATGTTGGATATTGACTGTGGACCCTGTTGAGAGTTTTTAAACAACAACAAACCCAGAAGAGGTAGACACTCCAGCGAGTTTTGGGTCTGCTCCAGGGTCTCCTCCTAATAGGTAGTGCCTAGAAAACCCTCCCAACGATAGAACTCCTCACCTGAGTGCGGTCATTCTATGGAGGAAGCTCAATTCAGCCCCCTGTATTTGGTATCTTGTTCTTTTGGTCATGGTTCATATTTCATGACTGCAAGTGAAGTGTAGAATTAGGAAAGGTCGATAAATCGAGAGCATTACTGATGAGGCCCTAATCTGTCTATTTATCTTCTGCTCGACCTCACAATCACCCGTGAACGGCTGAAAACCATGGTCTTAAAATTTGAAAATGCTACTCTTTGCAGTTCTCAAGCAGTGTGCTTTAAAGATTTTCTATTTACCTTACTTGCCATCCTTCTCACTGTGTTTGCTGAAAAGATAAATAGGTTCTAACCCAGCCTAGTTTGCAACTGTTGCAGTTCTTTTAAGTTTTTTAATTACTGCCCTGACTGTAGATAAAGGTAAGTTTAGGCAAATCCATATATTATTGTAGCCATGCCCTTTGTTTATGAACATTCCACATTTTTTGACACAGATATACATAAAAAAGTTTATTGTAAATGTTTTAGTTGGAGATTAGTTATATTAGTTATATTTTCGTCTGGGGACTGTATTTATTGCAATAATCCTTCTTGCCCTTATATGTCCTTTTAAAACATCTTTAATTTGCGCCTTAAAAGACACTTTAACACTAAGCCAGACCTGAAACATAAATCTGTGTGACTTTCCAAAGTGTATGTTTTACCTGACTCATTGGTTGTGAAGGTCACAGGGCTGCTGAATTGATTCCCATGGCCCACTCTGGTGTAACTGTACACACTGATCTCATAGGAGCTATGAGGCCTGAAGCCTGACAGATGCTCTGTGGCTGACGGACCAGAGGAATTCTACATTTGTTCCAACACACAGCCAAATAAAACACACAAACAAGATTAAGTTATCTAGACTTCACTGATGGAGTGGATAAGATCAGTGTATCAGCACAGAAATGCGCATGTGCGTTTAAGGATAATATTACTGCAAGGCAATAAGTGGAGTGTGAAATTATGCTCCCGTTTGTGTGTATTCTTACTGAATGGTTCTGTGGAGCGTGTGTGTGTGTGTGTGTTGGGCTGGGTGTGTACTGTTGTTATTGTGATGAGCTTTCAGTGTGTGAAATTAACAGTACCCGATGTGTGACGGTTTGTGTGATGAGGTCTTGGATCCGGAATCCGTACTTTATCACCACTCCATTAGGCTCCAGAGGAGGCTCCCAGGTCAGCCACACGGAAACTGCTGTGTGGTTGTATAAAGTCAGGTTACGGGGAGGGGAGGAGGGGCCTAGAAGGAAAAGTTAGGAAGGCAAAGTACAGAAAAAAAAGAAAACTGAAAATAATTCTCTTCAGGGTCATAGAAATCTGATAGATCTGCTTTCTAACTGACCGCCTTCATCTGTGTGAAGATGCACAAGCAGGCTGGGCCCTGCGCCTTTACGTGTTGACGCTATGATGGTGAGGTTGTAAGCTGTGTATGACGCTAGGTTAGTGAGGATGACCGAGGTGTTGGGGGTCTGTGTTGTGTTGGTGCTCCCATGCCCAGACAGAGTTAGGGTGTACTCTGTTATCTCTCCGTTAGCCTCCAGAGGGCGTTGCCACACCACAGCGATGGAGGAGGAAGAAAGGTTTGTGGTTGACAACAGCAATGGAGGAGAACTGGGATCTAAACAGAGAAGGACGCATACAATCATCAGTGCTGCAATACAAACAAACAGCAAGTTTTTTACATTTTGTCATTACAACCACAAATTTGAAGGTATTTTATTGGGATGTGTTATGTGAACCAACACAACGTAGTACATAAATGTGAAGTGGAGGAAAAAAAATGGTTTAAGATTTGTACTGATAAAATTCTAAAAAGTGTGGTGAACATTGCCTTCAGCCCCCTGTGTAAATACTTATTAGAACCTTTTGGTGCAATTTCAGCTGCAACTCTACCAGCTTTCCATGATTTTCCTGTATTAATCTATATTCCTATTTACTCTCACCAGCCTCCCTGTTCCTGCTGAAATAAAGCATTCCCACATCATGATGCTGCCTCCATGGAAGGGTGTGTTTAGGACAGTGCTAGTTTTCCCCCACACATTGTGATTTGCATGGACGAACGCTGCTTTAAACTGATCTACAACTTTGTCCCTGAGCTGTCTGCTGTGTACCTTAGTCTTCATGATACTGTTTGTCCATTAATGTTGTCTAACAAGCTTTTGAGGCCTTCACAAAACAGCTGGATTTCTACTCATATATATGATTTTATTTTGTGATATCACAGTAAAATGGGGGTCGATGCAAAAGTATGCGAAATATTTTGTATATTTATTTTTACATAACAGTTTGCTGCTTTGTATTGGTCTAAATCATAATCAAACTACATTAAAGTCAGTTTTTGTAATGTGACAAAATGTAAAAAAGTTCAAGTGGTTACAGTACTTTTGCAAGACACTGTATACAGTAAAAGACAACCAGCTCCACTTGGCAGACCTAAATGAGTACTGTAAATGAGAATGCATTACAGTGAATTTGGATGATGAAATAATCAAATAAAATAGACTCACTGTCATCATCTGTTCTCAGGTACATGGTGCTTGTTTGGTTGTAGGCAGGACCAGCACCAGTTGCTGGAGTAACAGTCAGTACATATGGGAAATACTTCCTGAGTTTGGTAAATAGGTAAACATTGTCTGTTGTGGTTTGCTTGATAGTCTTGTTGACAGCCAGAGTCCCTGGGCTGGTCATGTTTGGGAATATGCCAGCCTCCTGTAAGGTGAGTAGGTAGTAGGGACGGCCGTTTGGCTCCATGGGAGGATCCCAGCTCACAATGATGGCCGTGGAGCTAAATATCTGAGCCGTGAGGTTTGAGACCGGGTCACTCGGTACTGTAAAAGGAGAGAACTAAAATATTGTTACTGTTATCGAACGCCACTAAAAAGTCGGGACAAAACTAAGACTTGTGAGGGAAAATATTAGGATGAGGGCATCGGTCATTAAAACAAAGTTTAACAGTTTATTGGAAATACACAGCAAACTGCATCTACTGTAGGTCTTTCATGTTCATAGTCATAATTAAATGGACATTAAATCGAACAACTGAAAATTGCATTAACAGTACAGAAATGCAGCAGAAAAACAGAAAACAGCTATATTATTGTAAAACATCAGCAGCACAATGTGAAATGCACATAGCAATATTGAAGTGAAAGTTGCACACTGAAAATGTAGTATAGTAAGAAGGAAAGGTAAAGAGAAATACTAATCCTGTTTTCAGCTCCTTTGGAAATACTTTTTGATACACAGAGTAGAAAAAATGTAAACAAAGGGGAAAGTTGGATATTGAGCTCTGGATAGCCATAAGAAAAAAAAGGTTATAAAGGGTCATGAGTCTATGACCCGGTGAGTGAGCCCCTGCTGGGTTTGGCTGTGCAGGAGTGACAAGCTGCCCTGGAGGTCCGATGTTTGGCTGATAGTGGAGCAACTGGAGCACAGGCAGAGATACAGGGTCAGTATGAACATACAGAGACAGATACTTCACAAACAAACTGCAACATTACAAAATGGCAACAGAATTTGTTTGCTACAAAGTCTGGTGGAAGTCTGCACCATTTTTCCCAAAATCACATAAAAACCTGGAGAGTAATTTTATATTATTTATGACACCAAGCCAAAAAAGAAGCACAATTAAATATTAATTTTATTAAAGATTAAAGATTTTAATATTAAAGATTTTATCGGCCATGAAACACTATCTTTTAGCACAAAGCTGAGTAAACTTTCACACAGCTTGTCAGCTCTGTGTTCTTTTCCTTATTTTTACTGTTTTTTAATCCCTCATGTTTTTTGTCATGCATAAAATGTTATTCTGTCATAGACAACAAGTGCAACCCACTGACAGTTTTCTCCTATTCCTGCCAGCCTGAAAACTGCTTTATTGCAGAGTTTTTATGTAATTTTATTTCAAGGTAAGAGGAGATGTGGAAAAATGGTGCAGACTTGCCCTCCAGTAATGCTCTGAATTATTACTTGTATTATCTAGCCTTCAATGGAATATAAAATATATATTTAGATTTTCTTTTATAATTTTATGTAGATATATGCAGTCTGGTGTTTGTTTGTGCTTCTAACTGACCATCTTCCGGCAAGAGCAGGTTTATAGGCTCCGACTGGACCCCTCCATCGCCCTGTTCAGTGCTCGAAGTCATCCACATGGTATAGTTACTGCCTCCAATCAGCTGAGTCAGGGTGTAGATGAAGGGCGAGTCGGGGAAGTAACGGACAGGTAAGTCTGACACAAGAACTCTCTGTGGGCAAAAACAGTGCTGTTGTTATTTTCACAAACAGAGTCAGGCAATTATGGAACTGCACAGTTGACTCTGGGTAAAGAGACACGTGAGAAATAAGCCAGGAAGGTACTGATCTGACACAAGCCGCTAAGACGCGAGATGTCTTAGAGGAAGATGTGTGCAATTTAATCTCAGTATAAATCTAGATGGTCTGTGAAAGCCTCAGAGGTTTGTCACAGGCGCATCCAAATGTCTGAAGTACAAACTGGATGAGTCGAGGAAAATGTTTTAAAGGAGAGTTAGGTTACAAAACTAAATCTCAAGCTTTGGACATCTCACGGACTAGCTCTTTTCCAAAGAACAGCAATATGTCACAACTGCATACCTACCAAGAAATGGCCGCCCAGCAAAAGGCTGGGAATGTAAGAATTAATTAAGAGGCCAGTGGAAACTCTGGAGGAGCTGCAGAGCTCCACAGCTCAGATGGGGTAATCTGGATGAAACACTACATTCCACAAATGTGGTCTTTGTAGAACAGTGGCAAAAAAGTAGTATAGTTGAAAGAAAGCTAAGGGAAGTTTCTTTTAAAGTTTGCCACAAGCAATATAATAAAAAATGAACATATTAGGAAAAACAAAGATAAACCAATTATTGAAATTCTACAGCAGTGCTATGCAGGGGAGAACTGTGAGTTTAAGCTACCGTACCCAAACCCTGAAAAGTTGTGATTTACCTTTTCCGTCACAGTGCCGTTCTCAGCGTAGTAAATAGTGTAGTGCACAATGATTCCATTTGGTTCTGTCGGTGGTTGCCAAATCAAGGTGACAGAGGAAGCAGTCACATTCACAATTGTCACATTCTGTGGTGGGTCAAATGGCTCTGGAAGACAAGACAGGAGACTGAAACAACATTTTGCAGAAATGCACAAAAAAAACATCATTTTGTATGTGAGGCAAAGCCAGCTGCCAAAGTCTGTAGTACCTGCTTCAGTAGTGCTAAAGCGGATAATTTTTTGCACTCCTCCGTCTCCCAGTCTGGTAAAGCTGGAGACAGAGGCATTATAGCTGCTCTCTGAGTCCACATTAATAACCACAGAGGTCTCTGTTACATTCTGCCAAGTCTCAGCAGCTTCATTCCTAAAAAATGCAAAAACAACCCATGCTGCACTGTCAGGTTTTGTTTTTCCAACCAATTTTCTCACCTTCAAATAAAAGAGTATTATGATTTCCAAACTCACCAAACTCTGACAATGTAATAGAGTATTTCTGAGTTGGCATTAAGTGGTGGCTCCCATGACAGTTCTACCTCATAGTCGGACAACTTCCTGGCTTGAAAGAACTGAGGGGGGGTGTCTGGAGCTGAGATGCAAGAGATAAAACTTTCCAGTAATGTACAACAAACAAGAACTGAAAAGTTAGGTGCATCAACTTGTCAAAGAATAGGGGTGCAAGGCCGTAACATGTGACTGCTCCAAGAAAAATGAAAGAGGAATGAAATAGTCTCCTGAAACAGAAAAAAACAGTTAGGTTTTTGCTCTTGTTGTGAGAATGACTTTGGATGAGACACATGAGGATCACGTAGGCTGGGAAACCTGTGATGTAACATCATTAGCATTAGCTGAAACGCCGAGATGCAACCGAAGAGAGAACCCTTGTTGGGAGGTCAGATTTGATCAGATGCCCTCTGAGCTAATCATTCAGAGAAGAAGTAATTAAACGAAGACCTGAAAGTGAACCAGAACCCCTCCCTTTTTGTTATTCCATGCCCCATGCCCATCCCTCTCACCATCCTCAAGTGTGGTGATGTTGAGTGGCTCGCTGCTGTAGTTTCCTGCCCCAGCTCGAGTGTGTGCTTGAACCACGATGCGGTACTGAGCGTATTTCCTCAGGTGCGTGATGTGGAGGAAGTTGGTTGGTGAGGTGAGGTTTAGGTAGTGGGTGGAGTTCCACAGCTCCAGGCTGTAGTGAGTAACAACGCCGTTTGGCTGCAGAGGAGCATTCCACGTCACATTCACCTCACTGGGACTGACCGACTCGTAGGAAAGCCCATATGGAGGACTGCCTGGAACTGCAGATGGGATAGAAAAATGGTCTGATATAGCTTGAAGTGCTCCTGTCATGTGTATATTTGTGAAGGCTGTCTTACACATGTGTCATGGACTTTTACACATTTTGTCATGTTACAACCACAAATGTCAATTTCTAATTATGAATTTATGTGATAGTAGAGAACATACAAAACCTGTTAGAGGCTGCAAAAGACATGGATAGAGCCAGAGCTAAAATGGAATAGTTTAGATCAGGGGAGCCACTGCGGGGGCTCTTTGGGCCCTCCGCAGTGGCTCCTCATAGCTTTGATAAAATGATGTACAATAATAATAAAGAAAGGATTAACAAAAATGAAGGTGTTAAGCTCTATTTGCTTCAAGAGCCAAAGAATAGAGGTGAATCTTTAAAAGCTTCATAAAACAAGTTAGTAGCTGAGCTGAACTGAGCAGTGTTTTTAAACAAAAAGGTAATTTAAAAAGCCAGTTATGGCAAATTTGTCTGGATTTTTTAAGCTTAATTTGCATTGAATTTACACAATAGAATGGCCTGATAGCATTTTGTTAAGGTTTTTCTTTTTATAATTGGAATTAAAATATGTTTTCAAGAAAATATTTTCTTTCGCTTCTTGTAAACATTTGATGTTTGTGTAAAAGTAGCTGACACCTTTAGACCAATGGTGTCAAAACTTCTTGCCACTTGGACCAAAATCATCAAGTTAATATTAATCATGTGTCACAAAAATAATTTTTTTTTTTTTATTACAAATACAAAAATAATACAATTGTAATTTCTTTTAAGACATTTTTGGGCTTGTTTTTTTCCCATAACATTGTCTTTTTTTTTTTTTCATAGTTTAGAAAAAAAAAATTTGTTCTCCTTTCACCAACAAGAACATTATGTGGGTCCCTCTTCATTCTAAAAAAAAAAAAAAAAAAAAAAAAAAACTTGTACTTGACCAAGTTTAATGAATCTGTACTAGAAAATTTAAAATTTCCATTTTAACACTTAGTTTGTCAATGATAATCTTGCCTAGTACCATTTTTGAAGTTGCAGACAATGCTAATATCTTCTGAGGGCTCCAAATAGCCCATGAGCCATACTGAGCACCCATTATTTAGGTCAAAGCATACCCGTGTGTTAGAATGACCCAGTCAAAGTCTAGACCTAATTGGACATCTGTGACAAACCCAAAAAAGATGCTCTCCATCCAATCTGACTGAGCCTGATCTATTTTGCAAAGAATCAACACACATTTCCAGTTTTTTTCTATTTTTTCTTTTGTTTTCTATCAAATAACATCCTAATTAAATGCATTTAATTTTGAAGTTATAGCATGACAAAATGTGATCAAGTTCAAAGGGGTTATATACTATTGTACATTCTTCAACACACCATCTTCTCCAGACAGCAGGTACAACGTTTCAGATGTTTGGTTGCCATTGCCATAGCGTGTGTATGCCCTCACAGACACGTTGTAAAATGAGAACGGCTTCAAACTGATCAGAGTGACTCTGTTAGAAGTGCTGTTCATCATCGCAGAGTAGGACTCGTTTTCATAGAAGACCTCGTAGTACTGGATCACTCCATTAGCTTTCTCTGGAGCAGACCAGGTCAGAGTGGCTGTAGAGGGGCTTGTTTCAAGCACAGAGAGATTTTCAGGAGGGGAGTCGGGCTCTGTAAAGAAGATGGACAGCATATATCCCAGGGGTTTTTCAGGATTTCAGATAAAATGCCAAACACAAATACCAGACACTTAATCAGAAAGGTATGTACGAAACTTTCAGAAGGGAAAGCTTGGCAGTCTTTTTCTAATTTCTGCAGCAATAGTTTAATCATCCTTCAGCACTGAAAGTCAGATAAATGCCTATATGTTTGAATGTGTATGTTCAGTGATCATTCCATACCATCCTCTAAAGTAAAAGCAAAAACATCATCCTCCTCTGACAGAGAGCTCTCTCCCACAGCGGTAGATGCAGCTACGCGTAGTTTATAGCCAGTGTACTTATCCAGATCTACACATCAAAGCAGACATAAAAAAACATGCATCAACACATCTTCTGTAGACTGCAAAGAACATAGTTTCAAAAAAAAAGGAAATCAGTGCAATTTGTTGATATTTTTCCAATGAATGAACTCTGGATGAACTCTCTACCTGGTATTAATATGCTGGTGGTGTTGGTAACCCACTTCAGGGCTTGATTGCTGCGCAGATTAAGACCGTATACGCTGTAATGTGTGATCCGCCCATTGGGATTGAGTGGTGGGACCCAGTTCAGTAGAATTGATGTGGAGCTGATATTTTGATAGGACACTTCAAGCACCGAGCTAGGGACTGGAAACAAAATGCAGGATATTATTGCAGATAAAGAAACTGAGTGATTTAGCTCCTACTCCCAACAACATTTGTTTCGTTCATACCCTGCTCACTGGTCTTCTCAGTGATATCTGCAGCAGGTCCCTCTCCTGCAGTGGTGGAAGCAGTGACTCTGAATGTGTACTCAGTAAAAGGATTCAGATCTGACACCAGGTAGGAAAGTTTCTCAGACAAAACGTCCACCACTTCTTCTCTCACTGTTACACCTTGACCAGGATTAAAACCACATGTTGTTCATGAGGGTTTATACTAAGTAAAGCAAAGCATACAGTACAAGGAGTAGTGTTGAAAGTTAATGCACCTGTAGTTCCTGTTACTCCTGCGCTGCGTGTTGAAATGTGTCCTGTAACTGAAGCGTCACGTGTGGACAGGCGCAGCTGACCTGGAGTCAGGCGCAAGGCGGAGGTGGCTGAGGTCACCGCCTCTGTGTGTGACTGCTGCATGAGCCAGGGTGGAAGCGTATTAAGTGACATAGAAATCACAGACAGTGCAGACGTCCTAGAGTTGACGTTGTCAGAAGACTGAGTAATGCTTTCTGAATCATGACCCGGGGTGGACTCATCCGCAAGTGCAGGGTGCAGGGTAGGCTGAAAATCTGTGTTGGCAGTGTGACCAGTGCTTCTACTTTCTGAGCGAGCAAAGCTGGAAGCAGTCATTGCAGTGGGCAGAGTGCGGGCTGAAACCGTAGCCGTGAAAGTCGGTGGTGACGTGACCGGACTGAGCTCATCAGATCTCTTTATCTGCCTCCGACTGTTGCTGACATTAGGAGGAAGTGTTTGAGTCTTGTTTAAATCAGTTATATTCTGAGAGAAGAAAGGAAAGCAGGGGATAAAAGGTCAATCTTAGGTAGCAGTGAATAAGTGCTGTAAAATGTAAATGAGGTTTTGAGATAATAGCGTTGATTTTCTAATTCTGCCTCTTCTATTGGTTATGCTCAAGTAAAATACTACCCAGAAAGTGGTAAGTGTAGGTGGGTTGGAACGTAAAATACAAGTATACACAAAGAAACATCTGCTAGATACTGGTAGATGCATACAGTGAAATAACAGTTAAAAAAGGTGATTATTCACACTACTTGAACTTTTCCACATTTTTTCATGTTACAACCACAAACTAAAATGTACAGTTGAAATTTCATGTGACAGACCAACACAAGTGGTGCACAATTGTGAAGTGTGAGGAAAACTATGTGTGTTTTTAAAAATGTACAAACACAAATCAGTAAAATTTAGCATGACTATGCATTTATTCTCCTTTAATGTCCCTAAATAAAATTCACTGCCTTCTGAAGTCATCTAATCAGTAAACATGGTCCACTGCTGTGTAATTTAATCTCAGTATAAATGCAACTGTTCTGTGAAGGCCTCCAAGGTTTGTTAGAGAACAATACTGAACAAACAGCATCATGAAGACTAAGAAACACACCAGACAGGTAAGAGATAAAGTGTTGGAGATGTTTTTACAGAGTGTTAGTGGTCAGAGGAGATTTATGGAAGAGGGGCAAAACGAAAACCATGGTTGAAAGAAACCCAGAAGAAGTCCTTTTGGCAGTTTGTCACAAGGCATGTAGGAGACACAGCAAACATGGTGGTGTCATTTTGTGAGTGTCGTAAGGCACTGTTTGAAGCTGCAAATTTATTGCAGCCTTTAACATACATACCTTAACATACAGCCAGAGCTGCAATGGATTGCTTTAGGTCAAAGCCTATTCTTATATTAATATGATCGAAAATCAAGATCCAAATCTATTTGAAAATTTGTAGCAAGACTTTAAATTAGATGTTCATAGATGGTCTAACTGAGTTTGAGCTATTATGCAAAGAAGAAAGGGAAAGGTGTAGATGTGCAAAGCTGGTAGAGACATACCAGTAAAGACCTGCAGCTGTAACTATGCTGAATGATGATTATACAAGGTATTGCCTCAGGGGGACTTAATAAATATGTGCTCACTACACTGTTCAGATTATAATTTTTTATGAAATGTTACAATTTTTTCCTCTTCCACTTGACAATTACATTTGTTTTTTTTGTGTTTGTGAAAAATGTTGAAAACAATGTATTGTTATTCTTCCAGTTCCCAATTATGGACCACCTTTTGTTTGTCTGTCACATAAACTCCAAATGAAAAACACTAAGGTTTGTGGTTGTAATGTGAGAAATCTTGAAAAAGTTTGAAATGTAAGAAAACTTTTGCAAGGAGCTGCAAATATTAACACAATTTTTATGAACGTTCTTTTCCCCGTTAACATCTAGACTCCACCTGGTCAAAACAGATGTTAACCTATGAGGTTACCTTTTTAAGCTAAAGCTACGATGTTGTAGTTTAGCATTATTTAACAACCTTCATTCTTTGCTGCGGGTGTTTACTAAATTATCATGCATGGGGTAATACTGAAGCTTCATGCTTTTTATGCACAATGTACTCTACAAGATCATGTCAACAGGGACACTTTACAATAAATAACATGTTATCAAACCTCTTTTTACTAGTGTGAGTTGGATTAACAAAGGTGTGGAGACTTCGTGGAGCGTATTAGTTGCTTTACCCCTGATATGAGGGTGATGTCCTGCAGCAGAGTGTCATCAGCCAGGACCTGCAGTCTGTACTGAGTTATTGGACCATTGGGCTGGGCAGGGCTTCTCCAGCTAACGCGAATTGAAATCGAATCCTCAGCCACTGCCTCCAGGTTTTGCACTGTGCTGGGTGCTACCAACAGATATAAAAGTTTATCCACTTATTTCTGTAAAAGCTTTCATGAATATGCAAGAAACATGAGGCATTTGTAATTCTCTCACCTTCAGCAGGTGTTATTACAACCTTCTCAGCTGCTGGTCCCACTTCTCCCGCAGCTTTTGCTCGGACAGCTACTCTGTACTTTGTGTAGGGAGTCAACCCGGTAAAAAGAAAACGCGTGTCCAATGTACTGTTGTCATACAAAAAACCTGAAAAAAGAGACAAAACTTACAATTTGTGGTATATTATTGCAACTGAGAATTCTCTGGAATACTTTAAATATTAAATAACCTGTAGGTCCATAAAGGTAAAGCACATAGGTGAACTTTCCAGTGATGATGTTGGGAGAGTTCCAGGACACGGAAATCAATCTAGATGTCATGTTCAACACTGCAACGTTTTGAGGTGGATCCTCAGGTGCTGCCATGAACAAACGCAAAGCGACAGAAATGCTCTGAAACTCTGATAATCTTTAAAAGCACAAATTAAATAAAAAGGCTGTTTGCTTGTTTGTCCACACCTGATTCTGGCATTCGAACCATGGTGGAAGCTACCTGTCCCTCTCCATCAGAGGTGAAGGCAGAAACCTCAAACAGATAAGCAGTGTAAGGGCGCAGCTGATCAACTCCTACTGATATGGGCACGTTCCAAGAGGCTGCAGGAGGCACGGCAGAGAAGGTGATGGCTGGAGACGATGCAGTTATTTCAAAGGGGCTGGGAGTTGCTCGAGACAAAATATCAGCCGCATCCTGGAGACATGAAATTATGAAGAAATAAAGCAGAAGGAAAAGTGTTTGAGAAAATCCGGAAAAAAATCTGGTTTTTTGACAGAGTGATCTAGTACATTGCAGTGAGGGAGAGCTCCAGTCATGATATCCTCCGCGTTGACTTCCAGCATGCGCACCGTCTGCGTTGTTCGAGCATGTTTTGCTTTGACAGCAAACTTTGTGATGAGGCCGTTGATGCGGTGCGGCAGGAACCAGGTGACCATGACAAAGGTGTGGTTCTGAGCATACGCCGTCAAATTGGTCACCAGGCCAGGGGCTGCAGGAAATGCATGAAAACACAAGTTTGACTGCACAAGTTTTATTTTGAATGTATAAGTTATGTTCTACCACTCACGTGACTCAGATGTCTTTATGTACAAAGGTTTGCTGAAGGACCCTATTCCGGCTGGAGACATAGCTGCTACCTGCATATAAAGAGAGTGGTAGTTGTTAGATATCCTTCTGTTTATTGTAGACCTCATTCAATAGAGCACTAAAATTTTCCCACTGAGATGCTAATATCAGCTCATGTATACACATTGCTAGCATAAACTAACTTGAAACCAGACAGAACTAAAGATGTAGCTGTGCCATGTTCAAGAACATGTGCATTATGTAGCATCAAGCTCATGATGTATGAAGAAGCATTGCCCTGCAAACATTTTTCATACCTTTGGAACTGTTTAACGTCTTCTTACAACCAAAACTTTAATTACTATAATTAGGATTTTGTCCTGCTGTAAGGTGAACCTCCACACCAGTGTTAAACCTTTTGTAGCCTCTAACATGTTTCTATCCATGATTGCCTTGTATTTTACTCCACTCATCATTAATTCTGTCCCACAGCATGATGCTGCCACCACATACATCATGCTGTGTGTTTGCTTTTTTCTGTTTTAAGCTGTGGATCTCTGCAGCTCCTCCAGTTGTTCCATCCAGTGATGGATGTTCAAAGTTTGGGATATTGCAAACCCTGCTTTGAACTCTAAACTTGGTCTTCATAGTGCTGTTTGTTCACTAATGTTCTCTAACAAACCTTTGAAGCCTTTACAGAGGCTTTCAGTGGCATTTGCTTGGTAACTGGTTTCACTGTATTCTACTTTAGTGTTTCAGAGTTAAGGGAGCTGAGTGCAAATACATGCCACACAAACATTTTTTGAAAACTGTTTCTGAAAACTATCATTTTCTTTTCACTTTCCAATTATGCACTCAATCTAATAAAATAAAATGACGTTGGGGGCTTTTAACGTGACAAAACGTAAAGAAGGTTTAGAGAGTATGAATACTTTTGCAAGGCAGTGTGCTATTTCTGCTTACATAAACAAAAGAATGGTTTAATGGACCTCTAGCAAGATTTCGTCTAGTAGCACAGGTAAAATACTTTTAGAGATCCAGTAGGGATTGTGTGCAGCTGCATTCATAAAGTGAAGAGCCATCATAAATGCTGGGGAGGTGTAGTAATTGGATACAAGAACACACTTTCATAATCCCGTATGAACCCTCAAACAAATCCTGTGTGTGCAGGTATAATCGGCAAGTGTGTCAGTCTCTTAGTCCATTTGTATGAAGGTCATGGTGGGTTAATGGATTCTGAAAACTAATAAGCATGATCGCATTCATGCTCAGTGACAACAGGCAGTGGAAAGAGCCTTGGCTTATCCATAGATCTGTTTACCTGATTAATAATTTAATCAGGATCAATTACCTGCATTCAGCCAGATCAAGAGGATAGCCTGGTTCTTTTGTGATATCTGTCACACAGCCACATGACAAGACAAGGGAACAATTTCCAGGAATGTTTGCTCAGAGGCAACAAGGACCACTTCACCATGCACATCTTTAAAATAACTAGGTCAATCCACACATATATCCAAATCTTAAATTAGTTTTGTGTATAGCTATTATTTTTTAAATACATTACTCATTTTTAATGAAGCCCATCAAAGAAAATTCCTTGTAGGCAAAAATTGCTCATCCTACCTGGATGTGGTATGTTGAACCTGAGGTGAAGTCGGTGATCAGAGTCTCCGGTACATCCAGATACTTGGTCACCTGTGTGAAAGAGGGATTGGGGTATGGGCAAACCTCCTTGTACCTACAACAAAAAAAAAAAAAATCATTTTAGGAGTGCCATATTTCTGGAGTTACTTGAATAGCATAAAGGAAAATAATAATTTGGATTTGCAAGCTAAACTGACAGCTGTGTAGATAAACTGCAAATCCACTCAAAAGTATATTTGAATATTTTATTGATTAGATTTTTTTGCACTGACCTGCATTGATAATTATTACTCTTTAAATCTTTTGTAAAAAATGGCCAGGATGACATAAAATACTATGTTTTAATGTTTTAATGTTATCACTTTGTTGACACCAAAAATAAATGTATAATGTGATCTAATTGAATTTATTTACAACAGAAAGCAACAACTATTCCTATTACTGCAAATATAATCCAGCATATTGATCACAACTGTTTGATTACGAAGTGGTTGCAACAAAAATGTGCTTATTGCACTGAGTACTAAAACTCTTCATTATTATACCTTCCAAACAGTTGCGGGAGCTTTTATTGGAAGCAGAGGAAAAGTTTAGTAACCTTCTTTCAGCCAGCTGACCAACAGTGTGCAGCAACAGGTGAGGGATGCAACACGCTGCCTTACTTAATTCTCTTGCACTGTCTTTGGCATTTTATTAAACAGACTTTAAACTGATTCAATGGTGTGATGAAAATTTTAGTTTTGCAAACTATTGAAAGCCTCGGTATTGACTGACGTTAGTAACCAATCCGTTTGAAAATTAGTTTGAACCTAAAGCTTTGAACCTATTTTAGACAAAAATAGCAGATTTTTCACTTTATTTTACTGTGACCCATCCACAAATATATAAACATACATAAACATGTACTTCAAGCTTGCCTAAATATTAGCTTTAACATTCTTCTCTCTAAACTTTAGCACGTCTTTTCTTTCTTTTTTGGTCCAAGGAACACGCTGTTGATCAAGCTGTTTGAAACCAGCAGGTTCCACACTTACAGATTCAATCTCTGTGCACTTATATACTGTATGCCTGAAAGTTTACAATTACAATGCAATCACATTACCACACTTTAAATTAGATCTTTGAATTTTGGTTTGCTAAGAAACAAGTTTTTATATTTGAAGATTTGTGCTTCATTTTCTAAATGGCAGAAACTGTGAAAGGAATTCAAAAAAGGAACAATATGAAAAAAACTGTAACAAAACTAGTACTGGGTTACTGCAGCTAGTACTGGTCTTTAGATCTTTAACCCCTGATGCAAACTAATTGCAAAACCAGGTAGCATCGACACAAAATGATACATTGTTTTTAACATTTTTTACAAATGGAAATCGGAAAAGTGTGTCATGCATTTACTTTCATTGCTGTTTACACTAATACCCCTAAATAAAATCTAGTGTAACTGCCTTTAGAAGTCACCTAATTAATAATTGGTCCCTGTGTGTAATTTATTTTCACCCCAGCTATTCTGTGATTGCCTCCAAGATTGTTTAGAGACCATTAATAATCAAAACCTCCTAAACATCAGAGTAATGGTCAACTTATCATCAGAAAACTGAAAGAGTATTTCACAACTGTCTCTTAATCTATCGTCCCCCTGGTGCTGCTTGAGTCTTCTTAACGTAGTTGAATGACTTTCTATCATCCATTATTATATTTGAGAAAGTTTTAATTCTGGGAAATTTTAATCTTCATGTTGATGATGCGGCTTGTAATGCAGCTGCCGATCTCATACATATTACCTTACTCTTTTGGTTTTAAACAGCATGTCACCGGCCCCACACATTAGATCTGGTTTTCTCTCTAGGATTAAATATTAAAGTTATTTGTATTGCAGATGTATATGTAAGTGACCACAGCTGCATTTATTTTAACCTGTCATTTAATGTAGGCCCATTAAGGTCACAAGTGTTAATGAAAAGGAGAATCATTAATCAAGATACCCTGCTTGAGATATTAATTTGGATGAAAAGTATGTTTCTGCACTTGTTAAAACTTTTGGCAGTCATGGTAAAACTATTTTAGATGCAGTAGCTCATTTTAGGAAAGACATTAGACATTCAAAAGTCTGTCCTTGGGTAACTGAAGCTATAAAAAAAACTTCGGAGATATTGTCACAAAATCGAACGCATGTGGAAGGCATCCAAACTTGAAGTCCACAGACTAAATCTGAAAGAGTCAATTTTCTCAAGTATTTTGCAAACACCATAGCTTCTAAACAGAGAAACCCTAAAGCCCTGTTTGAGATAGTTAAGAACATTTTGGCTCCTGATGTTCCTCAGGTTTCAGTCAATACTAAGGCTGATTGCAATCAGTTTTGACATTCTTTTCAAACAAGGTTGCTGACCTAAGATTGAGCATTTCTCCTTCACCCTTGCCTTATCAAGAATATAGTGGGCCCCGTCCTTTTTAACTGGTCCGTTTTTGATCCTGTCACTTCTTTTACCCATATCACTTCCACAAGCCCTGTAATGTCGTAGTTTATTTATGAATGTGTTTGATTCTATTGGGCTCTGTATTGTGAAGATTCTTAATCTCTCGCTTCAAACGGGCATTGTCCCTGATCTTTTTAAACTAGGAGTTGTTAATCAAATTTTAAAGAAATGGATCTTGATCCTTCCTTATCCAGCAGATATAAGGCAATATCTAAATCCCATTAGTGTCCAAACTTCTAGAAAAGGTTGTAGCGCAACAACTTACTTATTTTATGAAGAGAAGTGAAATATTGGACAATTTTCAGTTTGGTTTTCACGGTTTTAGTTCTCTTGGACCTTACCTCTGCTTTTGACTTGGTTGATCATGTCATCCTGATTAACAGACTCAAAGATTTTGGATTTTCTGGTGTTGTTTTACAATGGTTTATATCTTACTCTTCAAAGAGATAATTTAGGGTTTGCATAAATGAAGTGCTGTCTGACATTTCTTCCTGCCGTGTGGTATATCCCAAGGATCTGTTCTTGGCCCAATCCAGTTCTCATTGTATATTACTCCATTAGGCCAGATAATCTGCTGTTTTAATCATATTTCTTATCATTTTTATGCTAATGACATACAGTTATACTGTTTCATTTTAACTATCAAGTCTAAGTGATTGCTTGGTAGAGATAAAAAAAATAGTTCAATTTGAATTGCTTACAGCTGAATACCAACAAAACTGAAACATTGATTACAGCACCTGATGAAAAGATTTGTGAAATCGGAAAGCACATCAGTTTCCTAAGATCATCTGTTCAGTCGAATCTCAGAAATCTGGGTGTGACCTTTCACAGTTGTATGTCTCTGGATCACCATTCTAAGCAATTGGCTCGAAACTGTTTTTATCATTTAAGAAATGTTGGTAGCTCAAATCTATGGTGTCTATGTGTGCATTGGACATTATTTGGCATTCCTTTATTTCATCTTGGGTTATTGTAATGGACTTTTTACCTGCTTTAACAAATCTGCTGTACATCGCATTCAGATGGTGCAGAATGCTGCGGCAAGACTCTTAAAAGAGATAAGCAGAAGAGCTCACATTACCCCGATTCTGGAATTCCCTTCCATTGTTTTTACGTCGTGTCGACTCCGCTGACCAATTCAAAATGCAGCTAAAAATATATTTGTACCGCCAGGCTTTTAATTAATGTGATGTTTATAAAAGTGATGCTTATATTTGCTTTGCTTTTCTTTGCTGTGTTTTGTGAAGCACTTTGTGATTTTATTAGTGAAAGGTGCTATACAAATACATTTTTACTTACTTTACTTACTTACTTACAACTGCAAACATAGTGAAACATGGTCATTAAACTAAACTAAAAGGCCAGGCAAGGATAACATTATTCAGAGAAGAAGCCAAAAAACCAGTGGTAATTCTGGAGGATCTACAAAGATCCACAGCAAAGGTGAAAGAAACGGTGTTAGGCCAACTATTAGTCATGTACTTCACAAATCTGGCCTTTAGGGAAAGTTGGAAGATTCTTGAATTGTTAAAAGGAATTCATAAAATGTGTCCTGTGCAGTTTATCACCAGGAATGTACAGCATTCAGCAAACACACATTAGAAGATGTTCTGGTCAGATGAGACCAAAACTGTTTTGCAAAGAATGGCGTAAAAGTTCAGACCCTAGATGTAGAAAATATCGCAGTGAAGATCTTTAAGCATTTGAATGGGGAGGCTTACTTTAAAATTCAGCACACACTATTTAATCTGTTTAACTGTTTGAAAACTGTGTTATCATTTTCCTTTCAAAATTATACATTACCTTTGTGTTAATCTAGCTGCATAAAATTCATATGAAGTTTTTACTTTTTACATAAGAAAATGTGAAAAATCCAATGCTTTTGGACCTTTGTTTGGTCTCATAAGTTCAAGGGAGCAAGGAAGAGCGTTATATTTTTCAAATCAACAAAGAAAATTAAGAGGTCTTACTTTTTAAATAATCTCCATCGACAATTTGGCAAATGTAATTAGTTAAAGTCATGTAAAGTAGTTCTAGCTTTGCTAGTACATTACCTTAAACACAAACATGTGGACTTGATCCAAAAACTTTCACATTTTAGATTTTTGTTAAAGAAAATGGATGCCCAGTAAATGCTGAGAGGCTTAAATAGTGCACAACACAGAAGGAAAAACTACCTGATTACATATCCATCTATATTGTTTGCATCAGGTTGCATCCACGACAGGAGAATCCCATTAGAACCAACAGCTTCTCCTTCAAGGGCCTGTGGGGGACCAGGAACTACAGAAAATGAGGGGAGAGGGTGTAAAGTGGAGAACACCAGCAAACAGAATATTCCAAGCTCTGCAAAGTTTCAAAGTAAAACATGTTATTGGAGTGACGCAATCTTTTCAGTTTTCCCAAATAATTACGATCCATACAAAGAGTTTGGTACAAATTTTATAGATCATTTTCATGACTGGAAAGCCTACAGACAAAGTTTATTTAAAGAGCAGTGAAGCTGGCTTTAATAGAGGGTGTGTATATGTGGGAGTTTAAACGTACACAATGTATGAGGCCGAAGCCTGATGAATAAGGCTTCACAAAGCAGTGGCATTTCACTGACATTCACTCCAGACGCATTCATCCAGGGGTTCAAAAGTTCCGGATAAAGTTACCTAAAAGGAATTAAACAGTGATGGAAATATACACGTGCGCGCTCCCACTCAACTTTATCCTCTTCCCTCATGTGTGTGTGCCATGTGCAGTGAATCAATGAAGAAGCAGGGCAGAAACCAGAGGAGAGCCTGATTGTACTTGAAACCACTTAAATAAATCAGACAAATCCAACAACATTGATTGTTAAACCATCTCACCGCTTGGGTTGGTAAAGATAATGCGACTGACTCCAGGGCTGCTTCTGGAAGAGGTGGCTGCAGAGACCGTCACAATGTACTGTGTCCCAGGACTAACATCCACCACGTTAGCCTGTGGAAACAACAAAACACACCTGGTTCAGTACCGTCTGTGCATGCACACACCATATGTACAGCTGAGGTGCCATCTGGGTTCTATTCAGGGTTGTATTGCTGTGAAAAAGCTTTTGACATAATTGAGTAAATACAAAATGCACGTTTCAAACTATTTTACTTGTTAAGTTAGTAAATTATGAGTTATCTGTGATTAATCCAAGCTGAGTTCATGTCACTATCTGGTTCTGATTACAGCCAGCCCTGTACAATTAAGTAATCAGTAAACAATACCTGTAAGACAACATGAAGTAGGCTGAAAGATGTCACAAAAGCAACGGTTAATGAAAATAGGTTTAAAAACAGATAAGAAACAAAACCATTACCCTCAATCAGCCTGGGAAGGGTTGCAAAGTCATTTCTAAGGTCTTGAGACTCCACTGAACCACAGTGTGTCATTATCCACAAATGGAGAAAAAATGGAATAGTGGAAACCTTCCCAAGATTGTACAGCCTACCAAAATTACTCCCAGAGTGCATCAAGGAGGTCACAGACGAACCCAGAACAAAATTTAAAGCACTGAAGGCATTATTTGCCTCAGTTCAGGTCAGTGTTCATAATATAACAGTCAGAAAATGACTGGGCAAAAAAGGCCTCCATGTGAGAGTTTTAAGGCCCAAACCACAGCTGACCAAAAACAGCATAGCAGAGGCTCATCTAACATTTGCCAAAAAAAAAAAAAACCTGATGATCCACAACAACTTTAAAGAAAATATTGTGACTTTAGACTGTTATGACAATAGTGAAACATTTTGGAACATGTATGTCATTTTACACCTACTGTAAAAATACCAGCATTTCAAAAAAAGAAAATAAAGATGATGTAGAAGGTGATAAATATGATTGAGATAATATGGCATGACCTTAAACAAACCATTCATGGACATAAACTGTACAATTTGGCTGAATTGAAACATTTCTGCAAAGAAGGGTGGGAAAAATAAATTATGTCTAAAACATTTATTGCCAGCTATCACAAGCTCTTGATACCAGTTGTTGCCACTAAGTGTCACACAACCAGCTTTTAGGTTTGGGAGCAATTACTTTTTCAATTGGGTCAAGATGGTTAGGCTGCGTTTTTACCTTAATAAATGAAATTGAAGTTTGAAAATTACATTTGAATTTTTAATGTTAATATTATTTGATATTAACATTTGTTTGATGATATTTAAACATTTAAGTGTATATTTAAGGAAAAACATAAGAAATGTGTTAGGGGCAAAACTGCAGTTTAAGTGGGAGGTGAAGAAAGTTTAGCAAGTGTGACATTGAAGGACGTTGAAAGTGACAGCTAGTCAAGTTTTAAAACCAGGTTGGTCAGTGTCCTCTTGCTCCAGGTGCTCTCTTCTTGTACTTTCTTCACTGTTGAAAAAAAGTACCTTACAAAAACATTAAAAAGGTGTACCTCAGTGAAGTTGTTTGATTCATTGTGTTCATTGTTCCCAACTCCTTCCCAGCTCCACAAACCATTTGCTGCATGCCATTCCTGTACTGTATGATTTTATAAGAATAAAAGCCAGAAAGATTTGAAAAAAGTAATAATTCAAAGGATACTTTTGGTTTCACTTTTTCTATTATTTTGTCAGATCCATGTTTACATTAAGTTTTAAAAGCTTAAGGTTTTGGTTTGCTTTTAAATATTTGAAAATTGCAGTTCACTGTCATGCATTCTAACTTACAGTAGCCAGTACACACTTAGGCCAGTTTAATATGGAGGGCCAAAATTAAATAAATAAAGATAATATGAAATACATGTAAATGTAACATGAAATGAATAAATGTGCTATTTAATTATCTAATACATCATTAAATAACTAAATATACTATTAAATTATTAAATGCACTGTTAAATAGGTAAATGTCCCATTAAATAATTAAATATATCATGGACATGATTAAATTAAATGATTAAATATCATATTTTTATAAATGCATAACAGAAAATAAATATAATTATTACACTCTATATTTATGTATGTCTTGGCTCCCTGCAGCAGTGTCATAATGAATTAATTTAATCTGTCAACTTGACCCATCAAACTCAGTGAGCAGGGCAAACATTGATTCTGTGATTCTGGAGCAGCTTCTTCCATGCAGCTTCTCATTGATCGTTGAATAAAATAAATTTTAAAATATTCTGACACTAGCATGATCTATAGTAGGTAAAAGAAGGACTGCAAGCCAGGATTGGAATGCATGAAGAATGTAAAATAATAAAAGTATAATCATTTTAAAAAAGTGAAACCAAGGGCTTTGCAGAGGAGGAAAGACAAAATCTGGGGAATCAGAACAGCAGAACAGATAAAGAAAATCATTAGAATCTGGCAAGGACTCATTGAAACCTGACTTTATAAATGCTGAGGAACTAATGGCAGGTTTGAACTTTAACCAAACAAGAACTTGATGTGCGGGTGAAGCAGAAAGCAAGGGAAATGGAAACAAAAAATTTAAGAAGAAACATCGGGGAACAGGCTCTGTCATGCAGCATAGGTCCCAGTTGTGTAAAGCCAAGACAAAATTGCTCCTATGCTATGCTTTGAGGAAGAAGTACAGGGGAAAAACCCTGCCTTCAAAATAAAAGCCTTCCGATATCCAAATGGTTAAACCTAAGACAAATCAAAAGCTGTATCAGTGGTTAGCATTTTAGTGACAGATATTTTAAAGGGCCATTTACATTCCCACGAAATAGTTCCTGTTAGAAGGCTGGTAGCCTTGCCCAATGGGTAGCTATGCTTCATCGTTGTACCAAACCGCTAGAATTCAAAGCACAAAATGTTGTTGTTGCTATCCTCATCATTTGAGTTAAGTCAAAGAGATTAGTATTTTTATTAATTGAAGCTTCAAATCAAGGATCAAAAATCGCGTTTATGTCAACATTTCTTTGATTCTGAAATGATTCCAGATGTCCAACAAATTATCATAACAAAATCTGAAAAAAAAAAATTGCAGCAGAAAAGAAATAAAATAAATAGTCTGGAGCTTAACCAGCACTGGTTGTATTCCTCTAACACACAAAGCCATGTACAATCAATGAGTATTCTACTCTTACTCTAACTCTACTCTCACTCTAAATGGGAATGGCGGTTATATTAATTCTTCGCTGTTAATAATATATACAACAAACTATTTAGATGATAAAAAAACAAGGATAGAGTGCACTAGTTTGAAATTATTGTGGATTTTCTATAATCTGAACTGGGTCAAATTTATACATCAAATGCATACATATGTTGCAGCAGAGACCTGGCTTTCAAAGATAGTCCACAATTTTTTCAGGTAGAGATGAGCTTCATTCTAGAAACATATTGGTACCCTGGTTTTGATGTTTGGGATTGTTGTCCCTTTAGAAGAAGTTGTGTTCAACTTTAAACCATCTAGATATTGATTTGAGGTAATGTTGAAGAATTTTGATGTACTACATCTTCATTCTGCGGGCGTAAGGTCTGGGGTGCCTGTCGCGGCGGCAATCCCAGAACCCGGTGGTGGACACTGGCAGTAAGGGATGCTGTCAAGCTGAAGAAGGAGTTCTATCGGCTGTGGTTGGCTTGTGGGACTCCTGAGGCGGCTGACGGCCAAGCGTGCTGCGGCCCGGGCTGTGGCAGAGGCAAAAACACGGGCCTGGGAGGAGTTCGGTGAGGCCATGGAGAAGGACTACCGGTCAGCCTCGAAGCGATTCTGGCAAACCGTCCGGTGCCTCAGGAGGGGGAAGCAGTGCTTCGCCAACACTGTTTATAGTGGGGGTGGGAGGCTGCTGACCTCGACTGGGGACATTATCGCGCGGTGGAAGGAGTACTTCGAGGATCTCCTCCATCCTGCCATCACGCATTCCCTGGTGGAAACAGAGGCTGGGGACTCAGGGTTGGACTCTTTCATCACCCAGGCTGAAGTCACCGAGGTGGTTAAAAAGCTCCGCGGTGGCAAGGTTTCGGGGGTGGATGAGATCCGCCCTGAGTACCTCAAATCTCTGGATGTTGTGGGGCTGTCATGGTTGACACGCCTCTTCAACATTGCATGGCGGTCGGGGACAGTGCCTCTGGACTGGCAGACTGGGGTGGTGGTCCCCCTTCATAAGAAGGGGGACCGGAGGGTGTGTTCCAACTACAGGGGGTTCACACTCCTCAGCCTCCCTGGTAAGGCCTAAGCCAGGGTATTGGAGAGGAGAGTCCGGCCAATAGTCGAACCTTGCCTTCAGGAGGAGCAGTGTGGTTTTCTTCCCAGCCGTGGAACATTTGACCAGCTCTATACCCTCTACAGGGTACTTGAGGGCTCATGGGAGTTTGCCCAACTGGTTCACATGTGTTTTGTGGACCTGGAGGAGGCATTCGACTGTGTCCCTCGTGATGCCTCGTGGGGGGTGCTCCAGGAGTATGGAATCGGGGGCCCTTTATTAGGGGCCATCCGGTCCCTGTACGAGCGGAGCAGGAGTTTGGTCCGCATCGCCAGCACTAAGTCGGACCTGTTCCCGGTGCATGTTGGACTCCAGCAGGGCTGCCCTTTGTCACCGGTCCTGTTCATGACTTTTATGGACAGGATTTCTAGACACAGCCAAGGGCCGGAGGGGGTCTGGTTTGGGGACCAGTGGATTTCGTCTCTTCTTTTTGCAGATGACGTGGTCCTGCTGGCACCCTCTAGCCAAGACCTACAGCATGCGCCGGGGCCATGGTACTCAACCGGAAAAGGGTGGCTTGTCCTCTTCAGGTTGGAGGGGAGTTCATGCCTCAAGTGGAGGAGTTCAAGTATCTCGGGGTCTTGTTCACGAGTGAGGGAAGAATGGAGCGGGAGATCGACAGACGGATCGGTGCGGCTGCCGCAGTAATGGGGGCACTGTGCTGGTCCGTTGTGGTGAAGAGAGAGCTGAGCCGAAAAGCAAAGCTCTCGATTTACCGGTCGGTCTACGTTCCTACCCTCACCTATGGCCATGAACTTTGGGTCATGACCGAAAGAACGAGATCCCGGATACAAGCGGCTGAAATGAGCTTCCTCCGTAGGGTGGCCGGGCACTCCCTTAGAGATAGGGTGAGGAGCTCGGCCATTCGGGAGGGGCTCGGAGTAGAGCCGCTGCTCCTCCACATCGAGAGGAGCCAGTTGAGGTGGCTCGGGCATCTATACCGGATGCCACCTGGACGCCTTCCTCGGGAGGTGTTCCAGGCACGTCCCACCGGGAGGAGGCCCAGGGGATGGCCCAGGACACGCTGGAGGGACTATGTCTCTCGGCTGGCCTGGGAACGCCTTGGGCTCTCCCCGGAGGAGCTGGAGGAGGTGTCTGGGGAGAGGGACGTCTGGGTGTCTCTGCTGAGTCTGCTGCCCCCGCGACCCGGTTCCGGGTAAGCGGAAGACGACGAGTACGAGTACGAGTACGAGTACATCTTCATTCTTTGTGCACCAAAGTGAATACAAGCCCCACAGCATGATGCCGCCCATACCATGCTTGAAAGTTGATACTTAGGTGTGCTAAGATCACCTTGTCTCCTCAATCCTTGTCTTGTCTTACCATAAGAGTTTTCTCCGAAAAGCACTTTGCTTATCTGATTGCCCTGCTTCAAATTTAAGACAAGTATGAAGGTGTCAATTTTAAAGCAGCACTCACTTATTGTACAACCAGTGTCCCTGGGACACTGGGGTTCCATCACTTTCCTGTTCATGACTGACTTGAGACGTGATGGTTCCCGTGTTTTTTCAGACCTTAAACTCAGTCTGATTGGATGGAGAGGGTTTGTAAGCATCAATTTTTAAGTTGCGCTGAAGATTTTCTAGAAGATTTAGGTTCGGATGTTGACCGACCCATTCTTAGAAATGAATTTGCTTTAATGTAAAACAGAGGTTCCCAAAGTAGGGGTTAGACACCAGGTGGGGGGCCTCCAGATGATTTTCAAAATCATCACGTTATGATCCCTGAGAGTATGGAGGGCCAAAAGGGACAAAATTAAACGTGAATGTCCCATTACATAAATAACTGCAGAATGAAATAAATAAATGTACCATTAAATGACTAAATGTACCATTAAATAATTAAATGTATTTTTTATATTTATGTATTTTTGTATTTATTTAATACATTCTTGAATAATAAAATATACCTTTAAATTATGAAATGCACAAGTGAATTATATCCCATTAAAAAATTAAACACAACTTTTAAATGATGAAATAAAAAGAAATAAACGTCGATAAAAAAAATTAATTCATTTAAAAATACATTTCACTATTTCACTTTATACAGAGCGAAATAATGAAATGTATTTTGAAATTAATTCATTTTTAGGGGACTCCAGGTGGTCAGTAAGGGGTCGCCAGTCTCTGGCACTGTGATTTTGGAGATCACAGGCTGAAATGTTTGGGAACCCCTGATCTAAAACATCAGACTGTAGCTCTCGGTGTATGATTCGGGTGATTGTCCTGCTGCAAGGTTAACCACCGATCCAGTCTTTTGCAGCCTCTAACAAGTTTTCTTCTTGGATTAACCTATAAACTTTAATCTGCTGGAGGGAGATTAAAGTTGGCACCATGGCAGCATGCAGCTGCCATCACCATGTTTCACCATGGAACTGCAAGACATTTAGTGTTTTATACGTAGGCATAACATAACCCTGTATTAAACTACTCCACTATTTCATCTGTGATCTGTCTGCTGCATTTCATGGTTTTCATGATCCATGATGTTTGTTTTAGAGTGTTTTCTAAAAAGACCTCTGAGGCTACTTTCAGGTTTATTAGAGATAAATGCTGTATAAATCCAGCTGGATATTTACTGAGATTAAACTACACACAGGTGGATTCTGTTTTTCAGGTAGGTGACTTCTAAAAGGAGTTGGTTATACTGAACATACTATATTTAAGGCTATCAAAGTAAAGGGGTTGAATTTAAATGTATGCCACACTTGCAGATTTTTATTATGAAAGCATGTCAAAAACCATTTTTCTTCCTCTTCCGTCTACTTATTCTTCATCTATAACTTAAAATTTCAGTAAAACTCAATGAAGGTTGTAGATGTAATGTGAAAAAGTTCAATAGGTATAAATACTTTTTAAAGGGGATGTACATGAATTGTTATGTACAACTAAGAGGTAAATTCTTACCTGTGAGTGTACGTTTACGAGGTTGACTGTGAGCATTAGGATTGCTGAGAAGAGGGACATGCTCCTGAGTAGTGGAGTTAGTTTAAGTTTAGTCACAGCAGGTTAGAGGCCTCCCCAGTATATCTGTGTCCAGTCACGGTGCACAAAAGTTAGCAGCATAGAACAAGTTAAAGGATTAGTCGTCCGAACCTTGGAAAAAAAACAATAAAAACTTGATCTTGAGGTATTCCAAAATTTTTGTGAATCCTTTCATTAGCACAAGGCTAAAGCTCTACCTCTTGTCTCTCTGCCTCTCTTGGGAGAGCTGCTTAAGCAAATGAATGATTCAGAGCTGAGCTCATGAAGCTAACTTAATAAATAATACGATCCATTACTCAACCCTGTGCTGTGTTTTGTCTGTGTGTGTGTATGGTGTGTAAGGTTACGTTTTGGAAGATATTGGACACCTGGCAGCCAGTGTGGGGTGGGACTTGGTTGAATGGGAGGAGAAATACCTTACTGTATCTAAGGATGTGCTTGTGTGCATTAAATCCTAACTATTAAAACGTTCAGTGCAGCGACAGTGCAAACACTGCCCTGTTGGCCTTCGATTTGGAAAACCCAACGCATTTCCTATGATTTCATCTAAACTGTGTGTGTACCTGAATGTATCCATCATTTACAGGGTGAAATGTGACTGTTCCTTGGTTTGGCAGCAGGCTCACTTTGTAGCGATCTACGCATCCCTCTGCTTGTAGCCAGCGTAGTGAGAATGCACGTGCAGAAACAAAGACCAAACGCACATCTCTCACATGCTTTGGCTCTAATAAGGAACAGAAAGGGAAGACACGGGGTCAGAGAGGAGGAGAAAGTTACTGTAATTTAATGTAGACTCAATGCGGTCAGGCGTGATTAACTGAGCCACTGATCGCTGAAGCTCTTGAAATATCATCTACCTGTAGTGACAGTCAGAAAAGAAGCACTTCCTGCTCTCACTCCTCTCACTCTCTCGACACTCACGTTGTAGCTGCAACCGTCCAGCAAGTCTGTGACCACAGCAACCAGCTCCTCTTTTGGTATTGTGAGTGTTTTTGTGACCGAGGTGTTGGCCACGGTCACTCTGTGAAAGTCATACCCTCCAAGCGCCCCATTCCAGCTCACAGAAAAGGACGAGGAATCCACTTTATCTAAACGAACGCTGCATAATCCTGCAGGAACTGGAGAAAAAAAATCAGAAATGATGCAAATAATTAAAAAAATATTTAAGGGAAATCCGGAATAAAATGTAGTTGTGCGTTACTTTTGCTTACATGTGCTGAACTCTCTGTTCACTGCATGGCTGCAGTCTGAGCCCAGCATACTCTGAATGCTGACAGCATAGTCTGACCCCGGGATCAGTTCTCCAATCTCATGGCTTGTGCTCTTGACAAACACCTCAGTCCATGATTTCCTGGCCACAGACAGCAGACCAAAACCAAGCTGCCGAAGCATAACATTCAGACATTTGATGATAGAATTTTATGAAAATTGACAGTAAAAATATTAGTTTTGTGTATTCTATGTATGAGAGTTTTTGAATGTTCCTCCTTTAGTTTCACTGGAAATATTGTTTAAAAAAGTGTGCAAATGCTTCGTCATTGTTCCTGGCTAAATGTCTATGGAGGTCATGTATCTTTAAAGGGTTGCAACCAGATCCTTAGTGTGCCAACAGCGGTCACCAGGCAACCACTAAATGGATGCATGTTACAACCCAGTACTATATTTTGAGATAGATGTTTACAAATGCCAAAGACAGCAGGGTGGATTTATGTCTTGAAGTTATGAATGTAGGATTGTATTCTGTAAACTGCTATTCTTTGCGAGTTCTTGAACAGATACAGCAGATTCCACATCTTACCTTATACTTGTCCACCTGTCCTGCTGGTGGCCTCCAGGTCAGAAATACAGACGTCACTGGGTGCTCTGATGTAACCACTTGGCTTGGCATCCCTGGTTCTGGAGATAGGAAACTTGTTAGACCCTATAGGTAGTTGAGAATATTTTGTTATTTTTAATCACAGGTTCACTTTGAACCAACAAAGGAAAATACTGGAGATGATAGAGTAACTTTGCCATTTTAAAATGTAAAGCTAACATGGCTAATTCTGTGTTTTGCTGTCTTGTTTACGAGTAATGGTATGATGGAACAGGAGATGGACAGATGGATTTGTTTTTGTCTGCAGTAATGCTGGTGCGGCTACGGCTTGTTGTGGTAAAGACAGAGTTAAGTCTAAAAGAAAAGCTATTGATTCAACTTTCTGTCTACATTCTGAGCCTTACCTATGGTCATGAGATTTGGATCATGTATGAAAGAGCAAGACCCTTGATACAAGCTGCCGAAATAAGCTTCCCCCGTAGTGTGGCCAGACTCTGCCTAATAAATAATGCCCCTTTTCCACTGGCTTGATTTGGCCCTACTCGACTCCACTCGGCTCGCTTCACTAGCGTTTCTATTACTGTTTGTTCCATACTGGTAACAAATTTTTTCGACTGGGGCGTGAGTAGGGGCTACATGTGATGTGAACAGACTGCTGTTAACTGATTGGCCTTGGGACCAGGAAAAATGAGAAGGTTTTCATTGAGGTAGTGCAGGGAAAAGTTAATTAAACTGAAGAGAGACCACACTTATATTAAGGACCACAATGTAGAGGGTCAAACTGAAATATAAACTTACTATTTACAAATCATAAACCATGCCTGAAGGCTGAAAGCAAAGAAAAAGGACACATCAGCTTTCTGAATTACAGTCAGACGTGGCACTGTATTTAATAACATCCTAAACCAGCTGATCACACATAAAATCAGCTGTTCAGACGAACAAACATTTCCCCCAAAACACACAAAACAATACCTCCATGAAACAGTGTGTTTTGTTCAAATATTTATTGATGGTCCTTAAGTGGACCACCGTCTGCAGGAGGAGGGAGCAGGTAGAGAGCAGCTGCCCGTAATCAGACTGCCTTCATCGGATCAAACGGGAGGAAGTCTCTGCTGAATCCGCGGAGCACAAATATCCAAAATCCAACCTAATACTGACATCACCGTGGTCAAAAGTCTGCAGTTTTGCGCTTTAAAGTCATTGCTGAGTAAAGAACTTCATCATAAAGCCCAAAATTGTAACTTCTTCAGGCAAACTTTGGAGCTTCACAAGACCAGATGACAGCATCTCTCCTCTCTGCTTCTCCTGCCACACCCCCATCACACCAGGACCCTTGAGCCTTATTTTATTCTTGCATATACAATAATACAAACATTTTTGGTATTTAGTGTATTTATTTTTTCTATTTAATTATTTATTGTTTATCGTTTCACGCAGATTCATTTAATGTGACAGTCACACAGTAATGTTAATAGCAGCACAGCGCACTTCACTGAAGGCTGGAGGCAGGGCTTCAAGCCATAGCTCAGTGGGTCAGTGGAAACACTACTGGTACCGTACTGAGTGGAGCAAAACCGAGTGGAGCCGAACCACCTAAATTGAGCCAGTGGAAAAGGGGCATAAGTTCATTGGGGAGAGCTCAAAGTAGAGCCACTGTTTCTCCGCATCAAGTCAGTTGAGGTGGTTTGGGCATCCGATCAGGATGCCTCCTAGGAGGTTTTCCGGGCAAATTCCAGGAAGAGACCCTGGGGAAGACCAGAACTTGCTATAGTGACACTCTCCATGTCTGGCTTTCCCTCTTGGACCTCTTGCAACCCCATCTTGGAAAATTGAACATAAATGGATGGATGAATGGATGAATGGATGGATGTTAGTTATGCACACGAATGCACATCAGCTAGCTAATATACCTAATCACAAATGTAAATAACGACCGGGTAAAGGTTTTAGTTCAGCGCAAAGTTTAGCACTAATTTATTCATACACAGAGCTGCAAAACTTTAGGAAAACATGGAAAAAGCAGATGATCTTGGTGAATGTTACCTGATGTGATGATATGGCTTGCAATAAATATATACTTAGCAAAAAAGTATTTATGTCTATATGCTTTGAGTTCATTACAAACACACACCCCAGATAGTGAGAAGAGCAGTGAATCCAGCTACTGAAAAACAATGAAGGACAATTATAACCTTGCCAACAACATGGTTTTACTAAAAAGGCTGCAGCTAGTTACATCTGCAGATAAAAACATTTATTGCAGTCTGAGCAGAATCAGAATCAGCTTTATTGCCAAATTTGCGCAAACAAACAAGGAATTTGACTCCGGTACACTTTCCTCTTAGTGAAGATTTTTTTTTAATATAAATGGAAATAAAAAATATAAAATATCTTTAAAGTGTACATATATACAGAAGTGACTTTACAGAGAAGATAAAGTGAGATCAGTCCAAGTATGCATGCTGGAACTCTGACTGTCAAGTGTTCATCTGAGAAACAGCCTGGGGTAAGAAACCGTCTCTGTGGCGGTTGATTTTAGCAGACAACACTCTGTAGCACCGACCTGAAGGTAAAAGCCTAAACAGTTTGTGTGCAGGGTGTGTGGGGTCTGCGGAGATTTTAGCTGCCCTTTTTCTAACCCCGGACCTGTATAAGTCCTGGAAAGAGAGAAGGTAAGACCTGATGATTCTCTCTGTAGACCTGATTGTTCATTGCAGTCTTGACCTGTCCTGTTTTGTGAATGAGCCAAATCACACTGAGATGGATGGAGAAAGGACAGACTTAATTATGGCAGTGTAGAAGATGACCAGCAGCTCCTGTGGAAGGTTGTACTTCTTGAGTTGTAGTACAGGAAGTACAGTCCCTGCTGGGCCTTCTTTCAAACATTGTCTATGTGTGAGGATCATCTCAGGTCTTTAGAAATGGTGGTTCCTAGGAACCGGAAGTGGTTCACAGCAGATACAGTGTTGCAATTCTGATCTTGCAAACAGTGAATATGCGAAAATGATTTGTTATAAATGTGCAGCTAGATTAATATACCTGGTGAATTTAGTCTAGAATGACAGCAATTCAACCAAGAAGTTTGTTTTTGATTGGATATCCGAGAAATCTTTCAAAGGTTAAGAAAAAAGGTAAAAAGAGTATTGTTTAAAAAAAAAGGGCCTTAATTTAAACCGCTTTTATTAAAAGTATAGAAATGTTAATATTACTTTCTGTCAGAGGAAACATGTTGAAATCAGTAGACTACTTTGAACCAAAATCTGCCAGGGGCATAAATAATTTTGTGCTTAACTGTACATCTGCAAACTTTTACAGATGTATTTTAACTCACGAGTGTATAGGATCGCAATGGAAGGTTTACTTCTTCTCTCCAAATTGGTGGTAATAACTTCAACAGTATACTGGCTACCAGGAGCAAGGCCTTGGAAATTGTATGATCTGTGAATACACAAAGACAAACACACACACACAGAGCTTTGGCAGTCAGTCTTTTCAGAAACACGTTTCAGTCAGCAATAATAACTCTAGGTTCATATTAATTTGGATGGTGACAGAATGAGAAGAAACTTGCCTGCGCTCCTGATGAGAAACGATCAGCTCCTGAATGGATGTTGTGTTTTTGATAGACAGAATGAATGAGCTCACCAGTCCTCTGGCTGCGCTCCAGCTAATGCATATGGATGATGTTGTTTTATTGACGAGTGAAACCTCTACTTGGTCAGGAGCTGCCACATAAAAAAGAAATGCATGTGGCTATTAAAGAAAAAAATGGAGACGTGTTACTGTGTGTGTGTGTGTGTGTGTGTGTGTGTGTGTGGGTGTGTGTGTGTGTGTGTGTGAATGTGTATGTGTGTATTTACCTGCAGTGATATTGATTGAGACAGGTGAACTGTCAGTGAAGGACTCCTTCTCTGTCCGTACAGCAAAGTGATAGAGTGAGCCTGGAGTCAGAACAGAAAACACTGCACTCTGACTGAACACCTTCTGCACCTTTAACACACAAATAAGACAGGCAAAAAGGGGCACTGCTATAATAATTACAGTATGAACATTAATAAGTGATAATTAAAAATAGCTTTTGCATACATATTAATATGTTATACATAAAAACATGCAATCACAGGATTATAACAATCCAACTACTGAAGGAGTCTTGCATAATGCAGGTAATGATCCATTCCAATAGATCTGCTTCCAAACGAGAGAAAACATGTACACTTTCTATTTGCTCATCAATTTATTTATTGACCTTGAGTGCGTGACCACAGTTGAAGCAGACAACCTCGTAGCCCTGACCCTGTCCTGGTGTTCGATCCCAAAGCAGCTGTAGGGATGAGTCCGTCACCACTCCTTCCCTCACTCTAGTGGGTGGAGCCAAACCTAAAATCAAACACCTCATCACAAAACATGCACTTCTGCCCATATTGCAAGTTTTCCTTTAACACACTGAAAAACATTACAAGCTTTAGTCTCTGACACCAGAAATCCCTTGGAATAATGTCGAAATGACTTAAAACAGACCTTCAGTCAATAATAAAAGGATAATTATTTTCATAATTACATTTTAAGCAAAAAGAGCAATTTAAAATACATTTTTTTATATTTACACTCAAAGAAAAGGAATCCTTTCGTCTAGGAAAGAGCCCCAGAGTTTATAAGAAGACATATAGTATATTTTACTGTTAAGTCTTACTCCACATAGTGATACCTAAAAAAGTTCAGACTTTTATCATTCCTGAATCCTCTTTTTTATCATTTCACTCCAAATCTTCAAAGATATAAGTACACATGATCTCCTGCCAAGTTTAAAGCAGATTATTTTAAATCCAGTTGGTAAAAAATGCATGAAAAGATGATGCAAAAAAACGACTTTTAACTGATGCCGAATAGGAATGGTAACAACAGTGGTACTGTGTGTAATTTACTTTTCTTTCTAGCTGACATTAAAGCAAATTAAGAGACTATGCAACAGATTTTGATTAGACACCCAGTCTCAGTCATATGTAGCCACATACCAATTAGTCTTATGTGATATAAGCCTTCATTTTAATCGGCTCAGGATCGGAGAGATTTTTAAGCTTGATGGCACTAACAAATATTGTGACAACTGGTTTGTTGTTATGCATGAACACAGATACATTCACAAGCTTTTTAGGGACACTGAGAAAAGCAGAAAGAACCAGGAGCCTTACATGTTAACTCAAAAAAGATATACAGCTGGTATCCAAAAGCTTTATCCCTAGGGAGTTCTGTTGGGTTAAGTTGACCAATCTTGCTCATCAGTGTCTTTATGGATGTTGATTTGTGCATTGGTACACTATTATATTGGAAGAGGAAGGAGCCATCCTCAAAATTGTCCAGAATGTAGCGGTAAACTGAACTAAGGAGCCAAATCCAACTCCTAAAATATAGCCCCACACCATATGTTGCGTTCATTTTCACTGAAAAAAACTTTACATTTGACACATTGGAATCAGGTAAGCACAAAACTCCTGGCTACAACCAAATCCAGATTTGTCCATTGGATTGACAGCCAGATAGGCCTAATTTCTCACACTAGAAAACATGTCTTCACTGCTATAAAGCCCAGTGCAGCATACTTTACACCACTGCTTCTGATGCTTTGCATTGCACTTGGAGATAGAGGGTTTGGATACACCTTGTTGGTCATTAAAAGCCATTCCTGTTTTGATCCTTAGGTGTTTGGGTTTTGGGGGTTTTTGTGTGTCCTTTATCTTCCACTTATTTATTATGTTCGATAATGTTTGCCATAGAATGTTCAAGTCTCAGTGTTCATTATTGTTAATTCATTTGTGTTTTTTAGTTTATTTTTGTGTTCTGTTCTTTGTACATTTGAAATTATTTCTGTTAATTCTCTGTTGGACTTTGCCCCCTTGGTTTGATCTTTCCTTTGTGTGTTAGGTCAGCTACACTTGTGTTAATTAGTGTCCCTCCCTCAGTCTCCCTGCTAACTTTCTGTCTCAGATGCTCCACATTACCTCCTGATTAACATACTTTGTCTTCTCCCCACTTCCCTCAGTAATTAAGTTCAGTTTTGATCATAGTTTGTCGCTGGATCCTTCCGTTAAACTACACCGCCTGATCCTCTGCTCATTCTCTATGCCCTGTTTCTCCTAGTGCTACTTCTGTATGTTTTCTGTTTTATTATTATTAAACTATTATTTTCCCATGTTCCTGTCTGCAGTTTGGTTCATGTCACAAGTCACAAAACTTGACAATTCCATCACAACACAGTTTTCTTGAACTAATTTGAAGGCCACATGTGGTTTGGAGCTCTTTAGCTTTCGATAGTTGCTGACCTCAGCATCCACTCACTCACTCTTTGATTTTACATGACCTACCACTTCATGGCTGAGTTGCTATTGTTCCCAAACAACTCCACTTTGAATAATACCTGTTAAATACAGTTGACTGTGGACTATTTTGTATCAGGGAAATTTCCCGACAGGATTTATTGCAGAGGTAGCATCACCGTACCAAGCTGGAATTTGCAGAGTTCCTGATGGTGACTAATTCATTCACAAATGTTTGTAGAATGGGTGTCGTATCTGTGACAATGGAAGACACAGGAACACCTAAATTCAATAATTTTGATATGTGAGCAAATACGTTTGAAAATTTAGATCTTGTCTTGTGCCTTTCAAACCAGGCATGTCTGATGATAATGTGTAAAAAGCCTTAAAGTATATTTATTTTCTGCATTATTATCATATAATCGCATTAAAAAAATGCTAAGAAATAAGTATTAAAAATCCAACCTTTAATTGCAGTACATCTATTCAGGGGAATGCATTGCACGTGACCCTCTATTGCCAGTAAAACAGTACTGAGACCTCTACTGTATCATTTTAGAAAGATTAGTCATACTTTTCCGTAGTAAATGAGTCTTCTTTTGAGTTCTCTTCTCTTCAGTTCAACCCCACAGCTTTTTATAGGACTTAAGTCAGGGGACTCAGATAAAAAAAAATTTTGGATTCAATAAACATTATATTTAGTATCTTAGCCTTAAGTTTTGAATCAATATCCCAATAAAACACAATCAGTTTTCAGTTTTATTTTAGAAGTCATCGAATTTGTATTCCAAATTTCCTGACATTTCGAATATTTCACGATGCCATGCATTCTAACAAGGTTCCTAGGTGATTTGGAAGATAAACATGCCCACAGTATCACAAATCCTCCACCGTACTTAACAGTAGGCTTGAGGCATTTTGCCATTGTTCCTACTTTTTTAACCACCATAACAACCTAGAGTGTTTGTTGTTGAAAAGCTCAATCTCAGTCTCATCTCACTAAAGCACAAAATTACAGTTTAAGTCCTAGTATCATATCGACGTGTTTGCATATTTGCGTTTGCGATGGCAGAAGCCTTGGTGGTCCCAAGGAAGCACTCTTTGCTGCAGTTCTCCGACGGTGAGACTTTTATTATCCCCTCCTCATTCTGTCTGGTGGCAAAATAAACATGCAACCAGCCTATTAGCAAAACGAAATGGGCCTGTGTATCATGTCATATTTATACCTTAGGGATGCAGGAAGCCTTTGGCTGCTAATTAAAAGTACCTAGACATGTGATCAACTCAAAAAAATAAACAATTTAAAAAACGATTTAGCCACATTTATTTTATTATTAGGAGTGTGAATAGGTATAGAAACAGTAAAAAATTTATTAATAGTTAAATAATTATTAACAAAGAAGTTGGTTTTACTAAAAAGGCTGCAGCTACTCTGAATAAATATAGTTAAATAAAAGGTTGGAATTTTTAATGTTTCACAATGAGATAATGCTACTGTAACGCGAGCCCACAGAATCCTAATAAATGGAGTCAGGAAGCTGAAAGGGGATTGTTGTTACTGATGGAACTTACTTGTTCTTATGGGATGGGTGTAGAATGGTGGTCCCACCCTCCCTTTAATGGTACTGTACACACTGAGCTGGTACTGTGATCCCGGAGTAAGGCTGATGGTTGCAATATAAATGCCAGCAGGAAGGGAATGCCAGTCACAAGTGTATTCACACAATCCTTTACATGTCCTGTTGCAAACTCCAAGACATGCGCACACTTTGACCCCATCAATCACACCCACCCGTGGAGGCTGAACGTACAGCTGGGTGTAGTTGGGGCCCACAGAAAGAGGGACTGCCACCTGCACAGGCATTGGAGCTGCATATACAAAAACAAATACAAGAGTCAAAAATCCAATTCCAAAATGGCTTGTATTATCATGGGCTGTATTTCTTTCCCTCTCACCTGTGGTGTGGATAATAGTGGACCTCTCACTCCTGTCATTTCCCCTCATTGCAACGACCGCTACTTCATATGTGTGACCAGGAGTAAATGTGCCCAAGTTCACGCAAAATAATTCATCTTTCCTGAGTCCACCAAAGCTGGAGTCGTTTATCCACAACGAAGAAGCGGCAGGACTATTAAATGATTGGGTTGTCACATAATAAGCATCTGGAGGATCCCTAGGTGGAACTATCCAGCAAACTGACAGGCTGTCATTCTCACTAATCATATCCAGATCAGCAGGAGGCTTTACCGCTAAGGGACACAAACAAGGCATTATTCGTTTTCTCTAACATTTTATTTTATTTAGGATATACTATATTGCCCAAAGTATTGACTCACCTGCCTTAACATCCATATTAACTTAACTGACATCCCATTCTTAATCCATGGGGTTCAATATGACAACGGTCCACCCATTGCAGTTATAATAGCTTCCACTCTTAAGGGAATGCTGTTCAAAAGGTTTAGGAGTGTGTTCATGGGAATTTTTGACCATTTTTCCTGAATCACATTTGTGAGGTCATATGCTGATGTTGGACAAGAAAGCCTGACTCTCAGTCTCCGCTCTAATTCATCCCAAAGGTGTTCTGTCGGGTAGAGGTCAGGACTCTGTGCAGGCCAGTCAAGCTCACCCACACCAAACTCTCTCATCCATGGCCTTAATGGACCTTGCTTTGTGCATTGGTGCACAGTCATGCTGAAAGACGAAGGGACCGTCTCCAAACGTCTTTTTAAGCTGAAGCATTCAGATAGCCTTTCACTGGAACTAAGGGGCTAAGCTCAACTAATGAAAAACTACCCCATAGCATCACCTCCACCAAACTGTACATTTGGCACAAAATAGTCCGACAAGTACTGTTCTCCTGGCAACCTCCAAACCTAGACTCATCCATCAGATTGCCAGATGGAGAAGCACGATTTACCACTCCAGAAAACACGCCTCCACTGCTGTAGAGTCCAGTGTGCTTTACATCACTGCATCCATCGCTTTGCATTGCACTTGGTGATGTATGGCTTGGATGCAGCTGCTCTGCCATCGAAACCCATTCCATGACACTCTCTACACACAGTTATTGAGCTAATCTCAAGGCCACATGAAGTTTGGAAGTCTGAGCATTTGGTGACCTTTGCACACTATGAATATCAGCATCCCCTGCCCCACTCTGCCAGTTTACGTGGCCTAGCGCTGCATGGCTCAGTCGCTCTCATTTCAAATCACCCCGCCTTTCTTGAATACTACTAACAGTTGTCGAATATTGTTGTTGTGGAATATTTAGGGACGAGGAAATCACGGCTGGACTTGCACAGGTGATATCCTATCACAGTACCATACTGGAATTCACTGAGCCCCTGAGAGTGACCCATTCTTTCACAAATGTTTGTAGAAACAGTCTGCATGCCTAGGTGCTGTGGCCATGGAAGTGATTGAACACCTAATTTCAATTATTTGGATGGGTGAGGGAATACTTTTGGCAATATAGTGTATCGATAACTTCATAACCATTAGGAAATGTAATTATCTGGAAGACAGCTATATTTGAAAATGTAATTAATAGAATAATACAGTGACCACCCCAATTATTGGCACCCCTGGTATATGTGCACTGACTAAAGAAAAACAACACACATCTTGATTGATGTTCTCTTGTCCTTCCCATTTCAAAGAGTAGCTTAAACAAACTAGCCCCTGTGTCACTTTATTTTGTTTCACAGAAACAACAAGTCAAAGATTACTAAGCAAATGTTTTAAGACACTAAAGTCTTAAGAAATTCCAAAAGGATTCACATAGATTTTTTTATCTGGATTTTTTTAATGTGGGAATCTCAATCAATGTACTGTAATTAAGGGTAGGGTTTTTATAACCTTTTATTGTGAGATTATACTACTGTATTAAAAAGACTATTTTATAATAAACAGTTGCGCTCATCTTTACCAGTGGTACCAATGGGGTGTGCTGTAAATAAGAATAATAATCAAAATATTACCATTCTGATAATAAAGTTCATTTTTCATATTTCTGAATAGCAAAGTGCTGTTTTTGATGGGTCTCATCAAACATATTTGACAAAAAAAAGAATAATAAAAATTATAAAGTGGTTTTCTAAAACACTCAATATCCTAGAAAAATAATAGCTTTATTTGAAATGAGTATTATTTTTGAAAGAGCTGAGATAACCACATTACTTTGTGATACTAGAGACAAATATGTCTCCAAGAAATTATCTGGGGACTGATATGGGCCGACTTTCAGCCCAAATGGTCCTAATTGGGGGCCCACTGGTCAGACACTCAAAAAGTCAATCTTATTCTGACCAGTAAACTCTTCATACCTAAACACAAGCAGGTTGAACTGGTAAATCACTCTTCTGTATGGATGTCATTACCGAGTGAAGAAGACTCAAATTAGTTGAGTTTTTTTTTGGTGTTGCTGAGGTGTTTAAAAATTAAGAGAAAGCACAGAGATGACAGAAAATACTTAAAAGTTAAAATATCTCTGTGGTACTTTCAGGCTGTGAAAGTGCGACAGAGAGTGAAACTTTCATACAGTCATACATTTTTCAGACAATAGGAAGGTTGAACGTAATACAGGGGCGTATTACATTACAGCTTTCAACCTCTGTTGTGAAACATGATGAATTTGCAAAAATGTTGGCAGCCTTTTAACATCTCAGAGTTACAGTAAGGTTCCACATTCTCTAAGGGAATTAATATAAAGCCAGATATTTTAGTAATGCCAACCATGCTAGGGTAAACAGAAATATTATGTACACTGTTTTTATATCTTCCCACATTATAGTACTTAAAGAACAAATCTGGGTCGACTACAATCTGCAGGTCAAAGCTTTACAAAAACCCAAGATCAGAAATTAGCCACAAAATTCGGACAACTTTATAAATCCAACAAATTCAAAAATATAGAAATTTTACATAAATACAATTTTGTGCAAAAGTCTTCAATCACCCTTCGTTTCCTTATAATTTACTTCCAAGAATAAAGATATAATATGCTGAAGTGGGTTTGAGCTATATTTCTTCAAGTTGTCAGAATTGTTTCTTTGGTTATTCATTTGCCGAGCAAAAAGCTCTCAGCTTTCAAGATTATAAGTAATGCAATTTTTTTAATACATGCTTACCAGTTCGAACAGACAGAGGTACCTGTCCACAGCTCCATATTCCAAATTGTGCGATTGTGAAGACTTCAATTTTGTATCTAGTGTAGGACTCCAATCCTCCAATTATGGCGGTGTAGAACCACTTCCTGTTGGTCCCAAACACCCTGGAAATGTTGCCAACTACCCTCTCCTGTCTCAAGGACACATCTTCACAGTGTACAGAAAATGTCCACCCAGCCGCACACTGAGTATCTGGCAGCATCCAGTGTACAGTAATCTGACTTGATGTTGTGGAACCAACAGTGATGTTTTGAGGAGGAAGTGGTCCTGTAGGCATAAACATTCCATTTTAGCACATATTTGCATAATTTGTTAGTTGCCTGTGTATGCGATAAGTTTTCTGCAGACTTACTCAGGTATGCAGTCTGTGTTTGTCCCAAGCTCCAGCTGGAGCCAGAATGGTGGGAGACTTGAAGGGTGAAAAAGTAAATGCTCCCCGGGGATAAATCTGTCACAATTACCCCTCTGGAGGAGAGAAAAATTGGGACTCTGAATGTTTTTGTGAATCTTGGTTGGCTCGTGCTTCCATTTTCCTCCTCTGACTCCTTGCATTCGTCTTCTTTGCCATGACCTGAAAGGGCATTTTCACTTTCTCTGTACTGCAGGAATATCTCAAAGGATGAAAAATGAGAAGAGCTGAGGGGCGAAAGCTCACTCCAGCGAAGCTCTACCTGCTGGTCTGTCACCTGAGCCAGTTGGAATGAAAATGGCGCAGGGGTTGAAGGAGCTGTTAGATGAAAAATTAAATACTTGAATGACTAAAAAGGCACATAAGGGAAATAAATGTTCATGGTTTTACAACTTATTCTCGTTCTTACTTCTTATTAAATGTGAGTTATACAAGCATATAAAGTTTATACATCATCATGTTTTATATACCAAAAGAATGTAAAATAAATATGAAATGTAAGTAAATTAAAGTTGGCCAGTTTCATTTTTTAAGCCAGATAAGTAATTTTAAAACGAACTTTCTGAAAGAAAACAAAACATTTGAACCACATGAGAGTAATAATGCTGGCCAAAAGTGGAGTTGAAGTTTTATCTGAAAGGGCTCTCTACAGTGCTTTTAGATGCCTCTACAGGTGCCAGTTTGTTATGTCTCCAAGCTACTGTTCTCAGAAAGTTTTTCCTTAATTCCCCCTTTTCATTGAATATATTAAAATACAAATGCTAATTTTCTGTACTGATGCCTGAGTTTGAGGTTCCAACACCTTTTTTTTCTTGCCTTGTTCTGCATTTTTCTCAATTTCGTGGGCAACAAGTATGAACAAAATTCAGTAAGAAAAGATGTACAAACTATGATACATGCCCTTTAGTCAATGTTCAAAAAGAACACTGCAGTATCTGGTCAATAGAGATGTACTGTAATTTACTTTGGTATTGGCAGATGAATGGTAGAGGGATGTCACAGAAGAATGGAGTCAGAAAGTATCCTGGTCCTGTAGCATTCCTCTGAAAGGCAAAACAGTCCGTCTGGCTGGCTGGGAGTAGAGTCATCCTAGCGTTTGTTTGATTATACGGAGAGCCATCAGACCAAAGTGGGTGGCCTTCCTCCTGTAGGGAGAGGAGGGTAGACATTATGTGCTGAATGGACCTAACCGCTAATTAATGCATAAAAAAACAACCTCCTCTTTATGGAGGAACTGCTGTCATGAAGCTTTTTCAGATTGTAAAGTAACCTAATTTTGCCTGCCTATTAAAACTTCGGTGACAGCTTGAATGGTTTTAACGTGGCAGCATCTATTATTCATTTTTATATACTTGATGAAAAAAGTGCTAAAACACTATTCTTTCGTGGTTGAAGTGTCTAGAATTAAATATTGGGGACAATAAATTGTATTACGTACTTGTTTCCATATGTATGTTTACTTGATCTAGAAAAGATAACATTACAAAGTAAGTTTTGTTTGTTATTGGTCAAATATTCAGGTATAAGGACTTTTCTTTACATCAAAACTGTGGCAAAAATGCTGTATTTGTAATGACTGAGGGAAACTACACACAGCAACTGCAGAAGTTTTCATACCCATTACATTTTAGAAGTTATAAAGGAGCAGAAATAATCTTTAAAATAACATTTCAAAGTTTGAAAACTTCACAGAGCGCCGTTTAATCCATCAACTGAAACTCAGAATGTGGCACAACTGTGACAGGTTTGTGCCCGGGGCACATCTACTGTATGACCTACTGTACATACAAAAGGATGGGCGTAGAAAACCTACACAGCACATCATCCTGAACATACCATCCCTACAGGAAAACATGGTGGTGGCAGCATCACGCTGTAGGGAGGCTTCTCTTCAGCAGGGACAGGAAATATGATCAAAGTTCATTAGAAGATGGAAGGGGTCAAATGCAATCCTGAAATAAAACCAGCTAGAACCAGCAAATAACCTGACACTAAGGTTCACCTCTCAGGAGGACAAAGTCACTAAACTAAACAGCCAGAACAAAAAAAAGAATGGTTTGGACCGAGTCACATTTATGTGTTAGAATGGCCTAGTCAAAGTCTAGACCTAAGTCCAATAGAGAATGTTTAGATATCTTCATCCACTCTGACTTTATTTTTATTTTTGTAGATGTATGTATGTTGTATATTTATGTCCTAAAATTCATGTCTTAAAGCAAAACATTAACCTCAGAATGTGCATTTTTGTACTATATTTGTAAATTCGATTTCCAGAACAATGTTTATGTAGAAAGAGTCACCTGTTGGTCATTAAGCCCTGTCCACAGCAGCAGCAGGTTGTTGTCGCTCTGGAGGTAAGAAGATACAAAGAGCAGCTCTTCTAGAGTCTTCATGTCGGCCAGGTGGCTTCCACCCACCAGGTGTTTACAGCTGCTCATCGCATCACCCCAGCTCAAACCTGATCTCCTCACAGTGTAGCAGCTTCTCCCATTGGCCAACCAGCCACGTGGACACTGATCTGCAGCCAGACATTATCATCAGCTTGGAGCGAAGTTTCAAGCCTCCAAGTAGTCAGTTCTCTGGCTATAGATTAATATCCTGTCTTGTATTTCTTGGAGAGTACAATACCTGATTCCAGAAACATTCTGAGTTTTTGCATCAGTGTGATGCCAGGTTGAGTGAGGAAAGTTGCCACCATGACTTCAACCATGTAACGTGTGCCAGGCTGGAGATTTTTCATTGTGAACCTGGACTGGATCCCTGAGGAGCTTACGTTGTAGATGCCAGTGACAGACTGTGTGTGCATGTTGTATAGAGTCAAATGGGCTATGCTCTGCTGCCTGTGAAGTGGTTCCCATTTCAGGTGGGCAGTAGTGGTAGTGCTGGATACGTTAAAGGAGGAAAGGGATGCTGGAACTGGGGAGACAAACAAGATGATTAACTACATGTTTAAAGAAAACTGGACTGATTTAATAGGAAGAAGGGAAAACCGTCCAATATCTGTATAGAAACCAAATAAATATGACACAAACAGGTGTTCAGATTTACAGTTTAGAGACACTCACTAAAGTGAAAGGTCTTTGTCTCGAGCACTGAATCATTCCTGCTTGCTCTCAGCATGATACTATACCCCCTATGGTCCTCACTCATATGCAATCGTATCCTGCAGTCAGGAGAGCATGCTGAGCGGTCAATGTGCTTTGAAAAGATCTGCCAAAATATTGAGACAGAAGTTGAAAAATTAAACACAAATCAAAATGAAAAACCCTTAAACAAGTAAATATGAAGGAACAGAGCTGAAGGATTCCATGTTTAAAGGGTTCTTCTTACCAGCGGGTTACCTGCAGGTCTGCAGGTGGCTGTGTAGCTGTCTGCCTCTGGGTTAGAGGGAAAGGAACCAAATACAACTTCGACCTCAAAAGGATGTGAACGCTGGTCACAGGTCAGCAAAACCACCTGTAATTTTCATGATGTAATTATTGGTACGATGCCTTGCTAAAGTTTTCATAAGCCTTTAGCTGTTCCCCCATTTTGTCACATTGCAACCAACTAGATTACAATAAATTCATAGTATTTTATATGTATTTGATGTGACAGCCCACACAAAGTAGTGCATAATCATGGAGTGGAAGGAAAATTATGCATTTAATGTTTTCATAAAGATTTTTGTGGCACTAGCGGCCTCTATTGACAGTCATCAGACAGGTAATGGAGAGAGAGAAGAGGGGAAGACACATAGCAAAGGTCCCATGGTTGGGCCTCAAAACCTCAGACAGCTGCATCAAGGACTGATCCTCTGTATTTGGGGCAACCCTTCTACATGCCTCCCCCCCTTGCTTTCAACATTTGTCACTTTATTCTGAAAGTGTGGCATGCATTTGTATTAACCCCCCTTTATTTTAATATTCCTAAATACATATTTGTCCAACCAACCACAAGGCACAAGGTAAATTTATATAATTTATTTGAATCTCAGCTTTTTTTTTTGTCAACCTCAGAGGTTCGTTAGAAAAAACTGCATCATGAAGACCAAGGATCAAGCCAGACAGGTTAGGGACACAGTCGTGAAGATGTTTGAAGCAGGATTACAATATAAAACAATATTCGAAGCTTGAAAGATTTCACAGAGTTTTTTGATATACCATCTGAAAATGGAAATAGCATGACACAGTTGCAAACCCAGCAAGATATAGCTGTCCATCTAAACTGTCTAAAGCTAAAGATTAAGGGAATGGCAATGAGACCTTCCAACCTAATAGATTAAGAGCTCATCACCAAAGATAAATCATTACAATGGCGATGGAAACATACAAAAAGCCAGACAGCAACTAAAAGTGGCTTGACTGCTGTAATGCTAATAAAGATTTGTTTTCTATTGATTAGTGGGAAGGGTCTGAATAATTTCTGACATGGCATTTTTAAATAAACTTTAAATAAAAACATACATTTTCTTTTAAACATGAACTTCTTTTATATTATTTCATTATCATTTGAAAGACGATTGTCTTCTTTCATATTAGAAAAAAAACTTCTTGGTTGAAAGACAATCATTTTAAACCTAACTCTGCCTAGAGTATAAGTAATTTAGGTTTTAACCATAAACTGGACCTTCCTGGGAGTAAATGTGTTGAGAGGTTAAAAAAGACTTGCAAAAGATTTTAGTTCCCGCTGTAAACATTTAGCCAGAGCTAAAATGTATTGGTTTAGATTAAAACATATTCCAGAATTAGAACACTCCAGTCAAAGTCCATAATTAAATTCTATTAAAAATCTGTGGCATAACTTGAAAAGTGCTGTTCACGGTGCTCTCCATACAATCTCAGTGAGCATGAGCTGTTTTGCAAAAATAGGCAAGATTTCTTCATTTTTTTGTAAAAAGTATATACAATTTTCCTTCTACTTGCACATTAAGCAATATTTTGTCGATCAAATATATCCACAAAATACATAAAAATTTGTAACTTCACAACTAGTGAAAAAATATTAGAAATGCAATCTCATTTTTTGACTTGACAAAAAAAAAGTGATAAACAAAATATTAAATTAATCTTACCTGCCACAAACTGCACAGTAACGACAAATGCTCTGTTTGCATCATTGCGGACCTCCTTTCATCAGTCGCCTGTCACAGGATACATGTGGTCACTTCATCAGTCGAATTCAAACTGATAGCCTTTATATGAAAAGCTGTTGTAAGTCAGCATCTGCTATGGAAAGTCTCATGCTACTTAAGTTGCTGACACACAGTGAATGTCAACAAGTTCACTGGTTGGAATGATTTTTCTAAAAAAACTGTCTGGAAGCCAAATAGCTTTTACGCAGTGCCTAAGCTTTAAATTTAGCGCGCACAAGAAGTGAAGGTTTAACCTGAGAAGCAAAAAGCTTCACGTTAGCAGGAAGATGAGGAGGAGGCAGGTTATTGGTGTGTGAAAGAGGGAGTCTGACAATATGTTAGTCTCAACCAATTTGCTCTGCCTCTTAGTGGAGATTAAAAACACTTCACCATGACAACCAGGGCCACTCCAGTGCTAAGGTCCTGAAATGCAGAAAAAGAAGAGGCAGAGGGGATGGGGACTGAGATGTCTTCAGTGGATAAAAAGCCATACACTCAGTCCAGATTTTGTTATCATGACATCATTATTCTTTTAAATCGGATATTTGCTGCACTTATTTGTCACCCTATCCAGGGTACGAATTAGTTGGCTCAGGATTTGGTTGTGGTGGAAGCACTGCCCTGTATGGAATGACAGGAATGTGAAAAAAAGAAGAGATGACTGAAGGACAAAAATGCACAACTGAAGGGTTCTGTTGTTAAGAGGTGACTCCCACTTAGCGATGACCTCTAGGAAGTGAAATATAAACACATGTCAGCACTGCTGGTGCTGAGGTGGAACATATATGTTTGTATAATAACAGCTGAAAATAAGTGTGAGGTGAAAACTGTGATTTTTGGGCTCATAATAACTGCATCATTAGTCATTATTAAATCCTTTATTACACTGATTCACTTTTATAAAAAAAATTCTAAGGAACCAAACCACAAACTACATTTATTAGATAATACAAATGCCAATTAATAGTCTGAACACAGCAGCTGTTTCACAGTGCCTTCCAAAAGCATTCACCCCCTTGACATTTTTCATGTTTTGTTACCTCACAACCTGGATTTAAAATTGATTGAGAGTTCACACCATGTCATTTACAGAATATACCTACAACTTCGGAGATTATGTATTTTTTTATTTTTATTGTGAAACAAAAAACAAATAGGACAAAATGACAAAAAACATCAGCATGCATAACTGTTCACCCCCCAAAGTCAGTTTTTTTAGAGTCACCTTTTGTGACAATTAGAGATGGAAGTCGTTTTGGAAAAGTCACTATGAGCTTGCCACTGGGATTTTTATCCATTTCTCAAGGCAAAACTGCTCCAGCTCCTTCATGTTGGATGGATTTCACTTGTGAACAGTGATCTTTAAGTCTAACCGCAGATCCTCAATTGAATTGAGGTCTAGACTTTGACTAGGTAAATCTAACACATTTAAATGTTTTCTCTTAAACCGCTCTAGTGTTGCTTTAGCAGTATGCTTCAGGTCTTTGTCCTGCTGAAAGGTGAACCTCCGTCCCAGTCTCAAATCACAGGCAGACTGACCGAGGTTTTGCTCGAGAATATCCCTGTATTTAGCACTATCTATTTTTCCCTCGTCCCGGACCAGTTTCCCGGTCCCTGCTGCTGAAAAAAATCCCCACAGCATGATTCAGCCACCACCATGTTTTACTGTGTGGATGGTGTTGTTGGGGTGATGCGATGTGTTAGGTTTGTGCCAGACATAGCTCCCAAAAGCTCAGTTTTAGTCTCATCTAACCAGAGCACCTTCCTTCACTCCTTTTGGGGAGTCACCCCCATTCCTTTTGGCAAACTCATAATGTGCCTTTTTTTTTTAACTAAGTAATGTTTTTATTCTGGCCACTCTTCCATAAAGGCTAGCTCTATGTAGTGTACGGCTTATTGTGGTCCTATGTGGACTAATCCTCCAGTCTCTCTGCTGTGGAACTCTGCACACCTTCAGGGTTACCTTTGGTCTCTGGGCTGCCTCTCTGATTAATGCCCTCCTTGCCCAGTCTATGAGTTTTGGTGGGCGAGCCTCTCTTGGCAGGTTTGTTGTGGTACCATGTGCTTTCCATTTAAGATTATGGATTTGGTGGTGCTCTTGGGAACATCAAAGATTTGGATTTTTTAACTACCATCCAGATTTGTACTTCCCAACAACTTTGGCCCTGACTTGTTTGGAGAGCTCCTTTGTCTTTATGGTGTAATCCCTCTGGGGCCTTTCAGAAAAGGTGTGTTTATACTGAGAGATCATGTGACACTTAGATTGCACACAGGTGGACTTCTTTAAATTAATTATGTAAATGTAAGTGGTTAGACCAGAGCTTTTAGGGGCTTCATAGCAAAGCGGTGGATACATATTCACATGCCAATTTTCTTTTTTTTTTTCAAAGTCCTTTTGTTTATTTTTTCTTATTTCACTTCACCAACGTAAACTATTTTATGTAGACCCACCACATAAAATAAGACTAGCAAACATTGAAACTACACGTTGGAAATTAAAACAATAGCTAAAAAGCTAAGGGGGGTGAATGCTTTTGCAAGGCACTACATATAAAAAGCAGAAATGGCAGTTTCAATAGGCTGTTTATATACAGAAGAATAAAAGTGATAAAGGTACCAACATCTGGAAGCCCTAGTAAGCTGACAGGGTTGGCACAGCAGGTCTTAATAAAATAGACAGCTAAAGTGCAGAAAAAACTACTATCAACTCAAGGTCAGTGTTTTCCAGTCTACTTTTGTCAAAACAACAAAAAGAACATGGCTGTTTTTTAATGCTTGGCCAGTTTTACAATAATAATCCAAATGCACCCCCATAAAAAAACCCTTATGATTACATTCTCCTAATTTGTCATTCTCTTATTTGTATTTCTAGTTCCACTGGCAGGAACAGTCCAAAGGCTCCTGGAAGTTGTAGTCCACCATGCTGGCATTACGAGAGCAGTACAGTGAGACGGTTCGCGTTTGTAGTCCATTCTCGCGGCAACACTTACAGAACCTTGCATGACTGTTGATGTTAAAGTTGAATATGGTGGCAGACGGACATTTACCATCGCATGAATAAACTGTAACCTAGAAGAAGAGGAGCGGGACATGATGAGGACAGGAGTGGAATGTTGGGAACACAAGGCTGTAAAATACTTTTTATAAATGAGTCTCATTTTATATTTGCATGCTTCATTCTTCGTCTCTTACTGGTGTGTTGCTCCTGCAGTCGTCTTTTCTAATGGTGGTCCGGATGGCCACACGCTTACATGTCTTCCCGTCCTCTTTACCTGAATGTTTGTACAAAGAGTTAACATTGATACACCAAAAAGCATTGAAAACCATTCACATAAAAAAGACTGGCTTAATTAAACACCACAGAGATGTAGGCATGGGCCAGTTACGGGTATATTGGTTTTAAAAAGTTACAGATTCAAAGCTGTGAAAATGTTTTTTGTGTATTGTACCTATGGTTTAAAGTTTTTCTATTAAATTCCAGATAAAGTGCTGGAGTGAGCAAAGTTTTCTCCAGCTTTATAGAGCATAGATTAAAGCAACGGTGCCCAGATGGGAATATTTTGAATCATAAAAATTAATCAAGTGTGATGTGGAAATCAAAGTAACATTCCCATCATTCTTAATAAAGGCCACTCTGCACTTCTTTTCAATGCACTTTGTATTTTTGCCCCAGAATACAACTCTGACACCTGTTAAATAGTTAGTGCACTGGTTTTGTTATAAAAAGAACACTAATGTGAAACACATGAAAATAGCTACCCATGAGATGTGCATAAAGTTGCTGAAGTGAGGTGAATTCAGACCCACAGCATAATGGCTTTTGGCAATCAATATAGTGAGGAATGAGCATTATAGGAGGAGTAATTCAGATTACTGTGAAGATTTCTGCAAAGATTTGACAAGTGTGGCGGGGGGAAGAATGTTAAAGGCTGTTTCTCACCAATGGTGAACATAACTGCATAATGGTTTCTTGTTAAGCCTATTACAGGCAGACTATGACGAGGATTTAAACAGAAGCAGACTGGCGAGTGATGAGGAGAGTGTTAATACTGTTGTCAGGACACATTCGGGGGTGCAGCAGTACATTTATGAGCCGCAAAACAGGAAGATTGAACTGACAGACTGGCCAAGTTACTGGCCTCATGGCCAACCCAGATGGGCATGTTGTGTTATTTGTTGTAATTTTGGTTATGTGACATTTGTAGGTGTTGAGCAGAGAAATAATTTTTCCCTTGGCAGCTTTATTGTTTTGGGACTTCATTTTTAATTTTCAAACCTGCTGTAAACAAAGAGCATGGCCTCTCTCAAAGCCCCTGTGGCATTTATAGCATGCTCCTAAGCTTTGTCCTCTTTGTCTAAATTTAAAAAAAAAGGCTGGAAATGAATATTGACATTTTATCAACTCTAAAAAATCTACATTAAAGGGATTGTAAAAAAAAAATACAAGATAGTATTGCATTTAGCTGACTGCAGCTAATTTGACAGAACCACCCCAGCACTGCAAATATGCTCTCAGCATGAGTATCTGTGTAAAATGGATTTGTGGTGCCTCTTTGAGGTAAAGCTGGAATTGGCACCGAAGCCATCAGAAGATGTGCCTAATACTGTTTGGGTTTTGTGTATATTCACATCATCTTTTAGTGTGTTTCCACAAAATTCGGCTACATAATGCTTTGGAATATTTCTGTAAAAAATAAAAAAAGAAAAAACAAACAAGCAAACAAAAAGAAGCTCCTTATATTGTTGTCCATATATCATAGGTATTTCAACACCTTGCTCTACATTTTACATATGAGCATTTTATTTAGTCATGTTCAATTATGTTTGTCTTGTGGTGAAGAAAATAGGTAGGACAGCTCCTTTAAACAGCTGGAAAGCTACAACCAGGAATGTCAGTTAACCAGTCAACTGCAGTACAGCAATGTTCTGTGCAGCAAGCACTACTAAATTTAGCTGATTTTTATTCTACACTTTTGCTTAAGTGTATGTTTAAAAAATTAAACTAACAATAAATGAACAACTGAGTTTGAATAACTGTAATAATCTGCTACATGATTCTGACAGCAGTAGGAATAATTGCTGCTTTTCTGTTTTAATTGAAAGTAGTTAGATCAGGGGTGTCCAACTCCAGTTCTTAACAGCCACTGCATCCTTGCTCCAACTCATGAGTTAAACAACCGAATGGCCCCCTTAACAGGTCTTCAAGTTCATTTCAGAGTTTTTTTTAGATACTTAAGGTTATCATACAGTGAGATGTGAATGCCATACCAGCCCATGCCTACAAAAATGTGAGTTTTTCAAAAAAACAAACATTCATTTAAATTTTTTCACCTAATTAAAACCAAACATCCTGACTCTATCAATGCAGAAGGGCTCTTTGTTGCCCAGCAGTAGGTGTTTGTTTTGAATCACACTTGGCTAGTGGGGAGGCAACATTTTCGTGACAAATGAGCACTGAATAGCTTTTGGCCAATCTTAACTATACGTCTAAAACCATCATAGATAATTAAATGATTTTTTTCTAATTACTACAGAAAGATGTTAGCAATTTAATTCATTGAAACCTTTTTTGTGACAAATATTAAAAAAAATTTGCAAAGAGATTAAAAGTAGAAAACAATATGTCAAAGACGCATCTGTAAGTCACTGTAAGTGGAATAGTGCAAAGTAGCGGTACCTGTGTCACAGTTAGTACTACCAGTGGGTGTTATGGGGTTAACAGTAAACGGTAAAACACCCACTCCAGAACCTGGGAGCATCGTCGGGAACGCAGTCATCCGGTTCAAAAGGTGCCAGGAGAACACAAGTTATGATTGATTTAAACAAAGGCAGTTTAATGTCACACACAAGCACACCATGGCTCAAATCAGAGCCACTGGCATGCACATGAATGTAATTTTTTGCCCTTATTTTGGGGGTTACTCTGGGCAGCCAGCCAAGTAACACAGTAACACTGTATGAACTACAAAGCTCCGCAGGGCAAACCCTAACCCCTGCACCAACGCACATCCTCATTGGAAAAAACACTCACCGTTGAACAGCCCGATACACAAAGCTGCAAAGACACTGCAACAGAAGGCAAGCAGCTGAAAGTGCAATGCTGAACAAAAAAAGAGTGAGAAACTGGCACCACGTTTCTTTAAGGTTAGAGGTTAAATCCACACAAGGTAGTCAAAACATTTTTATGGGGCAGATAGAAAAATGAAGATAAATCTTCCTGAAACAAACTCTAACATTTCCACCCATTTCTTTTTTTTTTATCCTGAGCCATGCTGCCACTTGAAAACATAAGCAGATGTTTCTGAGGACACCTGAGGAAGCCAAGGGGATTTTCAAATGCAGTCACAGGCTGCCAGACTTTATCTCCACCCTCTACAAAACACCAAACACCAACCATTCAGCCATTAAGCCCATCCACTGCCAGGCAACAAAGCGCTCACCCCTCTAATCAGCTGCACAAAGCATTACCAGCACCCCCAAATAAATCTGGAGACTCACATGTCTTGCAGCAGCCGTCTACATAGCTCTGAACTACGCCCCCACTCTGCAAGAAGAGAGCAAGATAAAAAAAGTTTCAGAGTTAAAAAAAATAATCTTTTTCAAAAGGGAAGCTATAGTGACAGCCACTTTTATTGGTACCTCTGGTGTAAAAGACCTAAAACAAACTAACCTTTTTTAATCATAGCATAATCGCATACTGAAAACTTGCAGGAAAAAACATCTTTAATTTGATTAAATTTATTCAGAATTATTTCTTATAAATCACTGACAGCACAATTATTGGAATCCCTGCTGTCAATTATTCATACAACTTACTTTTGCCAACGGTACAACTTCTCATCTTCATGTATAACATTGTATGAAGTTGGGGCATACAGGAAGAGCGATCTTTGATTATTTCTGTTTGCAAAATCTCTGTAGATCATTCTGATTTTGGGTCTCATCTTATGCACACTTTTCTTCATCTCACCCTTCAGGTTTTCTATTGGATTTAGGTCTGTGGACTGAGATGGCCATAGAAGAAGGGGTTTGTGATTTTGTGAGAACATTTAATTAACACAGAAGTGGTTTTACTGGTAGAGACCACCAAATTTTCAAAGACTCTATGATGTCATGCACTACAAGGAGGTTTCCAGGGTCTCTGGAAGAAAAACGGGCCCACAGCATTACAGATCCTCCACTTTTCTTTATAGTGGCACTCAAATGCTTTTTCTACATATTCATCATTTTATTTCTTAGGTCTAAGTAGCAATTTGCTAACTCCATACATTTATGTTTGTGAAGGTAGGACAAAAGGCTTTTTCCATGCATTAATGCCAATGAACCAGTGGATGTGTAGATAGCATCTAATGGTTGTTATTGAGACTTATTGAGCCCAAGATGCTACTGTGTGGGCAGTTTAAGGGTAGTAGCTATTCTCTTGTAGCTGTTAGAATTCAATGTGTTATTAAAAAACTCAGAGACCATAGAGATGTATGATGATGTTTCAGCCATCTGGGATTTTATTCTGACAAAAATCATTGATTGAGACACAGACACTAATACTCTTTTTACTGATGACAAATCTTGCATATCCAGAAGTCAGTTGGGATAATGAAAATATTTTATCGAACCAACTCACTCCCACAGGAACTCTTGTGCTTTGTGAATAAAAACAGACTTTGCTTTGGGTCTGCTGCTGTTTCTTTTACACAACATAGCCACTTCCTGACCAATAAAGATCAACACACATGAGATTGCTTGAATGCTTTTCTCTCTTGTCCTTCCAATTTTGAATTTTAAGTGTCTAAAGCCAATTGGCTTTTGGGTCAAGTCTTAGTTAGAAGGTAGAAAGTCATCGATTATTAATTTGAAGGTTGGTAGGGGTACGAATAATTATAACATCTGTGATTTTGTTAAATGTAATAATTTCTTAACTTCCTCAATTAATTTTTTTTTTCTAAGTGAGATTATGCAACTGCTATACAATATGAGTTCTTACACACCTTTACTAGAGGTGCCAGTAAATGTGGCTGTTCCTGCAACTAGTACAAAGCAATGACGAGTCTTTAAAAGAATCATTCAGTAACATGTAGGTGTAGATTTAAAGGATCTGACCTGAAAACATTCTGAATCATTAAAAGGAGGGCAGATGACACCAGATGTAAGAATCACCGCTCCGACTGCTGTCTCCACGCAGTCGTAACGTGTACAGTTTTCCACCCAGGAGCTCCCTGCCTGCACATACACACACAAGCAATTTTAAAAGCCTTTCACTGAATGATTTGTGAGCATAAGGGATTGTGTTTGCTCTTACGGTGAAAGGTTCTGCTGTCCCATTTTCATCGGTGAAAGTACAAGAGATGTTTTTACAGGAGCCACAGCACACCTGAGGGTCTATGGAAGGGACATAGGCCTGGTGCTAAGACCAGGAGGTGAATCCAAAGACAAACAGAAGAACTTTTAAATACCACAGCTTAGATAAAAATCACAGAAATGCTGCTAATACTGATGCGATACATTACATTATGGCAGCATGAATAATGCATACCGATCCACACTTTTGGGTACAGTTAACAGAGGTGATCTCCATTGCATAGAAGCCAGTTTGTGGGTCCTTGTAAGGCAGACACTGGACAGTGTAGCACAGTTCTCCTTCAAAATACTGGACCAGGGACTGGCCTGGACCTAGAACCGTCACTCCTTGGAAAAGACACACCTCTGCCTTTTCTACAAATTAGCACAATTAAACATGCAATATATCAACATAATGCATATGGTAAAAGTATATATTTAAATCTTGTAACCCATGGAGCAGAGGTTATGCATACGACATGTATGCTGAAGACATCCACAGTCGGTGCTGCTCTCTGGAACTTCAACCAGCACCTCCCCCTGAGTAAAGGACAAAGTGCTTACTTAACTGAATTTGCTTGCTTTCTGGGGCAGAGTGACTTCTGAATCAGCGTTTTGCTTACTTACCAGCTGACATATGGGGAGAGCGCGGTCTTCACATTGACATTCTGTGCATATGGGAAACAAAGTTAAAGAGAGCAATGGTGTGAAACTTTATGACTACGTGACAAGCATAGGAACTCCTCTGACAAATGCAAACATCAGCCAAGTAAGAAATAACGTGCATATGTGGGGATGCATTTACCACAGTGATGCTTGGGACAGCAGTCACTGGGATCCACAGTTTCAACCAAAGAGAGACCAGGTGCACAGCTCAGAGATGATTTAGGGCATTGATTAACATCACACACTGCGGGAAAATGGGGGAAAACGCTGTATTGAAAACACAGACAAAAACACACAGAGTCACACAAGCCAAAACACTTACCACAGTGGTACTGGGGACAGCAGCTGTTGGTAGAGTTTGGATCGACAGCCAGAATTTCTCCATGTGAGCAAGTTGGAATGGGCTCAATGCATGACTCACACACTGCTCAAACAGAAAATGGACATTTACATAGCTCTGATTTATAGAACAATAATGACAAGTCATTTTAGCAAACCAGACACAGGGTTCAAGCAATTACAACTTACCACAAAGATATGAGTAGCAGCAGGATTTTTGCCCCCTGACCTCAACAAGGAACTGATCTTCCCTGCAGTCAGGAGCAAAGACAGGAGGGCATGCCATAGGGTCACACTCTGAGGAAGATAAGTAAATGTTGAAGAAGGTTTGACAATTAAATGTTTCATTTGTTAAAATATTTGCTACCATTGCTGCCAATACTGTTTAGCTATTTCTGAGTTTTTTTCTTTCCACATAATGTAGGCCTGGCCTGGTGTTTCGGTGTTAGGCTGTCAGTCTCCTGGAAGAGCCCGCTAAACCTTTCATTTACTTTCTTTGGTATTTCCTCACACTAAAGACACATTTGGCCAAGTGATTCGGTGCTTAGATGGGTCTCTTTTCTTTCTTTTACCCACAGAAAGTACACCTGGCTTAGAGTCCCTCAATGTTTAGCTGGCTCTCTTTAAAAAGGACAAAGCCAGTGAAGTAGATTTTGCTGCCATTATTTATGTGTACTCTGTTTTACTATTTTCCCACAGAAAGTGAATCCGCGCTTCATGGTTTAGCTGTCTCTTGTTCTACACAGAACCGCTGAAGGAGCAAATGTTTACTCTGTTTTTCTTTCCCATAGAAAGAATACCTGGTGTGAGGATTATGATTCTTGATTAATTAATATTTACAAAAAATTATAATTAAAATTAATTCAGAAAAATTACTTCTTAACCAACAATCATTGCTTACGTATAGAAATCAGAGATGCAGTCTGGTGTTGTGAGTATGGGCTCAGAAACACTTAATAATTACAAGTAGTTATTTCTCATTAATAATTGATGATTATTAACCAAAACCATGCTAAATGTCACTGTTTAATCAGCTGCTCCACCGATTGGTGGGGGAACTTTGACCTTATTTTGACAGATAAATCACTCTTGCACTAAATAAACAAACGATTCTCTTTATATATGTTAAAAGTTATTGACCATATAGCGATACAGTTACTATTCTGTTCCAAAAATCTTCACCTAACTAAATATACACTATTCTACAGAAGGGAGTTAAATGGCTATCTAAAAATAATTTTAAAAATATATGCGCATTGAGTGTCTATGAAGACCAAACCAGCGGTTTATGGACAAAATGTGCAATATGGGTTAACTTGGAAAGTAGAGCAGAACCACCATACAGGGAAGCCTTCTTGGTGCGCTGATGCGTCTGGATGGCGGCGATTAGCTTTTGTCTCTCCAGATTTGTGCCTCTGTTGCGTTGTCCCTGTGAGACACGCTGGAAATGGCAACGAAAGTTTGGATTTATGCGGATTGTATAATCCCGGTGACGTCAGACCTGCGACGCCTGTTGAGCTGTGCATGTCGAACTGAGCAGCCTAGTCGGTCTGTCTGACCAAAATGAATGACCCCAACACTGACTCAGTGCTTTAATTTACCTGTCTCTCTTTCTCGACAAAGTGCTTAAATGATATAAGGCTTCCACTTACTGTGGACCATGGTGCTGTGTCTCTTTTCTGGACAAAAGCCGTTAACTCAGATATTGCTGCAATTACCCATTCATATACTCTGTAATTGTGTCTCTCAGAGAAAGTACTCATAGCTTAGTGCTTACCTGTCTAGCTGTGTTACTTATCTGACTGAAGCCATTGCCTTGACTACCTTTGCTATTAACTCCTGGAACAGTCCTGTGTTGTAGTGTCTGTTTTTAGTTCTCTCAACCACTAGCCTGTTGTAGCAGAAAGCTACTCATAGAGAACCTGGTTCTGCTGGAGGTTTCTCGTACTCGTACTCGTCGTCTTCCGCTTATCCAGAACCGGGTCGCGGGGGCAGCAGACTCAGCAGAGACACCCAGACGTCCCTCTCCCCAGACACCTCCTCCAGCTCCTCCGGGGGGAGCCCAAGGCGTTCCCAGGCCAGCTGAGAGACATAGTCCCTCCAGCGTGTCCTGGGCCGTCCCCTGGGCCTCCTCCCGGTGGGACGTGCCTGGAACACCTCCCGAGGAAGGCGTCCAGGAGGCATCCGGTATAAATGCCCGAGCCACCTCAACTGGTTCCTCTCAATGTGGAGGAGCAGCGGCTCTACTCCGAGCCCCTCCCGAATGGCCGAGCTCCTCACCCTATCTCTAAGGGAGTGCCCGGCCACCCTACGGAGAAAGCTCATTTCAGCCGGTTGTATCCGGGATCTCGTTCTTTCGGTCATGACCCAAAGTTCATAGCCATAGGTGAGGGTAGGAACGTAGACCGACCGGTAAATAGAGAGCTTCGCTTTTCGGCTCAGCTCTCTCTTCACCACAACGGACCGGCACAGCGGCCCCATTACTGCGGCAGCCACACCGATCCGTCTGTCGATCTCCTGCTCCATTCTTCCCTCACTCGTGAACAAGACCCCGAGATACTTGAACTCCTCCGCTTGAGGCAGGAACTCCCCTCCAACCTGAAGAGGACAAGCCACCCTTTTCCGGTTGAGTACCATGGCCTCTGACTTGGAGGAGCTGATCTTCATCCCAGCCGCTTCACAGTCGGCTGCGAACCGCCCCAGCGCATGCTGTAGGTCTTGGCTAGAGGGGGCCAGCAGGACTACGTCATCTACAAAAAGAAGAGACGAAATCCACTGGTCCCCAAACCAGACCCCCTCCGGCCCTTGGCTGCGTCTAGAATTCCTGTCCATAAAAGTTATGAACAGGACCGGTGACAAAAGGCAGCCCTGCTGGAGTCCAACATGCACCGGGAACAGGTCCGACTTAGTGCCGGCAATGCAGACCAAACTCCTGCTCCGCTCGTACAGGGACTGGAAGGCCCCTAATAAAGGGCCCCCGATTCCATACTCCTGGAGCACCCCCCACAAGGCATCACGAGGGACACAGTCGAATTCCTTCTCCAGGTCCACAAAACACATGTGAACCGGTTGGGCAAACTCCCATGAGCCCTCGAGTACCCTGTAGAGGGTAAAGAGCTGGTCCGGTGTTCCACGGCCAGGACGAAAACCACACTGCTCCTCCTGAAGCCGAGGTTCGACTATTGGCCGGACTCTCCTCTCCAATACCTTGGCGTAGCCCTTACCAGGGAGGCTGAGGAGTGTGATTCCCCTGTAGTTGGAACACACCCTCAGGTCCCCCTTCTTATGAAGGCCAGAGGCACTGTCCTCGACCGCCATGCAATGTTGAAGAGGCGTGTCAACCATGACAGCCCCACAACATCCAGAGATTTGAGGTACTCAGGGCAGATCTCATCCACCCCCGAAGCCTTGCCACCGCGGAGCTTTTTAACCACCTTGGTGACTTCAGCCTGGGTGATGAAAGAGTCCAACCTCGAGTCCCCAGCCTCTGTTTCCACCAGGGAATGCGTGATGGCAGGATTGAGGAGATCCTCGAAGTACTCCTTCCATCGCCCGATAATGTCCCCAGTCGAGGTCATCGGCCTCCCACCCCCACTATAAACAGTGTTGGCGAAGCACTGCTTCCCCCTCCTGAGGCGCCGGACGGTTTGCCAGAATCGCTTCGAGGCTGACCGGTAGTCCTTCTCCATGGCCTCACCGAACTCCTCCCAGGCCTGAGTTTTTGCCTACCGCACTACCTAGAGCCTGTTTGCCATGGGAGACTTTACCAGGGGCATTTAAGCCCCAGACAACATAGCCTCTAGGATCATTTGAACACTCAAACCCCTCCACCACGTTAAGGTGGCGGTTCAAGTTAGTGATTCCTATCGACTGTCACCACATGATTGTTTATTATGATATATTGCTGCAAAGTCAATGACTCCCTGCATTTAGATGGGCTTCCTCAGACATCTTTTATTCTCTGGCCTTTAATCATAAACTAAGTTCAACTGTATGGTTTTCTAATTAAGATTTAAGAGAACTGCATATAATTTGATATGAATCCGACTAAATAAATGGATTGATCTGAAATTCATTTGAATTGAATTTGACTCTACATACCTGTGTATCACTATTATTTATGGGATGACATTTGTTATGAGGCTGTGATATACAAATAAACTGAACTGAATTAATATGAATTAAAACTATGTTTTTTCAAGAGAAGTTTTCTTATTACCACATCGGTACTCTGGGCAGCAGGACAGGGCACTGTAACCAATGACCAGCCTGTTTCCATTATCACAAGGGGGAGCTTCACTGTCACAGATGGTCATGTTGCACTCTGAGAAGCAAAGAAAAAAGTTTGCGATAATAGCATAATACAAAAATATTGGAATTCGCTTAAAAATTGTCTCTGATAACCAAAGGTTGTTAAGAAGGACATTAACTTTTCTTGACTTATATGATAAACTCACCGCAGATCTTCTTGGGGCAACAGGATCCTTCTTCCAGTACATCCAGCACATACTCTCCCTCTCTTTCACACAGAGGCGTCGGGACAGCACTGCAGTCTGGCTCGACAGCCACCACAGAGCCATTCTCCATACATTTGTACAGACAGCAACTTCGAGCAGAGCCATTCCACACCTCTCCTGGGGCCCGGGGGTTACCTTCATTGTCTGTGCAGACTGAATGAACCACAACTCATTAAATACAACATATTGACTCTGTAAGAGTTTATGAAACCCAAAACTAGGCCGTGCATTTTGTTGTAAAAGGTATGTTTTTAAAAGCCTCTTCATTCACCACAGAGATCTTCGGTGACACAGTAGGGAGAGTCGGCTCTGTGTAGGATGGTTCCACTACGACACACACACTCCTCCCTGATGAAAGAGCAGGTGGTTTCCTCGTAGTAGTCTTTGTTCAGACAAGTGCGGCTGTTGCAGGTGCTCACACAGGGCTGATACTCTTTTCCAGGCGGACACCTTAATGCTGCAACACGACAGGAATGTTAGCAATTAGGGAAACACAATTGAGCACATATTTACAGTGCCTTGCAAAAGTATTCATACCAACTGAATGTTTCCACATTGTATCAAAGTAAAACGTTAAAAACATATATAGTTTATCAGGATTTTTCTCATCTTCCACAGAACAAAACAATATAGGTTTTTAAGTTGGCCAGTGTGCCATGCATATTTTTTATCCGCCTCCCTGAGTCGATAGTTGGTCAGGCCACATTTTCCTGCAATTACAACTTTAAAACTTTTTTTGTATGCGTCTACCAACTCTGCACATCTAGAGACTAAAACTTTTGCCCAATCTTCATTGCAAAATGCCTAAAGCTTAGTCTGACTGAATAGCCACACATGTGTTCCTGAAGATCAAATTTCTTACCACAAACTCTTAACTAGATTACTTCATAACTGGTCCATTCTAACACATGAAAATGCTCAGACTTAAATTATTCCATTGTAGCTCTGTATGTTTACGGTCATTGGGAGGTGAACCTCCACCCCATTCAAGTCTTTTGCAGCTTCAAAAGGTTTACTTCTAGGATTGCCCGGTATTTAGATCCATCCATCTTCCCATCAACACTGACCAGCTTTACTGTTTCTGCTGAAGTAACTTATCCCCACAGCATGATGTATCCACCAGCATATTTCACCATGGGAATGGTGCATTCAAGATGATGTCCAGTGATAGTTTTCTACCACACATAGTGTTTTTTTTATGTGGGAAATCTCGTGGCTTTTTATCAGCAGCTGCTTTCTTCCTGCCACCCTTCCATATATGCCAGACTTTTGGAATGCATGACAAATAGTTGTGTCAGCATAACTTTGTGAGTAGTTTGGTGTATTTATTAGATTTTTCTTTTGTTTCCCATTTTCATCGTTTTATTTTTGTCCTGGTATATTTCTTTTTCACTCTTAATATTTCAGTTTGAGTTTTTCATTGTATAAAAAGAATGTATTTGTATGAAATTTATAATAATGACTTTGGCTTTTTTTAATCATCTTAATTGGACATTTTGTTTATTTTCTAGTGGATGTGTTTTTATTGTGCAAATAAAGAACTAACTAGAGCTAACCAACTACTCCCACTTAAGCAGTGCACCTCTGTAGCTCCTCCAGAGTCATCATGTCCCTCTTGGCTGCTTCTCTGATTTGCCTGGTGTGCTCAATTTAGATGGAGGGCCATGTCTTAGTAGCTTTGAAGTTTTCTTATCCTGCTTTCATTTTTGGATGACAGATTGAATGTGCTTTGTTAGATGTTTAAAGAGTGAGATACCCCTGACCTAACTGGTGTGTTCCTTAGCCTCCATGATTCTGTTTGTTTACTATGGTTTTCAAACAAGCTTCCGAGATCTTCACAGAACAGCTGGATTTATACTGAGATTAATTTACACACGGGTCAACTTTAGTTACCAATTATGAGACCTCTGAAGGCAGCTCTCTGCACTGAACTTTATTAGGGATTAACATATAGGAGCTGAGCACAGAGCACAAACACTGAAAACCTTTCACTTAACATTTATGTGCTACTTTGTGTTGGTTTATCACATAAAATCCTCATAAAATTCATTGACGTTTATAGTTGTAACTGGACAAAATGTGAGTTAAAGAGTAAAAGTTAAATTTACTGTGTATGATTTCTTTGCCTGTGTGTTCTTACGACAGAAATTGTGCCTTCTCCAGCTGATGCAGACTTGGTGTGTGTAGCAAACTGCCACATAAGCGGCCAGAAAGTCGCACTGGTGATCCTTGTAATGTAGGTCTCCTGCCCACATGATGTCACAGAATTGCTCTGGAGGCACCTGCAAATTTGTAACATATTTTAATATAATGCATTTATAATTTATTTATATTAATCTCAATAAAAAAGCAAACAAGTTGCAATTAGGTACATAAAAAAATAAACACCATTATCGGCTGATCAGTTTATAAATCAACTAGAATCCATTTTTATTCCTGAGATGTTAAAGTAAGATGGCAGCTGCTTCAAAACAAAGTGTGTAAAATACTGTGTGGAGCCTTGATAGTACCTTGCTATGACATGGTGTGAAGGCTCTTTGGGTAAGCATAGAAAGACAGGTGGAACAGTCCCCTGTGGTGCAGTTGTCTCCCACCCTGCGTGTGTGTTCAGTCTCATCCGTCAAATGGACTCTCCACGCCTGCAGAAAGAGCATCATGTCTCCCACCTCTCTGACCACCGTACCGTTCGGTAGTTTAAGGTCATCTTCTGGATTCCCATCACAGCAACCTGGCAGATGGGGCAGACAGCTGTTTTTGTGCTGTCCGTGCATTCAAGCTTCATAGCTGCTTAGATAGTGAGCAATACAAAGCTATGGGTGAGATAATTGGCTGTCTGAAACTGCGTAATGTGACTAAATGGCTTTTAGAATCTCAAACTGTCACATCTCATAATGGCTCGAGTCAAAGTGATCCAGACGTGCAGACATTAAGCCTTCAGGTGCTGAAACACAGCACTTAGATAAATGAGGTTGGTGCTGATGAGCATGGTGTGTGTGCATGTGTGTGTATGGACTCACCACACAGGCCACGAGTGGGCACGAATGCATGACTAGGAGCATTGTACTGCAGCACCATAATCCCTGTGCTATGATACCATTGTATACTGATGCTGCCAGGTGTGTGGATCAGGTACATGGTGCCTGTATCTTCCACATAAAGGGAGTGACGTGAGAAAGGGAGCTTAACAGGTCTGTAGTTCACAGTCACCTTTAGACACATAAAAAAAAATATATCATTTATGAACGCAAATTACATTTTTGCTTCCATGATAAATAGGGCAAAGAGGGGCACCTTGCGATCAAGTCTGTTGATAATGATTCTGTAGTTGGAAGTAGTGATGTTGAGCTTCTTGAAACAAAGACCAGATGTTCCACCTGTAGGACTCTGTGAATAATGGATATTATAGACTGCAATTACTCGAACAGTGCTTTGCAAAAGTATCTATACCTCTTGAAACCTTTTCACATTTTTATGTAAGATCCAGATAGTTCAATAAATTTTATTCAGATTTATGTGATACAAACACAAAAGGTATTGGAAATGGTGGGAAATTATGCATGGTTGTCAAATGTTTTTATTTAAAAAATACACCTGAAAAGTGAGGCTTGCATTTGTACTCCGCCTCCCCCTGAGGCAGTACGGTACAGAACCACCTTTTACTCTAATTACAGCTTTACAATTGTTGGGTTATGTCTCTTCCAGCTTTAGAGATCATGGAGAGCATCTGTGCAAGAAAAGGTTTTAGATCTTGCCACAGATTCTCAGTTGTTTTTTATCCCTGAACTTTGACTGGGCCATTCCAACATATCAAAACCTTGTTGAAGCTTTGAAAAATGTTTAGAATCGTCTTCCTGCTAGAAGGTGAACCTCCACTCAGGTCTCAAGTATTGCCCTGTATTTATCTAAATTCATGTTTTCATCAACTCTGACCAGCTTCATCACAGCATGATGCTGCCCCCACCATATGTAACAGTAGGGATGGAGTATTTAGGATTATATGCAGTTACAGTCTGCTGAAACACATCGTTTTCTATATAGGGTCTAAAAACCTTCTTAGGCATCCCCAGAACAGTTCTATGTATACTGAAATCAAGTTACACACAGGTGACCTCTATTTCCCATACAGGTGACTACTGAAGAAGGTTTTATATAGGAGTATTAGAGTAAAGGCAGCTGAATACAAATACACCACACATTCTTCAGATTTTTATTTAAAAAAAATTGAAAATCATTTTCATTTCAAATCAAAATTATGCCTTACTTTGTGTTGGTTTGTCAAACAACAATCAAATCACTTACGTTTGTGGTTGTAATGTGACACAAAGTGAAAATGTTCAAAGGGTATGAGAACTTTTGCATGGCACTCGTGACTATTTCTGCTGAGAGAAATCAACTGCTTTTTCCCAGATGCAACATATACATGTAAGTGATTGCTGGCAGAAAAGGGAGTGCACTTACAGTTCGTCTGATGGAGTTTACACTCTAGAAACAAAACAAAAGATTAACCTGAAGGCATTATTAAAATGTCCTCTCTTTCTTGATAAATGTATATATTTTTGTATTTTACCTGACTTGTTGGACATTTCTCCACTGTGCCAATGATGGTCTCTCTGGGCAGGTTAACCAAGATGTAAGAGCCATTGTCGTACAGTGCTACATTATTACCATCAAATGTGATGACGCGTAGGTCTGACATCACAGTACAGCGACCTGGCACAAGCAAACATGAGTGCTTTTAGTAAAAGGTTATTCAATCATTATTATTTTCAGGTTTATAAGAAAACTTACATGGGCACTGCCACAGTGGACAGCAGGGGTCTGTGTTGATGAGAATAGGCAGACCCAGCAGACTGCACTGAGGTGGGGAGGTGTTGTAGCGACAGTGGAGAGAGGAGTTGTGAAAGAGCAGCTCTCCGTTGAAACAAATCAGCTCAGCGCACTCATCGATACGATAGGAGAATGGAGGCTGTGGACACAATTTACACATTTGGGTTTTGTTTTTATAGTTTCTTGCATTTAATTGTTCCATTTTTAAGCAACAGTCAGCTTTATTCCCATCTGTGTGTCAACATGACATCACACGAGACATTCCTATGTATGCAGGTTCATAGTCCATAGGAGTTCACTTTGCATTATGTTTCTGAAAGAAATACTTAAATGATCGAATTATGGCAACGATGTCAGTCTTTCTGAAATTACAACTGCTAGTCTTTAAACGGTTTATCCAAACTGGCAAGCGGTTTGCTTACAGTGTGAATGTGTGCCGTTCCCAGTGAACCATACGATGTGACGTAAGAGCAGAGTTGTGAAGAGGTGCAGGCACACAACTACATTTCAACATCAAAGTAGCAACAGAAACCCTGATGAAACAGACTTTCCTCTTTGTGCTTTTGTTCTTCTTGATCGGCGCAATACTGGAGCGATACTGCCTCTGAAACAATCCGTTGCAACTGCATGACGTTTTTGGCCAGGTCTAAAAATCTTTGTGTGAAAGCAAATTGCGACAACTGATGGTGTGAATTTTCTAATTTTTACCAATCCCTGGACTGGACCCGCAGTGTGAATGTGCTTTAGTAATGCTAGGTGCCCTAGCCACACCGACCAATGACACAAGTTTAAAGGCTTAAATTTTCAAATCAGTATATTCTTGTATTGAAATAGTAATAAAACCCTATGTTTGCCTCTGCTCCAGATTTGCTATTTGTCTAAGCTATAAACTTACAGAAGAAATACTTACTGTGCATGGACCAGTTGGCCAGGGGAGCCTGGTAGATACTTCAGTTACAGGGGGGGTTTCAGGGCTTGAGATTATTTCTGTGCTGGGAACAGTAGTGGGCTCGGTCGAAGGAAGGGCTGTGGTTGTTTCCACTGGGGTGAAAATCTCGGTGGTGGTTGTCGGTTGTGAAGTAGTTGAGAGTGTGGTGGTGGTTTCAGGTACAGTTGTGGTTGGGACAGTTGTAATGACAGTGGTCGTTGGTGGCAGGGTGGTCGGGGACGTCAGAAGAGGTGTAGTTGGTGTGGTAACCTTGGGAGTAGTTGAAGGGACTGTGGTGGAGGGAGTAGCTGAGCTGACCCCTGTGGTTGGAGTGGGGGTCATTATGGTTGTACTTAGGGTGGAAGTGTCAAGTGTAGTTGTGGAAACAACAGTGGTTGTAGAAGCAGGTGGTGATGTGGTTGGAGATGTTGTAAGCAGAGTAGTGACTGCCTTAGTGGTTAACGTTGTGGTAGGAATGGTGGGTGTGGTGGTGGTGGGTGCAGTTGTGGGACTGACAGTAGTGGAGGAGGTTGTTGTTGCTCTTGTGGTCGTAGTAGTTACAGTTGTAGGGAATGGTGGTGGTGTAGTGGTTCTGTTGGGCCGAGTCACAAACGCAAAAGGTGTCGGAGTTGGGGGAAGGTTAACACCTACATGAGACAATTTAATACACATTACTGTACCATAAACTATAATCTTTTATATCATTTAAAGTCAAAATCATGTGTGCACTCACAGTCCTCTGTGTAAACACAGCGTCTTGTGACTTCATCCAGCACCATGTTCTTTGGACAGCGAGGGATGCAGCCTTCCACCCTATAACACACACAAACAATTTCATTGCCAGATCTAAGCGTAGATTACATTGGCTGTACACCAAAGGCCCGCGTTGGGCCAAACTTCTTACGGAGGCAGGAACTGGCAGCGTGTCGCATCTGGATCACTGCAGGTGTGGACGCAGGGACTCGCACAAGCCTGATAACGCCACTCGCACATCATGCGGTATGGTATTATAAAAAGACTGTCTGTAGTAACAAATGAAATGCATATTAGTTAGCCTTTCTGTGCCCAGCATGCACATGTGCACATACAGTGAGCCCAAAGCCATTTGAATATGTAAGCTAGAATAAGATCCACAGAATACGGCAATAAGATTTGCAAAGCATCCCAATTAATAGAAATGACAACATTCAGGTCATTAACAAATGTAAAAGAGTAAATGAAGAATACGGTGCAATAATATATCCCATTGTTACTGCACAAGATAAAAGCGAGTATCTTTAAAAATGGCTTTTACTGTGGACAGCGGGCAAGTGTGATGCTTAGGACATTTTAATCACTTGCTGGATGCTTTCTTTCCTCTCTGCTTCTTTGTAATGTGTATATCATGCTGTTATGTTGCATATCAAAACACTTTGCACAGAGCAGTGCTAAAATGAAAATGGGCTCTGCAACAACTGCGGTTGTTTTGTTTGCTCTTAGTCAGCTATACTTTCAATAATTCCTGCAAAAACATGATACCATTTATAACCCATTCTGCTATGATATATATACTGACACATATCAGATGTCATTTCAAATCAAGTGGAGGGAGATGATGTAGTTAGAGTATTTCGCTGGTTTCTAAAACAATATTTGATAACTTTGCAAAGGACTTCCTTTCATATACAATCTGCTGCTAGATTGTGTGCCTGCTTAACCAAGTTCTCAGTTGCAAGTGAGCCCTTTTTAGTTGTTTGTACTCTCTTTAGCAAAAACAATTGTTTTCTGACATGTCAGTGTGAGAAGAAAATCAGAGTAAATTGTTATTTAAGACGTTTTAAGGCAATTTAGATCAATTGCTCCTAGATGTATAGAGCTGCATTGAGCCAGCTGTTCAGTACATCAAGAGGACATTGAGTTTGATCTCATGTTATAATGCTGTGTGCAGCTTTCTCCAGGAATTGAATTATCTTAGCAGGAAATAATTCCTTGCAATTGTTTAATAAAGATTTATTTTGGAATAAAATACTGTAAAACGAACTACTTGTATCACTGTACACACCAATTAAACCTGCCATTCAACAAATAATACATCAAATGAAGACTTCTAAGAAAAGAAAAGGTTGGTCTTTGACTGCAAAAACACATTCAGATTAATAAAAGGTAATAAGAAACACAGCCACTATGAAATCTAAATTATAATTACATTAAGAACACTCAAGATTAACCAATTTAAGCTCTGACTAAATGTAAAAATAAAGTGCAAATCTATTGTTCTTTGTCTGTGCTACAGCAGTAAATAATGGAGATGAAAATAATTTGCAGAAACCTGTGATAATGTATAAAGATTAACTTTCGAACGCATTCATACACCGTTGACATTTTTTCACAGTAAACCCAGAAACTGCCATGCCTTTTATTAGAACTTTATGTGTGTTGTGTCAAATGGCAGAACTGCCTAAAACTGTTTAATTATTCTTGATCCATTTTATTTACCTGCTCAGACAGCAGTGGGCTGCATATGTGGCTTATGGCACTGATTGGGTTTTAAAAGCAGGTGTGCATCCTTTGTTTGAATCAATGCTGGAGAGAAGTGTAGACATGCACCGGTGAGTAAGAACCTCACTTCTAGCAAAGTAAATTTATTAAACTGCTTAGAACTTTGGAGTAGTTCTTTAAATTTAAGTTGGGTTTATAGTCAGAGGTGTTTGTATTGCACAATAGGCGGTGTGTATTTAATAGGCCTGGTGAAGTCTGTGTTGATTTGATGCTGCTGTAAGTTGTTTGTTTGGTTCATTCCAATAGAGATTTTGTTTCAGCATATGGGTTAAATGGGTTAAAGCATTATTTTACTGTATAAAATGTTAATGGGAGATTTAGCCGGCAGATGGTTCAGGTCTTGGTTTCCTTGATTGTAATTAATATTTCTTCATTGAGATTCAATTTAGAACAAATTTTGCTTTGTTTGCTTGCAAGGTTTACAACCTGCTGATGGTGCTAATGATAAATCTGCTGTTGCATACCTCATCTTGAATTAAAGTAATAAAGGATGATAAAAAGAGATGAACCCTGTCTACTTCCTTCTCGATCCCCTCAAGTCAGATCAGCATTGGTTTAAAAAGACTTGACAATGTGATTGAGCAGCACAAAGTAGCATGAAAGTGTAAAGTAAAAAGAAAACAATTGACTTTTTGTAATTTGGAAATAAAAATCTGAAAATGGATGTGTGCCTTTGTATTCAAAACCCTTTTCTCTACCCAATCTGACTGAGTTAGAGCTATTTTCAAAGGAGAAATGAACACAAATACATGCCTCACCTCTTGGATTTTTGTTTGGAAATAAAAAAAAAAAAACTATGTATGCAACACTTCAAAATGCCCTATTTTGTGTTTGTGTATCACATAAAATGCCAATAAAATAGATTGAAGTTTGTGACTTTAACATGACAAGTTGTAAAAAAGTTCAAGGTATTTACTACCGCGGATATGAAGTGATTCACCTTTGACTGTGGTAATGAACGTTTGGGAAAGTCAATAACCTCCCAAAAGGTGAATTAACATTTGCAGTTAGTTCCCTTAAACAAATCTCCGGATTGACATTTATGACAATAATTTTAATGGAGTAAAGGTTTGCTGACACGGTTGATTGGGGCCTCTATATGAAAGTTGGATACATGCTTGTGTTTCTGACCCTCCAGCGTGAAGCTGCTGCTGCCCTTGAAGCCCTCAGAGGTGCCGTATCTCTGCGCTCGAGCCGCTCCACGTGTGAGCGACAGAAAGATTCCAGGTTGGCTGACCAGTTCGAATGAGGAGTAACCTGGTAGAAACAGACCCTGGTGCTGGATGAAAGTGGCTCTGCGACCAAACTCTGCCCCCCGATTCCACTGCTCCAACTGAAGACGGCTGCGCCCCGACACTGTGAGGAAGTAGTTTGGCCTCTCTGCAGACTCCAGAGAAACTACAGGAACACCTGAAACACCAAGAAATGTCTAATTAGTTTACTCCAACCCAAAAAAGAACTGATGAGTGAAAGTTTATGTGATGGTGGATGCTCACGTGATGTCCTGTTCCTCCACAAGCCTGCAGTGATCATAAAGTTGAACAGAATGCCTGGGGCTGGCAACTGTCCTGGTCTTTCTCTTAGAAGGGGAAACACTGAGCTGCTGGTACGATTCACTCCAAACATGGTGTCATTAAAGACAGCACTCACCAAGGAAAATGGGCCATCGCCAAGCTCTTTGGGGAAATGACATGGAATAACAGAAAATGAGTCTGACGACAATCCCACAGGGAATTAAAATAAACCCAAAAACAAAAGTAGAAAAGAAGATCCTCACTTATACACACCTTGATTATAGTATTCACAGTCATTGGCTGAAAGAGAGACAGTTCAGAATTTTTCAAAATCTCAGAGGTAATAACATCCGAAATTCACAGTGTCAAGTATTCATACCCTTTGAATTTTTCACATTTTTACATTATAACATCAAACTTCAATGTGTTTTATTAAGATTTTAGGTTATAGAGCAACACAAAGTGTACTAGAAGGAAAATGATACATGGGTTTCCAGAAAAGTAAAAGTAAAAATCTGCAAAGTTTGTGTTTCCATTTGTATTCAGCCTCTTCAACTCTGATACTCCTCAATAAAATCCAGTGCAACCAGTCGCCTTCAGAAGTCAACTAATTGGTAAATAGAGTCCAGCTGTGAGTCATTTTATCTGAGTATTAATCCAGCTGTTTTGAAGGCCTGAGATGTTTGTTAGAAAACATTAGTGAGCAAACAGCATTATGAAGACAATGCAAACATGTCAGATGGGTAAAATTAACGCTATGAAGTAGTTAAGGCAGGGATACCTATCGCCTTGGGGACATCGTAAATTCACACTATGCACATTTTTGTCTATTGACTGTGAGCTAGTTCAAACTCAGTCAGATCAGGCCGAGAGCATCTGTGAACATATATATTCATGTCCAACCATAGATTATATATTGGCTTTAGATTTAGACTTTTATTGGGACATTCTAGCACATGATTAGGCTTTGATCTCAAACAGCCCATTGTAGCTCTGGCTGTATGTTTAGGGTCACTGTCCTATTGGAAGGTGAATCTCCACCCCAGTGTCAAGTCTTTTGCTCCCTTTAACAGTTTTATCTTCCATAATTGGTGTGTTTTTAGCTCAACCCATCTATCCATCAACTCTGACCAGCTTCCCTGTACCTGCTGAGGAAAGGCATCCCCACAGCACAATGCTGACACCACCATGTTTTTACCACGGGAATGGTGTTCTCAGAATGTTACTTTTGTACCACACATAGCGTTTTGCATGTAGGTCAAAATTGTGATTTTTTTATATTATGTGATTAGAGCAAGCTGTCAAAGTGCTTCCCTTCCCCTTCTATTACATAAAATCCCAACAAAACACATTGACGTTTTAATTGTACAACTACACACTGTAAAAACTTCAAGAAGAACGGCATTAAACGCTTGCATGTTTCAGTCCGACTCTGTGAGCATACTCACGGCACACAGAGGGAGACCTCCAGTGTATCGTGACCCCCAGTTGGCAGCATTTGTGTGCATATGCAGCGATGGACGTACAGAGACACTCACAGTCTCCCCCGCGGTTACAGTTGCAAGTATCTGTCAAGCAGTTCCTATAAAACCAGGCCACATCAACCTGAAGGGTACGCACAACATGTATACATGGTCACAAACACAGAAACACACACATAATCATAGACTGAACCAGGCCAATGTGTGCTGGGAGAGGCTGGGGGAGGTCCTGTTTACAGGATGAGTAGTTTTTATTTTTTTTTTTATAATTTAGTGGGGAAGGATTGATGTGATGTCAGGACAAAAGGAATGTGGGTCGGATTCTAGTGCAATATATCAGATGAGTGCTAAGCTGAACAGCCAAAATACCCCAGGAGAGATTAACTGGGCATCCATTCTTTGACAGCAAGTATTATAATTTACTTAAGCAGCACATTGCATTTCAATAATACTTTAATCTGATAGTTTCCAAACTTTTCAGTGTCTGAGCCACAAAAACAAGAAGAGGAGGCTTGGAAGACAACCATTACTGACTGAAGCATTCATTAACTGCAAATAATCCAATTAAACAACCTAATAAAAACAGAATGAAACCAATATGTTTTATTCATTTATGCATGGTCTACCTTTGTATTCTGATTGGGTCTCACTTTACTCATCAATCAATGACGTTACAAATGCTGCAGGGCTTTTCCGACATCGACCAATATTTTGTCCTTTTATCTATAGAGTCGCAATACAATTTGAACCAAATGTTTACTTACATTGTATGAAAATACACCTTTATTTTATCACTGTCTGAAAGCAAATCAGACTAAACCTTTGGTTAGGATTACGAAAGTTATTTATGTTTGCAAAATGCAAGAATAATACATTTTTCAGAGATTCTTAAAAGTTAAAAGTTTATATGTACCAAGATAACTATGCATTTAAACCTGGGTGGACAATAATGGGCGTTATGGCCTGGTGTTCCCTTCATGTTTTAGTTATGTGCCTCCTCCAAGATACTAAAATGAAATAGCTGACTTATGTTCTCAGCCTGTCACCAATTCTACAGGAGCCTTCTTAAAACCAGTTGACGTTATCCAGGTGTGTTCAAGCAGATAAACATCTAAAACACACAGGACCAGCCCTGTTTTGGGGAAGCATATATGATTATTTTATGGGTTTGTAAGCCTATGATATGTTAATTCACAGCAGCTGAGCAGAATGGAGGTGCATATGTGGAGGTATCTTAGGGCAACACCACAAACACGCTGCTTCCTCCTGTGACGTAAAAAAAAAAACAAAATAAGTCTGCCGAGGCATCAGAACAAGAATTGTGGATTTTCCATAGTCTGGTTCATTCTTGTGCACAATTTCCAGATGTGTGAATGTGCCACGTTCATCTGTTGATCAATTGCATGCATGTAGAAACATCATCATAATGTTCAAGAAGGAGATGGGTTCAACGCCACAAAGATTAATATGCTTTGGTGGTAAATGTGCCAAACACCTAAAAAGAAAACGTGAAGGACGTTGTGTAGATGCTGGCTAAAGCTGGTTAGACAGTGTCATTATTACCAGTGAAACAAGTCTAGTACCACTATGGGCTAACGGGCAACCAGAGGAGAAGAAGCCTTCACCTTCAAAAGCCACATCAAAAGACGGTTTGCAAAAGGACATGAACCTTAACTTTTTGAGACATGCCGTGGGGTTCAATTTAAAGTCAGGCACAAGAATAACGGTGTTATGTGTCTTTTTAACTATTATGGACAGTTTACACATTGGTTATGTGTATTTTAAACCAAAAAATGTTCACTTAGGAATTTCATGACCTGGATGGCTGAGAATCCACACTGATTTTATAGATAAGAAGTTCTAACACTAACAGGAGCTTCAATTTTCAAATGTTCAGGATTTTCTATCATATTCTAATAGAAATACTCCTATAAGTATTATTTGTTTGCATTTAATTGGTTGATTATCTAAGTAACATAGGTTACCACCCTCACGTCAATGGTCCAGAGACTATTTCTTTGAATGCAAACACAGCTCCATCTACTGGTAATAAACAGATAAACAGTACTTCAGTTTAAGAAAAAACACTAAGTGTGTGTTTTTGTGGAGCCTAGCATCTGGTGTGCGGTTTATCTAACAAAAAGTGTATGTGCTGGGGATCAGTTAAGAAGTGTTCCCATAACCCCTCTCCAACCCCTTCTCCCCTGTTACAAGCAGGATAACCTTTCCATGGCAGCATTAATCTGTATGAATGTGTGTGTTGGCGACTGTGTGTCCATTTTAGTGGCACTTACCACGTTGTGACAGGGTGCAAAGACATCGCTGTAGAGGAGAGCACACTCCCTCTTAGCGTACGGCTGTCTCCCCAAGTCCCTTTCACACGGTCGCTCAACTATGTAGTCACTTTCACACTAAAACACACACATACACACAGAGGGAGATCAAGTGTCTGATTACTCTTAAATATCACAGCGTACTCGAGGGAGACCAGCTCAAGAGCAACAGGGAACGGAAGAGGAGTGAGTGAGTGAGGGAGACGTTTATAGACAAAGACAGAGAGAAGAAAGGAGATGGAGGAAAGATCAATGCAGTAAGGCTAAGCTGAGTCATACCTGTCCCAGGGCCCAGCTGTTTCCAAATGTCTGTGCGTTATTGACTTCCATGTGGCTGGATGTGGTCATATCGTTCACTGTCACACTGTCGAAATTTCCACACAGGCCACTGAGGAGACCCTGGAGGAAAAAACAGAGAAATAAGTCACATAAAAATGTTTATGCTCAATTTTTTTTTTTTTTTCATTACAGCAGACTTCTATGTATTTTGCTGGAATTTTATGAGAATGTCTATTTAAAAAGCAGTGCATAATTATAAAGTGAAAGGAAAATAAAGTGAAAGGTTTTCAGATTTATTTTTTTTCCAAATCTAAAAAATCTATTTGGTGTGCATACATATTCAACCCTCTCTCAGTCATTTGGAACTACAGAACCAGCTTTTGCCCTAAATACAGCTGCACATCTTTTAGAGTATGTCTCTAAAGAAGGAGATCAGCAATACTCAGGTCTTTAAACAGATTTTCAATTAGATTTATGTCTGGACTTTAACTAGTCTCTACTTAAGCTCTGGCTGCAAGTTAAAGGTTATTGTCCTGCTGGAAGGTGAACTACAGATGACTGTGGCTCAGTGGGAAGAGCAGTTGTCTTGCAATCTGAGAGTTGTGGGTTAGATTCCAGCTTCCTCTTGATGGCACTTGACCTGCCCACTGATCTGCGTATCGGTTAATGAATGTCTGAGCGACCGGGTGAATGTGGCTCTAGTGTAAAGCACTTTGTATGGTCGATATAGCTTTATCATTCTGCCTTGGTGAAAATTTCCCTGTATTTAGCTCCATCCATATTGCCATCAGCTCAGATCAGCTCTGTCCCTGATAGAGAAAACGATCCTAACAGCATGATTTTGCCAACATTCAAGCTGACGTGAAATTAGTTTGCATAGTTTTTGGCAAGTAGGCCAAAGTGCTTTGGTCCCATCTGACCTGAGCACCTTCTTACACATATTTGCTGTGGCTTGTAGCAAACTTTAAATGAATTTTCTTATAACTTTTATTTTAACAATAGCTTTGTTCTTGCCACTCCTCCATAATTGCTAGATTTGTGGAGTACAAGGCAAACAGCTGTGCTATCAACAGAGTCTTCTAGCTGCAGCTCCTCTGGAGCTAGCATGCTCTTTCTCAGATTAAGGCTTTCCTTGCTTTAAACTGCTCCATCACTTTATCCCTGACCTGTCTAGTGTGTCTTGATGATGCTGTTTGTGCTCCAAGATTTCTAACAAAGCTTCGCAACCATCACAGGGCAGCTGCATTTATTCTGTGATTAAATACCTCAAAGGTAAACTACAAATTAGATCACCTCAGAAGGCAATTAGTTGCACTGGATTTTATTTAGGGGTATCAAATTAAAGGAGGCCCAACACAAATGCATGCCACATTTTTTAGGTTTGCATTTGAAAGATATTTTAAAGACAATTTGTAATTTTCCTTTCACCTCACAGTTTCCCATTACTTTGTGTTCACATAGATCCACTAAGAATACACAGAAATTTGTGGTTTATAATGTGACAAATTGTGAAAATGTTTCAGGAGTATGAAACTATACAAGGCTCTATTTTTTAAAATTCTTTAGACCACACTTTTATAAATTTGAGAAAATGATGTTCCTTGTTCCCACCTTCCAGCGGGGTCCAGCTCTGATATGTACAGTAGTCTTGCGGTCCCAGAGGATGGTCAGATCCTGACTGGAGAAATGGACCACGGTGTAGTAGCCTGCGTTCCACAGCTCAAACTCCGAACCCCGACCCACAACAGTAGAAGGACTCTAAGCAGGGAGTACAAGTGAAAAGTATGGGATAGATGTTTTTATTAAAAAATGAACATGTTTATGACTTGCTGTGGAAATATTTATAATGTAACTCTGTGTGTAGATCCTGTACAGGATTGCCAGAGTTGTCAGTGAAGTAGATCTTGGTAAGTCCCACGTGAACGACCAGTATTTTCATGCACACAATGCCGCTCTCATAGCAGTCCTTGTTTTGGGCAACAATGGACACTTCGGTTTCTCCAGCACTCTGGTGAGAGAGGAAGGCAAAATATATTACTCTCGCTCCTGTCCGACTATATGTAAAGAGCAGCTGTAGCTAAAATATTTTTATTTGTATGTTAAGAATTACAGAAATGCCAGAAACATCTATCCAGCGTGAATATACTCGAACTGACTAAACAAGGAAGTAGTGTTGAGATGTTAAGAAGAAACTCTGACCTATTTCCTCTATTCTTTTTCAGGCCTGCGCGTTAGCCAGCAGTCGGCTGGGTCTGAACCAGAATGTCTGCACTTCTAATTCTAATTCTATATCCCTGGGAGCGCAGGAGCCCTGGGGTTTGATGTGAACACTGGTTTCTTTGTACCACTTTCAGCTTTGCTCAATGTCTGCTTGCGTTACTGTGGCCCACACCCAGCTGTGCCCTCGCTAACACACACAATAATCTGCTCTAATTAAAACCAACTCCCTATTTCGAGATTAGAAATGACCTTAGATCTTGTTTCCCAGATTTAAATCAATCATTCTAGGGCCTGGAAATGATAAGAAGACGTTCCTCTTCAAACGCTGACCCACAGATAGAATCCCTTCTTATCATGCATGATGCAAGAAGAATCGACTCACTTTAAGCAGGTAAACCTGGCAGTCGGTTTGGTAGTCATATTCAAGTCCATCAAAGGTGTGGTAGTGCCTGTCGCTGTACACAGTACATACAGCTGGACATGGAGAGTAGCTGCAGCTAAAATGGCCCCGATGGCACACACTTGGAGGACAAGTGTACAAGAGATTAGCAGAGAGAAAAAAAGATGATATAGTGTGAATTTAATTACTTTGTTTTGCTTATAGATTTAAAGTTTAAACCACTACTGCAGAACTATACCTTTATTGATTCATGTTTACTATATAAAAGAAAGAAAATAATGAGGACAGGAGACACATTTACCATCTGTAGCAAGATGTTTCCACAACTTGTCCAGGCAGGTATTCAAGTCCAAGCCAAGCACAGGGGCAGTTCTCTGGATAGTAACACTCGCCCTGGTGCAGCACAAGCCTTTAAACGGATAAAACACAGGTGGAACACACACACCTTTCAAGTAAATACATAACATCTTCATGCTTCACTCATTAATTAAAACTGATTAGAGATTCAGACAAGCTTCCAGGCAGCCACAGCTTTAATTAATGCTAGTTGGTTAAGCCGTTTAAATCCAGGAAATCTAATAGAGGTCAAAATCCCTGTTGGTTGAGAGTGATGAACAAATTCAATTCAGTTGTGACTAATCAGTAGTCATTAGGACAAATGACTGCCATGACTGTAAACAGACACTGTTCAAACTAAAAGGTAATAATGTTTCACACATACATTGACTTGCAAGCATTTTCATACCCCCTTGACCTTTGTCACATTCTGTGTTAAAGCAACCACAAACCTTAATGTATTTTATTTGGATTTAATGGGATATAGCCCCCAATGTATATATAATTGTGAATTAAAAGTTTAAATTGGTTTCCATTTACAAAGAAAAAAAAAATTAAAACATGAAAAAGCACGGCTTGCCTTTTATATTAGCCTTCCGTTACTTCAATAGCTCTAAATAAAATCTAGCGCAACCAGAAGTCACCCAATGGCTAAACAGTCCGTCAGTAACTAGAATCTAGATAAATACAGCTTTTCTCAGATTCTGGCAGAAGTCAGGTAGAAGCATTAATGAACAAACAGCATCATTAAGATCATAGAAACAGAAAAGAAACCCATGATAACTCTAGAGGAGCTGCATAGATCGACAACTTGGGTCGGAAAATCTGAAAAATGGAAAACTATTAGTCGAACCTTCCACAAATCCGGTCTTTAATGGAAGAGTGATCAAAAGAAAACCCTTACTGAAAAGAAAGTCTGCATTTTGGTACATAGCAACCATGCAGAAAAAGGTGCTGTGGTCAGATGAGACCAGAACTGAACCTTACACCACGACCATGACATCCCAACATGGTAGTGGCGGTATCATTGTGAGAATACTTTTCCTAAACAGGGACAGAAAAGCTGGTCAGACCTGATGGGAAAATGGATGAAGCTAAGAACAGAGGTCCCAAAAGATATGAGATTGGGTGGAGGTCCAAGTTCCAGGAGGACAACGACCCCAACCATTCAGCCAAAGCCACAAAGGAATGGATTAGATCAGTGGTTGAAAGACTTTTTACAACAAGTACCACCTCAGTAAATACCAAGTTTTTCAAGTAGCACCATTTTTACTTAGAAGCTGAAACATCCAAATTTCACTTAAAAATAACAGAACGCTCCCGAACTGTCAAACCTCTGATTCAGGAAGTTGTGGGTTCTCATCAACTCTGACTTCAAAATCCAATAAGGCTGCCTTGAAACTATCGGATTAATAGCACTTTTGATAATTTGCATCTCATTAAATCTTTATCACAGTTATACAACCTCATTGAGTAAATATGCTGCTGTGATGTACAAAAGTACAAATACAAAGAAATATATAGATATTAAGTTGTACTGCTAAGAGTAATTAGCCTGATCAGTGAGCCCATAATCAGCAAATCCCACTGGTTTTCAAACTCGAAACCAGAACATAGTGAAGTTGGTTTGATGTTATTCCAAAATCCAAGCTCCAACTGGAAATGAATAGAACATAACGTGTAGCCATCATCATTTGTTCCTGTATTTACGGTCATCCACTTAATCACTTTGAGAATTGAGATTTGATCAAAGCATATTTATCTGCCAGAATGGCCCAGTCACAGTCCAAACTTAAATCCAAGACTTATGAAAGGGAAAATTCAAAAATAAGAATCAGCAAAGATGGCAGCCTCTAGATGGGCAAATCTGGTTGAGACATAACCTAAAAGACTTGCAGATGCAATTGAAGCAAAATGTGGCTCAATTAAGTAATGCCTACAAATACATGTCACATTTTTAACACTTTGTCCATAAAGTCTGAAAACCAAGTTTCATTTTCCTTCAACAATTATAGACTACTTTGTGATGGTCTATCACATAAAATCCCAAGAAAATGAAATATGTGTTTGTAAAGTGACAAAAAAGGGAAATAATTCTGGGGTAATGGATAGCTTACAAGTCCCTGTCTGTAAACAAAAATAGTGCAAAAACAATGGAAGAAGGAAAGCCCTTATATTACCCTGGAGGACAGACACAGCCTGATATGCACGGTGTATTCGGTGGGCACGTGAGGTTCAACATCAGGTTACGGCAGGTCGGTGCACAAGCCACGCCTCTGCTCTGCTCCGTGCAGCTGTGATACACTTTTCCCTCCGGACATTCTCCCACTTCTACGCTATCTGGTTCTGCAACATTCAGACACCCATACACTCAGCAAAATCATTGCACCAGTCGCTTAAAATATCAACAGCAGCTGCTAGTCATGAGAAACCATTTCCAACTTCAGAAATGAAGCTCTTGATTTCAACGAGCAGGATACAGTCTGGAAGGGCACTTTGTTGTTGGAACGAACAAGAGAAGGAGCTAAAGGGAGAGAGCAGAGGGGAGCAGAGAGATTACCTTTTTCTTCTGGCTCACACTCCATCTTCCCATTTCTGCACAGGCTGGTGAAGGAGACATGAGAGAGAAAGCGTCAAATGTTTGTGAAAAGGAATGATGTTATCAAACACAATCTCAGTTTGAGAGCTTTACGTCTCATATGACAATAACTCAAGCTTTTATTCCTTCTCAAATGAATCAAATCGTGTGTTTCGGAATGGCAGTGTGAAGTTAGGAGAGCAGGAGAAGAACGTTATAAATTTTAAGACCTAGACAGAGCAGCTGTGACCTACCAAGGGCCAGATGCACTGAAGGTCACTTCCCCTGGCTGCGACACACCACCCATGGAGTAGCAATGACACTGCGACCTGACGAGAAACTCATTGCATTATTTTGACGCTTTCTATGTTGACTTGCAGAAAAACGATTGATGAAAGCCTTTTTCAGTTGCGCTCAAAGCCACTTGTTTTGTAAGGATAAAATAGGAGATGCATCTTTCTTACAACTGCACACAGCGCCTGCGCACGTCGTCATAGTAACTGCTGTCTGGACAGCCGCAACCCTCTGCGCAGTCAGTCGGGTCGCAGGTCTCGGTGCTGGCAAGTGCACGACAGGATCGGCCACAGGATGACACACATGAGTGAAACAGCATTCCTCCAAGGCATGCAACTCCTAAACCAGCAACAGCCAACAAAAATCAGACAATAAAATATAACTGAAAGTTTTATTTATTTAACTAATTTCAGTAAAATAATGAACAGCTAAATAAAACCCCAAAATTCAGTTTCTCAGAAAATCATAAAACTCTAATAAAAATATTTTTAATATAGAAATGTTATGGCCTAGACAAGGCCATAAGGAATGACCTACAAAAGGTCATTCCTACAAAAAAAATAAAATAAGTTTTTAAAGCGTTCTGTATCTTAGCATATTAATGGGAAATTGAGTGGAAGAAAAAGATGTTGTAGAAAAGGGGCAAAAGCAGTAGGCATAACGGCAGCCTTGAGATGATTGTGAAATAAAGCCCATCCAAGAGTTTGGGGAAATTCACAAGATGGGGACTGCAGCTAGAGTTTGTGCTTCAAAAGCCACCAAACACAGAATACAATAAATGCGAATACATGGGCATTTATATTCATTGTGCTAAGCCACTGCTAAGTTATTTAGCATTTTATTTGAAGATGAGCGACACCAGATCTAAAAAGGAAGACGAGCTGAAGGCTGCAATTAAAGCAGCCTTGCCTTCCTTAACACCTCAGCAGATCCACAAGCTGATCGCTGTGATATTTTGCTGCAGTGATGTATTAATTCATGCAGAAGGAGCCCCAACCAATTATGGAGTGCATATACTTTATAGCACATCTAGGACATGTATGTTTTAAGTCTCTTTTATTTAGTTTTACGTAATATTAAATTTTTCTGAGATTTGAGTTTTCATTAGCTTTAAGCCATAATTATCAATATTAACACAAATAAAGACTTGAAATGACTCACTCTGGGGGTAATGATATAATATGTGTTTCACACCTTGTATTACTGAAATAAATTACCTTTTTGATGATATTTCTATTTACTGTGATGCATCTGCATAAATGATCTCAGGGTGCATATAAAAAGGTATTTTGACACACGTTCCATAAAACGGACGCTTACTTACCGCACTCAGAGACGTGCGATCTGAAATTAACGTCGACTCCATGTTTGGAGCAGAGGTAAGTGTAGTGAGCCAGCGCAGTGCACAGACAGCTGCTCCCACAGCGACAGGCCTGGTATCTGCACTGCTGCTGGTAGCTGATTGGACTGATGTGGCCATGACATGGAGCAAACAGACTCTCCAAAAGCACATCACACTGCGAAGCATAGTAAACTGGCACACAGGCAAAAAGATCACCATGGACTGATCGAGCCAGGACACTCAAGATCTAATGGTAAAATTCATTAAAATAATTACCGTTGTGCTGGTTCATCTCACATGGGTCTATAATGGGAAGATTAACTGGAGCGACACAAGCAGACGACACTTTCCAAGCATTAGCATGAAGCTGAGGAGTACCTTCTATCATCCCTGCTGGAGACCTGCAAGAAAACAGAAAAAGCTGTCAAAAAAAACACTTTCAACCTTTATGTTCGAGTGGAAGGAACCTGCTTACAGGAAATCGTCTCTTAGGTTTCCGTTAAAAGTTCCACAAAGTCCCAACGTTTGTCCACGCCACTGGCTGCTGAGCTGCAAATATACCCGCCCTCCTTGACCGTCATAATGCAGGCGTAAACCAATGCCAGCTTTCAGCTGTGTGAACACAGAGGTCAGTCTGTTCACCTCCACCGCATCTGTATATCCAGAGAAAATGGTGCAATTTTTAAAGTTATGTTCTCCAACGAAAAAATAAATATTTGAAATGCTTTTGTTCTAGAGTCCATTTGTGCTATAAACTATGAAGTATAATCATTTGTAGCCTCTACCATCAGCATAGGGCAGGGCCGGAGCTGGGTTGATACCAATTATCACCTCCCCCTCTCTTGTCAAGGTGATCTGATGATTCACATCTTCATCCAACACCACTGTCACTGACTGAATACACACCTGCTGCTGCCATTAAACAGAATTACAGAATACCCATCATGTCATGGAAATACACACAAAATACTAATACTGTACATCAACAGGGCATTGAATGATCAGTAATTAAAGGACAAAACAAAGGATAGTACATCTATTGCATTTTAAATTGTTAAAATAACTTTCACCCATCAATGTTTGCAGTGGTTGTCAGATCAGAAGAGGAGGTTTTCCGATATGTAAAAATCTATTTATTTACAGTGTCTTCCACAAGAATTCATATCATCTTACCTTTTTCATAGAGGTTAATACATTGTATGGGAATTTGATGTACCAGACAAACACAAAGTACAACATAAGTGTGAGGGGGAAGGAAAAATACTACATGGTTCCTTTTTTTTTTTTACATATTAGAATCTGAAAATTGTAGCATGCATTTGTGTTATCCCCCGGGGTTCAATGCTTTGTAGACCCACCATTTACTGCAATAGCAGCTGTAATCCAGCTTTACACATGAAAAGACTGAAATTCACCATTCTTTGCAAAATACCACAAGCTCGGTCAGATTGATGTGTCTGTAAACATAAACTTTCCAAAATTTCCCAACTTTAGGTCTGTTTCTAGATGTCCTGTTGAAAGGTCCTGCTGCCCCTGTTTCAAGTCTTTTGAAGCCTCTAACAGGTAGTCTTCCAGGGATAAAGTTTACTGAAACACTAAGCTTTCAGTTTTAGTTTGCAGTTATTCCAATTTCAGATGCTGCATTGAACAGTGCTCTGTGAGATGTCCGAAGCTGTGGGTATTGTTTTGTAATCTACCCCTGCTTTATGGTTCTCCAGCACTTTTTCCACAACATGTCTGCTTTGTTTTTTGGTCTTCATGATGCTGTTTGCTCACCAATATTCTCAAACAAATAAATGGAAGCTATGTACCAATTAAGTGGATTCTAAAGACTAGTAGTTTCTATGGATTTCTTTAAGGAGTACCAGCTTAAAGGGAATATAAACAAACTCCACAAGAAAACAAAATAACTAAAACTGTGAATCATCTTCCTTTCTCTTCACACTTATCCACTACTTTGTGTTGGTCTATCACAAAAAAATCTAATTAAAGACAATTTAATCTGTTGTGAAAATGTGAAAAGGTTTATGTAACATTTCTGAACACGTGTCTATCTGAAGGTAAACATATATCTTCAAACACAATAACTGTCAGTTTTGGAAACTGGTTTGAGTCTATAAGTAGAATAAAACCAAAGAGTGTCTGCAGAAAGACTGATTTAGGAAACAATATAAAGAGTCATTATGCACAAACTTAGATCAAATGATACAAAAACCCATTTCTTATAGCCGAGATAATTTCCACTGTGTCTGTAAAAAAAAAGTTCTGACGATAAAGCACAGGTGTGGAAGTGGATATTTGCTAACACAGAACTCTAGAAAAAAACAGGAAAAGAAAAACACTTTTTTTAAAATATATAAAACTATAAAACCTCAATCTAATCAGGCACCAGATCACCTGGGTATGTTTAGACCAAAGGTACAAGAAAAACAAACCCTTCAACCAAGAACAGCTAAGAAACAAAGCATGGTGGAGCATCTCAAAAAGGGTGCATTTAAAAATGAGATTAAAACAAGAAAAGACAGATACAAAAACAAATACCATGCAGTCTAACTTAAACGTAATGCTGTCACCATGACGATAACACTGACTCACTCAACGCCTGGATTATATTTCACGGCATTTTACTTCTGTCTGTGTAAGGAACAGGGTGCTACCTCTTCACAGGTGGTATACTGCAGCATGACGGTGAATTTGGTGCTGCCTCGGCTCTTTGCCAGCACATACTGACACGCCCCCGGCTGGAGAAACATCCTGCCATCAAACGTTGTCACAAACACGTCTCCTACGACTGAACACTCAGCTGTGACGTAAAAAAGAGACAAGGAGATTTTTCCACCTCCTTTAGTTATCTTCAATCGTGAAAAAAATAGGGCACCCCAAATTGAACAATACTGAAAGTTTCTAGCAATATAAATAAACAATAAAAGAAAAGAAAATACCTTATAAAATTTCCCTAAAATGTAATAAAGACATGTCATTTCTACATAAGAATAAATTAGGATTCTGCGACATTTAGTCCCACGTTAAATGGCTAACAAGAGCATTTTCAAGGATGTTTGCCCTGTTTAAACCTCTGAAATTATAGTTTAGTGTTCTCTTGAGTGTTGAAAAGATTGAACTTTATGTAGAATTACACAAACTATCTGAGGACTTCATAAAAAAAAGACAGTGGAGTCTGGTAAGGGATTCCGTAAAACAATTTCATATCAGCCAAAAAGCCCAGATTTGGCTGTTCAAGCAAGCTCACCCTGAAAGCAGAACACAAGATGCCTCCAAAAACCCTAAAATTTTCTCATGGCACCTAAAACAAGCTCTTGCTACCATTGGTATAAAGTGCATGTAACTACAATCAGAAAGAGACTGCACAAGTTTAACTTTCATGGGAGCTGTACAAGGAGGACACCTTCGCTCTCTAAGGAAAAAATTAAGGCCAGACAACAGTTTGCTGGAGAGAATATCATGAAGATGCTGCTGGGTGACCTGAAACAGGCTGAACATGCAGGTAAACCCTCAAACATCTAACAGCTGAAAGTGAGGAGAGGAGCGAAGTTTCCTCAAACTGATGTCTGAGCTGGTAGATGGCCACAAGAACAGTCTCAATAAAATTATTTCAAATAAAGTGTGTGGGCAAATACATATTAGAATGTAGGGTGTCCTAACTTTTTCCACAGCTAGAAAAGAAACTTTTGTTGACATCTTTTGTAGCTGCTCTTAACAAGGCTAACTTTTGTTTGATTTTGTTGTTTAAGTAATTCAATCAGTTTCCCTTCCAGAGATAAAAAAATGAAATTAGTCATTGATATGCAAACATTCCTTTATAAAGAACTAAATATTTATTAGGGTGTGCTAATTTTTATGTCCGTGTCATCTTTCCTAAAAAGGAGAGTCACCTGTGCAGTTATTCTCTGTGCAATTCCACACTCCTCCCATGCAAACACTGAAAACGAAAAACAGGTAATGAGCAGGTAAATTTTCTCATATGTTCAAACAGAACAGGGTTCATACATACCAAACACTGCAGCCCTGTTGAATCACTTGTCCTTGCACATATGATGTTCCATGATAAACACAAGGACACTGAGAAGCAGGAATGCATGTTCCGTTCTGTAAGATAAGACCTGTGTGCAGGGAGCACTTGAATTCAGTCATCTTGACTCATTTTAACAAAAATGGCTAACTATCTTCTTGTTTGGTTTAAATACCGTCGGGACAGTAGCAACCATCCAGACAGTGCAGGTTGGTTCCTAGACACTCTTTCTCAAATGTACAGGTGGGAGGACAACAACTGATACAGTCCCTATAAACAAAACTCTCCTCACAGCCGTCATCTGTGAAAGCAGAAAAGGAAAATTAAAAATTTAACATGAGAGCTGCCTTGACAACACAGACGCCTCTTTAACAGGTGTGCATGTGTGTGAAGAGCTGTGGGGGACCCTTACTACATGATGGAAAGCTGTCTCTCCACTCTCTTACAGGATATCCGACATGCGAGCAGGCTCTGGTGTATTCAACCAAAGCACGACAAAATGTTTCCTCATCATCGGACCTAAAAGAAGAAGAACATTTTTGGAAGAACGTGGTGCCTCAAATGGAAGACTATAATCAAACAAAAGTTTTGAATGTATACAGTTGTCTGCGATCATGTTACGACTTACCCACAGAGGTCAGAAACACAGCTGGCAACAAAGGGATTTGGGTCAATGTTTTCATGGCAGGACAGAAATGGAAAGAAAAGAAGAGCGCTGCATTTCTCGATGGCGTCCTGCAGGTTTGCCAAAAAATTAAAAGGTAGGAATGAACATAGGAAACAACACATCATTGCACATATACTGTAGTACCATGCAAAAGTTTATATACACTCGTCATGGGCATGAATATCAAATAAATGTTGGTGTTTTAATATTGCATTAGAACTGTTCTCTTTCCAGGGCGGAATGATTAGAGCTTCAATTTTGTTCAAAAACAAAAGCTGGGAGTACAAGTTGATTTAGGATCATTGTCTTTCTGGAACGTTTAATTGTGTCCAGGTTTTAACCATCTGACCCACAGGGTCACCCTTAAATGAAGTAAAATTGGTCAGGATGTTCAGTAACAACCAGCTGCCTTTATGAGCAAGCCAAAGTCCTTCTCAATAAAATTTTTAAGGTCAGATGAGACAAAGATAAAGCTCTTTGGCCACAATAACAAAACCTAAGCTTGGAAGACTCAATGTGAGACTTTAAAAATCTAAGACATCTATACAAACAATCATGCATGGTGGTGGCAGCATCATACTGAGGGTCAGTTTCACTCCCACTGAAACAATAATGGATGAGGAACATCTCCAAATTCTTCAACAAATCAGCAGCTAGATGGATGAACCTTGGACACAGTTGGGTGTTCTTAAAGGACAGTGATCCCAAACATACATCAAAACTGCTGTTGGAAAGGGTAAAGCAGGCAAACTGACATCAGTCCTTGGAAATTCATGGAATATGCTGAAAAGCCAAGTTTGTGTCAGGGAATCAGTCAATTTAAAATTGCTTTGCTGTTTCTGATAACAAGACAGGTCAAATATTAAGCCAGAAAGATGCCAAGACAACGGCTACAAAAAGCAGGTGGATTCTCTACAACTTGATGGAGACATTTACACAGTTATTATACATACAGGCTCAAATCCATTTGAGTCTGTATGTATAGTTTTGATCCTGTGTAGATTAGATAAAACCCACAAATATTTTCTTTTTTTCTTTCTGTCCAGGTTTTTGTTTTTAATAATGCTAAGTTGTCTGTTGAATCATTATTCCAACCTTGAAAAAGAACAGTTAAAATAAATAATTAAAATCCACAAATTAATGACACTCATGCAGATGAGCAGTGCATTTACATTTGGAACTTTATAACTGAAAAGTAAACTAAGTTTACAGTGCACAGCAAATGTAATCATGACATCTAATGTAACATGTCATTTTTAGCCAACTAGGCGTGGGCCGGTTACCTATATCATGCTTTAAAAACCACTTCGATTTTGCATCATACCATTTCTGCGATTGAAGTTATTTTCCTGAGAAGGCAGAGAAAGTGCTGGAGTGACAAGTTTTTTCCAAGTTTTTGGAGCATAGCTTCTCTGCGCTCGCCCCTCCCTCACCTCTTATGGCGCACTACCTCACATTGTTAGTTTGCAACAAAGATAGTCGGCTGTTTGGAGAGTCATGGTGCGGAGTATAAGGGAGCACCTTAATGCATTGCTATTATCAAGGTCAGGCTTTTTTTGAATGTGTAGTAGATAAGCTTAGTGCCAGAGCAGCATGTGTGATAGGCAACAGAGTGCATGCTAGTTAAGCAAGACTTTAGCCCACGTGAATAACCAGCTAATATCGACTTGTTAGGCTCGCAGTGTTATTCTAAAAAGAGCAAGAAGAGGTAATATTCTGCTCAATTAGCACATTTACCTAAAAATTTCTACAAAATTTAGCATGTGCTTATTATTATCATTTATATATTTTGCTCCAGTTTTCCATCTCTGGGTACATCTGTTTGAAAAAAACAACGATCCACTGTATCAGTTCACACTGATTACATAACGAAACATATTCAGCGGAAAAAAGATTGAGTCAACGTGCACATCCATGTTCTCAATATAACACTAAATAAATGTTACAGACAACATTACAACTGTTATCAATATGTATTTTATCATTACAATATCATTCTATTTTAAATTCAAAAATTAGGTTATACATTTTTGTTCAAATGTTTGTGTTAATACTGTGATACTGTTTGCTCAGGATTATCATATGATGAAAATCTCAGCCCATGGCCAAATCACATGTTTTCTTTTTGCCAATTTCCATAAAAAGGAAATGAAATGCATCATAACGAGAATTCAAATATGGAGCAGGAGCATTTTTTTTTATGGTTCTTACATCCATGTCTGACTCAGAATGGCAAGGACCATTAAAGTCAAGATCTACGGAGGGACAAGCTCTCTCATGAGGGAGGTCCACTGTCCAGCTGTTGGCAAACAGTGCAGGCTCATCTGTCCGAATGCCTTAAACAGAGTGAACACATGACAGTATGTTACCACCAGGCTCATATAAACAGATTACAAAATGATAAACAAGTACACTTTTATTTCTCATAAGTGAAAAACACAAGAAGTTAATTTAAACAAACTTGGCAATACAAGAACATTTACATACAGATTTTAGTATTTAGGCTTTGATCTCATTATTTTGGATAGCTTTCTGCCAAAACAGCAGAGATCATAATTAATATTACTGGCTAAATGAGTTTTCATGCTTCTTCCATGCCTTTATAAGAAAAGTGCCAGTTCTCGTCTTTCTGCTCTGATGTGTGCTAGTCCCACCCCTTTTATAACTGGCCAGAATCAGCGCTGAGTGTATAATAGCAATAATTGCGGTGAGTGGGTGCTGAGTGAAGAGAAAAAAGGATGAGGGGCCAGTTTGGCCAGTCTTACCGCGAGCAGTGTTGAGGTCATCACCAGCTATGTGGTTGAAGTTCCCACACAAGCCACAAGGGGTGCCCTGGTGCTCCTCGCTCATCTTCAGGTAGACGCCTGAGCCTCCATCCCAGGCCAAAGAGAAGCCAAACACACTCTTCACAAGCAAGTAATCAGCCAGTCGCTCAATAAACACCCCACCTACAGTCTGAGGCAAACTTAGCCTGACATTTCACAGACGCAGACAAAACGGAAGAGTTACAACGCAAGAGTTACAGAGTAAAACATTTATTTACTAGGTCAGTTTGTTCCCTTCACACCTGCGACCTCCCTGGTGGACCTGATATCCAGAGATATGGATCTCCTCCTCATTAGGGAAGAATAGACTGAGAGCTCTCGGACATGAATACACATTCCCCTCGCACGCTCTGCTGTTGTGAATCTGAGAAAGCAAGAAAGACAAGTGAAAGTAAAAGGGCATCTAAATGTATTAGATTATTATCAAAAACTTTATTTATTTTAGTTATACAAATAAAAAGGTGAAACTCATATTATAGAAATAGAATTATTATACTATTACAGATTATTTCTGTTACTTTTGATGATTATGTCTTGCATGTAATAAAAAACCAAAAACCAATGTTTTCTCAGAAAATTATACTATTATGTAAGATCCATAAAAGCACTTTATTAACACAGAAATGTCAGCCTACTGGTGTCCATGTACTGAACAGTGTACGGACTCGATACTGGATCAATGCACCATGGCATTGAGGCGATCAGTCTGTGGCTCTGCTGAGGTGTTATAAAAAGAGGATGTTGCTGAATAATGCTGGTTTTTGGCCTTACCCACACTGTGTATTCTGGTGTAGCTGAGTGGCAGTCCTGAGCCAGAATATAAGAGCAGGTTCCAGGGAAGTAGAAGTAGATTCCATCAAATGTTTCAAAGTGGTGTTGACCCCATGACCTGCAGATCCCATCTCTATCCTGGCCCTGGTTAGGTACTACCAGGAAAAAGGTTAAATTACTTTTGAAATAATTACAATAAAAATAAGCTTTTTTTTTTTTTTTACTAAACTGGCTGAAAGGGCAAACATATCTGATATCAGTTTTCATCTTCATATCTTTCATCATTTTGTGTTTAATTAAACTTATCATTTGAAAATGAATACCTGAATTTTCTAAAAGCCCATTGTTGCTGGAAAATCCCCACGGCTTGCTTTGCCAAGATGCTGCTCAAGACCCTTCCCAAAATCTGAGCATGGGTGGCGATTACAGTGAATAACATCCTGTAATTTTATCAGTGAGTGGCATTTCATGCACTCATCTGTGTCTCGATCAAAAAAGTATCCTAAGCATGTTAACTATTTTTAAGCTTGAAAATAATATTTAAATTAAGCTTTTACAATTTTTTTAAAATACTTGTTTTTTGCCAACCGTTTTCTCATAGGACACATCAGAACCACTTTATTAACCACTTTATGTCAAAACTATATTTTTTCATACCCAGATTTTTAGAATTCTCATTCTTTTTTTATCCAAGTACAAATATAAAAGATCTCGGCAGATATTTTGTAGGTTGTGAGGCTTTAAATGGATGGATAACTTTTAGAGAGCTCAGTTATGAAATAAAGTCTTCAACTGCAATTGTTTTTCCTTTTATCTTCCCTATGGGAATCTGGAACATACTTACATCAAATTTAAAGACTTTTTTCAGAATTTAGTACTTTGAAGTGAAAAATGTATTCACAACCTCATATATCCTGATAGACTACTACAGGACAGGAACATATATTCTGTTAAAAATGTAAAAACTAGAAACTCTGTCACTTATCCCTTGGCTGACCTTAGCTCCATACTCAATGGTCATATCTGTCTGTGGAAGTCTGTGAGAGTGGGTGTGTTTGAGCGGGGTTGGGATTTGTGTCAGCAAATAAGACCAGGAGACTAAGAAACATTTGCTAATTAAAACTGTAGTGTGTTCAGGTTATCAGTGTTCGGTAAACAACCGGAGTGTCGGAATCTGTTAAGCAAAGTGTATTACTCGCGAGAAAGAAATGAACATGAGCTGACACAAAAGGATGAAATGGACACATGCACATATGAGTAAATGACTTACTGATCTGGCAGCGGTCTCCCAATGCCTGAAACTGGGAACAGTCACACACACCGTCCTCCTGACACCAACCTCCATTAAGACAGCCACAATATTCTGAGACAGACGGACAATTTCAAATCCTTGCCTCACAGAGTTTTATATTTTATAAATGTGGAGTGATTATCTGGATCATATTTACCTGAAGATTCATCTCTTGCTGTGTAGTTGTGCAAAATGCTGCGTGAGAGTGTATTTTCTGACAGCAATGGCCTATATGTCTTTAAGACACACACACACAATAGACACTTAGATCATTTCCTGCAATAATTGTCAAGATCTAACAGCCTCGCTGACTCAGTACAACACCGGTTGTGCACCTGCTGCTGTAAGTTAAAAGTTGCATCAGACTGAGTGGGCGAAATGTGTATGGTTAGTGACTGTGTCTTGTTGGTTACAAAGATGGCTTTGTGTCGTATGAGGTGTTGTGCGCATGTGGGTGCCCTGACCTCCTCTGGTTCTCTTAGGTGTAGTGTACAAACCTCCTCCCCAAGGAGATCCCGTTTCCTCCGAAGTGCATTAGCCCTCCTGTGCACACACAAACATCCACATTACTGGGAAGAAACAGTCAGAGGGGAGACTTAAGTGCACTTTACACCACTTGAATCTGGACTCCAAACTGCTTTTCACAAAAACATCGCACACAAAAATTCAAGTTAACATTCAATCAGTCTCTGTCACACACATTGTCTAGATTGAGAGCATGCACTTATCAGGGTCATCCTATGACTTTGAATGAGAATAATTTGCGAAATTCACATTTCTCGCTTTCATTTACCTCTGTGATCTTCCCTCTGCCACTGAAAGTCGGCTCTGACCTCCTAAATAAAATGTCACAGCATCAGGATTAGAGTTTAGGGTTTAAAAGTTCTTAAAAAATGTGGTTCCTTTATAAATACAATCATGTTTGAAGCCATAAATGGGTTCACATGTTTTCAGGACAAACCAGTTTTGATCTTTACAATTAAAAAGTTTGCTAGTGTCAGAATTATTACTATCTTTGTCATATTTAGATTTAATCTTTTAATTTTACCAATACTTTCCTTCCAAAAGGAAGTAAAAGTATTGTTTTGGACTGCCCCAGCCACTGTCAGTCCAAATTTATAGAGAATCTGTGGAGGGAGCAAACAATTAGGGTAATGGCAAAGAGGCCTTCCAATCTCATAGACTTGGAGCAAAAAATTATTAACAAAAACGCTAAGTCATGCCAGAAGCATATCAACACTTATAAAAATGCGAGAAGGGAAACCCCTTCTTGTATTTTTGATGTTTTGATGTTTAACAAATAGCTGCTTTTCCATTGATTATTGAGAATTGGATTACTGGCCCATGCCTAGTTGCGATGTTGGCTAAAAAAAAGACAAGTTACATTAAATTTCATGATTACATTTGCTGTACACTGTAAACTTACTTTACTTTTCAGTTATATAGTTCCAAATGTAAATGCACTGCTCATCTGCAGGAGTGTCATTACTTTGTGGATTTTAATTATTCATTTTAACTGTTCTTTTTCAAAGTTGGAATAATGATGCAACAGACAAAAAGATTATCTTTTTTATTAATTACACCTCTTTTATCTTTTTGTAGGTTACTGTATCATTTTTTAACTGAAACAAACTTCTAAGTTGAATGATAACTTTAAATCAAAATTTGCAACAGACACAAATAATTTGGACTTAACTGTTTATGTCAGAAGAGAACAATAAGAGGAAGAAGGGGAAGCAGTTTTTTATGATCGGTGGTGATCTGACAGGTTGTTTCTAAATGAGATTTTGTTTTTTTTATTTTAAAGTAGTAAGAGATAAAACAGCCTTACATAGTAAAATAAGTTTAAACCATCAACATTGTTGTGGCCTAATTGCATTAAAGAATCTCGCATGTTCTTTGATGCCATTTTTGACAAGCAAAACTCTGACTTACCCACAACTAACAGCAAGTGGGAGACTGAAAACGATAGAAGAAGAAATCGTCTCACTGTGCACTTCACGTTCATCTCAGAGTCCGAAAGGAAGTCCCACCGAAACGTTAACGTGGCATCTCAGCTGTCCCGAGAGGAAAGGATTTGGGATATCTGGAAGCGGGATGAAGCCTGGCCGCACCTGTAAAACCTCCTGGAGGAGGCGACCGCCCCTCCCGAGGAAGATGACGAGCTGTTTGTCCACACCTGTGTGCGCAGGTGAGCCTGCAGTGAGCTCTGTTTCACCAGCACCCCCAGTGTGAGCCCACAGCTCTGCCTCTTCGTGATTTAGTAAGGGGGGCACGTTTTTTAGGAGGCCTTACCTGTCCGTGATTCTGTGACCAAAACACCAACAGAGCGGCGGTTTACCGATCTTGGACAGAATATAAACACTAACATTGAACTAGTATGTCGTGTAATAAAAACGTTCTTAGTTTAACCTCTCCTGTTAGCTAGACTGTTCTCATCTTTGTACGGGTGCATCCCATAAATTACCCAAAATTATGTTCTCTGGATAATTGGAATAATTTACAAAAACAATAAACTGCACGTCCACGTACTGTGCAGTCTGGCTAGGGCCAGAAATGGGGTGCATGAATATTGCATCAATGCAGCTGGAGAAAATCATCCTGTTGCTCCACTGAGGTGTTAAGCGAGGCAAGTTTGCTTTAACAGAGGCAAGATAGTTAGAAGGCAAATTTAGGCAAGTAAATAGTTTTGTAGCCATTTCCTGACTGGTGAAGATCAGGACACATCTGCTTTACATAAAGGGTATGTTTTCTTATTTTCGCCCCCATTTTGTTAATAAAGGAATGGCCCTCAATGTCAAATCATAGGGAAATAAACGTTTATGGGTTACTAATTAAAGATTCAATTTTTCAGAGTTTAACTTATCTTTTCTAGGAATGTAAATCAATTTGGAAGGACCTGCAGATGCTTCCTAACAACCTTACATGTTTCCTTATTCTAGTTATTTTATACTTTCATAAAATAATTTCCTTACATTCAGTCAATTTATGTTATAGTAATCGTTGTATTTATGAATTAGCGATCTTACCAAACATGGTTTATGAGGTTTTAATAGTTAGCACTTTGCTCCTTCTTGTGTTATAAACATTATACTTACATAGGCTACTGGAAGCTTTGGATTTTGGTGTTTTTTGTGACTGCACTTTTATGAGATATTAAAACACACACACACACACACACACACACACACACACACACACACATATATATATATATATATATATATATATATATATACATATATACTGTATGTGAAAGTAATTTGACATACATGTATGCTTAGATAGGCTGTGTGTGAATGTTTAATGCCCCTCTAAAGTATAACGGGCTGATATTAATAGCTTAATATTTAATGTAACTCACCATTTCAGTGTAATATAGACAGTTTTTACTAATCTGATGGAGCCTGCAGTGCACAAAAAGTTTTGATTAGAAATCAAGTAATCAAATTATTCAAAATTAAGGTAAGACATTGATGGGGCCATAAATATATGAGAATGCACAATATTTATTAAATATAACAAGTGTTTTGAATTAACCCTAACCCTAACCCTAATCAAATTATGCAAAGCAGCAAGATAAAATAAATGTCAAGCGATCACAGACGAATTGTGCTTTGTCTCCCTCTGCTGGTGATTTGTGTTTGGTGGTGTAGGATGTACAGAACAACCATATTACATTATCCTTTGGGTTTTATTGCACTTTACAGAGTCGTGTCGTTTTAAAATAATGTTAGTATATTTACTAATATTTTAACATAAATTGTTAATGAAAATATTTACATGGTTAATATAGCTAAACATTTGTATAGGGAAAATAGTAAAAAGGAAAGCTGGTAAATACACCTTAGGTAAATCTTTGATTTTCTTGCAAACTGGTTTATTTCTTCTTGGAAATTAATAACTTGACTTCATCCTCTGTTTTGAGGCTGTGCCACTGGGCTATTGGACGTCGTGGGTTGGCCAGCATGTCTGACCAGTGGCGTAGCTCTGTCCCGGTGCTGTTGCCACCCAGCAGCAACTTCCCAATGGCATCGTTCTTCCCAATCTTATCATAGTCCAGCACAGTCACGGCTATTTGCACCTTCTGCGAAAAAAAACCCATGCAGAAAAAAAGGATTAAAGATGGTCATAATCATGTGCATGTATGCTCAAGTACCTATTTTGTGTACCTCTATTTGTTCGGTTGGCACTTCAAAGCTGAATGACTCATTGTAGTAAGGGTTCAAAGTGTTTTTCTTGATAGTGGTTTTCTTTTTCTTCAGTCTTTTTCCATTCTGCATTAAGTGGATCTTCACGTATGGGTCTGGAAGAGAGAACAAGGGTGTTTTATGTTAAAGCAGCAGACCAAAAGCTTGGCATCAGCGCTGTAACTCTATCAATGAAAAGCAACATTAGTTGTAATGATTCCTTATTTATGGTCCAAATGAACTGAACTGATCCACACCAGCTACTTTAAACTTTAATGTATTATGGTGACAGGGATCAGAGATGACCGTAAGGTTCCTATGAAGTCTTAAAAAAAGTCTAGAAAAGTCTGTAATTGTAGTTTTTTCCCCAGTCCGAATAAGTATGGCAAAACATTTTCAGCCTTTATTTTTTTATTTCAGTTGGAAAAAGATAAAAATCTTAATTTCTGAAAAGGTTTATGTATAGATTATGACATTTATTTTTGTTTTGCTACAACTTCAACTTTGTTCATCTTATTGATCCATTGATTTTTTTGAGCTACTAGCATAGTAACACACAATTGTTTCAAAAAAGCAATTTCATTACTTTTTGGCCTATGGATTAGTTTATTTCTGGGCTTTAAATTGGACCCAAGGTTTTTGAACAGGGTTTAGATGCCAAACAAAGCACTGCACTTCCTATTTTCCAGAATTTTCTGATGTCATTGATCATAAACTGCTATTGAAAGGATTTTTTCTAAATATATTATATTTTAACTGATTTAAGTTTGTCCATATGCCAAAAAATAGTGTAGTAAAAAAGAAGAAAGAAAGAGAAGCTATTTTCAACATTGTGTTGTGTTATGATTTTGGGGGGACAAAAGAGCCAACCAGGTGAATGTTTTGAACTCAAAAAGCATTGTTTCCATAAAGGTCGTACAGACAAATCATGAAAATTGAATTGAAAATATGCAATTTTGAATGGAAAATCTGTATCATGTGGATTTGCAGTTTGGTTCACCTGATAATCCACCCACATCCATTTTTTTCAGGTTCTTGGCCTCCAGGACAACCACCGTCAGCTTCCCTGCAGTCGGTACAAACCTCAAGGACAAACATATGTCTCCAAGCCGCTCGCTCTGATACACAAACATGAAGACCATGTTGGAAGAATGTCTAATAAAGAGTTATGTTAATTTCATAGAATGGTCACAGTGAGTTGCTTCACAGCCGCTGAATTTCAAATAATTTGAAAAAGCACCCTTTTTGCCTGATAACAGTTTTGAAAACCCAGAGGCTTTTAATTATGCATCATTTTAACTCCTCTCTGTCTCTCTCGCTCTGAAGTTATCCTCCCACCTCCTCCTTCTCAGCCTTCTGCAGATCTCGCCACTCTTGCAGAGACTGGCTGAAGTCCACACTGCTCATTGGAATCTTGATGACCCCGATTGCGTCATGCTTTGAGAACCGGTCAAAGTCGTAAACAGTCATCACAAGCGTCTTTCCGCCCAGGTCTGTGTATGGTACCTTTAGAGGAGAACAAAACCTCGCAGACAGTTAAAGTGCTGTGAACAAGTATTTACACCCTTTCCTCTGTTTTTAGTGTTTCAGATCATTAGACAAATGTAATGTCTGAGAAAGATAACCGGAGTAAATATTAAATTGGTTTTTCAAATGACGATTGCATTTATTAAAAGAAAAAAAACCTATCAAAACAAACCTGGCCATATGTAAAAAAGTAATTGATCCCCACCCCACCCAGGTTAAATCATAAATCACAACTGTGATTAACAACATTTTTTGTAAATATGATTTCAATTTCTTAATCCACACCCAGGCCTAGAGATGTGCAGTCAAGAGATCACTTAAATAGATCCTGTCAAACAAGACGAAGTAGGCTGAAATAGATAAAAAAGAAACAAATCATGCCCTCATCTAAAGAAGACTAAAGACAGATGAGAAACATCAGTCAGTCTGGAAAGGGATAAGCCATTTCCAAGGCTTTCGGGCAAACAACTAGAGACATTGTACACAAGTGAAGAAAACATTGAACAGTGATTAAGGTTTCCAGCCTGCCAAAATTATACAAAGACAGCCTCAGCGACTCCTCCAGGAGGTCACAAAACAAACAAAACAACATCTAAAGCTCTTCAGGCCTCACCAGCCTCAGTTAAGGTCAGTGTTCATGATTCAACTATAAGGAAGAGACGGCTAAAATGGCATCATCGTAGAGTTCTAAGGCAAAAAAATAATCCTGATCCTGATTTTCCAAAAAAAAAGATTTTCATGATTCCCTTTGAGAAAATAAGACTGACAAGACAAGGAGGACACAAGTTTTTAGGTTTAGGGGCCAATTACTCTTTCACATAGGATCAGGTTGATTCGGAAAGCTTAATGACAACCTCATGTAAAAGCTAAATTTGGTATTTGCTCAGATCATCTGTGCCTATTATTAACATTTGTTAGATGATCCCAAACATTATGTTTGACAAAAAAGCAAAAACAGAAAACATCTGCTTGAGGCCAAATACTTCAGCTCTGTATTTACAAGCCGGTCCTTTTTATAGGCTGCCCATTCTACTGTTAAATTTACCTTAAATAAAAAGGTCTCATTGAAGTTTGGTTCCAGCGTCTTTCTGTGGACTTTGGTTTCAAACTTTTTCTTCTTGTCTGGGAGCAGGTAGAGCTTAACATAAGGGTCAGAACTACCTCCCACATCCATTGCAGGAAGCTCCGAAGCCTGCAGAATGCCGACCACCAGCTGAGTGTGACCACAGAGGACAGCAACAGAAATAAAGACATGGCTGATAAACAGCTGGCAGAGGGTTGTTAAAACATACTGAGCAGCTGCAGGAACTCACCGTGTTTTCCGTGAAGTTGTAGTCTAATGTGAAGTGAAGTCGGCCGAGCTTCTCGTCCTCCTTGGGGTCATGTTTTGGAAGCTCTGTTTCTTTGTCTGTTTCATCTTTTATGGGCTGCAGACAGACACGGATCCAAAGTAAGTGCTGAATATGCCTTTAAAGCATGCCCTGCCTTTAACCTGGTGAGGAAAAAGTTGGTGCTATTTTTCTGCACTAACCTATATAACAGTTTGTTTTTAAGACGTGACAGGCATCTGCTTCAAAACAACTTTTGTCACCTCACCTTAACTTTTAATTTAACATGAGCGATGAGGAGCATGTCCATTAGTCTTAGAGTGCACTGACAGTTTTACTCGTCCTGGGTGACCCAGATATTAGGACTGTGATACATTACAAGGACAATATGTCTGCAGGAGGTGACTATGTCCGTGAATGTGTCTGCTGTGCATGTGCATCTGTGGGATAGCTTACCTCATTGTAACCCCCATCCATTTCAGTGTCAAAACCTCCCTTGCTTTGCTCTTTTCCCCTTTTCTTGTCTTTTTCTTTTTCTTTGTCCTTGTCCTTTTTTATCAAGTACTTTTTCCAAATGCAAAGAACGAACGACAGCACCGTGCACAAACTGATGATGCAAAAGCCGGCTGCAGCCCAGGATGGTTCTATAAAATCACAAGCATAAAATACATGGGAGAGAAATATAATGCATTTGCATTTGGTCCAGTTTCGGTAATGTTATCTTTTTATTATTTTGTTAATTTTGTTTACAGTGCCTCCACATTTATTGGCACCCCTGGAAAAAATATGTAAAATGCCTCAAAACAAATTCACCTTTAGTTGCAGTAGAATAAACTCATACCTTCCATCCATTTTGTGAATTATAAAGTGGAGCAGACATCTGCCTGATTTGAATAGCAAGTTCTTCTGTCTTTTCCAGTTTTAAGAGTGCTTAAGAGAAACGTACGTGTCTATTACAAAATTTTATTCCACAAAGAAACAGGAATGTTCCTGGAAAAATTCAAAAAATAAAGTCTGGATTAAAAAGGCTTTAGTCATATTTACTTTACATGAATTCAAATCTTTCCACTCACTGAATAAATGTACTCAAATAAAAGGATGGATTTCATGGATTTCATGGATTTTATTTTAAGGCTTTTTTACAATTCGTTATTGTGGGAATGGAGGAAGCAATAAATGCGTAGGAAGTTGTGCAACAATTTTTGATCAGTTTAAATCTTTTACTGAATTTGTTAACGGGCACAATTTGCTGATTTTCTGTAGTTGATTTTTGCAGTTTTACAAGCCAAGTCTGTGTCAGTTTTTGCTTACTAAAACCTTTGATCAGCTTAAGTTTTCTCCTTTTTGTTCTAATCTACAACCACTCCATAAGCTGTTCTGAGATCTGGAAAACTAGGGTTAGTTCTGTCATACTAAAACCTTATACTCAAACAGAACTAGTATTCAAAATTCTGCCCAAATGTGGATTTATCAGACCACAAGACCTCTTTCTCTGTCTTTCTGCACCCAAGGCAAGTATCCATGGCTTTGTATTTATATAACACAGATGGCATTTATGGAAGAAGCAACAAACATATTAATTAATAATGGGTCTCCAAGGAACTCCTAGTCTCAAGTGTCTGTATTGATCACGGTCACATAATGTTTTCTCATGCTGTGCAGCTTCAGGGCTTGAAGGTCATGCACATGCAAACAGGGGTTTCCACTATTTGCCTTTACACTCTGAGACTTCCCCAGACTCCCTCAATCTTTCACTCTAGCAAACACTGTCTAAAACCTCAGAGTTGCTCATTTACACTCTATCCTGACACCCTAACCTTTTTATCTGCTAATAGTTTATTAAATAATTAGAAATCATTTCCAATGTTTCCAGAAAAGGGCGCAGTACATGCACACATTGGGCCTAATATAATTTGCCTAATGTGTCTATCAATCAATTATCACATCAAAACATCAAGTACATTGATGTTTTGCAAAGACGGAAAGTTTTCCACGAAGCACAAATCTTTTGATTATTTTCATTTGAATAACTAATATACAGCTATTTGAAAACAATCATATAGCAGCACCTCTGACCTAAGTCTCGACCGTGAGCACATCAGACTTGCTTTTGGTGTGTTCTATGTATAATGACTGCTTTACATTGTTAGGTAAATGCCTAGAAACGTTACATGAGCAACTGGGGAACTTTTTTTCCTGTATGATTTAAGATCTTAAAAAGAAATGTCATCTTTATAAGCAACTTTATGGAAAAGACAGAGAGCTTTGAAATGCCCTGTCCTCATAGACAGGGCCTACACTTAACATTAAAACTGAGCTGCATATTTAAATATCTACCCTCTGTAATTTGCATGTGTAAAAATGAAAATGCCCCCCTCCCCCAACCAGACAGACAGTTTGTGTTAGTTTTCATTATTTACCTGTTGATCATTATCTTCCCTCTTCTTGTCATAATCTATTCATTTCTCTGTGTTGTTTAGTGTCAGTTAGTTCTTGCCTGATTAGTTTTCCTTTTTAGCGTTGTTTCCTATTTGTCTTTTCTTCTCGTCTTAGTGTTTCTGTGTATCTCTGTTCAGCTTTACTCGTGTTCATGAGTCTCCCTCCCTCAGCTGCTCTGCCTGCCTTCTGCCTCAGCTGATCCACATATCCCACTGATTACTCACACCTGCATTCTATCCTTTCTCCACTCATCCCTCAGTATTTAGGCTCACCTGTAGTCATTGCTCCCCTCCGGATCCTCCTGTCTCACTCCCCGTCTAATGTGATTCTCCCTGTGTTCCTTGTCCTGCTCTTGTTGTGCCTTCCTTTAAGCTTTCTGTGTTCATCAGTAAATCATTATGTTCATCCAACATTCCTGTCTGCGCCTGGGTCCTCCTCCACAATCACACCTCCTGACACTATCACTCATTCCCTGCTCTTCCACCAACCCTTTAAAAATACAGCTGCACCATACATTTCCTATAATTTTGTTCTGGCATCTGATTTTGGTGTGCTACCCCCAGGCTTTGACAACAGTCAGCATGGTTCCACCCAAAATGTCTCTTTCTCCCAGGGATCCTCATCCTCTTTAACCCGGCCCTGTGTTTACGTATTGAATTAAATATTTACCACACTGCCAAAAAGGCAATAATCTCAAGTGGTTTTTTTTTTCAACAAGCACTGACATACAACAATGGTTTGAATTATGATTGAGGTTTAATGGAAGTCCATTCTGTGTCCAACTTACTGTGAATGCTCCGTAGTTCATTCATGAACTTGTTGGCACTTTGGATTCCAGTTTGGTTTTGGGCTGGAGTAGTTGCTGCATTTGGGATCTTAGTGGGGCTGAATGAGGTACTCTGTGCAGCTCGATGGCTCATTGTCGCTCAAAGTGACAGACGAGGGATTTAACTGTCAGAAAAATGGAAACAGAGCAAAAAGAGCTTCAACACAACTCTTCAACATCACCCTTCAAACTAAGCAGAAACTGCCTTAAAACAGCTTTGAATCTCATAAAGTGTGCAGTTTATTTAATGTAATTTGTAGAGCCCTTCAGAGCAAACCGCATGAAGTTTTCTTATAGTCTGTTGATCAAATATGTGATGCAATAATGTGCTTATAAGTGGAGTATGTACATACATTAGTGTCAAATAACTTCTCCTGTTTCTGCTGGCATTACAAAAACACTTGAACACAGGATATGAAAGCTGCTGTCTTTGCCAAAGCTGCTGAAATGCAGTTAAGGGAGTATGGATGAGGGGGGGGCGGAGGTGGTAGGGAGCGTGTGAAGCACCATGTGTTCCACGCTCAGCTGCCAGAGGTCAGAATCATGTGCCAAGGTCATGCCAGCGCAATAAATGATGCCAAAACCTGACTCCTGAGCACAGGAAATGTTTTTGGTTGTTTTTTTCAATTCTGCAGACATCACAAGTATTAAGTATCTGATGCTGAATCAGCACATCTATGCAGACACTGATCTCAGTTTATGCCTAACTTTTAAGCTCTTTTAGTGCTTTAAAGCAGTGATGAGGGACAGTAAACTCTACTTTTATCTAAGGCACAAATAATGGAGTTGGTTCTGATGCTAAACTGCATTTTTATAAAGATGCAATTTATACTATTAGCTCTGTAATTTCTGCATGAAATAAAAAAAATATATATATTAAAAACTTTATATAATTGACGTAACTGCACCTCCACTTCATTGTGGTGAAAATAATGCAAGTTTTCAGCTCATCTTTGGCAGTTTTATCAGGATTTTTTAAAGCCATTCTAATATTTGGTAAAGACATGCTGATATCTGATTAATGCATTTTTTAAACAAAATCTTTGAGTTTTCCTGCAAATACAGTTAAAATGTCTTTTCTAATGATGTAGAAATGGAAAAAATGAAGAAATGCATACCTGTTAAAAGATATCCCACTAGCAGATTTTTCTCTTCCTTTAAGATTTGAAGAGGAGGAGAGAAGGAACCAGAGAAGCAAAAAGAAGAGCGTGGATGTGTGGATCAGTTTGTTGCCCTCTAGTTCTACATCCCACCAGTCTTAAAACATCAAGCGAAGCAGAGCAGGTGTATGAAGCTGGAACAAGAGGCAACAACAGAGAGGGTGGGGCAAGATAGGGTTGAGGGTGTGTGTTTATTTGTGTGTATGTGTGTGTGTGGTTGTGAGAGATAGTAGGCTTTCTGTTGGGGCGAATGTGGTGTTTTTCTGTCCAATCAGGTCTCGTGAGAGCTGTGGTCTTCATTCCTGACACCCCACCTCCCGAGACCTCTTGTCCCATTCCTACAGGTCACCCTCACCGAGCCTCTGATGCATATTCATTAGTGTAGTGACACGGCTTTTTAAAGCTCGTTAGCATACTGAGAGATCAGCAGTAGAGGTCATTTACATTCATAGTGGACAGCTCTGTGTGTGTGTGTTAATGTGTACATCTGGCAGAAGCTGCAGAACTGTCTCGTATTGTCTATGTATAGATGATGCAGCCTGATTTAGAATCCTAGGATTTGGTTCCTGCTGTAACATAGGGATCAGGTTCCTGCTCTGTCCAGTTCACCTTGATGTTCCAGTGTTACTGTAGGGAAGAATGATACAAAAAGGGAGGAGACAGGTCGGGGGGGCTGACTGAGATACGTACACTCTCTGCATGTTCTTTACCATATTTTCTATAACTTAGCATGTCCTTTCTCTTTTCTGTCAAGTCTGCAGTGCATTTTATAATGGGAAAAGCTTTGAACATACACTTAGACATTTAAATATCTCTTTGATATATCTCTTATCCCAAAACATTACGTTTTGTTGTTCCAAATTATTTAGATTAAGAAAATATCTTTATTTAAATATCTGGAATTGAAAAGTGAATTTTGTGTGAAAAGTGTGTGAAAAGTTTGCATTGTATAAAATGTATTTTGTTTACTTTCTGCAAGGAAAGCAAAGAACTGCAACATCACACAACTGACTTTTGTAATAGGTCAGCATGTTGTGACAACAAATTATAGTTGATGTACCGTAAAAAGTCTTTATATCCCCTAAACTTTTTACATTCTGTCCCTTTTCCAGCATACATTTCAGGGGTTTCTATGATAGACCCAACACAAACTACCACATAATTGTAAGTGGTAGCACATGTATTCAGTATAACCTTGTAGAACTACCTTTTGCTGCAATTATATCTGTTTGCTTTGCACATCTAAAACTACAAACGTTGCCCATTCTTAGAAAAATAGCTCAAGTTCGGTGAGATTGAATGAATAGCATCTGTGAAAATTGACTTTCAAGCCTTGTCACCAATTTTAGCTCTGGCTTTATGTTTATGGTTGTTGTCCAGCTGGAAGGTAGCAGTCCTAGTTGTAAGTCTTTTTAAGCCTCTAATGTATTTTCTTCCAGGGTTGCCCAGTATTCAGCTTTGGCCATTTCTCTTTAACTGTGACCAGCTTCCCTGTTCCTGCTGAAGAGAAGCATCCCCATAGCATGATGCTGCCACTATCACGTTTCACTCTGGTGATGGTGTGTTCACTAAAGCACTTTCTTTTACATGTTAGCTGTGGCCACTATATGGCTTGTGGCAGACTGAACACAGTATTCGTTGCGTTGTTTTGACAATGTCAATATTTAGTGTCAATATCAACTTTATTTATACAGCACTTTAATCAAACAGAGGTTACACTAAAGTGCTGCACAGCAAAAGTACGGCACAACTATGAGAAATAAAATAAAACAATATTTTTGCCATTCTTCCATGAAGGCCAGAGTGCACAACTAATAGATCTTTTGTCTTGTCTGAGGTACATGGTAACCTCCTCCAGGGTTACCATGTACCTTATGGCTGCTTTACTGATTGATACTCATCTTGCCTGACCGATGAGTTTAGTTGGATGGCCCTTTCTTGGTAGGTCTGCAGTTGTGCCATACTCCTTCCTTTTTTGAATAATAGGCTGAACAGTGCATAGTGAGATGTTTTGAGCTTGGAGTATAGCTTTATAGGCTAAACCTGCTTCAAACTTCTCCACAATTTGATCAGTGTTCCTTACGAGGCTGTTTATTCACTAATATTCTCTAAAAAACCTCGGGGGCCTTTACAGTACAGCTGTATTTATACTGAGATTAAATTAGATACCTGTGGAGTCTACATACTAGTTAGGCGACTTCTGATGTAATTCAGTTGCAATTCAATTCACTTTTATTTATATAGTGCCAATTCACAACACATGTCGTCTCAAGGCACTTCACAAAGAGTTTGGAATGGTGCGGGGTTGTTGGGGAGGCTAGAATAAACTACTGAGTGTTAGAGTATGTGTAGGGGTAATAAGAAAAATAATAAACTGATAAAGTTTATCCATCTAGAGCCCACTGGTGGCCATTGTTATACTAAAAACCACAAGGATTGGGGGTACCTCTGTCAGACTGATTATAACACTCCTCCTGGATGAGCATGTAGAGACAGTGGACAGTCACTGGCGTTGACTTTGCAGCAATCCCTCATACTGAGCATGCATGTAGCAACAGTGGAGAGGAAAAACTCCCTTTTAACAGGAAGAAACCTCCAGCAGAACCAGGCTCAGTGTGAGCGGTAATCTGCCACGACCGACTGGGGGTTAGAGAGAACAGAGCAGAGACACAAAGTGAACAAAGAAGCACGGATCCAGGAGTACTTTCTATGGGAAGGAAAAGTAAATGTTAATGGATGTAGCTCCTTTAGTCGTTTCATCTAGAAAGAAAAAACAGATAAACTCTGAGCCAGTTTTCAAGGTTAGAGTCTGAAAGAGAGCACATATAATTAGTTACAGTAAAAGCTCAGTCAGTAACTACGTCTAGGAGAAAAATAGGGTTAAACACTGAAAGACAGGGCCAAGTGTATCATCTGTAGAAGGTGAGCATTAAGTTGTTGGCAGCAGAAGCTTGGATGATGCCCCTCTCCAGGAAGGTGTCACAGGTAGATACAAAGTCAGGCCAGGTGTAGCTTCTAGGAAGAGAAAAGAGAGAGAACATAAAGTTAAAAGATGAAATAACAGCTAATGTGCTGGATTTTATTTAGGGGTATCAGAATAAAGTGGGTTAAACACCAATGCACATCATGTTTTTCATATTTTAGTTGTAAAATATTTAGAAAACCATGTACAATTGTCCTTCCACCAAAAATGTACGCCCTACTTTACAATACTCAATCACACAAGTCTGAATAAAATAAAATAAAATGTGTTTTAACATGAAACATTCTAAGTTCAAGGGGTATGATTATGTTACAAGGCACTGCAAATACTGACAAAAATGAAGGCGCTACGTTAAAACCACCAATGAATGCAGATAACTAATAAATTAAATAGTAATTTCAAACAACTAATTGCTACACTATAAAAGGCTCTCCCTAAAAAGCTGCTGTGTTCCTCTATATAAACAAGGGAGCTGTAGGACTACTATAAATTCAGTACAGGTTTGCAGGACACCTGGATTTACACATTAGTAATGCTATTCTGCGTTCATTAAATGATATTCTAAAACGTACAGAAAATGTGCAAATACAGAACATAGCGACTTCACGAGTCACGCTGTACCTCATCAAGACGCTAGATGGCAACCATTTACTCTGAGATAAGCTTAATCAATCAAAGAGGAAGTCTTGTTTCTAGGCAACACGGGAAGCCTTCCTGTTGTACTGTAGTGTGAGTTTGTCATTCATTTTGTTTAGTTTTTCCCTGATATTGAGGGTTTGTCCATGTTTTTTTGCTGTAGTTTGTGTAATATAAGGTCGTTTATATCGCTTTTCTGTTGCTACATGTGAAGAGCTAGCTTCTAAATGCTACCATGTAGCCGTTTGGTTCTTTGTTGTTGTCGGGTTTTCATCATTCAAGCTAAACTGCAATAAATTACGCGCTTTTCGAGGCAGCAGGGTAACCTACTTAAACATTCGCCACGCCAATAGTCGTTTTTCGTTCTTTGCTGTGCCTTTGTTAATGTTAGACAAACACCGTGTTCTTTGTCGAACTAAGATCTCAATATTAAAACAAACGCGAGCAGATTTTACCCTTGTTCTTTTTTATTTATCGACAAATTGAGTAAAAAAAAAAACTCGTTAAAAATTGTATTTGTAATTGTAAAGCTACGTTTTTCTTCAGTCAAAAACAAAGGAACTATAATCCCTCAATATCTCAAAACTGCACATTGGCCTAGCTCTAAATCACATTGGTTAGCTCTAAATTATTCTGATCCATATTCTGTATAACACAAGTATTTCCTAGTAACTGATAATATAGTATGTTTTACATTTCAGAACGGCAGTACCTTGCCCTTTTATTGGTACGTTTGATAAAGATGAGTAAAAGAAATAAGTTCACCTTTGAGCAGCATGGTGGAACAATCATTAACACTGTTACCTTGCAGCAAGTGCTGGGTTTGAACCCTGACGGGACCCTTTGTTGTTGCATATTCTGCCCATCCAAGCGTGGACTCTTTCCGGTTCTGCCCACAGCCCAAAGACATGCATGTTAAATTACCTGATCTCTCTGGTTGCTTGTCCTGTGGTGCCCTTTAATGGCAACCTGTCAGGACCCCTGTGACCCTGAGTGGGTACGTATGGATGGAAGTTCATCTTTTATAGCAGAATATTCTTTCACAGAAAAGGTATCTGCAGTTCTCAGTGAGTTTTGGAGATTTTTTTTTTTACCACACCATCGTTGTCACTGCGACTGGTGGCAAGATAAAATTGGGTCCTTGTCCAGTCTTGTTTGGCAAGATGCTATTTTTGTTGCTATTTCTTAGGTCGTGAAGATCAACACACATCTGCCTCATATGAATGAACTGTACTCTCTCATTTTGGGGAGTTGCTGCGAGAAATGGGCATCAATGTCAAATCATATTTAAAGATTAGGGAAACTGGAAGTCATATATTGCAAATTTAAAGCTAATTGAAATACTGACTTACTTAAAAAAGCATGACATACACAAGGAAAAGGCTTCAGGTACATTCATTTTATACAAGTTGCGGTAGCAGTAATTGTGGCTCTGTTGATTTAGTAAAAGAGCAATTATTCATTTATGTTGTGAAATTTTCCCTCGTTGAATAAATGTGCTCATATTAAAGGTACTGTCAAATAGTGCTAGTGTGAGATTATGCCTCTGCAATGAAAAAGTCATTGATTTTAAAGCTTTTTACACATCTTGACCAGGGGTGCCAGACAATCTGTGGAGGGTTCTGTGTATGTATGCATGTATTTATTATAATATAATATAGTCTGGTGTGTTTCTTGTTTTTAGCTTTAGTCTGTGTCAATCTAAAATGCTAATGAAAAGTTACCTCATGAAGAAAACCCTCGTGCTGATTTAAAGTTTTTTTAATGACATCGTGTTTTTCTAACATCATTAGTCTCTGCTGCCTTTAGTATCTTCCCGTTCATCCTGATTTGTCCTACTACTGTCTCACTAAGGCGAAATTCAACTCCTACCAGAGTAATGCCCTCGAGTTTCCTTCCAGAGCTGGTAGATCGACTGTCTGGGAGGAAGTCCCAGATCCTTTAATTAAATCATGTCCCACAAACCGTTCTCAGCCCTACTCACTATATGTCGGCTTTGTTGTGATTTGTGCTGTACCCAGTGCAGATTTCTACTTGATCTGTTCTCTACATGTTGTGCTATATCTAAAAAAGACAACATTTTAAGGCTATCTTTATAGGCAAATCTGAATGTTTTTCCATTGATTTCCTGGAAAGCCCTTGCTCTGAGTTGTCTGACGTTGACTAATGTTTGACTGGATGCAAATCCAAGGTCTAAAAATATTTCCCTTTTTAAAGTTTTCAGTAAATACAACACATTCCAAGGTTTAAAGATGCTGGAGTTGGAGCACCTACACCTCACACACGTCGTCCAGTCGGTGTCTGCCCTGGAGTCCGTCGTCCTTCGCAGTTTTGGCCCTGAAGGAGGACAGGTGCTGTTCACTCGAGACACGGGACAGGTGATGTTGAGCCGCAGCGGAAAACGCATCCTCTCTGCACTACATCTGGAGCATCCATTGGCCAGGTAAGAACAAATACAATACATTTAAATATTTTTCGCCTTTTTTTTCATGTCAGTTCTTCTGCGATGTCATTTGGTTTCGTCTTTTTAGGATGGTGGTGGAGTGTGTTTGGAAGCACAGCACAATAACGGGTGATGGATCTAAAACCTTTGTCCTACTGCTTGCATCATTACTGCGAATGATTCATGCGTCAGCCACTAAGGAGCCTCATATGTCTCAGCCTTATAATTCCACAGAAACAACAGAAGCTGCCAGTGCCAGGCACTTGGCTGACAGGCTGCTAGATTTTGCACTGACAGAGTTGGACGCACTCATTGCACTGAATGTGCTGCCACATGGATTCTGTGTTTCATTAGAGGATTCCACAGGGAAAACAGAACAGAGTTTCCAAACCCTTCTGCTAACCTTTTTTAACACACGGCTTGGTAATGTGTATTGTGACTTTTTCAGGGACCTCATGTGTGAACTGCTCAGTCACTGGAAGATAAAAAATGACCAACCTTCATTCTCTCTTCGGTTTTTAAACAATAACTTCCCAGCGCTGCATACGCAAGTATCAGGATTCCCTGTCGGCTCCTCGCGTTTGATTAAGGGGCAGGTGATTCACAGAGATTTTGCTACACCGTGCTCGCAAGTGAACGAGCAGTCAGTTAAAGCTGTCGTTTTCAGTGGATACCTGCAGCCCAAATTACTCACTGCAGGGGATGTGCTTGAGTTGGGCTGTGGAAATAGAGCGACAGAGGACAGCAGTATTGTGCATTTTAGTTCCTGGACAGGAAGGTCACTGGAGGGCACAATTGCAACTCTGCAGAGTTTTGGTGTCTCTGTCCTTTTGTGTGCACTGAAACAGTCCCCTGCTGCCCTGGCTTTAGCAACACAAACAGGAATGTGCCTTGTGGAGTGTGTCAGTGAAGAAGATATTTCTCTCTTTGCCCAACTAAGTGGGGTAACACCCATCTCAGACTGCTGGAGGATTTGTCCAGAGGACATTGCAACACTGACTTTCTGTAAACCGATACTGCTTGGAGCCCACAGGTAGGTACACATATTTTATCTATAAAGTGCCCCATTGCACATAGAACCAGACCTTTTGAATGTTCTTTAACCATTTCACCAACCATAAAAAGTAATCTGAAGTGTTGTGTGCATTTGTTCTCATACTGTCTGAATTTATACCATCTACATACTAAATTTTTGGCTGCAGTTAAAGCTGCAAGTCTTTTCGGGTATGTCTTTACCAGCTTTGTGCATCTACATTTTTGGCCATTTTTTGCAAAATAGCCTAAGCCCAGTCAGACTGGATGAAAAGTGTTTGTGAACAGCAATCTTAAAGTCTTGACACAAATTCTCAATTGGATTTCAGTCTGGACTCTGACTGGACTGTTATGACACATGAATAAGCTTTGATTTACACCAGTCCATTGTAGTTCTGGTTGTATTTCTAGGGTCTCCGTACTCTTGGACGTTGACCCTTCACCCTAGTCTCAAGTCTTTTGTAGTCTCTAACAGGTTTTCTCCCAGTATTGCCCTGTATTTCGCTCTATTCATCTTCCATTGAACTCTGACCAGTTTCCGTCTCCCTACTGTAGAAAAATATTCCCACAGCAATATGCTGCCGAACATGTTACATGGTGTTTTTGGTTGGCGTGTAAGATTTCCCCTAGATATAGTGCCTTAAATGTTTGCCAGAAATTTTGTTTTTTGGTCTGATCTGTCCTGTTTCTTCTACATGTTTACTACGTTGGTCCATCTTTTAAAACTCCAATGGCATACATTGACATTTTGTGGATATAACAACGTAAAATATGAAAAGGCTTAAGGCGCTGTAGTCTACAGTACAACATTCTGATTAATAAGTGTGTTTTTTTTGTTTTTAACAGGTATGTTCATGTGGACTTCCATGATTCTGAAGAAAGGCTCAAAGTTAAACCCTGTAGCCTGGTGATATGTGCCCCAGGGGAAGGGCAAACTGATCAGTATGCATGTGCATTTCAAGATGCGATTCGAATGCTACTGACAGCATGGGAGCCCATGCACAAGAGTAACATAACAGCTCTAATGAGAACCTTTCCATCAAATAAATTCACGTCTGTACATAAAGACAATATGGGTGATGAAACGGCATACGCATCCTGCAGTACGAATCTCCATGAGACGTGTGTGATAGAGCCAGGTTGTGTATTACCTGCAGGTGGGACATTTGAGTTTCTGCTGCACCACGGCCTTCATCAATATGGACGCAGTTGCTCAGTTTCTGTTAACACAAGTGCAGTTGTTCCAGTTTCCCAGCTCTTGGCAAATGCCCTGTTGAGCTTGCCTCGGCATATTTACTCTCACAATCCAAAATTTTTCTTGCAGGCACAAACCAGGGTCATGGCCTTATTTCCAAAACAATCCCACACCGTGAGCTCAAGCGTTATACAGACTGAAGGCCTTCTTGAAGATGGTAAACTAAGCTTACACTCTTGTAAAAAGGGTAGCATGGCATTAAAACTTTTGGACTTAGGCCTTGAATCTGTCTCTTGTAAGTACCATCTGGTCCTGGCAGTGCTGCAGTGTCTCAAATGTCTACTTCGAGTGAACAAGGTGCTGAGGACACACACTGTTTTACACACAAAATCCCACAAACTCCTGAACGCTTGCTCAGAGAGCGCAGAGGATGAGGACGAAGACGAAGTTTTGTCCCTCTAAGAGGAAACCAGGAATTTAGTTTATCTTTAACAAAATGAATGATAGATGGATGGATAATTTGCACTTCGGTTATGTTTGTCAATCCTTGTTTTTCTTGATGTTCCATTGCAGTGTTGTCAGATCATTATGCTTTTGGTCTTTGTAGATTTATTAAATTTAAATAAAAAAATGAGAGTACTGTGTGGTGATGTTTATAGGCAAATAAATGAATTAAGGCAAGGTTTGGCCAGATCAATAAATGGAAAAAATCTTGTAATCTCACATTGTACAGAATACAGTGACATGAAAATGATTTGGCCCCATTCTAGTGTTTTGTCACAGTTTTTACGAATCATTAAAATAATTTTAATATTAAATATAACTAGACTAAATACAAAAGTAATGATTTCGTATTTTAAAGGACAAAAGCTATCCAAAACCAACATTACCCAATGGAAAACATAAATCCCACCAATATGTCCAATAGCTGATTGTGTCAATCATGGCGGCAACAAGTGCCATCGTTATCAGTTATCACATCGTATGTGATAACTGACGCTTTTTCTTAGCGGAGGAATTTTGGCACACTCATCTTTGCCGAATTTTTTTTTTGATTCAGCCACATGGGTGTTATTGAAGTATGAACAGTCTGTTTAACGTTGTGCCACAACATCTCAATCAGATTTCAGTCAGAGGTTTGATTAGACCACTCCAAAGCCTTAATCGCGATGTTTGGGTTGCAAACTGATGGCCGAACATACGTCTGTAGGACTGTCTTCTAGAGAGCCGAATTCATGGTCCCTCCTGTTAAGGCCAGTCATCCAGGTCCTGAAAAAGCAAAGACCTATAGACTATATGGTTGACTGTTGGCAGGATGTTCTTTTTCTAAAATACTGCGTTAGTGTTATATCAGAAGTAAAGACCCGCAAGTTTCACTTGTGTCTCGTTTCTTCACAGAATATTTTGGTCCTGACTTGTTTTTTATAGTTGAATAATGAACTGAGGTAAGCAATGTCTGTACTGGGTTGTATATTGTTATGGTTCCTTAATGATTCCAGGGTCGTAAAGTCTTTCTTGAAATTATTTTGGAGGCTAGCCTCTCCTGGGAAGGTTCACCACTTTTCCATGCTTGCTCCGTTTGTAGAGAAAGTGTCTCCGACTGTGGTTCGCTGGATACCCAAAGTCTTAGAAATGTCGTAACCCTTTCCAGACTGACAGATGTTAATTAATTTGTTTTTCAGCTGAGTTTCTTAAGACCAAGGCTAGATGTGTTGCTTTTTGATATAGTGTAACCCACTTCATGATGCTCGGCAGGTTCTGTTTAAGTAATGTCTTGATTTTACAGGCCTTGCAGTTACCAAACCTCGGCGTGGGTAGTGAATTTGAACTGAAAAGTGTGTTAAATCACACTTAATTCAAGACTGAGCAAGAAGGCAGCTATGTTTTCATATAAGGCCAAGTTGGTTTGCCTTCTTCTCTTAATAAATTAAATCATTTGAAAACTTCATTTTGCATTTATTCAGATTTTCCTTGATAATAAAATGTGCTTGATGACCTAAAATATCTAGGTGTGACAAAATAGCAAAAGCAGAATTAATCTTTTTCAGAGCACTACATGACTATGGAGTGATTTACTCTTGGGAACAGCTAAATGCTGATGTTTTTTTGCTTCATCTTTCCAATATTTGTTTTCCAAAATGCCTCTTTCTTATCTTTGTTTTCCTGCCATATTTGAGCAGCACTGTTTGGTGTGCATAAAAGGAACTTGGCCTTACAAATAGTTGCACTTCTTTTTGCAATCAGCCTTATCGGCATAGTGGAAGTTTGGCATTTTAGAGGTCAGCCCAACCCAACTTTCAACAACCAAATCATAGTCTGTTTCCTTGTGCTGTAATCAGAGAAAAGCTAATGTTATTTTCACCTCGTGTTTTTGGCAGAAAATGTGAGTCATCTGGATATTAAATAGACTCCCAATCTATTACACAGCCCTCTGTTTACTGTAACTTCTGCATCCTTAGTGTTAGAGGCTCATTTTTCACAACTTAATTAAAACAAAGTGACTCAGAATCAAAGGCAGCTCTTTTCTTTGTTTCTGATCTCCATGAGTCAGAGTTGATTGTCACCAAAATCAAAGCAGGAAAAGATGGGGGGGTGGGGGATGTTTTGTTCCTCTGCACACTAGGGAACAAACCAAAAGTATTTTTTTCAGTCGTATCAGGACACCTCATTCCTTCTAACGCTGGCACACCATTTTGTAGTTCACACCAGGTAAACTCAGTCAAATAGTAAATCATTCAGTTGCGATATTTTTGATCTGGAAAAAGTATGGAATTGGATTTCACTATTTTCCTGCTCTGGAAAAGTATAGAACAGGCTAATAGGCTTGAATAATATTGGTATTGCTAGACCTTATTCTTTTTCCTATTATCTAAAAGTTGTGTCCTTCCTTCTTTTTGTTCTTAATTTTTGTCCCATGTGCTTCCTGCAATCCCTTTGTGTCTATCATTTCTTACATCCTTGTGCCCTTCTTACCTTCCTTTCTTTCTTGTGTCCTTTATTCCTTTGTTCCCTCCTTTATTGTGCCCATCCTTTTTTTGCTTATCTCTGTCCTTCCTTTCTTATGCCCTTCTGTCCACCCTCCCTCTTGTCCTTCCTTCCTTCTGTCCCTCTTTTCCTTATGGTGTCTTCCTAAATGTCCTGTGCCATTCTAGCCTTGCATTATATGCCCTAACAATTTTTCTCTTCCTACCTTCCCTCCTTTTTGTTTCCCTTTTTTCTGTCCCTCTTTTGGTCCTGGTTCCTTCCAGTTTCTCGTTTTTACAGATTACATATTTAAAGCATGTGCACTGTAGAAATATTTGCTAAAGGTATATAGTAAACTTTTAAAATGAACACAAACTGTGGAACTGTGGAAAGACAAGTCTGGAAAGTATGGGATGTTAAATGTTTAGAAAACCTGATTAGGTGCAACCTATGAAAAGGCCAAGTTAAAAAGGAAACCTTCACAGTCAGTGTCTGTCTGGAATTTGTGTATGTGAGTCCAGGACAGATCTCAAAATCCTCAAGTTCAACTTGAACCACTTTAATTTATTTGGCTCTTGTTAACCTTTGACATAGTGTAACATAGTGCACAGTGTGTAAATGAAATCTTTCTATCAAACCAAGAGGACACTGCAACATACTTAATAAAACCGCATGTGCCATATACACACCAAACATCAGAAATCTTACAAATAAAAAAAAACATACAAAATGTGAAAAAAATTAAAAGGCGTTTCAAACAAGGGCAAATGACAAAATAAATGCTAGAAACAAATGCAACTTTAAATGTTACTGTAATGCCAAGCTTGGCATTCATTGGGCTGGCAGCCATGCGTAGTTTTATTGCAGCCATCATTAGTTTACTGCCGTTCTGCACTGAAGTGGTGGTGTTTACCATTTCCATTAGTTGGAGATCCAAAGCAATTTTAATCAAAATCAATATCATCAATACACACTGACATGCTGTTTCGCTTAGATAGTTAGAAGCTCACAAATGCCGATTTCAGTCTATATCCACAAATTGACACATTTCAGTACTACACTGCCAAAGAAGCAGATGGCACCCACTCTATACAAGGGCATGGTGACGACATCACATCTATCCCAGGAGTAAAGTCATAGCTGAAGTACTGATATACTGTAGAGAGCACGTGAAGATATGTTGAAACATAAGCTCTGTCTTATGAGGTAACCTCATCTGGCATCTGTCTAGCTTTGGTCTCATTTGGGTAAATGTTTTATGGATCTAAACAGAATAAATAGCTAACAAACAAGCAAGCATTCTGCCAAAATCTGTTACCTGGCAAAATTCTGACCCTTTCTTTTTGGGCCAATTTGATAAATTGAACCTAATGTAATGTTTTTAATACATTTATCTCAGTCAATGTTGGTTTTCTAAATTTCTAGGTGTTAAAAATTATTTAGCTTAATGCTGGAACTTGATAATTATTTTGTCAGAAAAGCCAGTCTGTAACATAAAAATAAAAAATAGACCTGGGGCTTAGTATGAAGGGTTTTGGGCATACATTATGCTCTGTGGTAGCACTATTTGTAAAACTGTGTGCATAAATAACCCAGATCAACCAAATTTCAGTGCATCGTACCTCACGTTTTCTACAGTCAGAATTATGTTCAGCCTTGCTAGCTCTCTTTAAACAAGCAGTGATTTATTTTTGCTGGCAGTGGACAGTCGGTTAACTCTGAGAATGACATCATGCAACAATAACAATAACTTCCAGTGGGTGTCACACCACCTCCCGAGATTTCCTGATGGCACAGCACAGGAGCATGCTAAAGATCAACCCGAACACCTATTGGAGAGACAAACAGGGGATATTACTGGTGTTTAAATTGATGCATTTTAGCAATCTGTTTCTCTTCCTAGGGTAAGTATCCGCTACCTTTGCAATACTCAGAAACATTTTGCTCACTCTCATACCAACTAAAAATAGTCTAGAACTGCAAAAAAGCCATAAAGTAAAGATGCGATCTAGAGACATATATTTTTTGGCTATTCTTTGCAGAACACCTGAATCTCTGTCAGACTGGATGGAAAGAATGTGACAATATTTGTGTGTCTGTGAATGGCTGTATGTTTAATGTCATTTTCCTGCAGGAAGGTAAGCCTCCAACCCTGCCTTAAGTCTTTCCTCTGCCCACAATCAGTTTCCCTGTTTTCTGTTGAAGAAAAGCATACCCACAACATAATGCTGCCACTACCAAGTTTCACACTCGGCATGGTGTATTAAACGTGAGGGTCAGTGTTAGTTTTCTGACACATGTTTGTCTCTTGCATGTGAACCAAAAGGTCTATCTGACCAGAGCAGATGTTTTCTGTGTCCCCTACATTACCAAATGCAAAGGGACCTTCTTTAGGCTTTCTTCTTCTTTTTCCATAAAGGTCTCACACCTAACACTTGCCCTGCCAATGGATTAACTCAACTGGGCAGGGGTTTTCTGCAGCACATCCAAAGTTAACTTTCACCTCTTGACTGCTTCTCTGATTGATACTCTTCCTGCCCAGCCTGTCTGTTTAGGTGGACGGCCAGGTCTTTGTAGGTTTTTCAGTTGTGTCATACTCTTTTCATTTGTGCTCTGTGAGAAATTTTAAGCTTGAAATATTGTTTTATACCTCTGTTTTAGCTTCTCAACTGACCTTTCTGATGTACTCCTTAATCTTCATGAAGCTGTTTGAACAATAATGCTTTTAAACACACATCTGAGGCTTTCGCAGAACAGCTGTATTCATACTAAGGTAAAATTACACATTCTTGCATGTATTTACTAATTAGGTGGCCTCCGAAGACATCTAGTTTGCTGGATTTTATTTAGGACAACAACTAAGGAGGCTGAACATAAATGCAAGCCACACTTTTTAAAGTTGTATTTGGAAAAGAAATAAAACTATTTATCTCTTCCTTTACATGCTACTTTGTAATGGTTCTCCACAAAAACCTGAGAAAGTTTGTGGGGTGACAAAATGTTCAATTGGTTCGAGTGATACTTTTGCAAGCCACTATAAACTAAACACAACTACGAAGACCTCTTTCACTTTCCATATAATTGGAAAAACTACTTTGAAATATATTAAATAAAAGCTACTCTTCCCTAAAGCTGCTATATAAAAGCTTCAGTCAAAACAACAGATGGCCAATGCATAGGGACCCCTGAGCCATGAATTGCAGACCTCCACCCTTCTGAAACAAGTGACTGAAATCTGATTGGTCAAGACTGTATGCCAGCTGCACACTCACCATAACAACTCCAATGGTGATTCCTACTCCTCCAATAATGTGTAACTTAGAGTCAAACACCTCGTCGATGGCATCAGGACAGCTCTGCAACAGATAAGCGTAACTAATTTCCCTTTCTTTACGCTCAACAGTGGAGATGTACAGATAAAAATAACAGACTGCCAGAGCAAACCCTTGTAAACAGTGGTTGTCATAGTAGCAATGCATGGGCAGTCATAACACACATAACAGTCACAACTGTGACTTCATGGAAGTGTCAAGTGATTACAGACATAAAACATTTGTTGGAATAATTTTAGTCATGGTTGTACCTTCATAATGAACCTGTCAAGTGATTCTGCATGGGGACAAAGGTCTGGTTCAGTTTCTTTTGTGATACCCTTTGGGCCGCAGCAGTTCAACTGGAAATAGGCGAATAACATAATTAGTCTGTGTTTTAAAGAAATACTCCAACATACTGGCTTGTTCTTTAGTTCTCAAAATCTTAGAGTCACAGGGATGTTCCCACCCAAGCTGAGCTAAGGTTATGTTGGATGAATGTAACATTTCTAGCTTCTGTAGCAGCATTTCCATATTTATACAAAGCTGTGCAAACTTTCTCGCAGATTAAGCTCCACGCTTTACAAAGAGTAAAGACATGACACGGATGCAGTATGCACTCATCAAAGTTAGATGAACATTTAGTTGCTTTTAAAATTCTCCCTGTGATGAATTACTATTGGATCAAATGACTGTCAGTAAAGAAGCAGTAGTAATGTCCAAGATGTCTCACCCCGTTTTGGATCAAACGCAGTGTCTCTTTGAGACGCTCATCTCTTGTTTTTTTGTATTCATCGTATGTCTGTCTGTAGAACGCACTGATGTCATTCACCACCTGCAACACAACAACAAGCATGGAGAAGAAAAAATTACATAACTTAAGCCCCACAATTTATTTTTCATAATGCCTTTAAAATAATTTATATAATGTTAAGCACTTTGTTTATTTCATCTTTCTTATTTTGTGACATGGTTTCCTAAGGTTCTCTCTTTTATAGGTATAACTAAAATAGAATAAATACAAGAATCTTAAATTAGAGTATCATGCTCGTGCTCGTCGTCTTCCGCTTTATCCGGGACCAGGTCGTGGGGGCAGCAGACTCAGCAGAGACACCCAGACTTCCCTCTCTCCAGACACCTCCTCAGCTCCTCCGGGGGGAGCAGGAGGTAGTACTCCGCACTACCACTTGGCCCATAGGCCGAAACGAAAGGCGCAAGGATGCAAACCTCTCATCCACTGGGGTAAACCCCAACATGAGACGGCTCAGCTGGGGGGCAACAAACAAACCCCCCCAGCCCGCCGCCTCTCCCCGTGGGCCACTCCAGAGTAGAAGAGAGTCCAGCCCCTCTCAGGGGAGATGGGTTCCAGAGCCCACGCTGTGCGTGGAGGTGAGCCCGACTGTTTCTAGTCCATATCTCTCGACCTCCCGCACAAGCTCAGGCTCGTGATGGTGTCATTCCACGTCCCTAGAGCCAGCCTAAGCATCCAGGGATCGGGCCCCCGAGGTCTCCACCTTCGTCTGCCGCCTAATCCTCTTTGCACCGGTCCCTCATGGTTCCCCCTGCAGGTGGTGGGCCCACTGGGGGGTGGCCTCGGGTCTCTCTTTCGGGCTTGGCCCGGCCGGGTCCCGCTAGGAGCAACCCAGCCACCAGACGCTCTACGGCGGGTCCCGACCCGAGGCCTAGCTCCAGGGTGGGACCCCGGCTCCGCCGTACCGGGCGACATCATGTGCCTCGATGTTTTAGTCCTCATGAGGGTGTCTTGAACCACTCTTTGTCTGACCCGTCACCTAGAGGTGTTTGCCATGGGAGACCCTACCAGGGGCATTTAAGCCCCAGACAACATAGCCTCTAGGATCATTCAAACACTCAAACCCCTCCACCATGTTAAGGTGGTGGTTCAAGGAGGGGAAGAGTATCGTTGAAAAGCTAATTTATTTTTGTAATTAACCTTAAAATTGAAACTCATAGTGTATAGATTTATTACACACACAGAGATATATTTTTAACATTTGTTCCTGCAAATTTAGATGATTAAGGCTTATAGTTAATGAAAACCTAAAATTCACCTCCCTTAGAAAATGTGATTCTTACATTCTTGCATAATTATTTTTAACTCAGAAAGGTAAGCCTGCTGAAAAGTATGCCCCCGTACTTCAGTAAAGAAGTACTCATATTTGGTTGGGGCAGTGTGGCATGAAGTAGATCAACCTGTTTCTCTGCTGATGTGTTAATGTAGCCCAGGTTGCTTTTGCTGCAGCTTTCAGCTTGTTTGCATTGTTGGGTCTTGTGTCTCTCATCTTCTTCTTGACAAAATCCCAGTTCTCTGTAGGGTTTAGATCAAGCAAATTTTCTGTCCACTCGAGCTTAGTGGCCATGATCGTTAAAACAGGTATTGGTACAGTGGCAACGTGAGCAGGTACCATGTTTTTCTAGGAAATGAAATCAGCATATCAATAAAGCTTGTCAGCAGAGGGAAGCATGAAGTGTACTAAAGTTCCCTGGTAGTCAGTTACATTGACTTTAAACCTGATAAAACACAGTGGACCAACACCAGATGATGGCATACCTCTCCAATTCATCACTGACTGTGGAAACTTCACACTGGATCTCAAGAAACTATCTCCATATGCTGGCACCTTGATTTCCAAACAAATTGGGAGATTTACTTTCATCTGAAATGAGGAGTTAGGACCACTGAGTAACAGTTCAGTCCTTTTCTCCTTTGCCCTAGTAAGACATTTCTGATGCTGTATGAGGTTAGTGGCTTAACAAACGGAGTGTGACAGATATACCCCATGTACTGGAAACATCTGTGGGTGGTGGCTCTTGAAGCACTGTCTCCAGCAGCACTCCATACATTGTGAATCACCCCAAAACCTTTGAATGGGTTTCGTCACAATATTTTAAAGACCACCTGTTCAATGTGCACCTTTTTCTGCAGCATGTTTTCCTTCTACTCAATTTCCCATTAATATGAGATTATATTCATGCATCACCAAGGACCATGTTGGAAATAAGTGTTTAGGTATACTTTTATTTGTTCTCCTTTGGTTTCTGATATTTAATTGTACTTTTACCCCAAATGAAGTTCTAGCATTCAATCAGCGGGTTGCTGCATGGATACAGCAGCCAGCTTCTTTAGCCATCAGCGTTTTTTGGCCTAACCTCCTTGTTGAGGGTGTCAGTGACTGCTGGACAACTGTAAAGTCAGCAGTCTTCCTGTTTTGTGGGCCATAACATAACACATCTGCATTAGAAATAATTCTGCATTGGTTTTATCTAATATTCCAATTTTCTGGGAAAGTAAATTTGGGGTTTAATTTGCAGGAACCCATAATCATCCAAATAAACAGAATGAAATACTTGAAATAGATCCATGGGTCTGATGTGAATCTATATAATGTGTGAGTTTAACTTTTTGAACTGAACTACTGAAATAAATTAAGTTTTTAATGATATCCTAATGTACTGAATGTGAAGTGCTTCCCATTTTTGTTATTCTCTATTCAAGCATCATGGCGTCCATATTGAGAACACATAATAATTAGTTTACCTTGGTCTGGTTTGAAAATCCCCAGATTCCAGCTGCTATCTCAATGGCAAATATGATCAGCAGGAAGAAGAAGAACTGCATAGAGAAATACAAAATAAATTCAGCTGATAATTCCCTACAGGAATGCTTGTGTGCAAATGTGCGAAATGCAAGGTCAGGGGAGTGTAGCCAAACACAGTTTTTATTGGCCCCTCCCCCAGGAAGATTTAGTGTAAGCAGATTATGGCCAGACTGGGCAGGATGGGGGGAGAAAATGCTGAAAATGTAGACACTCCCTTGTGGCCTTGAGGCCGTTCAGCAAATGATAAAAGCAGACAGCTCATATTTTAAATAGGGAGTTCACAAGCTATTGATACTTAAGTGAATTTAAATGAAAAAGAATATATAAAATCCAACATGGATATAAATGTCTATGAACATGTGTATCTTCAAATATTGTTTGAATGCCCTGGTATTTTATTTATTTATTTATTTATTTTAATTAATGCCATGGTATTTTAATTAGTTACGGAATAGGAAAGTAGAAATGTTTATGCTTCTTTTTTCTTGAGTAACAAGTATCTCATCAGCTCACCTTCACCCAAGCATGACAGATAGCGTTCTATAGCAATCTAACACTATATGACTGGACTTATGCACAATATGGAAAATAAACAAATAGAAATACATTCACATGATTAACAAACAACTTGGAAAATATCCAGTATACTAGGTGTCCAATATACCCTTAGGGACAGATAGAACAAGTATAATAAGTTACAAACCAGCCCGAGCATCCATGGTGACTCCTGGATTGCTCCACAACATCCCAGGAAGCCCACCACCATCATAAGCACTCCAGCTCCAATTAGGATATAAACACCTACACAAAAAATAACATACAACAATACATATATCAGCTCACATAATGTAAACTTTAAATGATAATGGAAGGCATGGCTGATGTCTTACCTGTGTAAAACACATATGGAGAATCTGGTCCTTCAAACAGGGCTTTGGTTTTTGAGTCCAGTCTCAGCCAAAGACCTATAGCCATTACAGCAGTGCCTGCAAGCTAAGACACATAACATGCCCTAGTTTACACAATGCTACAATTAGCACTAAATAAACACTATGCTTTCCTCAATGTTAGCTTTTTAATTTATTGGTTAAATCCATATTTATGCACAATAAGCTCCAACCTGTGTAAGCAGCTCCTCTTAAATCTGCACAGACATGCTCCTCTAAAGTCTGTCTCATTCTCTATTTTTACTTTTTAGGCTTAAGGAATGTTTTTGCAGTGGTGATTTACAGGTATGCATAAACATTTGATTCCTAACTTATCGCACATATTTAATGAACGTGCCAAACCCCTGAAGACTCCTTTTATTTAACTGGCGTATGTATTATGGGACAAACAATGAAAACAACAGAAAACTACACTTACATTAAGGATCATATATTATAAGTAGAAAATAATTATTTATTATTTGCATGGTCAGAATCTAATAAATGCTACAATAACAGTTAATTTTGCATAAAAAAGTTTTATTTCTTAATCTGTGAAAACAAATGTCTGAAACTGTCCTTGAATTGTCCTATGTTTGTTATTCTGTGATGACCAATCTGTTGTGAATTATTAAGCATTGTAAACACACACTGACAGGTAAATTTTTTACTTTTGCAAGGAACGTTTGAGTGTGACACCCTGTGTCTTATTCAGTGAAGAAAGTGCTGCTTTGTGAGGTTTACCCTTTTCCACCTCATTTTCATGTATTGCTCTTACCTCTTCTCAGGTTCTTTCAGGTCTCCCTATAGTGCAGCAAATAGGCTGATTTTCAAATGGTACACATTACAGCTTTTTCCTTCCTCTCTAACTCTCACAGGATAGAAAAAAAAAATTGCACCTACCCAGAAGAAACCGTTGAAGATAAAAATTAGATATTTTAAACACTTCATCCCCCCGGGAAGAGCCATGCTGATTCAGTGTGCACAAGTCCACCGTTCTTAGCATAAAGCTTCTTCCAAGGAGGAAGCAGAACTGTATTACGATGTAAAACGAAAGAAACGTTTGGGACACCACGCCTTCAATCACCTGATTACAGTTAGGAGTGGCAAAAGCGTGCTTACGTACAAACTAACCTTCACACTGTTTCTTTAAAATATGCCGAGCCCTGGTCCCTGTTGACATTTTGGTCTAAAACAACCTGAGACCGTGACACTCTACTTTTCCAAAGTGTCAAACTAGGTCTTACCTGTGTTTTTCCTTTCCATAGTTTTGCGTTTTTACATGTGCTTCCATTGTGTTGTCTGAAACTTGTTGTTTGTACTTGAGTCCCACAGGCGTTTCTAGTCCCACAGCAGCTCAGAGGGTTCCTGTTCAGGCATGTTGACATTTTCTGAACATTTGCTAAGATGCCTGCTTAGCAGCATATTTATTGCTCCATTGTCCAAACTGAGCATGACTACTTTTCAGGTTTGGGAAACTTGATCATTATGCTCTGGCACCAGAGCCGGCCTGAGGTATAATCAAACAAAGCAGCTGCCCCATACCAGCAAATGGCCCCAAAAACTGACCATTCTGGTTTTTTTGTCTTCCACTAAGTTAGCATTAGGTCCTGAGCTATAGAAGCTCATAATTTCACTAGAAGCCAAAATATCTATTTTTAAAAATATAAAAATGTTTACATTGTTTGTGCTACCAGCATACAGTGCTGTGAGAAAGTATTTGTTCCCTCACATATTTGTTCAGTTCTTGCTCTTATGCAAATGTTTCAAATCATGAGACAAAATTTAATATCAGATAAATATAGCTAAAGTAATAAATGTTTTCATTTATTACAGTAAAAAAGCATTTTATTGTCGTGAACAAGCTGTCTAAACCTATCAGAGCTCACGTGAAAAAGTAATTGCACCCTAACCAACAATCTTTTATAAATGACTCTGAGGGAATTCTGGCCTATTCTTCTTTGAGGTACTGTTATAATTCAGCCCCATACAATGTTTTTTGAGCATGTATGGTCTGTTTAAGGTGATGGCACAGCGGTCCTGAGGGTCATCAAGATGCTTTTCTTTGCAAATGTGAGATGAGCCTTTGAGTTCTACTAAATATTTAATCTCAGCTCTTTCAAATTGATGCTGTTTTTACCAAGCCTCTGTCATATCTTTGAATCATGAACAGTGACTGAGGCAGTTAGGGTCAGCAGTGCTTTAGATGTTGTGACCTCCTGACAAGTCGTAATAATAATTTTGGTTGACCTGCCACTCATACGATGGTTCACCACTATTCCATGTTTTCTCCACTTGTAGACAATGGCTCTCACTGTGGTTCGTTTGAGTCCCAAAGCCAAAGTTCTTGGATTTCTTTAGAAATAATGTGATACCTTTTGAGATTTCTTAGCCTACTTCACTCTGTTACCAGGTTCTATTTAAGTGATGCTTTGATTCTACAGGTCTAATCAGGCTTGGGTGTGGTTGGTAAAATTGAACTCAGTGACCCCCAAAAATGTGTTGGTTACGGTTAATTCATTATTTATTAATAATGGGAAAGGGGTGGAAATGTAGAAGGAGTAACCAGAAATAATTAACACACTGCATGATATTTGTCGTAGGTCATCTTTGATCGGGAGAGTGCCATGTCGGCCCTCATACCCTGAACGCCAACAGACCACTGGCTTAAGCCTACAACAGGGGATTTTCTTAAAATTCTTTCATAAGAAAAGATTTTATCCAAGAATGGCAATTATTGTACAGTGTGAAACTGGCTATAGATATCTTATATACACAAATTCAAACATGCATGACATGAAGAAAAAGTCAGCTGAGCTGCAGTGAGCAATGGTGATTGGAAGGCCTTCAAACCATATTCTGGTTAGTGCCCCATATAACCTGACAGGCTCTGACAGGCACAAAAAGCTGCACATTTAATCTTTTTTTGAAACTGATTATGTGATTAGATATCGAAAAACCTTATGCAATTTTGTGACATCCCTTCTTCATCTTCCTCCTGTAGGAAACATTTGGAGTCACTTGAGGATCTGCGGTTTTAAACTAACTACGTTGTAAATTCAATTTAACCACGTGTTGCACTATAAAGCAGAATAATTAATGTGTTAAACTTAATTAATGCTTTGCTTTTTTAATGTTTTTTTTTTTTCCTTAACGTGTGCAAGAACACATGCAGCAGACTCGCATGCACTCGCTCGGTGCACGGTGGGAAATCCCTGTCTGCCCTGTAATGAATGGCTATTCCCAGCTCTATACATAGCTGCACAAATTGGAAACGATCCTAAAAGGGCAAAACATCTGCAACCACACATGCATTCACATCAAACACAACACGACACACCCTCCAGGCTCAGTGAGACACAAATATCTTATAAAGGATACCCACGACCCACGCGCAGACTCACACGGCATGCAGTCATAAATTCAACCCGGATGAATAATAAATGAATCTATCACCTCTTCATAGCGCTCGATCTTTATTTGGTCTCAGTTTTTAAAACGTCATGCGTGCAAACTCTAGAGTATACTCTGCGCCGTGGAACTGGGTCACTTGGCCACTGGGGATTATTCTCCAGACCGATCCACAAACACGTTTGTGTGTGTGTGTGTGTGTGTGTGTGTGTGTCGTGGCGGTCATGGCTCTGAATCATCCGAACCATAGCTATAAGACCCGCTCGGCGCTCGACACGATTCGGGACCCCCGTATTATTTCATTCATAATCTGGTAACCTGCTCATACACGCCTGCGCGCGCACGACAGGCCCCCCACACGTCCGCGTCCGCGCGCGTTCTTAAACAACCAACAGGATGCGTGTGAGAATAAACATGTTCTTACCCAGAACACCAGGTTGAAGGCGAACATCAGATACTTGATGCACCGCTCTCCGCCCGACAGCGCTGCCATGGCGATATTTCAGCTACAGATCTCACTTATGTCTGAACAGGTCGGCGTTGAATTAGCGGAAAAGTGCTTCCTCCAAAGAACAGACAGTATGATGAACGGGCATTCGCCGAAGCGGTGCGCGCATGTAGTGGTCCGCCCCCACACGGCTGCACTTCTAAAAGCTTCTCGTTTTCATTTCCTAAAAAATGAAACTCGTTGAAAGAAAACAGCTGCAGCAAATGCTTTTTATTACAGAATTGTGCGAAATGTTTTGATTCGTTTTGACATTTTTTAAAACAGTTTCATAGCGATACGGTATGCTTAAAACCATAGTTCAACCTATATAAAGCGAGGAATGCACTCAATGACTCCCTGCTTTTTTCGAGTTTCGGGAACAAAATGCCGCTGCAGCCTTGAAGGTGCGGTGACGTAATTCTCTCAAAATACGAAAATGCGCGTTCATGCATTAAATATACTGCACATGAATAAATACGGTGCACGAGCATGCTATTTTCTTCGTACCTTGAGGTTATGTTGTGCTTTCTGCATTAGGCCTTATCAGAAGTCCTCCGGAATATTGTAAAAACCGGAGTTGGATCAATTTTTAACAGAATAAATAAAAAAAAGCGAAAATGTCTTTTAACATCATATGCCATAAAATAACATAGTACAGAGCCTTACAATAAAAATTGCATGCAAAAATGTTAACAGCTTTTCATTATTTGTTCATTTAGTCTTTATTTGGTTAAAATACACCACTTCACACTTATCAGTTCCGTGTCCATAACTAAAAGCTTTACCATGTAACTTTAATTTCGCAAGATAAAACAATATTTGATTTCTGTGACCGTTTCCTTTGGAGATTCTTTTTACCTCCATCATACCCTGTTCACATTATCTTGGGTCTTCCTTTTGTTTCAACGGTGTAAAATGATAAATGATTCAATAATGCCTTCCTATGCATTTCAAACAGTCACGTACATAATTTGATCATCAAATATGCCAGGCTGCCACAGATGTTTCTGGACATATGAAAAGATTTGTGGCAAGAGACTGCTGCTCTTGCACACCATGTATATTGTAGATGTGCACCACTAATCAACACAACTGTGACACAAATGTAGCAGCGATTGCTGAATGGCAATACTTAATCCCATAGAAACCATGCAGATGCTTTATCTGTGCTGGTGAAGAACCTCAGAACCTCATTGTTTAAAATGGAAACATAAACATGTGGTGTGATCTACTTTCTACTAAAATTCAATGCAATCACAGCAGAAAATAAAATAGACATCTTTTCGCATAATTGCGAGATCTCGTAAATATGAGAAAAGATCTTGTAATTGCTAGATTGCAGCTTCCGATTTAGGAAACAGACATTGTCAGCCTCATTTTTCATTATCTTGAGCATCTTCAATCTGCTCCAACTAAAAAAATACAGTACTTAGACGCTTCAAACCTGGAGTAGATTGTTCTGCGCTAATAGCAGAATCTTAAACATATAATTATGGGTTTTTGAAAGTTTTATTTGATTTGTAAAGGTTTAAAAAGAGAACCATATTAGTGCTTTTATGGATCTTGACCACATTGGAACTGAACCAGCTCAATAACTACAGTACTTAGACTCTTCAAACCTGGACTAGATTATTCTACACCAATAGCAGTATGTCTAAAACCCAGATTGGGATTTGTGAAACTGTTATGTGATTTGAAAAAGATCCATGAAGGGCCATATTATGCTTTTTTGGCATTTGGACCACAACTGGTTCTTCTCTAAAAATACAGTTCTAGCATTAAGCAACGTGCGCGTGCCTGGTGTGACCCGCTCCGGGGACAGGGGCAGGTGGGGAGTGTGGCCTTTATTCATTTGTAGCTTAGCAGGAAGAACAGTAGAAAGGGAAGGGTAAGACATGCAGTAAATGCCTTGGGAACTGAACTCAGAACTGCTTCATCAAGGACTAGAACCTCTTGTTTTGGTGCACCTGTTTTCTACTGAGTCACTCATTTCTTCATGACTTTGCTTTGTATTATTGCCCCATGCCTACTTCTCAGATGGTTCTGATTTTGTTAATTTAATAGGGTTTACCATTACACTTCGTGTAAGTTCTGAAATAAAAAAAATAGCCCCAGACACGAGCTTTAAAAAAAGACTCAGTTGTGGGACCAAAGGAACTGTTAAGTGGAAGACCATGCTAATGATTTGGAGGACTACACAAAATATGAGTCACAGAGGACACATTCTTCTGCTCTGTGAGCAGAAGAATGTGTCCATTTGACTTTTTTATTTACTTGCATTAAAATAAAAAATGTGTTGGCAAAACATTTCTCGATGTCTCTGCAGTTGTTTCTGCAGCCTGCTGGTTTCATAGGCTGAATGTGCTCACTTAATCAAAGGCCAGGTTACTCTGTCTTAGAGCAGGACTGGTTTTAATGTGGCCCAAATGCCAAGAAAGCACTAATATGACCATATATGGAACTTTCACTAATCAAATGAAGCTTTCACAAATCCCAAATTGAGTTTATATGAAGTAGGAGCAGATTGAGTTGGAGCAGATTTAAAATGCTCAAGGCAATGGAAAGGTGGAATTGCCGTTTAACTGTTTCCCAAATCAGAAACTGCAATCTCGCAATTAGGAGATCTTTTCTCTAACTATGACATCTTCTCTTGTAATGACATCTTTTCTCATAATTACGAGATCAGGATATCATAATTATGAGAAAAAATTTAAATTTTTTTTTTCCTTTGGTGAATGCAATGAGCTTCAGTAACTTTCTAATTATCCTGACTAATAATAATGCTATCTGACCACTTGGGGACACTCATAGAGCTTTGAAAATTAATCATCGGATGGTCCATAAATATGTAAAAATGTATGTATACAAAAATACAATGAGCTGGTGTTGTCACAACAGAAGTAACAAGCACAGTTGAACCATGATCATAACCCCTTGACACAGTTGAACATTGTGAATTCAACATCCTTGAGCCTAATAGACACACACTATTCAAACTGGTACTTGTCCATTCTTGTTTCCACAGTTCTAGTTGTTTAAAACTTTTCAGCCATTGCTCTGACTGTAAGGACGGGTAAGTATGCTGTTTTATTGTTGTCATTTCCTGACGTATAAATATAAACATGCTGGCATGCTACCCTGTCTTTCAAATTTAAATACTGGCTGGTCGATGTCAGCCTCAATTTCATGTTGTAGATTTTTATGCCAGGAAGCCATGTATTATTAACTAAAAGTTCTTAAATACTCTGATCAACTTTAAAAGGTGTATATAATGCATCAGTTGCATTTATTTTATGGGGATTGCTGGCATGCTAATAAGTGTGGCCTTAGTGAATTTCTAAACTTGTATTTCCCCCACATCAATATATGTGCTCTAATAAAAGGGTGGATTTTAAAATAATTTAGTGTAAGATTATGTGACTACAATAAAAAAAAATGGGTTTACTGTATTATTTGGATAATGTGAAGAGCATTGTAGAACAAAACCCACTATGCCAGTACCACACCTCCTACTATAGAAACATGAGTCCTGTTTTTTTTTTGTTAACTAAAAAAGACTAGTCACATTTTAGAAAATCTGTTGCTTTTTGCAATGTTACCAATGAAAACAAATTAAGCTGATTTTATCATGTTATTGCATATTTTAGGTTTGTACACACCCTTCCTGTCATTTCTTTCTGTTTTATAATCTGTCAAGCTTTAGTTGTTCAAATCAATTAAATGCCCAGATAGCATGAAGCTTATGTCAACATCAGTGAATTTTATAAGGTACTTCAAAATAACTAAAGTGCTGCAGGAAGGAAGCACAGTAAGCAAAGAAGGTGCAACTAGTAAGAGAAAATAGATTAAAATGATGTAAAAAAAAAGACAGATGATGGTACAATTTTACCTCTCCAGACTATTTAATGCAACATCTAAAATAAAGATTTTAAGGTGGTACTCATAGATAAATGGCCGTATAAAACAGCTGGTTTAGCCATCATGGATCAATAACTGTATTTGTTTACATCTGAGACATTGTGATAGATGTATACATTCATAGTTTATCCTTCTTTGTCTGAATTCCAGACCAGGGTTTTGACCTGAGACTGTTTATCAGCACTCGTTCTCAGTATGTGTGTGTGGGATTTTGGTGCAACCAAGTCAGGTGTCCGTGCATGGGGCAACACAGACACAGTGTTATTGCGTGAGATATCTCTGGTGAGAGTGTTTTCCACTGGATTTGTTTGGGTTGGCGCCGGTACAAATACGTTACGTGTGGACTAATCACTCAGCCTGGTGATCAGTGGGCATATCCTGGCATTGTCCTGCCGAGTTGTGTTTGATGGTGTCAGTCTGCAGGCACCATGTTGTGGACAGAATGATATTCCTTCTGGACATAACCTGCCAAGGGGAGTGCCCTTCAAGGAAACCCCTCAAGAGCTGGGTGGGGGTGCAGTCTGAGCTATAAAAGAGAGCTTCTACCATAGCAGCAGATTTTTATGTGCTCACCAAGAGGAGTTCTTGACCATCACAGTACTTCTCGACTATGTAAGGTCTAGATGTGGATTTTCTAATAGTTCTGTTTGCTTTCTTCCTTTCTGGCGTCTGAAGCGATGGAGGTAAGACCAAAAACAGTTTGGAGAACTGTGGAAGGGCTTTTTAATTAAACGGAGTATTGCACCTTTATTATGCATAGGAGGATGGCTATAAAGCAAATAATGGTGAGGATAAAATGTATGTGTTTATTTAAGGTGTGCATGAAGAGGACTTTGCGAGAAATTTTTGTTTTCCTGCAGCTTACAGGTGGGTGTCATATCACACAGTTTCACATTTCTCCCAACAGTCACTTTCTATAAAATACCTTGTATTAAATCTTTCACATTTTTTATTTTGCAGTCATTTGGATTTTGTTGTGTTCAGCTTGTGTGGCAGGCATCACTGGGAGATGCAGTCTTTTCGGACGACATCATATTCACACCTTTGATGGGGTTATATACGAGTTTCCTGGAGACTGCAGCTACCTTCTGGCTGGAGACTGTAACCATCAATCCTTCACATTGCTGGGTGAGTCACAGAAAAAATAATTCATTTAAGAGACAAATAGTGAAGTCTAATGTTTATTCTATGTGGTCTAATTTATACATAGTCTTATATTGGTATTCAAATACATTTCATACGGAATATGAGAAGAAAAATTAAGATTTTTGTATGTTAGTGTCCCTCATCGTTAGCAATTAAATCCCAGTGTCTTTGTTTTTTTATGCAGAAGTAGCTGTATCACTGATGTAAAAATTTGCTTTGGATCCCTAGGTGACTTTCAAAATGGCAAAAGAACAGGGATCACATTGTTTCTCGGTGATGTGTTCGAGTTGCACCTATCTGTAGATGGACAGCTTTCAGAAGGAGGAAAAAGGTGCTAAAACAATTTAAAAAAAGGCAAAAATCATCAATTAAGGCACTGATAATGACAGAAATATCACAGAAATATTAGCTTCCTCTTCATTTTTCTATTTACAGACTTTCCCTTCCGTACGCGTCTCATGCTGTGTTTGCCGGTTCAGAGCTTGGGTTTTTTAAACTCTGGAGTGAAGAGTTTGGCTTCTCTGTCACCATTGATAATGCTGCCAACATTGCCCTGAGTTTGACCAAACGCCACTCCAATCGCACCTGCGGCCTCTGCGGCAACTTCAATGCAGTCCCAGCTGACGAATATACTGCTCAGGAAGGTAGGTAATAAAATAAATACTCTGTTGGTGCATCTCAGTAAATTTGAATATTGTTATAAATCTTTTTTATGTAATATATTAATTTTCTGAGAAGCTAAATTTGTTTTCATAAGCTGTAAATCAAAAACAGCAAAATTAACAGAAATAAATACATGAAATACATCACTCTATGTGTGATGAATCTATATATTATATGAGTTTCACTTTAAAATTGAATTACTGACATAAGCACATTTTTATTAATATTCTATTAAATTGTTTGGAGTTTGGAGCTGAACAAAGGAGAGTTCAATATGATGGGAATTTAGGAAATGATTTGAGTCACCAGCAGTCAGCAACAGGAAGGGTAGCGACTGATTACAGGAAAAGATAACATAGTAAAAGCAAGCATAGACATTGTGGTAGGATGAGATTAAGGAGAAAATCTGTCAACTCTTATGTCTGTCTTTGTGCACGTTTGTGTGCTTTCAGGATTCCTAACAGAGGACAGTTATGATTTTGCAAACTCCTGGGCTGTGAAGGGAGCTGACCAGGCTTGTCGACGCGTCTCGGATCCCACCCAATCCTGTAACAGCACAAAAGAGACCGCAGCGGTAACAGACAATTAACACTCACATGAACAGTTCGTTAAAGTTATTCTTATTTTAAATCTTGATTTAAAAGGAATGTCTAAAGACAACATGTGAAATCTGACACTTACTAAACTTCACCACATGCTTGTGTGTTTAACTTTCTGAATCAGTTCCTCTATTGCAACATTCATGATGTGTATCTCACTTTATTAGTCATATTCTGACTTTTATATTTACATTTTTGCTATAATTGCTTTAAGTTGACTTTAAAAGAAACAATAAATTAAAATAATTGACTAACAGTGTTCAGTGCAATAGAATAAAATAGTATGTCTAGATTTCCAGGTATTACATCAATTTGTTGATTAAAAGATCTGAACAATTAAACTCAAAAAAATTCATCGTTTTGATATTCCAACAATATGTCCCATATCCTTTTACGTATGTTTTTAGCTTTTATTGCAGTGCCATGCTGTGGTGTTTATACCCCTTGAACTCTTTCAAATTCTGTCGAATTAAAACTTCAGAACACACAAAGTGGTGCATTAGTGTGAAGTGAAAGGAAAATAATTATAATTTTCCATTTTCTCATACAAATAAAAACGTGGTGTGCATGTGTTAAAACCTCTTTATTTTCATAGCCCTGGACTGTGAAGATCTCAGATGTTAGAGAACAGAAGTAAACACAGCTGTCCAACTGAACTGAAAGGCTACTCAAAGAGCATATTAATCAAAGAAGGAGCTGGTCAGATGGCCCCAAAATGTAACTAGAAAACTAACACCCAGAACCCTCCATCCATGAAACAATTAAGCATGTTGGTGGCAGATTCACGGCGTGGGGATGCTTTATTCAACAGGACTGGGAATCTGGTCATGATTTACAGGAAGATGCATTCAGGTAAATACAGGGCAATCATGGAATAAAACCTGTTAGAGGCTGCAAAAGACTTCACCTTCCAGGACCATGGCCCTAAACACTTTGTACCAGCTGCAATATAACAGTTTAGATCAAAGCATATTTATGTCTTAGAAAAGGCGCAGACCTAAATCTGTTTCAGAATCTCTGGCAAGACTTGAAAATTAATGTTCACAGACACTCTCCATTCAATCTGTCTGACACTGAGGTATTTTGCTAAGACGAATGAGTAAAATCTTCAGTGTCTATATGTGCAAAGCTGACCTCTACTCATTTTGGGTCAGAAATGACCCAAAACACATGTAGAATGAATTGCACTGAAAGGTAATTCCACAAAGTAATGACCCAGGGAGCTGAATCGCAATGCACACCACACATTTCAAATTTAAAACTGTGTAATAATCTTCTTCCACTTAACAATTATGCAATGCTTTTGGTTGATCCATCACATAAAATCCCCCAAAAATACATTGATGTTTGGAGTTATTATGTGACAAAATATCTAAAAAGTTCAATAGAAATTAATACTTCCAATAACATTTATGTGCATGTACGCACATAAAATATATCTCCACTGTTTTTCGACTTCTGGATGTTGTTTTGTCTAATTATATTTTTGAATTGGCTTCAAATGATGATGTCGTTTTCCAAATAAGTGGAAATCATACAATTTCTGACAAATGACCAGCTGGTAAGCAAACAAGTGTAACAGATATGACCAGGTAACACAAAGGAGTTGTTTCTATTATCAACTCTTTGAATGAAAGAAAAACACAACTAGAAAACTTATGTGTCAGACCTCATACAAATCAAGGGTTTCATTAAATATTTGACATTGTTTTCCGTTACTAACAAAATTCTGTCTTATATATTCCCTTTTTGTCTAGGCGAACAGTCATTTTGCTTGCACGTGTCTATTTGTGCAGGTTTTGTCCAGCTGCAGCGTGCTGCAGAGCTCTAGTGTGTTTCTCCACTGCTCCCACCTGGTCTCTCCCGATGTGTTCCTGTCACTGTGTCAGGCGGAGGCCTGTCACTGTGACCAGAAAAATGCAGAAGACTGCTCCTGTCCTTTTCTGCTGGAGTATGCTCGCACATGCCGTGCTCATGAGATACTTCTGCATGGCTGGGTGGAGGAGAGCCAGTGCTGTAAGTTTGTTTAATCTAAAAAAAAAAAACAATAAAAAAGACTGTGAAGTAAAATTTGCTATGTGTTTTGAAGTTCCTAAGTGTCCAGTTGGCATGCAGTACAGTGAATGCACCAAGCCCTGTTCTACAACCTGCCATAGTCTAAACATACAGGAGGTCTGTAAGGAGGAATGTGTGGATGGCTGCACATGCCCCAGTAAGCTCTCACCACTAAATATAACTCTTCCCTCTGTTGTAGTGCTGCCAGCAGTAACATGACATGTACATGTGTTTCAGCTGGAAAGGTTTTGGATGGGAATCGCTGTGTGGAGGTATCTCAGTGTTCCTGCACACACATGGGACGACATTTCCCTCCAGGATCCACCATCTCTCAGGACTGTAATACATGGTAAGAAGCAATAAGCATGCGCAAATATGCATAAGCACACAAACAGATAAGAATCCTAATGAGCTTGCTTACAAATATTTCGTCTGCTACTGAAGTGTGTGTCGCCACGGGTCCTGGGAATGCACCAATGAAGGCTGCCCTGGTGAGACACGTGTCCAGCATCTCATTCAATCGTGTTTTTGACATCCTGTGCACGTAATTTTGTGTATTATATTTCCTTTGTTTGTGTGCAGGTGAGTGCTTAGTTGTTGGCCAGTCTCACTTCAAGACTTTTGACAACAAATTTTTCACCTTCACTGGCCACTGTCAGTATCTCTTGGCAAAGGACTGCACAAGTAACGAGTTTTCTGTCATAATTGAGAACGTACAGGTAATTCAGTTTTTTATGATTTTTATTTCATATGTTTAGTTGTTCCGCAACATTTGCTTTACAAAAACAAGGTTGAATAGTTTGAAAACTTTTTTGGTTGTGTTAATGTCCTAGTGTGCAGACAATCAGGATGCTGTGTGCACACGCTCAGTGACACTCAGTCTGCCCTCTCTGGAGAACATGACAGTGAAGCTGAAGCATGGAGGAGTTGTGTCTGTCAACAGTATGGACATCCAGACTCCAATGAATCATGGTGTGTATTTTTAGGATGTGGGTGGAGAGCTGCAATTCAAAATCAAAGTAAATAATAGTGTTCCGTGCTGTGAAAAAGTATTTGCCCCCTTACATATTTGTTTTGTCACAGTGAAATGTTTTAGATTATCAAACAAATTAATAGCAGACAAAGAATGAGTATTTTATATCACTGTGGAGGAATTTTGGCCCACTCTTCTTTGCAAAATTGTTTTAATATTAAGATGTTTTTGGTAAATGTGAGAGTTTTCTTGGTGTTTTTTTAAAAAAGCTGTGTTTTTGCCTCGGAGCTCTTTCAAAGATGCGATGGTATGCCTAATGTCTTTCTTATTGGTGAATCAGGAATATTGACTTTAACTAATTGAAGTGAAACCTGTAAAGCTGTAGATGATGTTCTGGTTTCTATTCTGACTTTGTGAATGGGTGTTCCTGGAGTAATTTTGGTTATCTTCTACTAATGTTAAAAATTGTTGGATGATTTGAAACATGCAAGTATAACAAAAAAGTAAAAACAGAAGAAATGTATACAGGGCAATTATTTGTGTCAGCACTGTATAGACAATTTTTTTTACTATGTACTCACATTAAAATCTAGCTCAACACATACTAGAAAAACTGTACTTGAACTTTTAAATACTATACAATTTAATTACCCACCAAATCTCTGTTTACTCTTTTTTCTAATTAAAGTTAAAGCTATTTTGAATTAACATATGCACCTTCTTATGTATGCAATCTTACAGGCCAGCTGCACATTGCGAGATCAGCTCAGTCTTCTGTTTGGGTAAAGTACGGTGATGACCTCCGTCTGGACTGGGACGGTCAGGGTCACGTTCTTCTAAAGGTTGGAATATGCATGTTTTTAGGGATTATACTGATATAAAGTGCAAAGCAGGCAATAGTACTAAATCCTGTAAACCTTTCCCAGCTGGGACCACGATGGGCTGGGCAGACCTGTGGTCTCTGTGGGAACTACAATGGGAACCATGGTGATGACTTCTTGTCTAGTTCTGGGCTTGTAGAAGCGAGTTCCCAGGCTTTTGGGCAGGCCTGGAGGATCAACGGAGATTGTGAATCCACTCACAAGCATGACACTGATCCATGTGCAACAAATCCCAAAAGAGGTACCATCTGCACACCTGCTGAATACTGTTATATTGAAAATAGTAACTATCAACATATGTTTATCTACCTCTTTCAGTGCGTTTCTCAGAAGAGAAGTGTGCGGTGATCCTGTCAGACGTGTTCGGCCCGTGCCATTTTCTGGTGAATCCCGCTCCGTTCCAGCGGTTTTGTCGGTATGATGTGTGTGCCTGTGGAGACGGTGAGGAGTGCCTTTGCTCAGCTCTGTCTGCTTATGCAGCTGCCTGCTCTGCAAGAGGAGTGCTGCTCAATTGGAGATCCTCTTCACTCTGTGGTAACTTTCATTTTGAACTCGGTTATAGCTGAGATTCAAACATACATCTAATAGAAACATTTTATATCATTTTGAGAATAGACAATGCTGGTTCTGCATCAGTTTTGGAACCCAAAGTATAGTAGCCTCTTTGTCAGATATGTATCACCACTTGTAAACTGGGTTTATATATATATATATATATATATATATATATATATATATATATATATATATATATATATATATTATATATATATATATATATACGTAACTGAGAATTTATGATACATTTTACTTTGATGTGATGTTCTCAGAGATGGAGTGCCGTGGAGGCCAGGTGTATGAGGCCTGTGGGAGTACATGTGAGCGAACGTGCCGCTCTCTCTCTGGTGTTGAGCCTGGTTGTGAGGGGGAGAGGGTGTGTGAGGAGGGCTGTTTCTGTCCTGCCGGGAAGTACCTGAGCACCTCTGGAGAATGTGTACCTGCTGACATGTGCTCCTGCCTGCACGATGGACAGCTGTATAAGCCTAGTGACGTCTATGCAGATCACAACAGCATTTGGTATGACTCCACCGACATATGCAGAAAATGGTCTGAAAAGATGCAGGCTTTATTGCATCATTGTCATTGGCTTTTCTATTTTTCCCTGTAGCTACTGCGAGAACGGTGCTATGCGTTGCAGCTCCACACAGATGACATCATTTCTTTCTGATCTTTTCTATGATGATGACTTAGTCCCATCCAGAGGTATAGTCCTGAATTGTGTATCTGTTTTTGCAATTTACATTCATGCATTTCCTTCTCAGTCAACATGTTTTCTGGCTTCACTTCTTTATTTTTCCTCGTGATGCAAAAATTTGAATACATCTGAGAATGATCCCCCATTTATGGAAGTCTAAATAACACTTGTTCACAGAGCGACGGTCAGCCCAGTGCCCTCCACCCCTTGTTCATGCAGATTGTAATTTGGGTGAAAAGGGGCTGGAGTGTGCCAGGACCTGCCAGAATCTGGACCTGCCATGTGTCAGTCTTGCCTGCATCCCTGGCTGCCTCTGTCCACAAGGCACAGTAAGTGGTGTGTTTGCTTTTTGTTCGTTAAACACTTGAAATTGAGCAATGAGATTGATTGGTGGATTGATTTCAGGTACGCCACCGCAGAGACTGCATCACACCAGAGCAGTGTCCCTGTTACCATAACAACAGGCCGTACGCAGCGGGACAGAGCATCACTGTTGACTGCAACACCTGGTAAAACGATGGTTTGCATATAAAAAGAAAAGCCTGAAGCAGATTTGCTTGACATGTTTCTTTTCTGTTTTGCAGTGTGTGTGAAAACAGGAAGTGGCGCTGCACACAGACGTTGTGTGATGGTTTGTGCCGCACTGTGGGGGAGGGGCATTACATCACATTTGATGGCCTCAAGTACTCCTTCCCTGGCCTATGCCAGTATGTCCTGGTCCAGGTATGAAACAGAAAATATCTATAGAGTCCCAGTCCAGATTGCAGTGTAAACTGGTACTGAGTAAATTTGTATTGAATAGCATGTTTTCTCTACTCATCCTATGAAAAGGATATGTGTAACGCAGAAGAAGGCTCCTTCAGAGTGCTGGTGGAGAATGAGGCGTGTGGAATTGTAGGGCATCGCTGTGCAAAAGCTGTCACAATCTTCTACCAGGGTGGCTTGATTGTAATGCAGGATGGAGAGGTAACATACAAGCAGATGTGACCAAAAGCATTAAGTGTACTCACATGCAATAAGCTTAATTTAGGGTGTTATTAACTGTAATTTGGAAAATAAACTGAAAACAAACTTCTTTGAAATATGATACAAACCAAAAATATTATATATTTTTTTTGTTGACAATTGATGGGTAATGTCACACAGTGCCTTGCAAAAGTATTTAGAGCCCATAAACGTTTTCATATTTTATCGCATTACAACCACAAACTTTAATGTACTTGCTTGACCAACATAAAGTAGTGCTTAGTTGCAAAGTAAAAAGAAAATTTTACATGGTTTTCAATTTTTTTTTTACAAATGAAAATCTGAAAGTGCTGTGTAGATTTGCATTAATGGCCATTATGTCGATACTTGTAAAACCACAAACAGGACTTTAAAAAACTTAAGTGCATGTTGAGAAGTTATGTGTTGGAACCCACCTCCTGAACTTGAGCTTGACATTCCTACACTAAATCATCCCACAGTAGATGGGTCTCTCTTTAGTCACTTAGAAAAGCAACCAATGATGCTGCCACCATGTTTCACTATGCAAATGGTGTGTTCAGGGTGATGTGCTAGTTTCCAGGCACATATTGCATTTTGCAAGTAAGCCTTTAAGTTCAATTTTGGTTTCATCTGACCAGAGTGCCTTCTTCCAGAAGTTGGCTGTGTCCCCTACATCAGTGGTCCCTAGCAACCAGGCCACAGACTGGTATTGGTCCACTTTTTAAGACTTCATTTCAGCAAATTTCTTTTTTCTTGCCACTCTTCCATAAAGGCAGTCTTTGCAGAGTGCAATGGGAATACTTGTCTTGTTAACAGATCTCCCCACCAGAGTTAGCATTAGTCTCTTGGTTATTTCTCTGACTGATACTCTCCTGTACCTGTACCATATGTACCCTTTTCCAGTAAAATAACTATAATTTTGTGTTTTTTTTTATGTGAGATGTAAAATGTGTAAAACTGATAAGAACAATTTTGCATGGTATTGTACATGCAAACACACAAACCATACAGCGTGCTTTCCAAAACCACCACATACATACCCACCTTATTAGATGAAACCTTTAGGTTACATTTCATTACATTTATTCCAGAAAATTTATTATTTACTTATTTTCTCATTTACACCAGCCCTTGCAGAATATCCTAATCAAAAACTTCAAACATGACCTCTGAGTGTCCTCCATGCATCCATCTAGGTGAAGATGAAGAGGCCTGTGCTGCAGAATTCCCAGGTGGAGATTGTCAGATCTGGTCAGTTTTACACCGTCATGTTGGGGAAACACATCTCCATCAGCTGGGACAGAGGGACTCGCCTCCTTGTTCATATCTCAGCTTCCTACAGGGTACTGCTTTAGTCTAATACCAGTTTTAATTGATTTATTCACACTTATTCAAACAACATATATTCTGTTTGTCACGACTACTTTATCATGTGAAGGGTCGTCTTTGCGGTCTGTGTGGGAACTTTGACGGGAATGTCAACAATGATTTGATGAGCAGCAACAACCAGCTTGAGGTGGACGCCTCACACTTCGGAAACTCCTGGAAGGTCATTCCCAGCTGTGCTGATGTAAATGAGGTAATATCGAAAGGTCTTAGAATCTTTCTGTACATGCACAGACTCTATGTTGATAACTTGATGATTTACAATCCATTTAAATCCCCTGGTATGCAAATGAGCATACTAAACTTCTTAAATTACCTACTGTTGCATTGCAAACCTGCAGAGGTTCCCCTCTACCAGACAACAAATTTAATACATAAACCAAGCAATTCATGCTGCTGATGTTTATCTTTCTGGATGTCCAGGTGCCAGCTCCTTGCAGTGACAACATTGCAAAGTTGGTTACAGTGGAGCAATCATGTCGTGTGATTACTGGTCCCCTCTTCGAACAATGCAAGAGCCAGGTATATAAAACAGCAAAACAAAAATGCCCATTCACTCTTCCTCCCTCTAAGGTTTATTCTGTGGTCTTCAGGTGGATGCAGAGCCGTATGTAGAGATGTGTGTGGAGGCAGCATGCTCGTGTTCATCAGTGGGTGATTGTTCATGTTTCTGTGATGTCATTGCGGCTTACGCGCAGGCTTGCTCGGAGAAGGATGTGTCTGTCATGTGGAGATCCAATGATCTGTGCCGTGAGTGGTCAACCTGAACTGATTTTAGGATTAAAATTAGGTTTTTAATAGAAGATGTCAAAAGATTTTGTAAGCTGAATTGAAACACTTTTATGCACATCTCATCCTTTTTGGTATGCTTCTGTTTCACTGCTTTTCATTTTTGCTGTCTTTGTCAGCATAACTGCATCTGTATAAGTAACAGATTTTTTTTTTGGGGGGGGGGGGGTTTGGCTGATTTTGGACTTCATCATCACGTCAAAAATAGATATCAAAGTTTTCATTCTCTTTAAGCTTGAATATCAAATTTAGAATCCTATGTTTTGCCAATGTCACTAAAATTAAGTTGTTTAACTTTCACTAAACCCTAGCTATGAGCTGTGAAGAGCTGAACCCTAAGATCCCAGGTACAGGGGAGGAGTTGTGCCAGTGGAGGTATAACACCTGCGGACCTGCCTGTCCAGTCACTTGCCAGCACCCTGATCCCCTCCACTGTTCACTGACATGTGTGGAAGGATGTCATGCTTTCTGCCCACCAGGTGTCAAGACAGGACAAAATATTGTTTGCATGCAAATATATGACACAGTTTAGGCTAAAGTGGATGCATTTTCAAAGAAATATACAAATGGTGTGGATTAGTGTAATTTTAAACTTAATCTGTTAAGGTCAACTTCTGGATGAGGTGGATATGCGATGCGTAGATCCCTCTCACTGTCAGGTGTGTATCCATGAGGGTCAGAGGATATCCCATGGGAACAAGGTCATCCTGAACCACGACGACCCAATCCACTGCAAGATATGGTAATGCTCCGAATAGCAAGTATATTTGATTTTTTAAATTGAACCCACGTGTAATCAGATTTAAAGCCAATGTATTTTTCTCTTACAAAAGCCACTGTGAGAACAACACCCCCAGCTGTGAAGATTGTACCTCCCTCAGCATGTTTTCCACTCCCACACCAACACCAAGTTATGGCACTTTCACCACGCTACCTTTCACCACCCTGATGCCCGAAGGCATGTGTGATCGTGCAATGGATCTGGCTTTCTTACTGGATGGTTCACAAGCGCTGACTGAAGATGAATTTCTGGCCAGCAAGGAGTTCATACTTAGAGTGATCGAACGTTTCCGTATGGGCTCGGCTCACACTAGAGCCACAGTGCTGCTTTACCACTCTGGAGTTAAAACATATGATCTGCAGGTACTGTAGCAGATTATGATAATGTGAGACCTAAATAACTTAATCAGTTTGTCTTTAGAAATGAAAAAAGTTGTAGGTAGTTTAACCTCTTAATGTCAGTCAGTCAGTCATTTTCTACACCGCTTTTTCCATAGAGGGTCACAGGGAAGCCGGTGCCTATCTCCAGCAGTCTACGGGCGGGAGGCAGGGTACACCCTGGACAGGTCGCTAGTCCATCACAGGGCAACCTTTTAATGTGTGAATAGATAAGATCTTAATAGCTTTAACCTTATAGCTATCTTTATGCTATTGCCTCCCATTGTGTTTTACTGATTCCTTAGCTCTTCAAAAGATTAACCACCAAATACCTTGTTTTAGCACTACCGAAGGTCGTGACCTAAACCCCACAGAGAATCTATGGAGTGTTGTCAACTAGCTCAAGATTGCTATTAAAGTAAACTGGACTTCTCTAAATACCTCATAGAAACCACAGGCTGATTGTCTCCTTGCCCTGCTGCAGTAATTCATGCATAAAGACACCCAACCATGTATGAGGGCATATGCTTAACAGTGCATGGACATACTTCTTAGTACGATGACATTCAAGAATAAAAATCTTGTTTTTACCTCTTATACTATATTCTAATTATCTAGGAAATACTATATTGAACGCAGATAAGCAATTGAAATCACTTTGTTTAATTAATCTACAGTATACTTACTGAAATACTTTTCACAAATATTCCAATTTATTGAGATGAATCTGAATAATAAAAATGTAATACAAAATACATCTGTTGAGAAGCTGAAGGTATCGATAAAGGTTCGGACCTGGTTGACTTATCACTCTGTTCGTTATGCTTTTTAATACCTGCAGGTTCAGAAGAGGCTGTTTAAGAAGACTTTGCACAACCTTCATTACACAGGTGGACATGCTGCCTTCTTGGATGAAGCTGTCAAGTATCTTGCCATCAACATCTATGACAAGAACAAGCGTGAGCATGCTGGTCGTGTAGCTATTATCCTGACCGCCAGTGGTAACCCTCGTCCTGTCCGTGCCATCGTGAAGATGCTGCGTAAGAAGGCCATCACCACCTTGACAGTGGCGCTCGGTCCTGGTGTCAACATGGGGCAGATTAATGACATCACCAAGGCCAACCCAGATAACAGGGCCTATGTGCTGAGCAGCACAGGGGAGCTGCCTGATCGTCTATTGGAAGTTACAGATTACCTTTGCACCTTAGGGATGGAGCCTGAGGTGCCGAAACCTCCAGGATTAAAACCTACACCAGGTAGAGCCCACAAGGTCTCATCCATCATTTCCCCAGCTACTTATGTGGAAACAAAACCAACACTTCTACCCAGCACTCCTGCATCCACTCCACCCTCTGGCCTTTCTCTCGTCACCACAGTACCACCGTACCACCCTCCAGCCACAGATGTGACATTCATCATAGAAGGCTCTGATGCTGTTGGTAAAGCCAACTTTAACAAGTCTCTTATCTTCCTGGAGGAAGTCATCTCTCAGCTGACAGAAGAGGAAGAGTTTATCCGCATTACTGTGATCCAATACTCTGTAACAGTCACTGTGGAGATCAATCGCTGGGAGCTGAGGCAGCAGAGAGACCACCTCCTGCAAAGACTGCGAGAGATTCGTTGGAGAGGGGGAAGCAAGACAAACACCGGAGCGGCCGTCACCATGACTCTTCAGGAAATGGCTACAATCCATCCTCCTCATGGCCCCACCCCTCCTCAGCTCGTTTTTCTTGTGACTGAAAATCCCCCTACTGATACAGTAACACGTCCACCAACTACAAGCACCCAAACACGTGTGTATCCAATTGGTGTTGGACCAAAGGTGCATGAAACAGACTTGGTACAATTTAGCCATCCTCAGCGTCCAATGATGGTGGAGGACTACACCCATCTGACATCCCTGGTCCATCGTGTTGTTAACATCACACAGACCACAGTCAGGCCCCGCTATCCTACGCTGCCACCCCTCATCATCCCAACTCACTCCACTCTGCCACTAACAGGTTGTTACATAAACTGTCTAATTTTCATGTTTCCGTCCAATAGCAGTCCATAAGCCATACTAATATCAAAATGTATCTTCACACAGTGCCATGCAAGAAACCTGTTGATGTTATGTTCCTGTTAAAGGCCGGAGAACAGTTCGAGGACATGAAGACATTTGTGAAAACTTTCGTTAGTAATGCTGATATAGGTAGGTGTGACACAACCTTGCAAATGGTGCAAAGGTAACTGTGTTGTTATAATTATATTATTACAATCTGGTATCAATAAGTTTGTCTTCTGTAGAGACAGTTTAAAAAGTTTGATTACATATACCTAAGGTTTATAAGGGTTAGAAATATTAAAGCTTAAAGTTATTACTATACCTTTGAATACTGATGTTTTATTTATTAAATTGTATTTGAATTAATAAATTATTTGTATAAAGATTTGTTGTCATTTGACAACAGTTGAAAAATTATGAAGGGCTGTGTGCTTCCAGAATGTCATACAATAATAAATATACAATTACTCAATCTTACTTTCTTACACTGTTTTCTTCTGTACATTTAGTTTTTCAGTCAGATTTAAAGAAAGATTACACATTTTTATAAAAATACAGTTCTCCAGTTATTTATTTATGGTCAGCTATGTCTTGTGATCATATTATTAGGAGTGTTTTTTTTTTAAAAGAAATGTTTTATTATAATTATTATGTACTTTTTATTACTATTATTATTGTTACGTACCTATGTAATACTCATCATCGTGCAATTTCATTTTTCCACCTTATTTAATAATTTGGTAAAAGCACAGGTGGTGATACCTGCTTGGCATATCTGCCTGTCACACCTCTGACAGTGCCACTGTGCGGGCTGCAGGGTCATCAGCAGGCGGACAACCCTTCATCAATGTTTTGCTCTATTTTCCCCAAACCTCTCAAGATGGAGGAGCCACGGCAGGGCTGTCTCCCTACTGTTCCTTGCAGCCTGCCTAGAATCCTTCTTTTCCCCACGCCTTGTCCTTTCTTTGGAGCCAAAGCCAGCTCCCTTGCTCGGCCTCCTCAGCAAGGTCATGGGGAGCTTGCATCCTAACTGGGCCTCTGATCATGAGGGTTTTCAGGAGCTGCTGTACAGGTTCCCTGATGAATCCTCTACATCTAACCTCCACTGGAAATGTGAATGTTGTCCATCCAAATTGTGAGCACATGCTGAGATGTCTTTCTTTCGCTCGTATGCGGCCTCTATTTGTTCCTCTCATGGGACCTCCAGGAGACCTCCGTGCGGGCCTCCAGGATCTCTGCTAACTTGTGCACGACCCTGTCATGCCGCCACCATTTTTATATATTTTAATCATTCTTGTTGTTCAGCACTTTGTTTAGTATTTGCTATTTTTAAAGTGCTTTGTAAAAAAAAGTTGGCATGGCACCTGAATGTGCCCTGAGACGGAGGAGATGTGCTTCAAGTTTAGGTTTGGGGAGCTTCACAGGTGGCATGGCTCTTCGGTGCTGCTGTACCCGGTGTTTAAGGTCAGGGAAATGGGCAGTGTGTCATAGGTGGCCTTAATCTGGAAGCTTAGTCTCGCATTGGGTGTTCTCCACATGTTGTCCCAAGTGATGGTCCTATTAGTCACGGCCTCCCATGTGGTCTACCTGCCTTCCTGTTGCTGGCTCACTGCTGTGATCTTGAAATTTATTTAATCTATTTTTGGCAACTTCAGAGATTACAAGATCTTTTCCTCTCACTCTTTAGACCAAAAAGCTAAATTGCTATAAGATCAAACATCTCCACACACAAAAAATATAATCATGCTGTTATTTCATATATTTACTTTTTTATCACTTCAAATTGTAAGTCTAAATTCTAGTATTGGGTTATTTCTCTCATTTCTTTTTTTATTATCATTGAATCTTTTCTAATTTCAATGAAACTTTTAGCCCTTAGCACAAACTGTACTGTGCCTAAGCAAAAAAAAAGTGTAGGTATGTCGATATCTAAATGTGTTTTTACATACACAGGGCCGGCTGGCACTCAGGTGAGCTTATTTCAGTACGGAGACACAAACACAGCTGAGTTCATGTGGAACAATCATCAAAGCAAGTCAGATCTCCTGAAGCTGGTGGAGAGCATCCCAAGCAGGACCACTGCAGCGCCTGCTTTAGGTAGTAAACTCTAAACTAACCTGCACAGAGGTCAAGCTAGATCTACACTCACTGTTCTTTCCATCTTCAGGTTCAGCCGTACGATTCGCTGTGCAGGCGTCCATCTCATCTGTCAGTGGTGGAAGAGTGGGTGTCCCCAAGGCAGTGGTGGTGGTGGTGACAGAAAAATCAACTGATAATGTTAAAGAGGCAGCTAATGAGGCCCTGGCAGCAGGTAACCTGGCTACTATTAAAAACTGTTAAAATCTTCCTGATGTGACAAAGTCTCACTGTTAAGAGTTTGTTCCCTCAGGTGTGTCGGTGTTCCCCATTGGGGTCGGACCGAACTATGACAGAAATGAGCTTAGTGAGCTAGGTCACTACGGCAACCAAGACAATACTCTACATCTAAACAACATGGACCAGTTACGAATGTTTTTAACCCTGGACAACAGCTACGCAGAGAGAATCTGCAGAGGTGACTGCTAAACATGAGCACTTTTGTCCTCTTAGTGGAAAATAAGCCCATATTTTAGACTACAATGATAGATGAGTACAGTAATAAAATGTGTGCTTTGCTTTTTTTTTAGCTGGTCCACCAGGAGTGTGTGTTGATGATAAAGGAAATGAGAGAAAGGTTTGTAATATTGCTCGATTACTTTAAAGTCAATTTACAATTAAAATTTCTGTAATTCGTTGTCTGTTTGTTGCAGCCTGGTGAATCATGGCTGCTGGATGATGGCTGCCACTCTCTCTTGTGCCATCCCAGTGGAGCAGTGACGGTTCAGAATCACAAAATCAGCTGTGACAGACTGGAGCCGCCGGCATGCAGAAACAAAATGCCCCCTGTCAGAGTGGAGGAGGCCTGCGGCTGCCGCTGGGAATGTCCTTGTATGCGCAATAAATAACTTCCCGCTGTGACATTTAGCCTCTCTATAAGCCAGTCACATTAGTTTCCACCTGCTAATAGTTAATAATAGGGGCAAGCACTGCAGGCCAGTAATTTACCTTGTTTCTGGCTCCTCCCTCCCTTTTTGCCTTGTGTGTGTTGGCAGGCATGTGTATGGGCAGCTCCACCAACCATGTGGTGAGGTTCGATGGGCTGGCTCTTAGGCTGGATGGAGAGGGACTGTGCTCCTACACACTTCTCATGGTCAGTAAAGGCAACAGAGAAGGCTCAGAGGTCAAACTTCACACTGGGCCATGTCAAGACTCAGCAAAATACAGCCAGATCTGCATGACAGCCATGGAGGTGACCCATGGACCATACACGCTGTTTCTGAAGGATGACATTACGGTAATCTGTATGTGTGTTTGAAATAGGTAGTCACAGCTAGATACAGCAACCTTTTTTCCACATGTTTTTTCATGTTACAACAGCAAACTTTGATTCATTTTATGAGGATGTATGTGTATTCTCAACACATAGAAACATAATTGGGTATTGGGTAAAAATAAATACATTGCATTCAACATGAGCCCTCCCTCTCTTTCCTTGATACATGACCAGGATAACTGTCCCTTCTGAAGAGAAGAGAACATCCCCACATCATGTTGCTGCCACCACCATGTTTCACTGTGGGAATGGTGTGCTCAGGCTGAAATCATAGTTTTTGCCACTCAAAGCATATTGCATGTTGGCCAGTTTAGGTCTAATCTGACCAAAGTACCTACTTCCACATGTTTGCTGTGTCCCCTGCTTGACTTCTTGCAAACTGCAAACTGGGCTTCTCGTAATTTCTTTTAAAAATAACCAATCATCCTCTTAACAGATGATTCCACATGAAGATGTAGATCTCCACAACTCCTTCAGAGTTACCATAGGCCCCATAGGCAATGCTTACATTGCCCAGCCTGTCAGCTTAGCCGGATGACCATGTCTTGTGAATTTAGCATTTTCCTTTTTGGACTAAACAGTGATATGTTCAAAGCTTGGGATTTGGGATTTTGTTTTTATTAACTAACTCTGTTTTAAACGTCTCTACAACTTCGTCCCTGACCTGTCTGTTATATTCCTTGGTCTTCTAAGGGCCCTCACAGAACCACAGTTTTTATACAGATTAACTTACACACTGGCGGGCTCTACAATATTTACTAGAGGGTGACCTCTGAAGGCCGTTGCTGTATAGCATTTTATTTGGGGTGTCAGAGTAAAGAGGGCTGTAATACAAATTCATACCACCCTTATTAGATTTCTAAAAAAAGACATTTAATATCCTGCATAATTGTTTTCCACTTCACAATTCTTTGCTATGTGTTGGTAAATCACTTTACATTACATGTGGTTCAAATAGTTTTTAGTTGTAATTTAGCAAAAAGTTTAAACTTTCTACAATAGCTTTAATTTGCTCTCTCCCCAAACAGGCCGTGATTGATCGAGAAGAGCTTGCCTTGCCTTGGCGACATGCTGGTCTGGAGGTGGTGCGCTACGGAGGAGTGATGCTGCAGCTGAAATCAGATCAAGGCTACGTTTTGACTTTTACTCCTCAGAGCAATGAGTTTACCATCACATTGCTCAGCTCGGAAACCAGTGGGCACACTGCTGGACTCTGCGGTAACAGAACCGGCGAGCTGTTTGATTGCAGCTTTATACAAAAAATCGGAAGCGAAAAGTGTGTCTTCCTGTCCCTTTTTGCTTTAGCCGTTTTTCTTTTGAGCTGTGTTCTCTATACCTTTCTCACAGGTGCATGTGGGGAGGAAAAGGTTAATGTCCTGTCTTTGCGTAATGGCGACACAACCACCGACCAGCCGGCCTTCATCTCAGACTGGACTGTGGCCGCAGATGGTGGTGTGTGTTTGCCCAAACGGAAGGCAGTGTGCATGTCTGGAGTGGCAATGGGATGTCAGGCCCTGCGAACTGAGGTGTTTGAAAAATGCCACGCCTATATTGCTGTCCAGGTTTTCCTTGTCAAGTGCGAGGAGCAGGCGTGTGACGAATCAGATGTGTGTGAGTTGATATCCGCCTATGCACGCCTCTGTAGACAAAGGGGTGTGTGTGTGGATTGGAGGAGCCCCCATCTGTGCCGTAAGTCACTGTGCATATCCTTCAGTTGATTACAAACACCTTAACTCATGGAGCGTCTGGATCCTAACTTTCTCATGTTCTGCGGTGCAGCTCTGCATTGTCCAAACTCCATGGAGTATGATGCATGTCGGACAGGGTGCGTGGAGGACTGTGGCAGCATACAGGCATTGCCAGGCGACTGGTCGGTTACTGGGCGCAACGAGTCATCATGTATGGAAACACCTACCGAAGGCTGTTTCTGCACTGGAGGGATGGTTTTGTATCATGGAAAATGCGTCTCCCCGGAGTCATGTGGACAGTGTGTGGATCAACAGGGACATACACATGAGGTGAGACATGCAGCAGAACGAAATAAATGAAAGCCCTGAAAGAATAAAACAATTTTACAATATTATAGTAGAGCTTTACAGTTTTAATGTGTGCAATATTAGAATTGTAAAGGCCTGCTCAAACGTAGGTTACCGAGAACATAATTGCCCAGTTGGATGGACTTTTTTGCTGCCTTTCGTGCCCTAAGCTTCAAGGAGAGTGGTGGGGACATTGAGAAGAAAAAGAGTACTGACAAAAATGTTGGTTAATTGTACACGATATAGTGATCGGAATATTCATCAACGATATTGTAACTGTATCTTTTTCTAACATTTTGCACCCTTGAATCATGGGGTAGTGCAGTGCAACAAACGTGTGACCCTGCTGCCCTCTGGTGTTTATTTGTAAATGGAAAGGAAACATTCTTTGCCTTTGTTTGAACAGTATATGCAGAGTTGGGTACCAGATGACAATCCATGTTTGATTTGCATGTGTTTGGACCAACAACGCATCAACTGCACTGTCAGACCATGCAATGACATCAAAGGTTTTTATTTACTTTACTTTCACTTGCTTCATGAGCCACAAAACTACTGTCAGCTTTTATAATTGGTTATCTGGATGTGTTTAGCTCCAGTGTGTGGACCCTGTGAGATTCTGCAGGAGAAGAAGGAATCCAGGTGCTGCCCAGAGTATGAATGTGGTATGTATAAATATATTTATGTATATAAAAATAGCATTAAAGTGTTTTTATTTCAGTTTGGAATGTTACAGTAGCCTTAACAAACTGGAGATGTAGAGCTGACTAATTCTTGAACACAGAATGGATTTCCAAAAAGATCAAGCTGTGTGAAGTTTGAAGTGAATAAAGAGTTAAGACCATTTTGAAAAACACAGACTGATTAAAGTTTAATGAATAATTAATTATAAAAGAAATACTAATTGATGCTTTGATAACAAATCATTATAACTGCTTGTTTTTTTTAATAATGAAGTATACGAATATCAGCATAATTAACTACAGGGTTCCTACACAGTCTGGAGAAGTAGAAAAATAGGCTGGAGTGTTTTCCAGGTCTGGATAAGGAAGGAAAGAGATAATAGATTTTTACTTCCAGTCTTAAATTTCCAATCCCATTCTTTAACAGTCCATCCATTCATCCATCCATCCATCCATCCATCCATCCATCCATCCATCCATCCATCCATCCATCCATCCATCCATCCATCCATCCATCCATCCATCCATCCATCCATCCATCCATCCATCCATCCATCCATCCATCCATCCATCCATCCATCCATCACTGCTTTGGAAAAAAATGAACATCCTTCCGTCTGTTTCTACACTACCTCATTTTAATGGCATTCATTACGTGTTTACGTATTTACTGCTGACCCGACTCTCACCTTGTGACAGTGTGTAATCTGGTGGGCTGTGATCTGCCTGATGTCCCCCGCTGTGAGGATGGTGAGACTGTGGTGCTGAAAAACCCTGGCGAATGTCAGCCTGTTCATGAATGCGGTAGGCTAATGGTCTCTCTTACGGTACACGCAAGCATAAAACAGATGACTCTCTAGGTGTGTTGTTTTATATGCTACTCCTCCTATTTTTCTGACTTAGTGTGCAAAAAGGAAGAGTGTTCCCAGCAAGCCCCCCCTAACTGTCCAGCCCACCGCCATATGTCTGTGAAAAAGACAAAGTGCTGTGATTTCTTTGAATGTACATGTAACTGCCAGAACTCCACCCACACCTGCCCCATTGGGTTTATCACGTCGTTCTTTACCAACGACTGTGGCTGCACAGAAACCCTCTGCCAACCTGATCAGGTGAGTGTCCTGAATGCAGAACGCCTGCATGTGCTGGAAGACTCATTTCCTGTGTGACCAATCTGTGTCTCCAGGTGTGTGTGGTTGGTGGAGTGGTTCACCCAGTGGGCAGCGAGTGGGAGGATGGATGCGAGAAGTGTCGATGCACAGAGCTGCAGGACAGAGGCACATCACTCCATGTTGCCCAGTGTAACCCACCTGTCTGCGAACGGAACTGTCCTCTGGTGAGGCACAACACTAACGGTGAACATTTCCAGAGTTAATTAATATTTTCTCACATATGTTTAACACAAATTTCAGGGCTCAACATATACTCAAAGAAAAGGGAATTGCTGTGGAGAATGTACACCAATCAGCTGTCTAGAGACTGAGGAAGAGATACGAGGGGATGTGCTCACTGGAGGAAAGCTCAGACAGGTATGCGTTTACAAGAAATGTAACTTTTTTAAGTACTTTTTTGAATTGTTTCTTCTTTATCTTCCTGAAAAAAAGCACCTATGGTTTCTGAAAAAAATCCCACCAAGTAATAAATATTTTTATTATACAACTGGCTTAATTCACTTTCTCTGTCTCTATCTTTAGGTGGGAGAGAAGTGGCTGTCCACACATGATAAATGTGTCGAACATGAGTGTAAGAAAGTGAAAGACGAGGTGTTTATCTCCACAACAAATGTGAGCTGTGCCAGTGTGGAGACTCCAAACTGCCCGCTGGGAAGTGAGCTTCGCTGTGACACTCAGGACTGCTGCCCCCGCTGCCACTGTGGTAAACACACACACACACAAGCCTTTACTGAAACAGGAAAATATCAGCAGAAAACATGAGTTAGAACATTGATAATCTATAAAACTTTAAATGTATGACTCATCTTGCTCTATTGTTTAAAACAGGATTTCTGTGGGGTCTTAAAAGTCTTAAATTTATTCATCCCAAATTAAGCCCTTAAGAACTCTTTGGAAACTCATGTTTTCAGGTCTTAAAATACAGTGTAGTGAAAAAGCAATTGGCCCTTATATATGAACTTCTTGTACAAATCTCGGCAGCCACTTCTGCACTAAAGCAATTGCAATAACTGGCAATGAGTCACATTCATGTAGAATGTAACAGACTCTTCTTTGTAGTATTATGTTAAATTCAACCTGGACAGACTCACAAAGAAAGGACAGGGATGCAATTAGAAAAGTTTATTAGTGAATGTTTATTTCTTTGGCGCTCAGAACCCAGTGGAAGATGTGAATGCTGAGAATGACATGCGCTTGAATGAACATCTTAAGGTTAGACTTAGAGATGTCTTCACCCCTGGGATCCGATCCTGGTGGTGGAGTGGAGGCCTGAGGAGATTTGGAAAGAGTTTAAAAGCCAAATGGTGGAGATGGGGAGGAGGAGAGTCAAAGTTCAGCTGCAGAACGGAGGGTTCCGAGGATGAAGGTCTTTTAAAGGAGAGCCTTGAAGGAAGATTGGCAGGGGGAGAAATGCAGACTTGACGCTGATTGGTGGAGCAGAGCCGCATTGAGGAGTAATTAGACGAAGCTGGAGTTGATGGTGAGTCTTCCAAGTTGAACTCCATTTCAGCCATATTGGAGGGTGTTAAATCTTGAACAGCCAGTTTAAAGCCACTTCACAGTTTCTTAACTCGATTTAAATCCGAACTTTGACAAGGACGCTACAAAGCCATAATTTTTTTTGTTTTTAAGCTATTCAGAGATGGACTTGCCGGTGTGCTTTTGATCACTATCCTGGCCATAACCCAAGTGTGCTTGAGTTTAAGGTCATGACTCAAAGCCAGACATTCTCTTCAGGATTTTCTGATAAAACCTGAATTCATGCTATTATCAAATATGTCAGTTTGTCCAGGTCTTGAAGCAGCAAAGCAGCCCCAGACCATGACACTACTACCACCATGTTTGACTGACTGTAATGTTCTTTTTTCTGCTGTGTTAGTTTTACTACTCATGTAGCGGGACGTATACCTTCTTACGTTTGTCTTATCAGTACACAAAATATTTCCCAAATATTAGGCAAAGGCAAATTGGACTTTTTGTGTGTTTTTGGCCTTGGACGTTTTCCATGACGTTTTCTTCTGGAAAAGTTGTTGATGCACTCTTGGGAGTAATTGTTTTGGGCTGGTTCACCACAGTTTCCTGCTTTCTCCATTTGTGGATAGTGGGTCTCACTTTGGTTTTCTGTAGCCCTTAAGCCTTAGACAAGGCCTTATAACCTTCTGTAGACTGATAGATGTCAGTTACGTTGTTTCTTATCTCTTACATGTGTTAAATGTATGTATTTAAGCCCAGGCAATAATCGGTTCTGGGTGTGGTTAGTGTGACACAAAGGAATCACAGCTAATTTATTATATCTACATATATATAGAATTATATATATAGCAATTAAAGTAACCAAAAAAGGACTGCTTCATTGTCTGTATAACAGAATTTTCAAGTTACTGAGTTAACTCAAGTTTTTTATTGTAATTCACAAATGTCAAAAATGTAAATGTTAATGATCTTCAGGTCCTAAAAAGTCTTTAACAAACTGAAGCTTGCCAGAACCCATTTCCGCTTGGAATTGCAGTTGCTCACTGTGTCCAGCAGATGTCTTTGTTACATTGCTGAGATCTTAAAGCAAGTTATCCTGATTTGACCTTTTAAATAGCTTTTAAAGGGCAAGTTAGGTTACTCAGACTCCTTGTTAATTTTAGAGGGTCAGTTGAAATACAATTTGTTTCTGCTCTTTTCTCGACAGTGTCGATGGATGTCTGTGTTCTCAATCACACTGTGATAGGGGTAAGTCATCAATGAATCAGCACTGAGCTCTGCACAGCAATAAAATGTGAATAGTGCTTTCTGTATTCAGGTTTTAAATACTGTATGTGTCTTTATGCAGGCAGGCGAGAGAGTGATGGTGGATGTGTGCACACACTGTGAGTGCACAGTGGAGAACGGAGCAGTGAATAAATACAAACTATTGTGCAAGCGAACCAGCTGTCCATCGTGCCCCCGGGTAACTCCTTACCTCATCATTTTCCATATTGACCATCACCCTTTCCCGTCCTCTCCATAACTTATTAATAAACTGAAACGTCCATCGTTTTTATAAGAATCTATAAGTGCTCTTAGGCTCAGACTACATTTCCTGGCTGCTCATCATTGAACAGAGGCTGCCATGAACATTGTTTTTATGATTCATTCTGATAATAATCTGTTGGTAGCAAATAATTCAGAGAAGTCTGTCTTTTTTAAAATTTACGTTAATGGCCATGAGATGTCTTTCTATATAAAACCTAACAATTACAAGTCACCTGTATTTTTTCTAAGGGATACACAGTGCAGAAGGAGGGAGACAGTTGCTGTGGTCGCTGTGTTGCCACTGCCTGCTTCATACAGAAGCCAGATGGAAAACTCACTAGTGTGCAAGTAGGTACTGTACAGAAAAGATGGAGTTGTTGCCTACATAGCATATAATAAAAAATAAATTGTTTGGATACAGTTGTCTGTATTAAAAAATCACAATTTTCTCTTTAGCACATTTTAAATTCAATTTTTTTCCCACTTCTATGTCACTCACACTTGTAAAATACAAACTAAAGAGAAGAATGAAAGAGACATGATTGTAATCATGTTTCCAATATGCTGTCTGAAATTTTCATACCCAGAACTCTTGATCTTTCCTGGACCATCGGTTGTGTGCGTTTCCTCTGCCATACACAGCGTTGCTCTTTATGTAAATAATGTCTGCAGACTCCTAGAGGTTCACTCCTCATTAGCCACTGTCTGCATCAGTTTTACAACTTCTACCAAAAACATAATGCAACTAAAAGTAGCACTGCAACCCCTATAAATATTCTACAGCCTGTTTATTGGTTAACTTTTGCTTGACCCAAGACAACTTGCAGTAATTGGTGGAGCCATCATTTGCTGCATTTTAGTAAATAATCCAGAAGGAGAATGTCCACCCCGTTTGTGCCCTTTCTGTAGATGTTTTGTTTACATCAAGCAATCAAGATCCAAAAACCCTTTGGGAAAGGGTTTTGGAGTGGGCTAGTCAAGGTCCGGGCTTAAGTCCAACTGAGATGTTGCGGCATTTCTAAACAGGCTGTTCATGATCAAAAAAACTCCAATGTGGGCAAAATAAGACAATACTGCAAAAAAGAGTTGGCCACCATGGGTGGCACAAGCACTTATTTGGTTGAAGAGGCAATTACATTTTTAAACAGGACTATGTTGGTTTGAGCAGCCTAATCCCCTAACAAATTAAATCATCATTTGACAACTGCTTTTGTGTTTACTGTGGTTTTCTTTGTCTGATATGAAGATTTGTTTGATGATCTGAAAAATTTACCTTTGACAAAAATACTAAAAACCAAGAAATACAGGGGGACAAATACTATTTTCATGCCCGGGGTTCTCCACCCAAAAGTTTTTCCTTTTTCTTACCATTCCTTAATAAAATTAAAGAATAAGACTTTTTGGGGTGTAGGCAAAAAGCGGGGGGGTTTATGAAAAAAAGAACCCTAAAGAGGCACAGGGCAGCAAAATCAAAACAGCTGATCTTATATGCATATGTGGTCTACTTATCAGGTCAACTCAACCCTTGAGGATGGCTGTTACCTGTATACTTGTGGTGTGAACAGCAGGGGAGACCTTGTCCTGGAGACCAAAGTGACCCCTCCCTCCTTTTTTAACCCAAAGCCTCCTAATCAAGAGGTAAACCCCCTGCCTTTTACTGTATTCCCAATTGCTCCCCTTTTTTTTTAACACAAGTTACTTTAGATGTTTTCTCTTGTTGGTGTTTTTTTGCGGCAAAATTAGCCGAATTGGAAAAACCTGCTGTGAGACTTGTAAGTGATTCATTTTCAAGGCTGGAGTTATATTAAGAAAATAATTTGAATGATCAGTTTTTTTTTTAAACAAATACATGTGTACAGGTACTGAGCCGGAGTGCCGCAGGACGGCGGGAACGCTCAACTACATCAAAGTGGATGACTGCCAATCAGAGCAACAGATTGAGCTGCACTACTGTGAGGTGAGACAGCATAGACAGATTTAACATTTTGCCCTTGGTTTGGCCTTTAAAGTTAGATTTTTTTCATCATCATCCCACCTGTTCAGTCTGCCTCATGATGCTTATGTATGAGTCAAACCTGTTGTTCTGTCTGTCTGTTTTGCAGGGCAATTGTCGCAGCAAATCTATGTACTCCCTGCAGAGCGCTGCTGTAGAGCAGGACTGTGTGTGTTGTGCTGCTGTGAAGACAGAACCTCTCAGTGTGCCCGTCCTGTGTGCCAACGGCACACGCAGCCACCACACTGTCCAGTCCGTAACTACATGCGACTGTGTGTCCAAACACTGCAACTAGAGAGACAATAACAGTTTTCTACATGTAGATGCTTTGTGTGTAACCAAGCGAAATGTAGCCATCCAGCCACAAAAATACTAATAAAACAAACCTTACAGTTTCTGCAATTTCAGCTTGTGTTGTGCATTAGTTTCAGTTTGTAAAACTTTGTAAGAGTTGATGTTTAAAATAAGTTTAAATAGTGTGAAGGTGCATGCCTTGTCATTCATCCACTGGAAAAATGAGTTTGTCCTTAGGGTCATCGGGGGGGATTCTTTGGGGGGGGGATTTTTCCTAAATGGGCCAGTCCATCACAGGCAAACACAGAGACCCCACTGGACAAACATCCACCGACGACCACATCAAAAGGGAAAATTTGAAGTACCCAACAGTTGTTTTTTGTATCTTGGGAAGACCCAAAAAGTACTTGGAGAGAACCCTTTCATGGACTGGGAGAACCTATAAACTCCATGCAGAAAGATGTGAGCCTGGGATTCAAAACCAGGATATTTTTGCTGCAAGACAACAGTGCTACCAACTGTGCCACCAGGCAGCCCCATGTCTGATATTTATTTCAGTTAATCAAAATTTTATTTTAGGCAAATGAACACTCCAACACACAACTGTTAAAGGCTTACTGCAACTTTTAAACTGAGGTTTTTACGTTCAAGTATATTATATGGATACACTTCCATCCACTTTCAATGGAAATTCTTGTGAAGATGTGTAAAAGGCCTTTAAATAAATAAATTAAATTAAAGCCTGATCTCTTACTGAAATATTTAGAAGAATACAACATGCTAACTGGTTGCCACAAAAAAGCATTATTTGTCTTACCATCACTGACATAGATATGCAGGGTTTGCTGAACCCTACTAGGACTTTTACCAGAACCCTGTGCTTTGGTCAAATAAGCCTGAGCTTGTTGACAACACTTGAAGCTGGTTTTGTGTAAAACAAATTATGTGTATGTGGAAAAGCACCTCCTGGCCACTGTTGGGTGCAGTGGAGGATGCGTGATGCTGTGGGCCTGTCGAAGGAATAATGAAACATACCTCTCTCTGTATGCTCCAACCTTTTTAAATGTTATACAACACTAAATGCTGTGGGTTGTACAAAGGTTAACAGTAGCAGGACTAACAACTCATGCATTTTGATTTTGTTAAAAACAATTATTTCTTAAAGTAGTTTTTCCCCCTTTAAAAATATGCACTCAATGTAACGGTTAGATTTTGTCTAGTTTAGATTGTCAGATAGATAGATAGATAGATAGATAGATAGATAGATAGATAGATAGATAGATAGATAGATAGATAGATAGGTGGCTCGGAGGGGAGCCGAGGAAGAGTCTGATCACCTGTAAGCTCTTCGTTCCCTGCTCCTTCACAAACACACATGCATGCACGGCTCAATAATATGCCCCACACCTTCCTTCTCTGCGTGGACGGCTCGGGGAATTAGCCGCCCTGTTCGCGCGCAATAAGCCAGTGGTTCCGAGAGCGAGCGCGGATTGTCCACCATCTCAGCGCTTCAGGCGGTGTCACGTCTTATCATCTATCCCCCTAACAAACAACTGTTTACCAGTGGATACTGGTGAGTTTCCTGTTTACTTTCCTTTGGTATTAGGTGCGTTTAAATTTTCTTCTTATCTCTTTTGAGTTTTCTTCTTCCTCTTGTGCTCTGGCAGCGTCATTTTACGCGCAGATTTCATTTTCTTTAATGCCACTAGTCTGTATTTAGCCAGAGAGATAAATAAAACTAATCCAGGGTTTTTAATGTTCATTCCATGCTGCCTCTAAAGCGGTGTAACGGGATGCTGAGGGTGTTTTTTTTTCCGTCCAGCCATGCGTGCGCACAACTGTTGCTTTTAATTAATCTCATAGCCTGATAAGCAGTGAGATACATCTGCCTTGGGTCTAATTAGCCAAGGTGGAAATTATGTACTGTGGAGTATGCCTAGCGGTATTTTTGTCAGCCTTTTCAAAAACCTGATATAAAAGTAAAGAGCTGAATATCACAAAGTAAGTGTCATTTCTAACAAATATTTCTACATAAATGCATTTGTATGATTGTTTTGGCGGCATAATACAATACAGTTAGTTTAAAAAAAATTGGGATGTGTAATCTGTTATGATTTGGAGATGTGGCTCCTGTTTGCATCGGTATGAGGGGGCAGTCCAGTCTCTGTGATTGCGCTGACTGCAGGCTTACAAGCCTTTAAGCCCCGCGCTGAGGCGCACACGCAGTGGCGCACTCGTCTCTGTGTCTTCTCCAAAATTAACAGGGGACAGGAGGACATTCACAAAACTTTACGCGGTTTGAACCTTTAAACACTGAAAAGCCAAAGGAATAAATATTAGAAATGTTAGATTGCATTACAGAAGATATTTATAAAGAGAGCAACTCTGCAGGACATGTTATTGAGAGATTTTGTTTCACCTCTTCCTCAGAGCCCGACCGAGCACAAGGACAGTTACTCACTGATGTACATATAAACATTTACAGTTGGCAGGAATTGTGACTTGAGACAAAAGCCGCAACCATTACTAAATTAGCACTAACATGTCTTTGTTAACATAACTCACTTTTTATGAAGGGTTTCCATAGCTTGTATACAACTGGTGCATTAGTAGATCTGTGCTTAAAGCTTACTTATGCTTCTAGCCGACTCTGGCCAACTCATTTAATCTAAAGTAAAAGAAAAAAAGGGGGGTACCATTACAAAAGAGTGTCCAACTACAGTACATAAAAGATCAGGTATGGGCTTGGAGATACAATCTGAAAAATGTAAATTTAGCTTGACACCCTTTCAAAGAATTCAATGCAATGTTATTTACGTTATCAGTGTAAACAGTCCTGGGAACAGTAAAAGCATCTAATGCCTGAAGTATCATGAAATCTGGGTCAATCACCCCTGGTCTCCACGGGGAATGTGTGGCAGATGTGTTAAACCTAGATCTTGCTCTTTTAAAAAAGCAACACATTAACACATAAGAGTTACTAAATATGTACGTATTTACCTATGTACGTATTATAGTTTTATGTTTAAACCATCTTCTTCCTGAATTTGCTGAATCTTACCCTTGAATTCATTTAACATTATTTATTCTGAGAATGCATTGAGGTTCAGAGCTATTTATCATGTATCTCAATGAGAAAGCAACCAAGACGTGCATACAAACACACTAAGAAACAAATTTAATTAAAACCGAGTAATGTCAATACATGTAATGAACACAGAATCTACATTTGCATTTAATGTGGTGTGAAACCATGGAGAGGACCCAAATGCAAAACTCTCACCAGGTGGTCAAATTAACATTTTTACTAAACAAACTCAAAACTGAAGGTATCGCTGGGTTTTTAATTCGAAGGAAATAAAACAAAGCAGGTATCAAATATACAAAACAACAGAAATCAAACAAAAACAATGCACATGGCAGAGTAAATACTACAGGTCAAATGACTTGAACCAGGAAGTGGAGTGAGATGGAACCATAAGTGAATACTAAATCAAAGTTCACAGATACAAAGTTACTATAAGCTAGATAATTAGAAGCAAATAATTAAAAAAACAAAATTGAAAAAACACTACAAACTCAGTGTGAATTCTAAGCAGATGAGTAAACAAAAATCTGAGCATTAATTTAGAAAAATCAGGTTGTCATATAGCAGGGAAGTTTCACTATGTTTTGAATTGTTTGCATTTTAAAGGTCAGTCAAGTCAGAAAGTCTATAGGGTACTCAGACCGTCATTCCACGTGGTATGTGATAGCGCTGGGCGATATGAACCAAAAATAATATCGCGATATTTTTAAGCTGAATGGCGAAATACGATTTTAGTATACTTCTGAGTCAAAGCTTTGTCCCAGATGCAGACACATGTAATAAACAGCTGTAGATGTACATAACAAATGACTCAAAAATAATCTACAGGCAAATATTAAAATCATATTTCTCAAATAAAATGTGCTATATGTATACGTTTGTGGGGGCACTTCTCTGGCAAAATAATTCCGACTCGGTAGCTGGTATCTTCGGTCAAGGACTTTTAGCAGTTGTACAAAGCCGTCTTGTTCCACAACTGAGAGCGGGACCATGTCTTTAGCGATATGATACGTCACAGCTTTACTAATCTCGCGCCACTTGTCACTTTTTCTCTCATAAGGCACAGCACGGGTGTATGAGTTTTATAACGTGGTTTGTGTCGGTGCAGGAGGCTGAGAAGGCTTCACAGTTTGAGCTGCAGCACGCAGTTTAACATTCTCTTCATATTCTTTTTAATGGTGGTTTTAAATGCTGGAAAAGATTTGTAGTGCTCACACCTTTTGTCGGGACTTCCTTTCGGTATTCTCTACAAAATACATCTTTCTGTTGTTCATCTGAGATTTTGAATCCGAACCATCTCCAATTTTTTTTTTTTTTGCTCACCAGGTGCTCTCCGTTATCCTCCCCTGTGCTTTCATCCTCACCTTCCATCTCGGGGCTGCTTTAGCAGCAAACTTTCTAGCTTAGCTAGCCGCTAGATGGCGCAGTGGGGAGGGGTGATTTGTCTTCAGTGTGAGGGAGGAGGGGCCGTGGGAAGTCCGAAACAGACATATGAGGAAGAAGACCGAAGAATTGGCGGATCTAAAAGAATAATTAATATGCAACATAGACCATTTCGATATCAACAATATACCCTCATCTTATAACTCTTTTGAAAAAATCTCGATAGTTTTAAAATCTCGATGTATCGCCCAGCCCTAGTATGTGAGCTGGATGTTGGTGCATTTGGACAAAACTTGGCCTATCTGAGACTTTTTTTATTAACAAGAAAATTATCTTCTGTAGGACAAAGCAACCATTTAGGAAAAAAAATACATTAAACCAATCTTGAAAAAAAAAAGAAGAGAGTATTTTTGGGGATGACTTTGAGACAACATTGTTGTAATTTTCATACTAGACACAAAGCTAAAGGACATACTTAGGAGGTAAACATCTGGGTATTAAAGGAGATTGTCAAAAAAACCTATTGTAGGTTTCTCACTGTTTCTATTGGAAGCTTTAGTGATCACATCCAGTGCCTCTACTGGTGTCCTTCTGCAATATCAATGAATGCATAATTTCCTGCCACCTAAATGTTCAGATGCTATCATTGGGTGACAACAACTCCTAAGTTGGAACAGAGTGAGTCACAAGCGAGCAGGTTTGTAATCACTGCTGCAGCCATCTCAGTGCACTGAGGTGAGAAGGATTGAACCTAAAGTATTAAACAGCTTCCACTTGCATCTTGGCTCTGCGCTTGCCAATGCTTGGTTACCTTTGACCAACTGCAGGTTGGTGCACATGTGTAGAACTACTGAGAGTTAAAGCAGTGTGGATGCCGTCTGCATGTAGTTTGGTTAACAGTTGCTGTGCTTACATGTCTCACAGCTTTCCCTGGTTTGTCAAGTGGACGGACGGATTATGCTCATCTCTGGCCTGGGTGTGGATTACTGAGCATTTCCAGTTTGTAGCCTCTTCTCACCATCTATTATTTTAAGTAAGTGATTCTGCAGACCTCATACTGAGTTACTGAGTGAAAGTTCTATCTTTGGGTTTTTAGTATTTATTGGTTTTCAGGTGAAACTTCCAAAGGACACAATAATAACAAAAAACATAAAGTAGCTTCAGGACAAAACAGAAAAAGCCAAATGTAACAAATGAAACCCCAACCACAGTGACAAAAAATATGTTTTATAAAGTATTTCAGAAAATAAACCAAAAAAAGAAAACTGTTTCACAGAACAAAAACAGAAGATGTAAATATTTATTTCCTAAACTGTTGCATTTTTCAGAAATTATTTCTTTGTAGTTTTTGTTGTGCTCTATAAAACACAGTATTATTTTTTTCAACTTTACAATCATTTAAACACTTAAAAAGAGGTTTAAATATTCTCCCTTGTGATGTAAAATATGCAAAGCCACTATTTTAAAGCTAGTCTTTACAGATGCACTGATCGGCTCTTCGATTTGATGTAATTAATGAACAGAAACAAAGGAAAGCAGATTTTTTTGTATATTACCAGTCAAACCTCATGATTTTAAAATTGGCCGGATGATCGGTATATCTCTACTAGTCTTATTACTAGATTGTTTCCATTTATGTTAAAAGCATTTTAAGACCTTGTTTATTTGCACAATGTCAATAGACTATAAGACCCGTTAAATAATTAATCAAACACAGAATTGCTGCTTCGAATGACATTACACTGTCATTCACACAGTAAAATATGTCTGTTGTTACAATATTTCTGATCTTTAAAAATATTGGAGAAACCGAACTGGGAATTTTAGGCTGTTTAATTGTGCCATGTTGTAACCATGCTCCATGTTTTTATTCTGAGGATTCCCATCTGCTTCTTACAGTGTAATGCTGAAGAACATCTCAGCGTATTTCATTCCTTGTATCCAAAGAATGAGCCCACTGACCAAATTACCCTAACAGATTGAATCTGTGCTCTCTGGGTTTTACTCTGCTGCACTGCTTAATCTGAGCCTGTGGCTTCAAATTAGTGACAGACATGGACAGGACAGATTAAATTTGCTTTAGAGTTTTTATGGAAGCCTAAACCCATTACAGCTGTGAATTGTGTCATAGAAAACTTTTAACGATCATTTTTTAGAGGTACGTTATATTAAACTGACGTTTCTGTGTAGACAACATTAACAGCAGTTTATCGTTGTCATGCCAGTAATACTGGAAGCCATGAAGGCTGTCAAGATATCATTTCTTTTCTCGTCAGAGCAAAAACTGTCTTCCATGGTTTATTGTCCTATGATGTCCCGTTTGGTGTTCCCCTGTAATATCCAAATGGGCAAGTTTGTGTTCATCCAAGCCTTTTTGCAGATGCCATTTTATGTTTTTTTTTGCTGTAATCAGCATTGATAAGGACCTTAATTTGGGTTGGGATCTGCCTGTGTTTTCACAAACAGCTTATCAGATCCTCTGGCTCAACACAGATAAAAACATTTTATAAGGTCTGTCATTTAAATTAATTGTCCCATAACCCACAAGAAATTTAAAGAAACTTAAAATGACTGTTTCACCAGCAAATATGCAATGGAAGAGGCCTTGCTTGTGCAGCTCAACCATCCTTCCACATTCAAAGACAGAAAATAATTTGGCCTTTGCTATCAGGGGGCCATGACAGTGTGAATGCCTGACAGAAAATTAAATGTAAGTCCGATTTAAACAAGATTTAAACTGTAAGCAATATCATTGTTTTGAAGTGGCCCAACCAGAGTCCGGATTTGAATATGATGAAGGATTTGTCCAAGTTAAAGATCTTCAAAGATAAATGGTCAAAAACATCAGTGAAAACATACAAAAAGCTGTTCAGCAATTTTAAAAATGGTTTAACAGTTTTATTGCCAATAAAGATTTTCCATTAATAAATGGTATATTATATTATATTATTATATTATATTATTATCTTCTTTTCTTTACAGTTACAATACCAAAAATAAAATTCGAATTTGTTAGTTAAACCTTTGGCTACTAGGTCGAGCATCCAAAGGAAACAATATTCAGATTTAGCCTTTCTCCTTTGAACAGAGGGATGAAACGGAAAAGAGCATATATCCTTTACCAAAGCAATGAGTGAGTCATCGGCCTTTCACTCAGCAAAGCTTGTGTCATTGGCGCGATCTCTGTCTGGGTTTGGACTCGATGCCGCCAATGGAGGACCTGTCACCCCCCCTGACAGCAATGAGCCTCCACCTCCGGTAAGATCACTGCTGAGGGACACTTAACAGATTGTCTTTGTTGACCTTAAAAAAGGTTTTCGTGGATTTTTTCCTATCTCTGGATTTCATACATAATTCTTTACTAATCATGCATCTAATATGTAACTTTTTGTTTGTAAGGAATCTGGTATTGACCTTGGACCTGGACTGTTTTTTGCTGATGGCAAGAGAAAAGTGGACTATGTACTTTGTTACAAATACAAAAAGAGGCGGAGTTCTAAGCCCCGATTGTCCATTTCATCCAACGGGAATTTGCCAATAATTCTACCAATTCGACTGGAACCAGAAGCAGAATCTGGGGAGGCAAGTGGAGCAGCAGGAGATGCAGAAGACTCAAAGCTTTCTGAGGAGGAGAAGGCTCTGATGAGGGAGGAGTTTGAAGCAGGACTGCTGGAAGCTGGACTACAGATTGAACGTGACAAAGAAGTGGGTACCACCTTTTATCCCTGCACCGATAAACTAACTTGTTGCATTATGTTTTCTTGTATTTTGCAGCATGTGTAAATGAATGTTTTTCTCTATATGTTAATGTCTGTGTCTGAAGGATTGTATGTGATTTATGTGTTGGTCTCTGCACACTATTTACTGGTGTGTTAAATCAGCTGCTGTTTTGGTTGGGGATTAAAAACGTTGTCTGTAAGTAACTCGAGCCAAGGGCTGGATTACAGGACCTTCTTAGAGAGTGATTCACTACTGAAAATATGTGTGTGCTGGAGGACTGTAACATTTAGGGGTTGCTTTGGGATTCCTGTATATAAGTTTTTAAGTGGTTACAAAGGTTGTAAATTATGAATTCTATGAATGGAGTATTTTGACATCAAATCAAATATTTTTGGGATATTTAGGTGTTAAGTTTTAAAATGAGCTGTAACCACCAGAAACAATGTGTTTAATGTATTTTATCTAATGTTAGAACGTCTTAAATACTCAATTTGCCTCTACAGTGCTGTGAAAACATTTTGCCCCAACAGATTTCTATTTATTTTTTGCTTTTTCTGTTTCCTATCATACAAATTTTAATGTCAGACAAAGATAACCTGAGCAAAAAAACTGTTATCGAATGAGAATTTCATTTATTAAAGGGAAAAGCTATCGAAACCTAGCCTAAACCTATGTGAAATATAAAACCCCCCCAGTAAACTATGAAATAACTAACACATTGAAAAACACATTGTGTGGTTCAGTTTCACAAGTCCCACCTTGGCCTTATTACTGTCAGACCTGTAGAATGAAGAAGTACCTTAAATAGTACCTGTCTGACAACATGAAGAAGGATACAAGATCACAGAAAGCAACACATTATGCCTCAAACAAAGTCATTTAAAAGTTATCAGTCTGGAGAGAGTTACAAAGCCATTTCTAAGGCCTTGGAACTCCAGCGAGCCACAGTGAGTGGCATTATCCATAAAAGGAGAAAACAGCAAGCAGGGGTAAACCTTTCCAGTAGTGGCCGGCCAACCAAAATTACTCTAAGAGTACATCAATGACTCATTATGGAAGGCACTGAAGAACAGAATAACACCTAAAACACTGCAGGTCTTTCTTGCTTCAGGTAAGGTCAGTGTTCATACTTTAACAATAAGAAAGACTGAGTAAAAAAGAATATCCAAGGCTGAAACCACTGCTGGTGGTAGTGGGATGCTGATCTGCTACTTGCAAACTACTTTCATGCATTTACTCAGGTGATTAAATACACCTAAAATTAAAATGTGTTTAATTATCTAAAACACTGAAGTGTAATAAAAAAGCAAAGCAAAAACTGAAAAATCTTTAAGGGGGCAAATACTTCTCAGCAATGTGTATTTAGGGCCAAAAGAAGAACTTGTTATAGATGCAAAATTGAAAAGATAGCTCCATGAATGTCCGTACTGTCAAGGCAACAACTAAGTTCACGCAAGCATTCAACAGCTTGTGTAGCTAATTGTGGCAGCAATAACGTGAAGTATTTGTTTTCTGTATAACCTTTCCCTTCTCTTATTGTGAGGAAGTTTGGTACACGCTTTACAACGTTGTTTCAGTTCATTGAGGTTTATGCACAGCTCTCTTAATCCCCAACTACAGCATTTCAATCGGGTTGAGGTCTGGACTTGGGCTGAGCCATTCCAACATCTTGATTCCATTTTGAGCCAGTCTGTAGATTTACTGCTGTGTTTTGGGTTCATTGTTGTTAATGACTCACCGTTGCCCAAGCTTTAGATGACATGTCACATGTGGTCTCCCCTCCGACTCCAAAATACTTTGGTAAACAGATGACTTTTTGGTTGACTTAATAACTGCAAGGTACCTGGTTCCTGTGGCTGCAAAGAAGCCTAAATCATCTCCCTTCCACCACCATACTTCGCAGTTGAAATGGTGTATTTGCACTGATATTCTGTTTGTTTTTATTTTTTGTTTTGTTTTTTACTGGCAAACTGCCATCAGACATCTCAAATTTAGATTAATTTGTCCAAAGGACAATCTTCAAGAAGTCTTGCCGTTCATTCAGCTGTAACTTATGTTGTCCTGGAAATTGTTTTAGAGAAAGAAATAATTTTTTTGGGAAATTATTCCAAACAAGATATTCCTTTTTTATTGTGATTTCATGATGTCAGGTTTTGTAGGTTGTTTGTCGGGCCAACGTACAGACAGGAAGTTTGGAGCAGCATGATGAATAAAAGGATCTTAATAATAACAAAAGACAAAAAACTTACAGGCAGGAGAACAGGACATGGAGTAAGGACAGAGATACAGGCAAAGTAACAGGATAACAGAATGGAGCATATGGCAGTTTAACGGAAGAATCCAGTATACTGAGGCGGGGTTGAAAATGGCAAAGGAAGCAAATGAGCTAATCAGGGGAATTGTGGAGCAACTGTGGCAGAGTGAAAGCAGGGAAGCTGAGGAAGGGAGACTAATTATCATGAATGGAAACAAAGAAACACGAGGTCAAGGGGAAAAGACAAACACAAACCTAAGGGAATAAACTGGAATACACAGGCAACTGAACACAAGAAATAAGTAAGAAACTATACACAAGGAATGATATAGTATGGAAACACATAACTAACAATAATGGACATGGAGAAATTAACGGAATATGGCAATACCATATAGAACATAATAAATAAAAAGCAAATGGTGAAAACACAAACGAAAACCAAAATGTAACATCCAAGGATCATGACGCATGGACTTTAAATTGTGACATTCTGCTCTGTAGAGTCTGAATTTGAGGTCTGTGTCTTTTGCAATTTCTTAGAGCATTGCTTGGTTTGACCTTGGAATGAATTTTCAGGGATGTCCAGTACCGGAGAGATTAGCAACTGTCCTAAATATTTTTTGCTTGTGAATAAACTTTCTTACTGAAATGATTGACTTAAAATTGATCTGAAATTGTTTTTTTAACCTGTTCCAGATTAATTGGAAGATACAGTTTTCTCTTTTAGGGTATTGCTGATGCTTCTCCTTCTTGGCATTGTGGTGTGCTCCAGAGCAGCAAACTGTCAAAACATTTGCTCTTTTGTGATAGTCAATCTTCCACTCCTACAACCAATGTGGAAACTTTTTCCCATGAAATAAAAATAAAATGAATGTCCTTTGATACCGAATTAGGCTAAATCTGTGATAAGTATGCCTTTTCTCATTTCCTATTACTTCATTTCCCTGTGTGTCTTCATGTGCAGAAGTTAAATGGCATCAGCTTTATTCGACTGCACATCCCATGGTCAATTCTCAGTCGTGAAGCAGAGTTACAGAAGATTAAGGTTGCTGTGAAAAAGGTAAGTCTGTTTTCCTCTTTAAATGGTGAATATTTTGGTTTATTCAACATGTTTCCTTACTTTGAACAGGAGATAGATATAGATAGACTCATCAGCCATAACATTTTGACCACTGGGAGATGAAGTAAGCAACACTGCACAGTTTGCTAAAATGTAATGTTCTTCTGAGAAAGCCAGCATTCTGACCTGGAAATACAGCTTTGATACCTAACTGTTAGTTTCTGAAAATAAATCACCATAGGTGGAAATACTTCATAATAGAGCTGCACAATATTAAAAAAAACATTGTGATGAAAATTGGTCAAATTTGTGATGCCTATTTCCTTCTTCACTCTCTTCTCATTGGTGCTTCCTACACTCTGTGACCTTTATTATTTTAAGCAATGCCATTTGTGTCCGTTGTGAAGGTCTGCTGTCATGAGACTCTGTCCAACTGGCTAAACATTATATTTTCATGTAAAATACAAGTTCATAACACTTGCAATATATTAGTCAACAATTACTGCACTCAAAATAGTCCTTTGTGATATGAATACTGCAAACACTGATATTGTTATGACGATATATTCACAATATATTGTGCATCCTAGTTGGTAACCAAAAACGATAAATGTTCACAAACTTATTGCAAATCAGCATCTACTTTTTAGAGAGCTATGAAATGCAGTTGACCAGCTGTGATCAAAGTTTTTTCATTCATGTTTCTTTTAAGCAGAAATGTGAATTGCGGAAAAGGACAGGCATCGCTGGAATGTGGGATACTGTCATCACCCAACTGAACAGACCATTTCAGCCAGATGTTCCCGACAATGACATCCACAAAGACTCGCAGTCACGTGTCCATTTCAAAACCCTCAAACACTCATTCATCAGAGATAAGCTCCATCTGTGAGTACACAGGGTACATCTTGTAGGTTTGATCTGCGTTTTATGGTTCAATTGAACTATACTGATTTAGATAACACACTTATTTCAAAATCATTCACTGGTCATTTGCTTTATCTGCCATTGTCACATGGTCCACGACTTCTAAATGCCAAATCTAAATTAAACATATACTTGCACTTCAAATGGTTGTAGATGCTTGTAACATTGTAATTTCCTGCAGGTATGACATCAAGTCAACATCATCTTTATTTGACAATGCAACACGGAGCAGAATAGTGAGTCTATGACATGATTTCATCCAAATGTCTTCCATAAAGAATATTTGGTAGAACTACATAATATTGCCTATATTTTGCTGGAATTAAGATGTTACTTTTTAGGACTTTTTCCTGAACTCTCCAAGTATTTTCTACAACTTTAATGCAACTTTCATGGAACTTACCAAGAACTTTCCTCGAACTTACAAGGCACTTTTCCAGGACTACCATGCTTAGTTGTTACTTTCCTAGAACTTACTAGGTACTCTCAGGAACTGGGAGTTTGTATTTCGAGTATTGTATTTTGAGGTTACTTTTCTGGAACTTTTTAAAGGAGAACTTACCAGGTACTTTCTAAAACTATAATGGAACTTACTGTATCTAAACTTTCCAGACACCAATGTGGTACTTTCATGAAACTTACCAAATACTTTACTAAACTTAATAGCTTCTTTCTGGAACTTTTCTGGAACTTTCCAAATCACTTTGTGGAACTTTTTAATGGAACTTCCCACAGCATGTCAGCAACTTTTATGGAATTTACCAGTTATTTTCTGGAACTTTCATTTGACTTACAAGGTACATTACAGAACCTGCGTAAGTTTTATGAATGTTCAATAGAGGTTCCAAATACTAGCTAAATTCCAGATAAGCTTCTATGAATGTTCCGTGAAAGTAATGGAAAGTACCTGGTGAGTTCAAGAAAAGTTTCACGAATGGTCCAGGATGTTTCTATTAACTTCTGGTAATGTTCATTGAAAGTTCTGGCAAGTATTTGGTAAGTTCCATGAAGGTTTTTAAAGGACCTGGTAACCTCTGGAAATTAACTAGTAAGTTCTGTGTAGGTAACCAGTACTCGTACTCGTACTCGTCGTCTTCCGCTTATCCGGAACCGGGTCGCGGGGGCAGCAGACTCAGCAGAGACACCCAGACGTCCCTCTCCCCAGACACCTCCTCCAGCTCCTCCGGGGGGAGCCCAAGGCGTTCCCAGGCCAGCCGAGAGACATAGACCCTCCAGCGTGTCCTGGGCCGTCCCCTGGGCCTCCTCCCGGTGGGACATGCCTGGAACACCTCCCGAGGAAGGCGTCCAGCAGGCATCCAGTATAGATGACTGAGCCACCTCAACTGGCTCTTCTCGATGTGGAGGAGCAGCGGCTCTACTCCGAGCCCCTCCCGAATGGCCGAGCTCCTCACCCTATCTCTAAGGGAGTGCCCGGCCACCCTACGGAGGAAGCTCATTTCAGCCGCATGTATCCGGGATCTCGTTCTTTCGGTCATGACCCAAAGTTCATGGCCATAGGTGAGGGTAGGAACGTAGACCGACCGGTAAATCGAGAGCTTCGCTTTTCGGCTCAGCTCTCTCTTCACCACAACGGACCGGCACAGCGCCCCCATTACTGCGGCAGCCGCACCGGTCCGTCTGTCGATCTCCCGCTCCATTCTTCCCTCACTCGTGAACAAGACCCCGAGATACTTGAAGTCCTCCACTTGGGAAAGGAACTCCCCTCCAACCTGAAGAGGACAAGCCACCCCTCCTTGAACCGCCACCTTAACGTGGTGGAGGGGTTTGAGTGTTCAAATGATCCTAGTGGCTATGTTGTCTGGGGCTTAAATGCCCCTGGTAGGGTCTCCCATGGCAAACAGGTTCTAGGTGATGGGTCAGACAAAGAGCGGTTCAAGAATCCTTCATGAGGACAAATATATCGAGGCACGTGACGTCGCCCGGCACGGTGGAGCCGGGGTCCCACCCTGGAGCCAGGCCTGGGGTCGGGACTCGTCGGAGAGCGCCTGGTGGCCGGGTTGCTCCTCGCGGGACCCGGCCGGGCCAAGCCCGAACGAGAGACGTGAGGCCATCCCCTAGTGGGCCCACCACCTGCAGGGGGAACCGTGAGGGACCGGTGCAAAGAGGATTGGGTGGCGGACGAAGGTGGAGACCTCAGCGGCCTGATCCCCGGATGCTTAGGCTGGCTCTAGGGACGTGGAATGTTACCTCGCTGGGGGGGAAGGAGCCTGAGCTTGTGCGGGAGGTCGAGAGATATCGACTAGAAATAGTCGGGCTCGCCTCCACGCACAGCGTGGGCTCTGGAACCCATCTCCTCGAGAGGGGCTGGGCTCTCTTCTACTCTGGTAACCAGTAATCTACATGAAAGTTTCTTAACGTATCTGCTAAGTTATGGGAGGGTTAATGGAAAATTGCCTCTAAGTTCTGGGAAATTATGGGCATCATTATGCTGTGCTAAGAAGTATTTTTGTTAATTTTAACAAAATTAAACAAAAATCAACTGATGCTATGTCTGCTTCTAGGTTTCTGAGATAATTTCACGCACTACCTGCACACGCACCTGCCAAACCACAGGTGAGTTTAAGCTTTTTATATAAGGTGCCTGGAAATGTTGGCTTTCCGAGTTCCCATGGCAATATAATTCAGTATCGTCTTGCTTTAATCTTTAGATACAGTTCAGCTTTGAACGTTAGAAAAAAAAAGTTGTCTCTTCAATGGTGAAGATTGCTTCTTAATATCTCATAGGGTGTTTCCAAAATGTATCATTTAAGTCGAACAGGGGTTTTGAAAAATTAGACTTGTTAGCCTGTGGAACAGGCACCAAACCTTGTTTTCAGTCACAGTTTCAAAGGTTTGACAGGAAAAAGTTTACACTTGGACTTGGCTAATCAGTATCAACCAATAAAAGAGAAATAACATAACTTTCTACGTGTTTCACCTGCATATTTCACAAATACACTAATATGCTCTCACCAGCAACAAGGAACTAATTTGGACTTTTTCAAAGAGAGTCATTCTATATATGCTAAAATGTTACTCAAGTATGTTTACAATTTCTATTGGCATGACACCAGTGATCAGTGAGAAGTTGGACAAAAAGCTAAGAGGTACTTGTCAAAATATGAGTCTTGATCTTTCATGGGCTACATTATTGCAAAACTAGCTTCCTCATTACTGATGAACATATAATAGGCATGCAAAAAGTGAGTCTGTGGGCCTGCCAAAATAAAGCAAACACCTACTTTTCAAAATCTCTCACTTTTTCATGCTTCAGTTATTACAAACCTAATGGTTAAAAGGCTTTAAATCCCACAGAAATAATTGTTTATTGGGTGTAAACCAGCAAGAAAACCGACATTATGGTTGTAGACCATATGCACCAGGTGCAGACACCTGAACATTTTTAGGAGTGTTCTATTGTGTCTTTGTCCATTCATAAGGGTCTTAAAACAGATTTTGTGTTACTCTCTGTTTTTGTGTCATAAGGCATCAACTCATTACTGGCTCAAGGTGTTTACATTTCTGCCTTCCCTCTGCACGATGTGAGTAAAACTGAAAACAGAACAGTTTAACTGTTCCTTCTTTTTTTACATAAAGTATTCACAGCAAATGTTACCTCCACCTTACATTTAAGTGCATACAGTTCAGTTAATTTCAGTTCAGTACAATCAAAGTCATCACAGTCAAATACTTAGAGTTTATACATCTGTCCCACCCAAGAAGAACAAACACACTTTGCAGATGTTTACCAGGGGTAATCCAACACAGTTTGCTGACTGACCCAAAAACATTGATATATTTGTATGCATTACATAAAATTGTGGTCCTACTTTTCTTTAGGGTTCATTCACACGGAGAGGAGGAAAAGATCAACGGAATGACAGACAGGTGAGTTACAGTAGTATTGATGGTGTTTTGAAAAAACTTTCCTCAAATACTGCAAAAAGCTCAATATCTGTAAAGAAACTTTTTGAGTTATTTGAAGAAGAGCAGTTCTTGTCGGTGAAACGTCAGATCCTGTTTGAAAAACAACTTTAAAAAAGCTTTTTATTCTCTGAAAGCTTTTTGCCCTAAAATATATATATATATATATATATATAAAAGATAAAATATAAAATTAATTTTAAATATATATATAATATATATGTATAGCTGACAGAGGACTCCAGATGAAAATGGCTTAATTTTAAAAATTCACGACTAGCACATTAATTACTTTGTCTTGTCCCTCTTTCAATAAATCTCAATAAGGTGTTAAGATGATTTATGATTGTATATCTATATGGTTTTCTAACTGACTTGAATATGTACTTTATCCCTGTATAATATGTCTCTTTTTCGTTTAGATGCTACATGAAGAATGGGCCAACTATGGAGCCATGTTCAAATATCAGCCTGTTGACCTGATCAGGTACTGAGAAGTTTAAACAAACCACAATTACTTTTCTCTAGTTGGTTTTGGCTGCACTTTACAGCATAGTCACACAAACTGAGGTCTGCTTGTGATGAAACAAGCATTCAGATAATAGAAAACAAATATATTTCACATGTCCTTGATTATGACTTTACATTAAAAAGTTGATGTAATTTAAGTCTAAACGAAAAATTAGGTATGATTTATGATTGTGTTGGCTACATTTTAGCTAAGATACTATTAGATTGGTTTATAAATTCAAAGTTTATCAATTGTTTGATGATGGTGAAAGGAATGATTTGTGGCTTTAGCCAAAAATCATTCCTTTCACTATAAGTTGAATCCTGCAAACACAGGCAGCTAATTTATCTTGTCTCCATGTTTACAGGAAGTACTTTGGAGAGCAAATTGGGTTATATTTTGCCTGGCTGGGTGTTTATACCCAGCTTCTCATTCCACCCTCTGTGCTGGGCATCATTGTCTTTCTGTACGGCATATTTACCGTAGATACCAATGTGCCAAGGTAGGCAGACACATGCTCATGAAAGCTAATCAGTATCAATCAATAAAAGAGAAATAACATAACTTTCTACGTGTTTCACCTGCATATTTCAGTCAGGAGACATGTGATGACAACCTGAACATCACAATGTGTCCACTGTGTGATGCAGTGTGTGATTACTGGCGTCTAAGTTCTGTGTGCTCACTGGCCCGAGCCTCATACCTGTTCGACAATGGAGCTACTGTTCTCTTTGCTATCTTCATGTCCCTGTGGGGTAATTATATCCACCAACTATACACTTTGCTCTGAATGTTACGACAAATAACATTCAGTTACATTTCAACATTTCCTCTAGCCAGACAAAGACAGGAAAACTACCTCACCTTAAATCAGTAAATCATCTATCCTTTCACCAAGATGACAACTGTGGCTTGAATTGAAATGACTTTTGCAACACATAATTAGAAAAGCAGAGTCAGGACAGAAAAAGTCTGCTCCTTTTAGCTTAATGTTGGCTAGGAAGCAGAGAGGAGGTGTTAAGAGGATAATCTAATTACTCTTTACCACTACATAGACACACTTTGTGGAACACTATTGTAGTGTACATATATGGTATATATATTTTTTTTAAATACGTGGCAAAAACAGATGCCTTGCATTGGACCTTTTTTTCTTAATGCCAAATAAATTTCTCATCTATTGAAAACCGAGCCTCACTCAGTTTAAGCTGCAACAACAGATCTGATGTGTGCTGCTCTCTTTGATTAGATTAGATGTTCAATACTTTAGCACTAAGTGCAGTGACCTGTTTATACCATATGGTATCCAATTAATGCAGCTGTTGAGATTTTTTTATTAGATCGTTCTCCAAGTTCCATAAGTCTAATTCTGCTAAAATGATCAGGTAAGGCTACCTGTGAAGACCTGTTACAGTCCGTAGAGGAAAGACATATTGGACAAAAATTAAATAAACTGCATTAGTAAATGGCATTTTTTTACTGTTAGGACAAGATACTTTGTCAGATCAACTTTAGTGTAATGTTAGAATCACAAAAATAGTATTCAGGCTCCTTGAGTTTTTTCACGAATCTAAAAGCAGTTTATTGGGATTTCATGTGATAAACACACAAAGGAAAATGTATGGAGCTAATAAACAGGCAATCCTGGAAGAAAAGTTGTTAGAGGATGTAAAAACATTTAGACTGGAACAGAGGTACAACTTTCAGCACAACAACAACCACAAACATACAGTCAGAGCTGCAAAGGAATGGTTTAGATCAAACTATATTTATAGTTTAGAGCCGCTCAATCAAATTCCAGACCTAAATATAAGTGGGAGTATTTGACAAGTCTTGAAATCTGTTCACAAAAATTCTCCATCCAGTTTAACTGAGATTGAGCTTGTACTTGTTGTCTTCTGCTTATCCGGGACTGGGTCAGAGGGACAGCTGTCTCAGCAGAGACGACAGACCTTCCCTCTCCCCAGAACCCTCCTGCAGCTCTTCTGAGGGGAGCCCAAGACATTCGCAGGCCAGCCAAGAGACATACTCCCTCCAGCGTGTCTTGGGCCGTTCAACAGACCTCCTCCTTGTGGGGCATGTCTGAAACACCTCCTGAGGGAGGCATACAGGGGTCATTCAAAATAAATTCCTGAGCCACCTCAGCTGACTCCTCTCGATGTGGGGGAGCAGTGGCTCTACCCCTAACTCCTCGCGGATGGCTGAGCTCCTCACGCTATCTCTACAGGAGTGCCTGGTCACCCTGCAGAGGAAGGTCATTTCTGCCGCTTGTTTCCGGAATCTCGTTCTTTCGGTCATGGCCCAGAGTTCATGATCATAGGTGAGGGTAGAAACGTAGACCGACCAATAAGTTCAGCTTTCTCTTCACCAAACGGACCGGCACAGCATCCGCATTGGAGCACTGATCCGTCTGTCGATTTCTCACAACATTCTCCCCTCACTCATGAACAAGACTCCGAGATACTTAAACTCCTACACTTGAGGCAGGAACTCCCCCCTGACCTGGAGAGGGCAAGCCACCCTTTTCTGGTAGAGAACCATGGCCTCAGACTTGGAGGAACTGATTCTTATCCCCGCCTCTTCGCACTCGTCTGCGAACTGCAGTTTGAAGTTGAGCAGTTTTGCAAAAAAGAACTGGACACAATTTGCAGATATTCGTTTGTAAACAAAATTAAAACTACATATTTATTCTCAAATTATATCTATGCTTTGCCTTGTGTTGTACAATCATAAAATCCTAATAGAAGTGTTAGAAAGACTGGCATCTAATTAGGGTTTAAATTGTTGGTTTAGTTTTGTTTGCTGATTTCTTATTAGAACTGAACAGAGCAAGCTGCCTCCTAAAGCTTTTAAAAACACCATTCCTGTAAATACTTTTTAAGCTTCAGGTTCATTTGCTTGCTGTAGATGACAAAATTATCCGATTTACTTTTGTCTCTTTCTAAAAATTATTCCTTGTGCGTATCATCTTGCAGCTGCTTGTTTCCTTGAGCACTGGAAGAGGAGACAGATGTGTCTGAAACATTCGTGGGATCTGACAAGCTTGGAGCATGAGGAGGTAATGAAGTGGGCTAAAGAAAACTATGTGTGGACACATACACACACACACACAAAACGGACACAAAAAAGAGATTTTTTTGTATGAAGTTATGGTATCACATAAGAATAAATAATAATACATGTGTTTCTGCCTTCGGTTTAAAAAAAGGAAGCCAGCAATGGCCTTAGGGATTACTTTACAGCCCAGGCCATACACAAAAGTAATGCTAGTTTTTGTGGAAGGCTCTCATTGGTTCTTGACCTTTAAGTTCCCCTAACAAAGCAAAATGCTTGCTGCCAGACAGTTACATTGAGAAGATCAGTAATGGGATTGGTCCTGGCCTTAAAGGGCAGTTGGTGGATAAAATGACACAGCAAGGTCACAACACAAACAATCAGAGCCTAACGCACCTGTTCTCTCTGTCTTTCATGTGTCTCCTTATCTGCTGCCTGAAGGAGCGAGTTCAGGTATGAAGCTGGGTATACCAGCCTAACTCTTTAGAAATCAAGGAAAACAAAATTATAGAATAGAACAGAATAGAACTGAATGTATAAAAACAACACAAATAACAAGATAGTCACTGGAAAAGTGAATAAGCAGAAAGTAAAAATGTACGCACATGTCTATGGAAAGTTGGGGGGCACAGAAACTATTCCACATAACAGTCATAACAGTATGTGACAAAGCTAATATATTTCATTATTGATATATTTTATTTACAATCTTTAATTAGAATGTAAATCAGACATTTACTGGAAGCTGCCATGTAGATGCTGAAAATGCCTTTTTGCCCTGCCATATTCTTATAATTTTAAACAGGTTTTTGTTATTTTCCACCAAGGAAGCATATTTCGCTCAAGTAACTGTCTTTATTCACACCTAAAATTTAACCCCCTCAAAATAAGTTAAAAAGACAGACTAAGTTAATACCATTACCTACAATATAAATGTTTTGGTTACATGTGGTGCTTGTGTTTTATTTTGCATGTACTTTGTATGTGTACTGCAGGATGAACTGAGACCGGAATATGAAGAAGCTCTTCAGGAGAAGAAAGCTAAATTGAAAGCACAGGCTAAAAAGAAGGTATGTTTACATGAATGTGTTCAGATCCCTTTTTAGTGTTGAACTGTCAATGCAAATTTTGTTTTCTCTCACGCTCTACTTTTTGTCCTCCGTTTTAGCTGGCTCCAGCTGGAGAAGGTGTAGATGGAGAAACTGACCAGATGCTGGCATCCCAGGTACCACTGCACTCCACAATAAATGGATGGGCCTGCAGATGAAGCACATAAATGCGAGACATTATGTGTGTACATAATGAACTCCCCTTCCTGTAATGTGTGTGGTTGAGTCCAAAGCAGATTAGCTGCCTGAGATTAGCCCAGATTACTGACAGAGACATAAAGGGGAGGAGGGAGAGGAGGAAGGGGAGGAGATTTCTGTCCTTTCAGATGGCAAACATACACCCTTCCCACTGTTAACATAGTGTGTGTGTCTGTGGACAACATTTCAACCCATCACACGCCATAATGCAACGTGAAGGATGCTTGTATGTTTATATGTGTTGTTCTTCTGTGCGTCCAAGTAACACTCACCTTTGCTTTGACAGCCAGAGCCTGAGTCCTTGGACATTGAAGATCACCTGTCAGGTTATTTCATCAATGTGTCCACCTTACTGCTGCTGGTACTGCACTCAGACTCTCTTCATGTTCTCACTTTTCCATTTGCCATCTGTCTCTTTGTCGATCCTGTGGTTAATCTTTTGATCAACAGAAGGATCAGGTGGATTAACAGATTGACGGTCATTATGGTTATTTTTCATGACGTAGCAGGTAGTTCACAGAAATGAGATGCTTTTATTTCTCAGTGCTCACAATCTCTGTTTGTTTGTCTGCCTAAAATTCTGGATTTCTCCAAATTCATCCACTTAAATGGTCAAGGCTCGGTCATTCCTCATTTGTTGGCTTCCAAGGAGCTGTCCTTTCTTATAATCTTTTAAAGTGATACTGAGCAATATTTCTTTAATCTTTCTTTGGGATTTTGCTGGATTTTCATTTCATTTTCAGTCCAGTTTCAGTACCTAAACAGATCTATTCCATACCAAACCATACCAACTTAATTTATACAGCGCTTTAAAACAACCAGAGTTAAAAAAAAGTGCAAATTACAAACATACATTAAAAGATATTAATTTTATGACATAAGAACAAGAAAACTGTATACAAAATGAAAACATTTAAAACAAACAAGGTCAAACTAAGTCTCGCTGATGTTAAAAGCCAAAGAATAAAAGTGGGTTTAAAGATGAATTTTATAAGTAGGCAGTGAGGGAGCCTCTCTAATGTGCAGGTGTAGGTTTTTCCACAGTTGAGGAGCAACAGAGAAGGTTCTACCCCCCTCTGAGCTTCCTCCTAGACCTTGATACCTGCAGAAGCTGCTGTTCAGTCAACCTGAGGGACCAAGAAGGTAAGTATGGATGAAGAAGCTTGGAGAGGTATGTCAGGACAAGATCATTGAAACATTTAAAACAAAATTAAGAATTTTAAAATTGACTCTAAAAAACACAGGCAACCAGTGGAGTGAGGCCAGAACAGGAGTGATGTGTTCTGTTTTTTGACTAGCAGTGAAAAGACGTTCAGCAGCATTAACCAGCTGCAGACGAGAGGGCAAGGACTGACTCATTCCAGCATAAAGTCCATCACAGAAATCTACGCAGGATAAAAGAAAAAGCATGAATCACTGTTTCAAAGAGTTGCATGTTGCCAGTTGCCTTAAATGATAAAAGCAGGACTTTACAACTGCTCTAATTTGACTGTCCAATTTAAAATCACTTTCTAACTTTAAACTCAGATCGGTAACAGTTGGCTTAAAATATGCCAACAGGGATCCCAATTCTACAGTGGTGGACTCACAGCGCCCACTTGGTCCAAACACTGTATCCTGTGTTTTATTTCCGCTTAAATGTAAGAGGTTTAGGGCCAGCCAAGGTTTAATATCCTCTAAGCAATGTGCTTTGATTAAAAAGCCATCCTCCTGTTGTAAGAGCAGATAGATCTGATAATCGTCTAAATAAAGGTGGAATGCCATTCCACACTTTTTAAGTATGGAAACTAGAGGCAATTAACACAGGGAAAAAAGCAGTGGCCCCAGAACTAAGCCCTGTGGGACACCACATGCCAGAGAAGTGGATGATTCTGAGGATGTGTTCTGAATGCCCACTAAGTGATTTAAACTTGGAAATGAAAATGTTGTGGTCAATTTAGGGAATGTTTTCTTTTGTTGGATAAAAAATGCCCCTAAACTCAATGGATTAACCGGTGTTTTTTTCTACTAATTATGGACTAAAAGACATTTTTTAAGAGAAAAAGCAGCAAATGTCCAAATGAAGTTTAAAGAATCTTCAGAAAACCTGACCCCTTTAAAAGATTACAGCAAAGTTTGGCTCCTTGAATGGAAAGTTTGCAGAAGCCAGAACGTGCCTACAATCTTTGAACAACACAGAATGAACAAGTTAAAATGCACATTAACTATACATGCATTCTCCTTCAGAATCTGTACTTTTAACCTTGTATTTTTCGTTTTATTTTGTTTTAGATTTTTGTCACCTTTTCTGCAGTGTTTGGAGTAGTAGTTTATCGTATTTGCATGCTAAGTGTGTGGTCCATGAACCCTGATCCTGAAGCCAAGGCCAGTGTGAGGATGACCGTCACCACCACAGGCATCATCCTCAACATGCTGGTTGTTCTGGTATTGGAAGAGGTCTATGGAGCAATCGCTGTGTGGCTGACCGAGCTTGGTACTGTGTTTAATTATAGAGTTATAGAGTAAACCACCAAACAAGGACGGCTAATAATTAACAATGTTTTTTCTTCGAGTACAAATGTTGAAATGGAGACACATTTCTAGATGAGAACAATGAATATAATACTATGTGCAGTTCAGCATATTTTAACCATTGTAATAAATTTCATGTAACAGTTATATTTAATTAAGTTTATTACAGATTTAGTGTCGATTGTAGAGTTAATGTATTTATAGTTTTTTTGTTCAATTTCCAACAGAACTTCCTAAGACAGAGGAAGAGTTTGAAGAGAGGTTAATCTTTAAATCTTTCTTTTTGAAATCCATGAACGCCTTTGCCCCTATTTTTTATGTTGCCTTTTTCAAGGGCAGGTGGGTTTGCTTTGTTTTTTTCAGCAATTTAAAAACTGTTGTATTCCTTCGATCAAAGTCGTATGACCTGGTCCTGTCTTTGTACAGGTTTGCTGGGCGGCCCGGTGATTATGTTTACGTCTTTGGAGACTATCGCATGGAGGAGGTAGGTCTAGCTTTGCATATACCTGATTTTTTGATTTTTGGAGACAAATGTTGCCACATACTCACAAAACAGGAATTTTCCCGAATAGAAAGCATGTAACCAAAACAGCCATAACACATTCGTGGCGTACATTTAAATAGTTTTAGGCTTAATTTGCACACAGCTTTATAAAGACACTTTTTATAGAAAATTAAATGTTTTTTATTTTTATTCTTTTTCAAAAATGACTCAAAAATGAAAATGAATTCAAACAATTATTAAGTGAAACTATTGTGCCGGCTTCATTCAATTTTGTCTCTGCCATACGTTTCAATGACTTTCAAACATACGCAGCTTTAAGTGAAGAACACTTTAGCAGCGCTTTTCTACACATCTGATTCTGTTGCATACATAATGATATCCAGCTAAGCCAAGCTATCACAGACTTTTGAAAGTAGATTGAAAGTTGTTTTCATTCAACCAAGGATAATGTACGAAATGAGATAGGCATCTTACTAAATAAAATACAGCCATGTACAAGGGGTATGAGTTTTAAAAAGATGGTTTCTCTGTTTTATTTTACATTTTAACCCAAAAGCATTTGATGTTTTAAATTATTTATACCTCAATAATTCTCAATAATCAATAGAAAAGCTTTCTTCATCAAACTGAATGCTTCTTATAATTGCTGATAAGCTTTTTGCATGTTTTCCTGGTATTTTTGGCCACTCTGAGATCCAAGACTGATGTTTTAGTCACTTTTGAATGTTGGTGGTGCTTTCACACTCGTGGTAGCATGAGACGGACTCTACAACTCACACAAGTGGCTCAGGTAGTGCAGCTCATCCAGGATGGCACATCAATGCAAGCTGTGGCAAGAAGGTTTGCTGCGTCTGTCAGTGTAGTGTCCAGAGCCTGGAGGCGCTACCAGGAGACAGGCCAGTACACCAGGAGACGTGGAGGAGGCCGTAGGAGGACAACAACCCAGCAGCAGGACCGCTACCTCCGCCTTTGTGCAAGGAGGAACAGGAGGAGCACTGCCAGAGCCCTGCAAAATTACCTCCAGCAGGCCACAAATGTGCATGTGTCTGCACAAACGGTTAGAAACCAACTCCGTGAAGATGGTATGATGGCCCGACGTCCACCAATGGGGGTTGTGCTCACAGCCCAACACCGTGCAGGACGCTTGGCATTTGCCAGAGAACACCAGGATTGACAAATTCGCCACTGGCGCCCTGTGCTCTTCACAGATGAAAGCAGGTTCACACTGAGCACATGTGACAGACGTGACAGAGTCTGGAGACACCGTGGAGAGCGATCTGCTGCCTGCAACATCCTTCAGCATGACCGGTTTGGCAGTGGGTCAGTAATGGTGTGGGGTGGCATTTCTTTGGAGGGCCGCATGTGGCTGGAGTGTGTCAGCAGTTCCTGCAAGATGAAGACATTGAAGCTATGGACTGGCCCGCCCGTTCCCCAGACCTGAATCCGATTGAACACATCTGCGACATCATGTCTCGCTCGATCCACCAACGTCACATTGCACCACGGACTGTCCAGGAATTGGCAGATGCTTTAGTCTAGGTCTGGAAGGAGATCCCTCAGGACACCATCCGCCGTCTCATCAGGAGCATGCCCAGGCGTTGTAGGGTGGTCATACAGGCACGTGGAGGCCACACACAATACTGAGCCTCATTTTGACTTGTTTTAATGACATTACATCAAAGTTGGATCAGCCTCTAGTGTGTTTTTCCACTTTAATTTTAGGCGTGACTCCAAATCCAGGCCTCCATTGGTTAATAAATTTGATTTCCATTGATGATTTTTGTGTGATTTTGTTCTCAGCACATTCAACTTTGAATTTCTTTCATTCAGATCTAGGATGTGTTATTTGAGTGTTCCCTTTATTTTTTTTAGCAGTGTAGATATACATAAATATAAGTAAGTATAGTTACATTATATATATATATATATATATATATATATAATATATATATATATATATAATATATATACATATATATTTATATATGTTTAACAGGCAGAAATGGAGATGAGTGAGTGAGAATTTTTACCCGAAAAGGTCGGGTACCGAACAACAAAAACGTACGAAATGTTGAAGAGGCTAAATGACCATCACCTATTTTTAACACTCGCATACATGTCCTAAAAAGTTTGGACACACCTTCTCATTCGAAGAGTTGTCCTTATTTTCATGACTTTGAATATTATAGCTTCACAATGAAGGCATCAAAACTATGAATTAACACATGTGGAATTATATACTGAACAAAAAAGTGTGAAACAACTGAAAATATGTCTTATATTCTAGGTTCTTCAAAGTAGCCACCTTTGGCTTTGATTACTGCTCCGCACACTCTAGGGATTCTGTTGATGAGCTTCAAGAGGTAGTCACCTGAAATAGTTTTCACTTCACAGGTGTGCCCTGTCAGGTTAAATAAGTGGGATTTCAAGCCTTATAAATGGGGTTAGGACCATCAGTTGTGTTGTGGAGGAGGTGGTTACAGTACACAGCTGATAGTCCTACTGAATAGACTGTTAGTAATTGTATTATGTCAAGAAAAAAGCAGCTAAGTAAAGAAAAACGAGTGGCCATCATTACTTTAAGAAATGAAGGTCAGTCAGTCCGAACAATTGGGAAAACATTGAAAGTGTCCCCAAGTGCAGTCGCAAAAACCATCAAGCGCTACAAAGAAACTGGCTCACATGAGGACCGCCCCAGGAAAGGAAGACCAAGAGTCACCTCTGCTGCGGACGATAAGTTCATCCAAGTCACAAGCCTCAGAAATCGCAGGTTAACAGCAGCTCAGATTAGAGAACAGGTCAATGCCACACAGAGTTCTAGCAGCAGACACATCTCTAGAACAACTGTTAAGAGGAGACTGTGTGAATCAGGCCTTCATGGTAAAATAGCTGCTAGGAAACCACTGCTGAGGACAGGCAACAAGCAGAAGAGACTTGTTTGGACTAAAGAACACAAGGAATGGACATTAGACCAGTGGAAATCTGTGCTTTGGTCGGATGAGTCCAAGTTTGAGATCTTTGGTTCCAACCACCGTGTCTTTGTGCGGCGCAGAAGAGGTGAACGAATGGACTCTACATGCCTGGTTCCCACCGTGAAGCATGGAGGAGGAGGTGTGATGGTGTGGGCCATCATTTCTTTTTCAACAGGACAATGACCCCAAACACCCCTCCAAGCTGTGTAAGGGCTATTTGACCAAGAAGGAGAGTGATGGGGTGCTGCGCCAGATGACCTGGCCTCCACAGTCACCGGACCTGAACCCAATCGACATGGTTTGGGGTGAGCTGGACCACAGAGTGAAGGCAAAAGGGCCAACAAGTGCTAAGCATCTCTGGGAACTCCTTCAAGACTGTTGGAAAACTATTTCAGGTGACTACCTCTTGAAGCTCATCAAGAGAATGCCAAGAGTGTGCGGAGCAGTAATCAAAGCAAAAGGTGGCTACTTTGAAGTACCAAGAATATAAGACATATTTTCAGTTGTTTCACACTTTTTTGTTCAGTATATAATTCCACATGTGTTAATTCATAGTTTTGATGCCTTCAGTGTGAAGCTACAATATTCATAGTCATGAAAATAAAGAAAACTCTTTGATTGAGAAGGTGTGTCCAAACGTTTGGTCTGTACTGTATATATATATAATATATATATATATATTATATATATATATATATATATATGTATATAATGTAACTACAGAGTACATTTAAAATAAACTAACCAGGTGAAGTGTGTTTTTGTTCTCCACAGTGCGCTCCTCCAGGCTGCCTCATCGAGCTGTGCATCCAGCTCAGCATGATCATGCTTGGAAAACAGCTCATTCAAAACAATGTCTTTGAGATTCTCATTCCGTACGTATGCCTCAGTGTCTTCTCATGCCATATTTAGAGTAATAATTTGCATCATGTTTTAATTTACATATTAGAATTCAGACTATTGCAAAAATCGGCTTTCTTTTCATTCTTTGACATATTTATGCTCTTTATTAGTAAAATGAAAAAGATGTACAGAACGATACAAGAAGAAAAAGGAAAGAAAAGAGCAGCAGAATACCAGGAGAATGAAACTGAAGAGATAAGACCAAAACAACAGTTTGACAAAGATTTTGCTCTTGAACCATTTGAGGGTGTTAGTCCAGAGTACATGGAGATGAGTGAGTCTAATTTAATCTCTTTGTCACTGTTTAAGATACTGATTCACTCCCTATTGCGGCCACACCATATGATTTCAATTATGCATGTTTGTGTCTCAATTTTTCACAGTTATCCAGTATGGGTTTGTGTCGTTGTTTGTGGCTTCCTTCCCGCTGGCACCAGCATTTGCTCTGCTCAACAACGTCATTGAGATTCGCCTGGATGGTGCAAAATTTGTCACTGAGATCCGCCGGCCCGATGCAGTCAGGTGTAAAGACATAGGTACAGAATCATTTCACATGAGGAACTTTTATTCAATTTCTTTTCCTTTTTCCATGCTGAACCTTTAATTCTTTTTCATACCGTAAAAACCTCAACAACCCACACACACTCATATGGATGGACACTCTTCCATTTCCCTATTTGTCTCTTTGTTCCTGCTGTCTTCAGGGATTTGGTACAACATTCTCTGTGGAATCAGCAAGTTCTCTGTCATTACCAATGTAAGTCTGCATGTGTCTGTCCTGACCGCTCTGCCTGTAACATTTCATGGGAGGCAATGATAAAAGCTGTTTATTTAAATGCATATTTTTCATAAAAACTACCATATTTATGTAAATTTTTGTTCCAAATTTCCTTAATATGTATCAGATTTTCAAAACATTCTTTAAAACAACTGGACTTTAAGCTATTTTCTTTGCTGCTGATTTTAGTTGGTAATAGTAAACACTTGACTCCACTCCCATTCTCCCTTATGTTTTGTTTTTTCCCCATTATCTACCCTGACAGATAACAACACACACAGCAAACCAAACTCAGATTCTCACTTTTTAAATTGTTAGAAAACAATTGTTCTTTAAGGGTAATAATCCATCTTTTAAGCCCAAATTAAATGTGTCATATGTTTAACAGGCAGAAATGGAGATGAGTGAGTGAGAATTTTTTACCCGAAAAGGTCGGGTACAGAAAAACAAAAACGTACAAAATGTTGAAGAGGCTAAATGACCATCACCTGATTTTAGCACTCGCATACATGTCCTAAAAAGTTATAGACTCCTGAACAAAGTTTTAAGATAAGTGGAGAAACTACAAGCATTGGTATTTCATGCTGCTGGATCATAACCAGGGTATAAGTCCAAAAAGAAGAAACAAAAGCAACAGGCTATAAATAGACTAAGCAAGTTATTAACAACTACATTTAAAATAATTGTAGCACTTGTATCAAGGAAATCACTCCGGAGATGTTTTTTACATTGTTTCCTTCATTGGAACAATGGAGCTTCAGGTGAACTTGCAGTTGGCAATGTGGAGATACTGCAGCGGACATCCCTCGTAAATGAGGCCTGTTGTTTGTTAGGGGATGAACTGGTCTTTCAACACGACAGCAATGCAACAAAGACGTCTTACAGTAAAACATAATTTCCAGGACGTGGACGCCCTTTGTGAATTCATCGTCACCACATGGAGTCCCCACCAGTCTACTGGAAACACAACACACAGGTTTTTGAAGTGATCAACCAGAGCAGCAGGGCTACTCACACTTCTTTTTATATTTTAGTATCTTTTTTTTTGTTTGGTGTGGGAGCGGGGCTTTAGCCAGTGGTTCTCGACTTTTTATCCTTTGATAAAAAGCTGTTGGAGTTTTTTAAATAATTTTTAATAAATTGCCTACTCTATTTGTTTTTGTCTCTTGCTCCTTTTTCTTCTGGTTTGCATTTTGAAGTTCAACTTACAACGTGGTTATGATCCAGCACCTCTAAATGGAAATACTTTCAACATTTTTCTTTGTCTTAGAGTTTTTGCTTTGCAGTGTGTAACTGCTAAGCAGTTACACACTGCTTAACAGGATCAAGCTGTTTAATAAATGTATTGTCTTTCTCATTAAATCATTTTAAACCCTCTTTAAGGATAATGACAAAAGGTTTTCAAAGAAATTAAAAATCTAAACTAAGAGGTCTGGTGGTTCTGTGGTTCATTTTGCTAGCATGGCTGTGCTCCACTAGACACAATGTTATGAAACAATTTAGTAAGCGTAATATGAATGATGGGATACACCCGATCCAAGGCTAATGTTGAATTGATATTCCTTGTTTGAAAGGTTTTGAGATTATTTTGACCCAGCTTTAGGTGCAGCCGTATCTTTATAAGACTGTTGAACCTTTCGTCCATGTTTATCTTTAAAGGCATTCGTCATCTCCTTCACATCAGAGTTCGTTCCAAGAATGGTCTACCAATACATGTACAGTGGAAACAGCACCATGAGTGGCTACACAGAGCACTCGCTGTCTTACTTCAACGTCAGCAACTTCCCTCCTGGCACAGCACCAACCACCACACTCATCACCGGTGTCACCATGTGCAGGTCAGAACGACTCTCCTAACCTTGAACTACCTTGATCTTCCTTTAAATCCCTTAGCCAGCAGCTTAAGGCTTCCTTTGGTGCAAAATTTGGCAAGGATTTCAGGTTCCTGCTGAGAGCAAAGCACTATTCCCAGTATTAATTTGCATTCAGGTATATTGAGCTGAGATGCTCCTTGTTTGCTTCCTCTCTCTTTTTTAGATACAAGGACTACAGAGATCCACCATGGGCACCAGATGCCTACACCTTCTCCAAACAGTACTGGTCTGTCCTTGCTGCCCGACTGGCCTTTGTAATATTCTTCCAGGTATCAAAAATCATTTTTGCTAAATTTGTTATTTTTTAATGTAATAGACCTGGCATCAGACTTCCAATGCCATTTTTTTTTTATTTAGAAATCCGTTGCCATTTATTTGATATGCGGTTTTCTTGGGATGTCTGGTGCTAGCCAGGTTACTTAAAAATATCCAAACAGCTAAGAAAATGTTTCTTTTCATCTTACAGTTTATTCTTACATGTAGTATTAATTCTATACTGAAGGAATGAAGTTTTTAAGTATCTTTGGCAGCAATGCCAGACTGAGGTCTGGGGAATGATCCTACAACATTCGCAGGCTTCCTTTGGGAGATTCTTCATCTTCTTGGCAGAGACATACATGCTTAACCAGGTTGGAATGAGAGTGTCAGTCATTTTCTCAACAGAAATGCTCTACCAGGTTCAGATCCAGGTCCTAACTGGATCAGTCCAGAGCTTTTATATATATATATATTTTTTTATAAAGCCGCTCTTTTGTTTTCCTAACTGTACATCTCAAGTTGTTGTGAAACTGAGCTTGATTTGAATGATTGCATCAACGTTGTGCAATTAATGCTTTTCTCCAGATACGCTTTTTTGAATTGTGGCCAATGTTTAATAGTCCAGTCTTTGCACTAGTCCAATCTTTGGCTCCTATCTGACTATAGGAGCCAAGTTACTCTAAGGATATGATAGTGTTTGTGCAAGATTTTACTGGAACAGGATTTTATTCTGCTTAACTCTCTTTGACCAGTTTAACAAAATACAATCAATGAGATAGAGGGAATTCATGCAGGGTCTTATACTGTATTTACTAAACAATTCCATGGTATGCCATGTTATACTTGTATGTATTGTATTGCAAAATGTATTCTCATGCAATTTTATTTGATAGACCAACACAAAGTAGTGTATAATTGAGAAAAGGAAGAGAATTATGTTTTTTTTTATGGATAAAATTCTGAAAACTGTGACATGCATTTTCTATTCAGAACCTACAAGTCAACCCTTTGTAGAACCACCTTTTGCTGGAATTACACCCGCAAGTTTATAGGGTCACGTCTCGGCTTTATGCACATATTGAAAATAACCTTTTCTCTCTTTCTACTTCGCAACGTCGCTCATACTCACTCAGATTAGATGGAGAGCTTTTGTGTCATTTTTAAAGTCTTGCCACAGATTCTGAATTGAATATAGGTCTAGGTTTAGACTGGGCCATTCCAACCCATGAATATGCTCTGACTTAAACCCCTCCATTGTTACTCTGTCTGCATGAAGGGGAATTTTAAACATTTTGCAGCCTCTCACTGGGTTTTCTTCCAAGATTGCCATGTTTTTAGCTCCTTTCATCTTCCTTTTAAGTCTTACCAGCTTACCCACAGCATGATCCTGACACCACCATTTTTTATGATGAAAATGGTTTGTTGATGGTGATGTATAATGCTGGTTTTTTGCACATGTATCATTTTGCATCTATGCCATTAAGTTCCATTTTGGTCTCATCTTACAAGAGCACCTTCTCCCACATGTTTGTTGTGTCTCCTACATGGCTAACAGCAAAACTCCAACTGAACTTCTCATAGTTTTTTATTAACAATAGCTTTCATTCTTCCTTAGAGGTCCTGTGGTTATCATGTACCCTTTGACTGCTTCTTTAATTATTGCTCTCCTTACCCAGCCTTTTAGTTTAGGTGGATATGTCTTGGTTTGAATGTATGTCATTCTCTTTCTGTTTGCAGATGATGGAATGAACAGTGTTGATTGAGATGTTCAAAGCTTGTAATATTTTCTTATAATCTTACCCGACCTTATCCCTGACCTGTCTGCAGTGTCACTTAGTCCTTAGTGAGCTGTTTGTTCACTGATGTTCTCTAACAAACCCCTGAGGCCCTCACAAAGTAACTGAATGTTTTCTTAGATCAATTTACACACAGTTGCACTCTATTTGCAAATTAGGTGACTTCTAAAGGCAGTTGGTTTCACTGGAGTCTATTTAAGCGTTTCAGAGTAAAAGGAGCTGAAGACCCCCACACTTTTCAGATTTTTATTTATGAAAAGGTTTGAAAACCATGTCTCATTTTCATTCCACTATAATAGGCACTACTTTGCCTATCATATAAACATGACAAAAAAGGGCTAAAAACAGCTTTGTTTCCTCTTTTTTTGTCTCCCCGATAGAACCTTGCCATGTTCCTCAGCATGCTGGTTGCTTGGATGATCCCAGATGTGCCCCGATCGCTGCGGGAACAGCTGAAAAAAGAGAACATGGCGTTGATGGAGTTCTTGCTTGAACAAGACCAAGAAGCATGTGCCAAAACTCTCTCCCAAAAACGCTCAACCCCCTGCTTTCCAGCCAACATAGACATTGTAGTGGAGGAGGCACCAGAGGAGGAGGACGTGTGCCAAGTGGGGGAGAAAGAGGAAGAAGTGCGTGTTGAGATCAGTCTGGATGAACCCACAGGGTTTGATACCAACCCAGAGGTTTATAAGTCATTTGAAGAAGCTGAAAATAACAAGGATGATGAGCCAAGAGGTCAGGAGTGTGAGGAAGTTGGCCAGGAGGAAAGCAAAGAAAAGGAAGAACATGGTGAAGTGAGTGAAGAGGTTGTAGGAGAAAAAGAGGAAAGTAGAAAGAGCAATGAAGGTGATGTCTATGAAGCAAAGGCAGCTGAGGAGACCTTTACTGTAGATCTGGATGCTTTTATGAGTGAGCTGGGTCTGTTAGGTAAGAGGAGACATCTCTCAGTTTTTGATTGTTCTTTACATGAAATCTCATATGATGTCATCTGATCCTCTTCTCTTTTTCTATCCATCTAGATGACGAGCCTTCATCAAGCATGGCTGTGGAAAAGGAGCTTCCCCGCTCAGAATCCAAAAAAGGTCAACAGAAAGACAGGGAACCTCCTTCCCGTCCCTCATCCCAAAAAGGCTCGTCCCAGAGTCTTAAAGGCTCTAGGCCAGAATTTGCAACACAGAATATTGAAACTAGGATGTTGACTCTAATTGTTCCTCCTCCCAGAGAGCCAGACTCAAGAGTAAAAACCCACTGCTCCACCCTTCCTTCCCGTTACAGAGGGGCTGAGGCTTGCTACAGCCTGCCCCGGCCCAGCCAATCCACCAGCCTCACAAAGCTCCAGCAGCATCCCTCACTTACTCCCCTGGTTCCTTTGGGCTCCATATCCCCCAAACCATCTTCTCCCTCACACAGCCCAGTGTCCCTGTCATCTCCGCAGTCAGAATTGACCCAACAGCCCCAAGCCATAAGTGAACTTTACATGCTGAAAGGCCCTCCACCTCAGCTGCCACGTTCCAGGGGCAAAACACGCTGCTCCACTCTGCCTCCCCGACAGAGAGCACCCGGTTCCGGGGAGGCAGCCTCAAAGCCAAGCCATTCTTCCAGCTGTGTTAAGCTTGGAGACCATATCCCACCTTCATCCAGTGAACTGAAGCGCAGTGACACTCCAGTATAAGGAGCGCTGCAGAGCAACGAATGGAGGCTGTAGGCTGCAGAGGGAGGGGGAACTAGATTAGCTTCTCCTATTTGTGCCTGAGGCTGCATCCCTCCTCCTGTTCTCACCTGCATACACCTGGGCTTTAAAGAGAGACCATTCAGATCAAATGGAATTCCTTTTTATCATTTCAATCTTCACACATGTGACACTATTTATATCATTTTATATCAAAAACAGTTTTAGTGCTGAGGAGTTAAGAGAAAGGCTCCTCAGACTTTTTTTTTTGCCATGACCAATAAAGACTCAGATTGTTTTCTTTCAATTTTACTTCATTTGTGAATGTTTGTTCATTTTCATAACACACATATTTCAAAAGGCACTACAGTGTTGTTATTTGCATTCATTTTGTATTGTAACTGTTTTACACACATGCAGCAATGCTGCCGCGTAAAGATGACAACTAGAATCCAGAGCTCCGCTTGTAGCTTTTGTTTATTTTCAGTGGTTTTGATATATGAGAGATGTAAAATTCTAATTAAACAGCCACATATTTTTGATGTTTGTGCTTCCTTTTGTTTCCTTTTTGCCATTGCTTATTTTATTTTACATTTAGATTATATGAGACTTTTTCTAAAATGCTGTTTTACAAAATACCAAGACTCATCTTCTAGAAGAGCTTAAATATAACATACAGTATGGCAGTTCTTTACTTATGGGTCCATCTCAATAAATAAGAAAGTCATCAAATGTTCATTTCAGTGTTTCAATTCAAAAAGTTTAACTCATACAGCACTTTACATTGATTCATTAGTCACAGGGTTGACATATTTTAGACACTTATCTCTGTCTTACAACTAATGAAAATCCCAATTTCTGTTTCTCAGAAAATTACAATACTACAGTTGAACAATTAAAAACAAGGCTATAGATTTCAATGTATGTACTGTATAGTATGTGCATTCAATACTTGGTCAGGGCTCCTTTTGGGTAATTTACTGCATGAATGTGAAGCATGAAGGTGTTTTTGAGGTCTTAAGAGACCCCTTCAGCTTTTCTGCATTGTTGGGTCTGGCGTCACTCATCTTCCTCTTGACCATACTCCATAGTTTCTCTGTGGAGTTTAGGTCAGGCCAGTTTGATGGTCAATAAAGCACAGTGATACCATGGTCATTAAAGCACTCTTTTGTACTTTTAGCACAGTGGGCAGTGACTCATAGCTAATGCAAACCCGGCCCAGGTAAGATGGGCTAAGAAGGTGGGTAAGATCAGTTTAGGATAAGCTTAACACAAGGAATGTGACAGTAGTAACCCACGTCCTGGATATATCTCTCTGTGGTAGCTCTTGAATCTCTGACTCCAGCTGCAGTTCCCACCTTCTGAATCGCCCCCCAAACTCTTGAATGGACCATACTCCATAGATCACATTCTTCTTGCATGTGCACCTTTTTCTACCACACTTTTTCCTTCCACTCAACTTTCCATTAATATGAGATTATTTTAATGTTTTTTATGACCAAAGACCACATTGTAAATGGTAAATGGACTAAATCTATATAAATGTTTTTCTAGTCATACTGACCAGTCAAAGCACTTCACACTAGAGCCACATTCACCCAATCACACTCACAAACATGCACACATCCTTACACTGACATGCAGATCAGTAGGCAACTTGCCTTGCCCAGGGGCACATCAACATGTGGCAGAAGATGGCTGAAATCAAACCCACAACTATCTGATTGAAAGACAACTACTCTTCCCACTGGTCCACAGTTGCCAAATAGTACAAAATGATCAACCATATCTCCCTCAAACGTTTGAATTAACTTTGCTTCATTATTATCTCAAGAATGCAGCTATCCATGGTGCTTGTGCAACCTTTTCTACTATTCTTTGTCCTCCACTGAATGTTCCATTAATGGCTTTTTGCAGCTTACCCTCTTTGTGGAAGATGTGTCTAGCCAGTCTTCCCCATGATTGTGTAGTTCATCACATAACTATAATACAACATTTCAGCTTTAGAAATCCTTAAAATTTGTTTTTGTGCAATATACTTTAATTTTCAAGGAAATTAATTTTAGGTTTTCATTAGCTGTGAGATAATCATTCAAATTAATGAAAATAAACTCTTGAATTACATAACATCGTTTCATACAAGTGTGTATGTTTAAATGCAATGAACAGCAACACAGCTTTTTGACATTCAGCCACAAGTACATTGTAATAGATATGGTGATAGTAATTTTGTTGTCTCTGTTGCCCTCTTCTGGTCCATGATGTAACATGACAAAATGTTCCTCATATTTAAAACGACTCCCAGAAATGTGTTGCTTTGCTTACACGTCCCTCCTAAAGCTACAATCTTCAAGACTTTATCGCTTCCTTCCCAAATAAAACCACTAGACATTTACAACTAGTTCCTGGAAATAACTTTTGCCTTGAGAAAAACAAAAGAAATTTGAGATTATTTGCCGCACCCAGAGTTGCTCAGTCTCTATTTTTTATGTTTATTATTAACTCAGGTAGCTATCTCCGCAGCATGATGTTTCACTCTTTGTTCTTGTGTGAGAGAGTTCCTCTTTCTCACTTGGCTCCTCCTCCTCTTCTGCCCCACTAGTGAATGGGGCCTTTGTGGGGGCTGCTTTGGCATTCCAAAGGAATTCTTGCAGGTGAGGGTACGAAAACGATCCCACCTGCACTTCAGATGATTGTTGTAGAGCTTACTCTTTACAGGCTAAAATAAAATATTGGCAAAATGCTCCAGTAGCACTAAGCTATTTACAGTCCATTATCTTTAAAGACTTGTAACAACTACGAGGGTGTGATCAGAGAGCAGACAAAGTGGGAAGGAAGGATCCAGGACATTTTCACCAGGTGAGCGACCACAGGCAAGGCTTTAAATCTTGACTGGAGACTCTTTAAACACAGTCATGTACATTGTGCCAGTCAGGAAGCTCACTGACTTACAAACAAAACTTTTTCACTTTAACTTTTTTTCTCTCCTTGAAGAGACTTCTTAAAAGCCACAATGCATCCAAGAGTGTCCAGGATCTAACAGAACTGTTATCTGGTGTGATTAAGTGCCCTGTATGGGTGGTATGAGTAATAGAGTGACCTCACTCAGACAGATCCCCAGACAACACCCAGCATTACTTACACCGGGCGCATCGTTAGGGTAAGTGTGTGACTGTTGAGCTTATTATTTATTACGCTGTACATTTATTTTCACTGTTGTTTTCCAAAGTAGCCTTTTTAGTGAAGAGAACTAGAATGTCAAAGACTGAAGGCATGAATGAAAGGGTTTATTGTGAAAGACACTATTAAGTTGAAGTTAATTTGACTTGCGAAGTGTTTTACTTTGCTTTCCTCGGACCTGGTAACACATTCTCATCTGCTTCAGCTTTTCTCCCCGCAGTTGAAACTTGTCAAGACAACACTGCCTGCAGGTATGTCTGCCTTTTCCCATGCTGACTTATTAACCACCTTTGAGCCTCAGGGACACACTCATTTGACTTATACTGCCTTAGTATATTCATTTAGTTAAAAATAGGTTGATTGTCTTCTGTTCAAACAGCCCAGATGTAAATGCCAGTTTATATCAGCCCAAGATATAAAGGCCAGTTTCTTAGACCTCAAGTATCATATTTTATCTGCACATGGGCAGAGTCCATAAGAGGAAGGACTTTACTTCTCTTTAATCTCTGCTTCCATGAATTGTTCCTCACCTTTCTTTATCTTTCTTGCCCTTTGATATCTGCTGGAGTTTTCCATCTCCAGTGTGCTGGCTTTCTTTACAACTTCAGGTCCTTTAGGAAAGATTTGGTTACATATTCTAGATCTCTAGATGAATCAACAATAGTTAATTGCAAGCTCATATCTGGTTAAAGAGTAGTGATAACAGTGATGAATGTAAAATGTCTGCATTAGTAATACTGGATCACAGTCCTGTGTTTGACAGAGCCGATCGTAACATACAGGTTGGTAGACTGGAAAAGTGTTTTTTTTGAAGTTAGATTATTGTCTTTACCAGTGTCATCAGGCAGCTGCTGCTCATACAAAATGTTGCCGTGAGAGTCCTGACAAACTCAAGAGAAATGGATCATATCAAACCAGTCCTGTACTGACTGTACTGGGCTGGCTCCCTGTTTGTTAAAGGAGTTACTATGTCTCATATAAACCCAACAGTTCGTCAGAGACCTGTATACTTAGTGTTCCCTAGAACTAAACAAGCAAGGCAGCATTTAGGTTCTCTGGTTCTCAGCTCTGGAAACAATTTCCTGAAAACCTGAGTTGTGCAGAAACAGCGGGCTCATGTAGATCAAGACCAAAAACATTACTGTTTACAGCAGCTTTTCCATAAAGGTAAATTATTACTTTATTAGTTCATTTCTATTATATTATGGCTATTGTTTTTGTTTGCCTTTCACAGTTTCTTTATTTTTTGTGTGACGTGAGTGTTTTAAACTTAACGTAATTCTTTAATGTAATTCTCTTCACTTCTTATCCTTTATTTTTTTGTGAAGTAGTTTGAATTACCTTGCGTATGAATGGCACAATGCAAATAAAGATAGCTTACCATGTGTAGATTCGAAATAAACCTTCTAGTTTTGGGACAAAAACACATGGCCATAAATCTATTTGGACCAAAGTACGCTAAATAAGAACAAAAAAATACTCAAAATGAATCTGACCTTTTTTTTTTCTATTGATAAATTTCTGAGGTCAGGCATTGTATAGAGACAAATAAAATGGGGTAGTTATAACAAAATAATTGTTAGTCCAATACAATTCTCTCCCTAAAATGGTTTCCATTTACTTTTTTCTATTTAAGGAGACTATAAAACAGATGGTTTAAATTGTGTTAAACTAAATGGGTTTGTTTCACATTTTAGCATCATGTTGCAGACAATCAAAGAGTGGCTGTGGTGGGAACGTCTGTGGCTTCCAAAAAGAGTCTCCTGGGCAGATCTCGAGGACAAAGATGATCGCATTTATGCCAAAGCCTCTCAACTTTATGATGCGGTGCCTTGTGCCCTCTGCCTGCTGGTGGTCAGATATCTGTTTGAAAGGCAAGATTAGACAGCATAATAGTAAATGTGGCTGAGAGTTCAGCTATTCAATAATCAGATTTGAGTATATTGGGATTATGTTGCACAAGCTTGAAGCAATGTTAAGAAATTCCAAAGAGTTGTGTTATGAGGGAGTTTTACAGAGCTCTGTATGCTGTTTCAGATACTTAGCCACGCCGCTGGCTAATGCTCTTGGGATCAGAGACAAGGTGCGTCTCACAGCTGAGGAAAACTCAATCCTAGAAAAGTACTTCTGTAGCCAAGCCAGGAATCCATCACGGGTATGTTAAAAGAGTCCGTTCATGAAGAAACAAAGGCCTTTTTTTTTTCTTACACACTTTAATCCCAGGCAGCAATGTGTTGTGCTTTCTAGCATTTTAGCTTTTATATTTTTTTATTGTAAATTTTTATTATAAATCTTTATAACAAATAAAGGAACCAATAGTAGAACAAAATAAGGAGAACATTTATCTAAACAACAAATTAAGAATTAGATTGATGTGTTTTAAAATAAACTTACAGTGCTGTGGAAAGGTATTTACCCCCTTATATATTTCCTGTTTTTGACACACTTTAAGGTTTCAGATCAACAAAAACAAAATTCATATAATTATAACCTGAGTAAATGTAAAATGCAGTAAATAAATGACAATGTCATTCATGGGCTGAAGGGCTGAGTAGTAGGAAGATTGTAGTTTCAAATCTCTGCCTGTGGCTCTGTGTCTCTGCATTGCACCCTCAAACCTAATAACTCTGATTTGGACCATTTTCCTCCTGCATAACCCAAGTGTACTGAAGGTCATGAACTGATAGCTGGACATTGTCCTTCAAAAATTTACTACTAGACAGCAAAATTCATGGTTCCATCATTTATAGAAAGTCATCCAAATCCTCGAAGCAGGCCCACACCATTACGCTACAACCACCATGTTTTTCTGTCTGCGTGATGCTCCTTTTCTGAAAAGCTCTGTTAGTTTCACACAGTATTAGCCATCCTGTTACATAACTGTAACAGTTTTTTGTAACAGTTTTTGTAAAAGTCTTGAAGATCATAAAAAAAATTTTTGCCAATGTAAGACGTTTGTTTGTTTTTTGTTTTTCTTTTGGTCAGCAGTGGTTCTGGCCTTGGAACTCTCCCATGGATGCCATTTTAGCCCACTATCTTTCTTATTGTTGAATTGTGAACACTAACCTTAACTGAGGTGAGAGAAACCTGCAGTGCTTAAGATGTTGTTCTGGGTTAGGTCAACCACTTCTGGAAAGGTTCCCCACTGTTACATGTTTTCTTCATTTGGGGATAATGGCTCTCTGTAGTGCACTGGCATCCCAAAGCCTTAGAAATGGCTTCAAAACAGCTTCCAGGCAGATAGATGTCAGCAACTTTGTTTCCTATCTGTTGTTGTTTTGATGATGTGTTGATTTTTGTCCTACTTCATGTTGTCTAATAGGTTGTTTTTAAGTGGTTTCTTGATTCTGCAGTTTTGGCAATAATCAGGCCAGGAGTTTCCAGTAAAATTGAACTCTGCTTTCTACAACACATGGTTAATCCCAGTGAACACATTTAATTGCATTTTTTTAACAATGGTGTAATTACTTTTTTACATAGGGTGAGGTTTGTTTTGGTAGCTTTTTAACCTTGACAAATAGTTATAAATTTAAAAACTACTTTTTATTTGACAAAAGAGGAAAACAGAAGAAGATCTCTAAAAAAAGCAAATATTTGTTCACACACTGTATCTGCAGGCTGAAAATGCAAGTTAAAAATAAGGGAAATCACCTGGTTTTGTTGGTGCAAACACAACTGAAATTAGACATGCTGCACATTATACTGTAGGTACAAAAAACTTAATTCCGGCGTAAAATGTGTAAATTTGCAGGGTGTCTATAGCGATGTGCTTTAACACCAGGGTTGTTTGCTTTGTGTTTCAGGCTGATGTTTGGTCTCTGAGTAAGAAGACCGGTTGGCCAGAGAGGAGAGTAGAGGTGTGGTTCAGGAGGAGGAGGAACCAGGATCGACCTGGACTTCAAAAGAGGTTCTGCGAGGCCAGGTGCTTGTATTTCGATATGAAGACTTTGCATTAGTGGGAGAATAAGGCTGTTTGTGTAAACATTTGACTTATTTGCTCCTGTGTTCCACCAGTTGGAGATGTGTGTTTTATCTTTGTGCATTCCTTGGAGGACTCTTGGCCCTTTATGATGTAGGTTTTCAGGAAATGTATTTTCTTATTTTCCCTTTCTGCCTTTAATGTGTATTTATTTGTTATATTCTTGCAGCTGCTCTGGCAAAAAACGAAAAAAAAAAAAACATCTGTGTGCCCAATTCTGCTCACTTTCCTCTTGTTTCCTTTGTTTCTTTAGAAACCCTGGTTTTATGATCTAAGGGAGGTTTGGGCAGAATTTCCCAAACAGGTAGCTCTATTCCATTCTTTGTATTAGGATAGGCTGCACAAGAGTGTAACCACTGTGATTCACGAAAATGTGCTATGTTTTGTCAAATGTTCCTTCAGTCCATCCTCCCATCGCAGTACTGGTATTATATGTTGGAAATGGGCTTCTACCTTTCTCTGCTCCTCAGCCTAACGTTTGATGTGAAAAGGAAAGTGAGTGTACAGCTGTGCTGAAGTATAAAATGAATCAATAATCTTAATTTATTTAAATCTAACTGTAATTGCTTACTATATTTTATTAGATCTTATATTGAAATATTGAAGAGCATTTCTCGTTGTATTCACCAACTGTTAGTTTTGCAAGAAAGTATGACTTAATAAAGAGAAAAACGATTATTTACAGTAACAAATACCAATTGTTGTACAAAATGCAGTAATGTTAACCTATGATTTGCATGCTGGCAGGACTTTCAAGAGCAGGTCATTCACCATGTAGCCACATTGATACTTCTGAGCTTTTCCTGGATTTCTAACTATATTCGTATCGGAACCCTTGTGATGGCAGTTCATGACTCTTCTGACATAGTCCTTGAGGTCAGTGTTCCTGTTATGCTCAGGTCAGAGTGATTCTGTATGATGGTTATTGCTGAAAGAAAGCCTGTTTGCTGGTAAGTAAAGGGTTATTCGGTGTTGAAATCAAAAACAAATTATTGGAGAAAAGATCTTTAGATCACAATAAATAATTAAGTGAGCCATTGCTAAGGTGAACAGGAGGACCAAAGAGTGTATGAAAAACAGATCCTCATCCTGTTTTGCACTGTAATTTGCATCAACTTTCCATAACAGATATCTCCAGACTGAATAATACCAGTATATTTACATAACTACATTGTATTGACATTTTAAAGTCAAAATGTTTTCATCTATTTTTGCATTATTACTTTAAATCTGAGAATATTCAATACATAAGCAAAAAGCTGTGAAATATATGTTTAATGTCTAAATATCTGAAATGTCTCAGTAAAACTCGTTAGAAGCTACAAACAACAAGCTTTTCAGCCCCGTATACAAATAGGTGACTTAGTGGAAGTCAGTTGCTAAAGTGAGGTAAAATAAAGAAATTAAGCTAAAACTGAAACAAAAGCGTGTACTACACAAAAATTTACATTAAGAATAATATATATGACCAGCAGTTACTTGTCCTCTTCAAGAGACTTGAAAATACTCCCTGAAACCCCTCCAGGTTCACTAAAATGCGTAAAACCTTTTACAGAATAAATTTAATCATGAAATGTCAGTTATTTCATAAATACTTTAATCCACACAACAAATACATTTCTCCAATGCTTTTCCAGTAGAATAACAATCCTTGCCATAAAGTCAGAAGTACAATGGTAGCTTAATAGGGCTATGTGTTTAGCACATTCCTGTGTCAGTCTGTCCCTGTCATACAGATCTAAATCTAAGTGAGAATCTTTGGCAAGACCTACAAAATTCTGCTCATAGAGCTATTTTGCAAAGGGAACTGAGCAAAGATGTTAGTCTAAGTATGCAAACTGCTGAGGAAATACCACCAAGACTTTTATTTATTAAAAAAAATATACTAGGATAGTACACAGACTATTGTATCACAGCTAACAATAAAAGGTTAGGTTAAATACCCTGTCACATATGTTGTAGTTTTACGTTTTCAGCTTTTTTAAGTCCCCTGGTGTATCAATATAGTTGCTATTCAGTTGATTATGCTTTTTTAAAGAGAAACAAGACTCTAATCTTTGTCTTTGCTCCTTTTACAGGGGGGGAAATTGTTTAACTACGCCAAATGGAAGAAGACTGCTAATGTCATGTTTGTGGTGTTTACACTTGTCTTTATGATGACAAGGATTGTTATTTTTCCCTTCTGGTTAGTAATTAATACTAAAGAAGGTTATATAAAGCATCACAAATTGCACTAAAGAGAATTTAACAATTGTGCCCATATACAGGCTTATTCACTGTACATGGGTGTACCCACTGGAGATCTATGACCCTTTCTTTGGCTACTATTTCTTCAACTTGATGTTGCTGGTTCTGCAGATTCTTCACATCTACTGGGCTTTTCTAATATCGAGAATGGCTTACACGTTTATCTTCAACAAGGTGTGTTCAGAAAGATTTCTGTGTATGTGCCATGATCCTACGCCAAATGTGTGCCTCTTTGTTCTAAATCTTCTCTTTGGCATGTTTTCATCCAGGAACTGGACGGCGATGTCCGGAGCGACGAAGAAGAGGATGACAGTGACTCGCCAAAGGATATAAAACCAAAACTGAGTCACATGAATGGTGCCATAAATGGTGCCAGAGGTCGAGCTAATGGTCACTGACTCGTACAGAGAAAAAAGGATATCAACTGTAGATAGATATACTTGAGTTAATTCTAAAAAAATGAATAGAGGGAAATTGTTTTGATAGAACTGTGAAGGAACCTAAATAGTGTGATTTTCTTTTAGCCCTAGTTAAAATATAGGATTAACAGTTTATTGTGTTTACTTGTATTTTTTATGTGAGGGTTACAAACTGGCATGATCATAAAAAAACAAGGGTGATTTTGCATCTTGAAACAACATGTTTCTGTTTATGCTGCAGCAGTTGATCAAACTTTATGTATTTATTACAATTTATGACTGTGTTCGTGTCTTTAGGGCACTGTAAATCAGTATTTATTTTGGTCCTGTTAATAATGTGGGAGGCAAGCTATGAAAGATTGGGTGCTCACTGTAGCACCACTACGCCCTCTAGTGACAGCTAGAGACCCGGTCAGAGCTCGTATCCAGGGAGACGGTCTCTATAGAAACCGCTACGCAAACCATGCGTCGTAGTTTAAAACTGAGGCTGTCGAAGTCTGTTAGATTACTGGCGGATATATTTATTTACTTTTCCCAGTCAAAATGGCTTATAAGAAAATATTTCGGCCTAAAGTGAAAACAGGAAACTGGAATGAAGACCTGGTCCTAGAGGAGGTTTGTTGAAAAAAAATGGGAACATTTTATCTGAGCTAGCCGTCACGTTAAAGTATCTTAGCTAAATCAATTTAAAGGATGCAGAAACATGAATAATCGTCTAGAATTTACGGTAATCTGAAAAGGTTTTAATTCATTTTAAATAATCACATTTAGCTTTTTGTTAATCTGAAATCAACCTCATAGACACTGTTCTGTAGAGCTGCAATTTAGATGTACACATTTATGCATCTAATCTTCTACAGCATAAATAAAAGATAAGTAGAATGATAATTTAATTTTTTTAATTATGCGTGATGAAACTTTGTCCTAAATGTTGCTTTTTTTTTTACTGATTTAAAATGATGAGTAGTTTTTGAAAATAAAAAATAAAGATCTGATAAAGTGTTGTGAACATTTGTCTACTTTAAAAGATCGCCTTTAGAAGTCGCCTTATTTTAAGTATAATCCACTTGTGTTGCTTGTATGAGAATTTATTGACCCAAGGTGAAAACAGGAAGTACTACAAGAGGTTTGATAAAGGAAATTAGGACATATAATCTCCACTGTTAACAAATCTTGGCTAAATAATTTATAATAATTTCATAACAATCCGAAAACCTGTCTGTAATTAGGCTAACCTAATCTATTAAAACAAAATTTGATTTAATTCTTGTAGTTTTTGTATTCTGAAATCAATTTTATATCCAGGTTTCTTTATAGTTCCACCTTAGATATTTTTTCATCTTTCAGATGATACAGATGCTGTTCAGCCCAAAGTTAAGGTTCATACTCCTTTCAGATTTAAATATAAAATCATTTTCATTCAACCAAGAAGTTTGTTTCTGATAGAAAATAAAATAAAATAATAAAACATAGGAAATTCATTTTTGAAAAAAAGACATTCTGTTTTATTTAACATTTTATTTTAAAACGGCACATTGAAAATAGTTTAGACCCTTCTCAATCATCAGTAGAAAAATCTTTATTGGCATTGCAGCAATCAGACCCTTATAACTGCTAATGATCAGTTATAAGATTGTATGTTTCCACTGGTATTTTTATAATTTATCTTTGGTAAAAACAGAGGTTGGAGGGCCTCCCTGACATCACCCTGATCTTTAGCTCCCTGCACAGATTTTCTATTGGCTGGACGTTTATTACTTCTACTCAGAAGAAACATGTTGGTCAAATTGAAAAAAAATACTTTATACCTATATCTACCAGAGGCATGAATAATTTTAGGCTTCACAGTAAATAATGACTAAGGACTTTAACTATAGGACTTTAATATAATCATCAGAGTATGAGTCACTCCAAAGTTACTTTTTTGTGACTTTGGAGAAAGAATAGTGAATCAATGTTAAGTTCGTTGTTCCTTCCCTCCTCACATTTCAGCGTTTTAATGAGTTGTTTTATTCCTGTTGGAAATGCATGTCATGTCATTTAATGTTTTACCTAATGCACATTTATCTGAAAGTCAAGTCATGTAAAATAACATTTTTCAACATTTGAGTCATCTGTGCAATTTAAAATAAATTAATGTGGTTATGAGCAGCTAACCTTTCACCACAGTTTAAAGTTTAAACAGACGTTAACCTGTAAAAATTAGTAAGCATGGCGACCACTATCAAGTAATTCTGATGTTAACTTCAGGGTTTAAAGTTCTTTCAATGGAATGACAGACTGACCATGGGCAGGAATTCCTCTCCTCTATCTGCTGCTGAGCCCTGCCAGTCAGCTGGCTGAAGAAAGGCTACCACACTTTTCCCTAACAACAAAGACAAACTTATCTTTTTGGAAACATTTATGGTCATGATAAACATAAACTAAAGGAGCCCACATCACACCTATTATGGTGATGCTGTTTTAAAGCAACCATTAGCGAGCTATAAGTGGCTTCTATGTAAAGCAGCCAACTGCAGGCTAGCTAGCCTAGCAGATATCCCTAATAATTAATCAACTAATATTAGCTTGCTGAACCTGTGTTAATTCACAAAGAGAACAATGGCAAAAAGATTAATATTCCGCAGTTTCCACACTTAAAAACTACTACAGAATATTATGGGTGTTTAATCTATGTTTTTGCTTTAATCTGTGTATTAAAATAACAAATAGATGAATCATAATATGTTAGGTTATTGTAGCAGCAGTAAAAGTGTTGCCTTCCCGTTTTAAATCCAAGCAATTTGATCATGTTTTATTTTTTATTTTTTGTTTAGATTCTGGGCCTCATTTCTACATAAGATTATCATACCATAACTAGTAAATAGATTCCACTTTGGTATAATTAAATTTCAGTGTAAATGTTTGTTTTTCCCAAGCTGTACTTTTAAATAAAGAAATAACTCTGCTTTTAATCATTTATGAAGCAAACATAACTTTCTTGGCATTTATCATATTATCTATCATATTTTGGGAGCCTGTAATGATGATAAAAAAAACTTGAATAGTTTGCCATCTCAAGTAACATGACCTTGTACAGAAACACTAGAAATGTCATTGTTTTTTCCAGGAAACAATGAAAGACTATTTTGAAAAGAAGGAGAAGGGAGAACTTCTTGTCCAGAAAGTGGACTTCCTCAAACGAAGCATTTTGGAGCCGGTAACATGAATTTAAGCTCGTTTAAAAGCTCTAATAACGACCCACGGGCAGCGGTGGTGATGGGGGTGTCTGTCTACATGTGCAGGTGAATCTCTCTGTGGCAAACGATGGACAGCTGCGTTTTGGGGATGTAGTGATGTTGGTGAATCTGGGAGGAGAAAACAGGCAGCGCAGCGCTGTCGGCATCAACGCCGACGTCAACAGTCTCACGAAGACACCATCGCCGGGCATTCAGACACCATGTGGGGTCAGCGCAGCAAGAGGTATTCAGCCCTGCATTCGCACTGCTTTTATCATCACCAGGTAAGCACCCTGAAAATGACTCCAACAGAAACCTTAGATCAAGCACCTGTTTGGCAGTATTTAACATGGTCTACGTTGGTACAGTGTTGATGGCAGCCCTGAAGGATCCAATCTGCATTTTGACCAAAGTTTTGCTCTGAGAACAACAGGTGACTTTGCCAGAGGGGTAAGTGAAACCTTTTAGTGAAGCTTTATGTCTTTTAGTGTTGATTTCTACACCCAGTCCAGGTGTATTCGAACTGATGCAGAGTCATGTTGCTTTGATGGGATAATATCTTTTTTTGCCAAGGCTTGAGAATGTCATCCAGCCATAAATGTAACACCAAAACCAAGCTGTACTAAAATGTGTTACACTGTAAATCTTTAAAGAAAAATGACTTAGTTGACTTATAATGTAGTCACAAGGCAGTTTACAAGACAATTTTAATGGAGAATTACATAGTCATTTCAGTCCATTCATATAGACAGATTCTAAGTCAATTACATACATTCCAATTTAACCCTAGTTATAAATGCAGTCAAGTTTTTACCAATTGGTAGACGTTTTCTGTTCATGGAAGCCCAGCTGATTGCATTAAGTCGCTGACTCTGCAGCAAATCCCTCCTCCTGAACAAGCATGTAGCGACAGTCGGAAGGAAAACTTCTTTTACCAGTTTGAAGCCTTCAGCAACTGGCTCAGTGTCAAGTTAGATAATGGAAACGTCAGATCCATTATGAACGTTTTTGAGCAAACAAAAGCAGCTCACATCTATCATTTCACTTACTGCTGAGTCTATTTATAATGTGTCAGTCTTGACCTTCTAAATCAGGCATGTGAGCTTTGGAAAATAGCATATTTGACCAGATTAAGTTTTCCTGTATTTCCTGCTTTCATTAAACCACAACTAGATTACTGTAATGTTCTGAATGTTGGTCTGGACTCATCGGTAACAAACTGTCCTAAATGCTGCAGCTCGTCTTTTATATGGCACTAAAAAGAAAATGAAAACATTAGTCCTGTTCTGTCATCTCTGCACTGGCTTTCCATTTCTGGATCAGTTTTAAAGGGTTTTTATTAACTTTTAAAGTATTAAATGGTCTAGACTGGCTTATTTATTGGATATCCTCTACATTCTCACACCAGTAGGAGCACTCTGTTCAACCAGACAGTTTCTCTTAGATGTTCCAAGATCCAGCCTGTAATATAAAGGTGAATGGTCCTTTGCAGGAGCTGTACCAAAGCTAAGGAACAGTGTATCTATTTCTGTAGACAGTGCTCAGACCACAGAGATATTTAAATCACTGCTCAACATTCATCTTTATACTGTGGCATTTGATTCCAATAGACCAGGACATTTTAGTAGATGTTGTGTATTTTTTATTGCGTTTTTAGCCTATTTTTGTTTTTCTGTGCATATTTATTTTCATTTTAAATCAACTTAGCTATGTTTATTTATCTTATTTTGTTTGAGCTTCACTGTAAAGGTCTTTTCTAATTTTTAAATGTGCGATATAAATAAGCTTGACATTTGTTATCCAAATCAGAATTATCCAATTCTGTACAAATACAAGAAGAAAAAAACATAAATGGAAAAATTCTACATTTAAATTAAATGCTGTATGTGTATTTTTAAAAACAAGTTTACATTTTAGTCCTCTAAGCGATATAAAAACAGTAATATATTAGCATAGTAACAATAAATACAACCAAACCAAAAACAGACATGAAAAGCAAACCATTAACAGCTGCCAGGCAGTGAAATAATATATTGCTTAGAGAAAAAAAATCCACTGTCACGGTTTAAATTACATAGTAGAGAACATATTTATTTCAAGCTTTGTTTCCTCACAAGTAAGCTGCAAAAACAATTCGATTTCATTCTTTTTTGGTTTCAAACATACTAACATTAATCAAGAAAAAGGCCACGCCTAAAAATAAGTCTCTTCGGATTCTTGGGAAAACACACTTTGTGAGCTAATTTATTAAGAATGTGTCTAATGTGACTATAGTCTTTTTAATAATTTACACCTGGAGTCAGGTGAAATTTCTATTAACCTTCACTTCACCTGTAAATGGCCATAGTTGCACTTAACTGTGTTTATCATTTAGTTGGTTATACACCACCAACAGGACGACCTAAAGACTTCTCACAGCATCCAGAGTCAGGGGCAAAGGTTGGAGTTTACCTGGCCTTATAAATACTGGTAGTGTTGGGTTTTGTGTTAAACAGCATAAGCTCTGTATAGAGTAAGTGTAAGTTGACTTACCTTCTAAGTGGGCACTGGTACATTAAAGGTTGGGTTTGAAGGAGTGTTCCAGGAGGCTTTGTAAGCTTTTGGGAGCCTCCATGGGGAATCTTTAACCAGAATAAATTAACATCTACACACTGGAATTGTCTTATTACTGCTAGAAATGTGCTTTGCAAAATCCTTTTACACCAAAAAAAGAACACCAGAAAAAAACAGTAAAGGAGACCTTTGCGGTAAAAAGTGAATGCATGCACTGAGTGGACGTCGACTTCCTGAACACAATCTTTAATCCGTCATTTGACCACTGCTGACCTTTTATCTCTGTTAATGTTTTGCCTCAGCTTTACTTAACCAGTGATCTACAAAGTTTCCAAAAGGTACGTCAACATTTTTTACAAAATGTTAACTGAAAATCACAAAGGCGAAAGCATCTGCTGCTATCAAGTATTGTAATATTGTGTTTAATTTAAAGTGTGCAAAGAAGTCTGGGCTCCAAGAAGTGTATCTGGATAACAGCACATGCTTCTTGTCATGGTGGAGGATAGTGCACTTTGACCCCCAGGAAAGACTTGAATATGAGGGTCAGCCAGTTCCTGTAAGCTATTTACTGTGTCTCCATGGTTCAGATGCATGCACTACTTAGGACAGCATATGAAATGTTATGTTAACAAAAACTATGTGGTAAGAACGCTGTCAAAAACAATGTGTATGTAAAGACGGAAATGTGTGCATATTAGTCTATAGTTGTGCATAGGTAAAATCCAAAAGAGGTATTGTATATTTTCTCTATAAGAATACAAAATAAAAATGTTACAGCTTCAAGAAATTACAAACACAAAGTTCAAGTTTACAGTTTTGGTTTATTCTTTATGAATACAATATGCTATAACAGTTTGTTAATACGATTTGTTTTTTATGAGAATACGAATTTACATCAGCGACGTGGCGTCACGTGATCTCAGGCTGGTTGGTGGAGCACAGAGTTAGTCCATTCGCTTTGAGCATGCGCTGTCACACTCTTCAACGCCAGTAAACGTAGTGCCGGGATTGGATGACGGAAAATGGTAATGGGAGATAATGCAGTCTAAAAGGAACCTCTTTTGGATTTTACTTATGCACAACTATTGACTAATATGCACACATTTCCGTCTTTACATACACATTGTTTTTGACAGCATTCTTACCCCATAAAAAAACTATCATCCATGTTTTACAGGCTAACGAGAAGGTGCTGATCATGCACTGCAAGACAAACCAAGCCCTTGCTGTTCTGGGTGATCAGCTTCTTTGGTATTTTTATTTTCATCTTTATTATGAACTCTAAACAAGATGTTGTTTCAAAGGCTGCAATTTTACAGTCCATCGTGTAATAGTCTAGCTTTAACTACAGTAGCATCATCTCACACTGCAAAAAAAAAACAGAAGTTTACGGCCTTTGAGCATATTATTGTTTTAACAATCCTCTTCGCACAATTTCTGCTGACTTTTCAATGAAAGTGAGCGCAGCCCCAAGGCAACGCCAATGCTGGCGTACGCACGTTTCTTCAGATACTTTGGCGACCCCTAGAGGGTATGCAGCGAAACTGTTGACAATGTCAAAACATTACTGCAAACTCCAGAGACACATGATGAGAAATGAATATGTCCAAGTGTTTGCAATTACATGAATGCATATTAAACTGAATTGAATTTAATTGAATTAAACTACACACATATTATCATTATTATTATTAGCAGAGAGTATTGCAAATGTGACGAAGAGAGCATGTATTTCTCTGGCCTAAGATGAAGAGCTGTCTGTTACCCATAGGGTTGATTCAGGTTTATGTGACATCAGGTAATTTGGGACTGGATAAGTAAAATGGTATTTTATCTTTGCCTTGCAAAGTGTATACCAAAGTTAAATATACCCATAAAGCATATCAACAAAATCATGCCATATAAATGGTAAATGGAAAATGGCCTGCACTTGTATAGCGCTTTATCAACTCAGAGGACGCCAAATTTCTTTACACTTTGGGGTCCTCCTTACACTATCAGTCATGCACCCATTCACACACTGACAGAGGCAGGCTACATTGTAGCCACAGCTGCCCTGAAGCAGACTGAAGTGAGGCTGCCATATAATCAGCGCCATGTAGCCCTCTAACCACCATCAGCACGCAAGGCGGGTGAAGTTTCTTGGCCAAGGACACAACAACTGAGGACTGAGACGGACAGAGCGGGGGTTTCAACTGGCAACTCACCAGTCACAAAATGAACCCCCACAACCCTCGCCCAATATTATTTAAGGCAAGGATGAAATTACTTTTTACTTGTACCTAATGTCCTAGAGTACCTGAATTCACCAGCAGATAGACCACATTGGGGTTGCTAACAACATTGGCATTTCAGAGGGAGCTGTCAGTACCATACCAGTCAATCCTTAACCCAGCAATGCCTTCTTTGTGGAAAGAACATCCATATGGTATGCAGGTTTTTAAATTCCCATATCATGCAGCTGAATAGGTCAACAGAGAGTGCACAGGCTTGATGTGCATGAAGACATCATCTTATCTGACATCATTCCTTGTAAATGGTTAAACTGACTGGTGTCCTGTTTTTGTTGGACAAACTAGAATTTCAAAGCATTGTGCTAAGTTCCTGAGTGCCTCTAGGTTTATAGAAGTTATTTAAATAATCACATGCATGAAGTTTCAAATACAGCACTCTCACTCTTTCTGTCGCACTTTTCTGCGTTCATTAACAGTAACATTGTGTGATCCATGTATATAGTACACATGGACATCAGATTTTGCACGTAAAATATTACTTGCTGCTGAGTGTCTGTATTCACATGCCCCATTTAGAACTGTCTCCAGTTCAAAATTGTATCATCTGCAGATGTAAATCAAGGCATGTCCAAAGGAGTAGCTTGGGATTCCCTCGTGTTCCACATTGATTGGGATTTACACAGGAAACCATGCCTCAATCAATGTTTATGCACAGTTTCATACATCAGGATTGTTTGTGCTTTAGTAGGTTTTTGATGCAAGCACACTGTTCCAGTTAAACTCCCAGAAGAATTTGAGCAACCTCCGCATGTTTACATTTGTGATGGTAGGACAAAAAAATGTCTTCTATCTGGCATCCCTCCCAAACAACAAGTTGCCATGTAGATAGTGTCTAATGGTTGTCATGGAGATTTGAAGACCCCCGTGTTCCTCAAATTTTTAGTGTGTATTATGCTACTGCAATAAAAGATTAACTTATTTTACAGCTTTTTAGACACCTCTGCAAGATGTGCTAATGCAGTGAGCATGTTGAATTGCTGAAGAACTTTTAGGTGCAGAAATTTGTCTGTAAAGTTGTCTCATGCTATTATTTTTTTCACTTTATTTCCACCTAGGTAATGTCTCTTAATGGTATTGAGCAAGCTGTGGTACAAAGAAATCCTGCTACACTTTCATTAAGTGGTTTTACTGTTATGGTGTCACTATGAAGTCACTGGCGCAAACGATAGGCAAATACAGTATGTCATTTAGCTAAGGTGGCCTGTAAGTCAAAAATCTGCTTTAGTCAGTTTCTTTCCTACTTGAGTTCAGGTGATAGATGGTCTACTGCCTTTGCTTAAAAGTAGCTGCAAGTTAAAGTTTGGCAACAATTAGGTGTTTGTGTTGCTCTCAAGTGTGTGAAATTTGTTCTTTTTACAGGACTGCTTATGGCAAAGAATATGAAGTCACAGCTCACACATTCCTTGACTCCCATAAAGCTGAACAAGATGTCAATCACTGGATCCTGTGCACCTCTGATCCTGCTGGGGATGGACTTGTTTTACTGAGACGCTTGCAGCCAGCAGCTAGCAACCAGCAGCTCACCTAGGCATATCCAGGCTTTTAAACCTACTGCATCCAATGTATTTTAACACCATAAACAATTCCTGAAATTCTCACAAATAAAAACTATCTTTACTGGATCACAGCTTTTACTTTATACACAAGGAGATTCTTGGCTGGATTGCTGTGGGAGAAAATATCGTTGCTTATTGAAATGAAGTAGTTGAACATTTTGATTACTCTTAGACAATGATGTGAAGTGCCCCATACTGACTAATGATAGATAAAGCCACTAAGAAATTGCTTAACCCAGTATAAGCTGAAATACCCTAATGCTCCCTTAATAGATAACTTTTGCAATTTTTACATCTTATTGCAACTAAAAACAGCCTCTGCATTGGAACATACTCAAGAGCTATCTAACTAGCTTCCCCAATCAGCTGCGCCCATTCCTGGAACAGCAATACCCACAGCATCCATAAGGAAAATGGCAAAAAACACACACAATCAAATTTGTACATAATGGCTGAGGGAAATGAAGTATTAAAAATGTGTTCAATTCAAAATTCAAGATCTACCAATGGAGAAAAAGTGCTGGACTGTTGTCAAATTGTCCACAGTCCTCTTTCCATGTGAAAGGTCATTTGGATCTTCTTTTGAAAATGAAGTTCCCATAGCTTGGAGGAAGAGTGGAGAGGCACAGAAAAGTTGGTTTTGGTCCAATTCAAAGTTTCCAAGGTCAGTGATGATTTTCAGAGCAATGATATTCGCTGCTGTAAACACTGTGTTATAAAGTCCAAAGTCAGTACAGCCATCAGTCAGGAAATGTTAGAGTACTTCATGCTTCCCTCTGCTGACAAGCTGTGTGTAGAGAATGTTTAATTTCCCAGCAGGACTTGGCACCTGCCCACACTGCCAAATGTACCTTATTTCATGACAATGGTCTCACTGGGCTGGATTGGCCAGCAAACGTACCTGACCTAAAGCCCATAACCCAGATCCAACAATGAATACTCGCTTCGGCTCCAATTCAGGCGACGTGGGCTTCCTTAACACCTCAGCAGTGCCACAGGCCCATCTCCTCCATGCCACTACGCATTGAAGCAGTACTTAATGCAAAAGGAGCCTAGACGAAGTACTTACTGCATAAACTGTGGAGTAAAAATTTTTTTATAGTGTAATAATATTTCAATTTACAAAAGGTATACCTGTTTTTCAGGTACTCACAATACAATGACGGGTAAATTGATTTGCCTTGCTCTTCGCCTTGAGCTGAGCTTGTTCTTTCCTGCCTCATCGCTCATGTTAGGGGCTTTAAAGAGATAGATCATGTTTTCACAAATTATTAAGTTGTATCCACACGTGGTTTGTTGTCGCTTTTGACAGCCTCAGTCATTCACATCCCTGCACCGCACTGAGATCGTTGATGCGGTTTCACCTATCGAGAAGCATCATCGTCCAGTCAGTCCAGACTCAGGGTTAAATTTGTATGGCTGACCTGAAACTGATCCTGCGGCTCTGGACTAGGCTACCCTACTCTTTGTCTCTCATGGGTAAAAAAGGACTATAATCATAAAAGTATAGAAGGTTGCACTGGTGTGTCGCCTCCAGCCACGAGGTGCGTTCAAGTGAAATAAACTTTTACCCTTGCTTGGTGTGATTCCCAAAAGGCCGATTTGTATGGATTTTGTCTAGTTTAGCAACTCAGCTCTTCATAAACTATTAGATATTTTGTCCATACAGATATTCATATATATAAAGACGAACAGAAATGCTTCAGCAAATTATGAACACAGGGACTGAATAAAAACTTTGTGTGACGGGTAGCTACTGAACGCATCCCGCCCAGCCAGTTTTATCATTTAACCAAGCTTGGTAAAGTGCCTAACTAAAAGCAAGGTCTCAGTGAGGAAGCATATATTTAAGAGGTGAGATAAACACAATTTGTTCTCAAACATATTTTAGGTTGAATGCTTTTTGCATGTTTGCATCCTGGCAATTGGAGTGTGGGGGTCTCGAAAATCCAAGAAAGTGGCGAAAGAATGCACCGGCCCAAAGAGCGAAATTTCCATCATTGGCGGCCGCAACATCAGCATCCTGGTTGGGATTTTTATGATGACAGGTGGAGAGCGTTTGATTTTATATGTGGATGTAGTGACAAATGTCTGTGCTTAATGCAGCCTTATATTTAACTCATATTTTTTCTTTGCTTTGCTGTTAGCAACATGGGTCGGTGGAGATTACATTATGGGAACTGCTTAGTCTGTTTATTCTCCCACTCAAGGCCTTATCTGGGCTCTGGGCCCCCCTTCGTATGCTATATGTTTTTTTGTAGTAGACAAAACAAATTCTGTATGATGATGCATAGATGAAGGTTAGAGGTTTTTTCATAGACATAATATACTATGTCAAATATTTATCAGATAAGTCTGTAATTTTTTATCGGGTCACATAAAGGTCACATAAAGTGTCCATGCACATGACTGAATGGTAGCTAAAATTCTGTCCACACAGCATAAAAAATCATGCATTGGAACGAAATCTAAACCTGTCAGAAAAAAAAAAGCTTTTTGGTAATTAGAGGATCACATGTATTCATAATTCAGAAATTGGTTTAGTTTCAGTGTTTGTAACGACACCATTCCAAAAACACCAGCCAAATCAAGGAGAGCTAAATGATAATAAATAAATTTTAGATGTACACAATTGATGCCTTAATCTTGCATTAAAAAAACTTAGACTTTTAAGAATTTCTAAAACACAAACAATATAAACAAAGACTTAGATTTTTACATTCAAACGTTGCTGAACCAATATCAGGAAATGCTAAACTGATGCCTTTTATTTCTTACAGATTGGATTTAGTTTTCTTCGGTTTTCAGTTGCAGAGCTTTACAGTTTTCTGTGCATTTCTGGAGTAAATTATTCTAAACTTCAAGGAATTTCATTGTGTGTCATATTGTCTCAAGACTGTCAATCGTAATATGGCACCAATAATACATAACCACAGAGGATAATTTTTACTTATCACTGTGATTTGTCTATGCTAGCTTCCCCCTTGATATATGTCAGATGAATTGCCTTTTATGAATGTAATAAAAAAAAAAACACACTAATTTGAGGGATCACGATGGAGACCGGACTTTGAAGTTGAAGCCATGCCCAGCCTCACAAAAATAATCTGTGCCTCTGTATCCGGTTTTAGGTGGACTGTTCTTTGCAAAACGTATGAGGTCAAAGCGTTATGTGACAATGTTGGACCCGTTTCAGAATCGCTATGGCAAAGTATTCACTGTGACCCTCCTGCTTCCTGCTTTGGTCAGCGACATATTATGGGTTGCGTGCATCCTTGCTGCTCTTGGTAAATAAAGCTTCCTCTCAAACTTTGTAACTTGTAAATAAAATCATTATGCAGTAATTCTGTCTATTCATTCTAATAACAGAGTTTAAAAAGGCACCACATTTTGTTTTCAGCTTACATTTCTTAAGTAATTTGGCCAATAATCTTCTACCATTCTATCATTGTTACAATCTATATACCATATACACAGTATATACAGTATTTTGATCGGTAAGGATGTAGTAAGGTGGAGGTAGCAGAGATGAGGATCTTAAGGTTTTCTAAGGGAGTGATGAGGATGGATAGGATCAGGAATAATTGCATCAGAGGGACAGCTCATGTTAGATGCGTTGGAGATGGTTTGGACATGTACAGATAAGGATAGTGAGTACATCGGTAGAGGGATGCTGAGGCTGGAACTGCCAGGCAGGAGGCCTACAGGAAGACCAAAGATGAGATGTATGGATGGAGTGAAAGAGATTATGAAGGTAGTGGGTGTGGTGTGAGAGAAGAAGATGCAGAAGATAGGGTTTGATGGAGACGGATAACTCACTGCGGTGATCCTTGAAATGGAAAAGCCGACAGAAAAATAAGAAGACAATACAGTATTTCTAAATGTTTTTAGAGAGCAAATGCTACTTGGAAACAAAATATTGGATTAAAACATCTCTGATTCTCATTTTCAGGTGAAACAATGAGCATAATTCTTGGGTTGTCTATCTCCATCATCATCTCAGCAGCTGTCTCCATTGTCTACACATTTCTAGGTGGCCTCTACTCAGTTGCATACACTGATATAATCCAGCTTTGTTTTATTTTTATAAGCCTGGTAAGAATTATAAGCATGGATAGTGATAAAAAGTGAACTTAGATCTAGGGAATGGCAGAATGAAATGCGGAACTGGAAATTTAAAGATTGATGCACTATTTTAGGAAAGTCAGTAATTTAAATTTATCATTTTTTCTCTCTTTCAGTGGCTCTGTGTTCCATTTATGGAACATGCATGGATCGGACACCTGGAGCTGTCAGACGCAGGAAAGTGGGTCGATGAGATGCTGCTGCTGCTGATAAAAACAAAATAAAAAAGATAATTATGTTTCAATCTGTTTGACAAAGGAAATGCAACTAAATTTTTAAAGAGGTTAAGACAGAATAAGATTACATCAGAACAATAAAAAAAACATTGTTAATATAAAAATGTGGGCTTGATAAAAATATGTTTAATATGACAAGTGTGCCTCGTCAGAGCACATGTTGTAATTCATTGAATATAACTGTATAATGATTGCACAGCACCTGAGCCCCTGAGACTGTACCAGCTTTACAGGAATCTTAAAATTTTTGTGTGAATTCAATAAAGCATTCACAATGTTAAAATCATCCAACTGATAACACCTCTAACTAGATTTGCAATCTTTGTGCAATTGTAACCATTTAAATATTATAATGCTCCACTCTTTCAGGCCACGACAGTTATGCATTGTCCTATGTAAAACTATAACTTTTAAGTCTTAAACATTTTCTAACCAAATAATCCCATAGATCTGCACGGGGAAACTTTCAGATCATTCCTACACATAGTGCTTTTTTAAGTATACCTATTCCTCCCATCTAACTATTTCTCTATTTAAACTTAAACGTTTCAGTATCTTTCAGCATTCTCATAAAAATCACAGTTTAGGTTTTACGAACTTTAACCCTAGCTGACTGCTTCTATTATTTTGCTCATCTAAGTTTTCAGCAAAATTTTATACTTCACATAGTATTTCTCTGTCAGTTCTTGTTCTTCTTTAGCTTGATAGTCTTCCATGCTCAGACCTAACGTGCCCTCTTAAACATCTGGCACAGCCGTTTGCAATAATACATCTGCTTAGATTTAAACTTCTACAGCATTTTTCAGTAAAACATTTACTATTTCGTTTGATGTGGGAACTTTTGACTTCTCATTTGAGGAAAAGCACAGTACCACAGAATTCGGATCAATGTCTGTTTGATAACATATCAAGTGAGAAACAGTCCTTGTGATAACTGAAAAGCAGTTTGACTGTAATCCTGTTTTGCGTGTGTTTCAGGCTTCAAGCTCTGTACCAAAGGATTCTCTCTGCAGCCTCCTCTACTCAGGCTCAGATCACCTGTTTTGCTGCTGCTGGGACAGTTTTTATCATGGGAATCCCCTCAGTTGTCATTGGAGTCATGGCTGCTGCTGCAGGTAATCTGTCACAACAAGACATCAGAGAAGATTACATGTTTTACAGGTTTAAGCCATTAACAGGGTAAATTGTATATTACTGTCTTTATGTATTTGTTTTGCTTTATATTGTTTAAAGATGACCAAAATCTCAGAAACAGTTTTGCTTTGTACATCTCTGTATCCTGCTTTCCTTTTCCCCAAGACTGGAACCAGACAACGTATGGTCTTCCCACTCCTTTTGAACGTGGAGATGCGGGGAAGATCCTGCCTCTTGCTCTCCAACACCTCACACCCACTTGGGTGTCAGTGTTAGCCATTGGTTCTGTGGCCACAGCTGTTATGTCCTCCATGGACTCAGCACTGCTGTCCTCAGTATCCATGTTTACACAAAACATATACAAGACACGTTGAGCAAAAAGGTATGTGTAAGAACAGCTTGATCCCACCTCAAATAAAGCAACTCTGTTGTTATTATCTGCTTGTCTTTCCTCTACTGCAGGCCTCAGAAAGGGAGCTGCAGTGGATCATCTGTATCAGTGTGTTGCTCGGTGGTCTGGCTGGAACAGGCCTGGCTTTTGGGGATGACAGCGTGGCCGCTCTCTGGATTCTAAGCGGAGACCTCTACTGCATAATTTTCTCACAGCTGGTCTGTGTTCTGCACTTCCAAGGTGCGAACACCTATGGTGCTATTTGCGGCGTCGTGGTGGGTTTGTTGCTGCGGGGCCTGAGTGGGGAGCCCGTATTGGGGATCCCTCCTCTGCTCCTGTACCCTGGTTGTAGGGAAGAGAATGATCAGATCAGACAATGCTTTCCTTACAGAACTGTTGCTGTGCTGTCTTCTTTAATAAGTATTATAGCAGTGTCATGGCTGCTGGATTTGATCTTTCATCGCCCATTATCCCTGAGTCCTGGGATTTTCAGCACGTTTTTAAAAAGAAGAATAGGGTAGATGAGGATGAAACACCTGACCTTTGTGAGGAAATGAACCAAGTTCTCAATACTAAATTCTGAGCTAAATAACAGTGCAACCCAAGGAGTAAGCCTAAACTGCACAGTTTGTGGTCAGGAGTTGGTTTTGTGATTTGTCACGGCAGCTGCGTCACTGTCATAACTTTTTTTTTGATGAAAACGGTATTGCAGTCATTTAAAGACTAGATGGTTCCAATTTCTTGTTTACTGGTGTGCCCCAACCATGGGATGAAACATGGACTGAACTGTGTGCAAACAAAGAGACTGGTAAAAACTCTGAATCATTACATGCACCTCATTAACCTATCTTTACTACAGCTCAGGAGGAAGGACTCATGACCACCTGAATGTCTTTGTAACTCACTAGCAAGTAACACTACTACTACTACTACTACTACTAGATTTCTTGCATCCAAAGTTGATTACAGTCTGATGCTAGTGTATCTGTCGATCGAAGAACAACCAAAAGTTAAGTTATGATCTTGCTGAATATGTTGATTCAGCAAGTCATTGGGGTAATTAATACAAGCTGCCTCAAACCTTCCTTCTTACACTACTCTGAGAGAGGACAGCCTAGGAACCACAAGCATTGCATGCCTTCCCGCTTGCGAGTCTGGGGAGCAGAAGCTACCCCAAGTTGCTACCGAAAGCATTTTTCTTTGTTGATCACCTTCGCCACCTTCTCCCCCCCTGTTCATTCAGTTTAATTAAATTCAACTCAGTATTATTTATATAGCACCACTTCACAACACAATGCTAAAGGATGGAAAAGGATGGGATGAAGATCAGCTCCTCCAAGTCAGAGGCCATGGTACTCAACCGGAAAAGGGTGGCTTGTCCTCTTCAGGTTGGAGGGGGTTCCTGCCTCAAGTGGAGGAGTTCAAGTATCTCGGGTTTTTGTTCACGAGTGAGGGAAGAATGGGGGCGGGAGATCGACAGACGGATCGGTGCGGCTGGCCCCCAGTAGTGGGGGGCGCTGTGCCGGTCCGTTGTGGTTGAAGAGAGAGCTGAGCCGAAAAGCAAAAGCTCTCGATTTTACCGGTTGGTCTACGTTCCAAACCCTTTACCTATGGCCATGAACTTGGTCATGACCGAAAGAACGAGATCCCGATACAAGCGGCTGAAAATGAGCTTCCTCCGTAGGGTGGCCGGGCACTCCCTTAGAGATTGGGGTGAGGACCTCGGCCATCGGGAGGGGGCTCGGAGTAGAGCCGCTGGCTCCTCCACATCGAGGGGGAAAGCCAGTTTGAGGTGGCTCGGGCATCTAAAACCGGATGCCTCTGGAGGGCCTTCCTCGGGAGGTGTTCCAGGCACGTCCCACCGGGAGGAGGCCCAGGGGATGGCCCAGGACACGCTGGAGGGACTCTGTCTCTCGGCTGGCCTGGGAATGCCTTGGGCTCCCCCCGGAGGAGCTGGAGGAGGTGTCTGGGGAGAGGGACGTCTGGGTGTCTCTGCTGAGTCTGCTGCCCCCGCGACCCGGTTCCGGATAAGCGGAAGACGACGAACGAACGAACGAAAGAACAAAAATTATTTTACAAAAATAATAGTGGCAAATTAAAACATCATTAATAATCAATTGTCCAAAAAAGCTATTGATTTCCAATTCAGCAAGTCATTCTTTAAAATATTATCTTATTAAAATAATGTTTTACTTACCCTTCTGATCTGCATTGTAACTGGTTCTTTGAACACATACCAGTTGTTCCCAAATAAGTTTTAAAACTAATTTGACCTAATTTCCAAATTCCTCCAAAATAAACATGGGTTTTCAAACATAAATATCCACACTGAACTGTGATATCATTGCATTATTTTTAGTGGTCCACTTTTCTTTTTTATTCTTTCAGGTGTGCTTGGTAGTTTTAGGTAAATTTTACTAGCCTAGTTAAAGAGTTATTGACTGCATATGTTTACCTTGGAGTTGAACTGTTTTGTTAATAGATTCTTATACTTTGAAGAAAAGTTGTTGTGAATTTACTCCATATGTGTGCAGAGCTTGCTGTTTTGAAAATGTCATTGAAAATGTCCCCGACTTCTTGGGTATTCAGAGGACAATATTTGACCGACTGACAGTTGTGTGGTTAAATATTAAATAGTCAGTCAGTCAGTCATTTTCTACCGCTTATTCCATAGTGGGTCGCGGGGAAGCTGGTGCCTATCTCCAGCAGTCTATGGGCGAGAGGCGGGGTACACCCTGGACAGGTCGCCTGTCCATCGCAGGGCAACACACAAACAACCAAGCACACACTCATTCATACACCTAAGGGCAATTTTAGAGTGACCAATTAACCTAACAGTCATGTTTTTGGACTGTGGGAGGAAGCCGGAGTACCCAGTGAAAACCCACGCATGCACGGGGAGAACATGCAAACTCCATGCAGAAAGACCCCCGGCCGGGAATCGAACCCAGCAATAGTGCTACCCACTGCGCCACCGTGCATTACCGTTAAATAACCAAACTTAAATATATTTTTGCACAACGCTACGATGCATGGCAGAAGTTTTTATACCCTTGAATTTGTTTCATATTTTTGCAACTTACAATCGCAAGCTTCAATATATGGTTTAGGAGATAAAGTAGTACATAATTGTGAAGTAAAAAGAAAGAACAGAATGTTTACATTTTTAAATGAAATAAAAATAAAGGTGTAACATACATTTGTGTTCAGCCAATGTCTGCCCATTCTTCTTTACAAACGGTCTAGTTTAAGCTTAGTCAGACAGGGCAGAGGGCAACTGTGAACAACAATGTTCAAGTTTTGCAACAGATTCTTGGTTGGTTTTAGGGCTAGTGATTCTACTGTAGCTGTGACTGTATGTTAAGGGTCATTGTTTAGCTGGAACATGAACCTTTGGCCCAGTCTCAAGTCTTCCATATAGCTTCTGACAAGTTTCAAACTTCCACTTACGTCTTTTCGAGTGAGTTAAATAAGTTTTTGTTGTTTTTTTGCAATGATAACATTGCAGTAAAGATAATACATTTGTAAAGAACCAAGGATATAAAGATAGGAGGATGTAAGTAAAATAAAGAATTCACAAAGATATGAATAGACAAACAGATAAATATGTGACAAAGAATTCATCCTACAGCAGCCTAATTATGTGGACATGTGGGTAATTAACATAATTTTTTACAATACTGAAAAATTCTAGTAGTATAAATAAAAATAAAAAAATGCAATTACTGCTGAGGAATAAATTATGCGGCCCTCCCTTTTAACATGACCAAAAATCTGACACGGATGTATCACATCATATGCACATGATTAAAACACCATTACTTGGTATGTTAAAGGAGGTTTGCCATGTTTAAACCCCAGACATTTCTTTTGAAGTACTCCTGACTGAGCGTGAACACCATGCTGAGCTTTTGGTAAAGGATTCAAATAGGTCTCAAAAGAATTTGAAATCAGCTGCTCTTTGTACAGAAAAATGGTGGAGTGGAGGACATTAGATGGCCCAGGTCTGGCTGTCTAAGCGAATTCACCCTCAAAACAGACCACATGATCATCACAGGCCCACAGCAGTCTTTGGCTACTGATCTGAAAGTGCATGCCTGTACAATCAAAAAGGGACTAGAAAAGTACAGCTCAGCATGTTGACCCAAAACATACCAGTAAATCCAGTATGGACTGGGTAAGAATTAAGAAATGGAAAGTCCTGGACCGAGTCAAAGCCCAGCTCCTGACTTAAAACTGTCTAAACATACTAGAAACCCCTCATATATCTCACAGTTGTAAGTAAAGAGTGGGGCAGACTGTTTCGGGGAGAGCCTTTTATGTGGCTTCAATATTTGGCATACATGTCATATCAAATGGGAGGACCTGCCATATGTAGACAGTGGGTGGTTTATCCATCTTCAGGAATCAGTCTGACTTGAAGAAACATCCGTCTTATATCACTGCTAATGGAGACTGGGTGTTCTCTAAACGCAGCAGTATGCCCAACAGACTGGAGGTGAGGGTGGGGCCCGGCAACAGTAGTTCATTTAGTTTGTCTCCTTTATATGGCGAACAATTGAAGACGATTTAATCCTTCCCAGTATGGCTTACCATGTCGTGTGGGATAAACCAGGACTCTAACATCTTGTCGGACTGTGTGAAGAGTAAACTCTTCTGGCTGCCCGGTGAGTTTAAAGCTTTGCGCTGCGGCAGGGAGAAGAATGGTCTGTTCCGATCCGCCATCCAGTATTGCATAGGTCTCTAATGAGTGCTCCCTATTGCGCAGTAGTACTTTGCTGATCTTTAACAAATACTCGGTTGCAGCCAGAGCGTCTTTCCAGGTACAGCATTTCATTAGCGTCCAGGGCTTGATGGGTTATCAGCTGGATGCCTTTTGTTTACATCATGTAGGGTCTGCAAGTTGGACAGATGACTTTCAGACAATACTGTGCAGCTTGATGGGAACGAACACAGCGCCAGCATTTTCTGTTTGAATTTATCCATGCTGCTTTCTGTTCCCCTGTCAGTTGAGCAAAATTGGCACACTGGTCAAGATAGTGCAATGTATTGAGACAGAATGAACAATATTCTGTTTTCTCTGATTTATTGGTACTGGAAAGTGTCGGCTCTGTAAGGGTGGTATTGCTCGGCTTATTTAGAGTGTGGATGCTAGTGTTCTTCTTCCTCTTGCTGTCATAATGACATGCTGACTTTGCTTGACTGCCACTTTTCTCCTCACTGTGAAATGACTCATACACTGTCTCTTGTATCTGTAGCTCATAATTAAGCCAGTCTGAGAAGTGTGAAAGGCTTGGGGTGGTGACACGCATAGGATACAGGAACTGCTTAAACTCTGCTTGCATGTCGTGTTGCAACTTAGACAGCAACCATGTCACATGTGACCCATAGCAGAGCTCAGTCTTTCCACTGTCTCCCAACAGCTTCAATAACCCTACCAGTGCCCTCACTATCAATGCAAATCACCATCAGCAATATGTGAGGCCTCCAATATGTCGGCAATCAAACCAGTGCCAGCTGGTGCGGCTGTCCATACTGTTCATTTAAATTGTCCATTGTGTCTGTATATGGCTGTGGTGAGCTAGTATACGAGTCACCAATGAGTAGGGCATCTTCATGTTTTTAATGGTCAACCAGGATCTGATATTTAAAGCACTCTGTTGCATCTTGGGGCGGAGGGCTTACTAGAGCAACTTTAAGTCTGGCAAACTCTCTTGGATCTCACTTTGAGAAGTTAGGGATTGTCCTTGGACCACGATACACTGTCTCATGCTGGACGAGAGGGAGCTCCCTGCTGGGCTCTAACCCACCTCTGTTTGGGGTGTAAGAGGTACAGTACCCTGGTGTCTGCACACAGGTGGTTAGGGGGTGTGGTTCTGCTTGATAACTTGGCTGCTGCTGCGTAGCTCTCATGTCCCTTAGCTGCCCGTGAGTTCAGCTACCATGTCTGGTGATGGTGGTGGCAGAGGTTGATCCAGAAAATCGTTTGTTTGGGTGGAGGAAGCCTCCTTTGGAGGTAGCATCAAGGTGTCCCCTTGTATAGATAAAGGAGGGAGCTGACCATGGTCCATATAGGTCCATAGCTCTTGCTCTTTGTGTTGTACTCCAGTCTTCAGTTAGATGTGGGGGTGTAACTGTCATACCTGCTTGTGTTTTGAGTTCTTGAGTTTGTGTTTTTGTTAAATTACCTGGTCTAGTCTTTCGTTTTGTCTCCCTGCACCCCTAATCCACACCTGTTCTTTGTTTTCCCCTGATTGTCTGGTCACGTTTGTCATTGGTTCTCCCTGCTGTTCAGTTTTGTATTTAAGCCCGTTTATTTCCTTTGACCCCGCTGGTTCCCTATGTTATGTTATGTTATGTGTATGTGCGATTACGTGTGTGTACACTTGCTACCCTGTCTGTGTCCTGGCCTGAACATTAAAGACGTTGCTTACCTGCAAAAGGAGTTCTTCTCTGCACATTGGTCCGACCACAAAACCTCATTAAGACAGTAATAGATGTCATCCTGCTATCCACTCCGGGGTAGGGTGGCTGCTGCTCGCACCTATCATCGACTGACCACTGCTGTGCAGGTAATGAGGAAACATAGTCCTGCATTCAGGTAGGTGGTTGTCTTTCTGTGGTCGCTGGGTACCTGCTTCCCGTGGAGTGTGACTTTGGTCCGAATACATCAGCCTTTAATCCCACGGTGACCACATCATCCCGGGTTTCAGCACCAATGTTTTGGTGAGAGATTATTATGTGGCTTTATTATTTGTGGTCGCCAGGGGGCATTGGCAAAAATGCACAGCAGAGGAAGATTCAGCTTTCTTTGTTAAAGTTGGTTAATTTTGTGGTTTTAATTATGACGCACACTGACACAACCACAAGGTCTGCACCACACCTCTAGGACATATGCAACTTAGCATGTGCTGTCAACCAAGCTGCAAACAGTGTTCTCTCAAACAATCTTAGCAACACTAGTTTCTAATTAGCTAAAATGGCTGTCAATCAAACCGCACATTTGAAGCGGTTCAAATCCTTTGTCACATAGACTTTCTTCAGACAGATGTCAGAAATGGATAGATGGATTCCAGAACTGTCTCACTGGAGTCATTCCAACAAAAGAGGGAAACGCTAACTTTTAGAAGGTTAGGGTGTCCTAAGTTCAGAATCAAGTGGAAATGGTTTTATGTCCTGCAAATGAGGGTTTTCTATGTTTTCATTTATTATAATAGGAGGTACTCCTTTGTTACCAAATTAACAAAATGGGTCAAATTATGAATATACTGTACTCAAAAACCCCAAATTTTTGAAGTCCAACGGTGCATACCATTACAAATAAGAGCATGGACGTACATAGTTGGGCATTGAATAATATTCTATCTTCTAGTTAACTATATTTTTCTGGCTTCTGTTTCTATTTTATTCACTTTGTATTTAACCCATGTATTGTATGTACAAACCTCTGTGTAAGATGTTCAGTTACTCTGCCTCCTTTAGTGATAATGGTACGTGTAATAAATGCGAGGATGTCGGAATTGGAGGCCTGGAATTGGAGGCCCGGCTCCGCGCTGTTGAAGAACCAGCAGATAGCCGAGGCCCCTTAGACAGCGCGGACCCACCGAGGGTAGCTCCCCGTAGCAGTCCTTCAGCAGAGCCCGCGCAGCCGGGGCCTCAGGCCGGCTGGGTGATGGTACCTAGAAAGCATAGTCCTAGATTCTAGCCCACAGGTCACCACCAACCCGTCTGTGTTTCTAACAGATTTTCCCCGCTCAGCGACACACCCGCTGACAAGCCAACTCTAGTAATTGGCAGCTCCATAGTCAGAAACGTGCCATAGAGACACCAAAACCCCATACCCCCAAATGTCTGCCGGGGGCTAAAACGGCCCCGCATCAAATCCTAGCTGAACCCGCCTAAGAAAGCGTAAATACAGTAAAAATATTCACGGGGCGGTAATGACACCGGTTACTTCAATCGGAGGTCACCAAAGTTAGTGTTGCTTTTGGTGTGTAAGTTGCAAAAAACAATGTCGGACTCCGTAATTTTCTCGGCCCCCCCCTGATCTGACCAGTGATGACATGTTTGTGCTTTTGCTGTCATTCCCGCTGGCTGTCTAAGTGATGTCCAAAAAAACGATGTGGGCTACATTGATAATTGGTTTTTGGGGGGAAAAACCTGATCTGACCGGGAGAGCGGCATCCATCCCCCTTTGGAAAAAGCCCCTCTTTTTTTAGGATCTGGCCGAATTTATTAGTTCTCCAAAACTGGACAACCCAGGGTTCAGACCAGGAAGCAGGGTCGTAGTTTAACACTCCTCTCTGCAGCTTCTGTACTGCTACCCCCCCATTACCCAGTTAAAACAGTGTCTCTCCCCGCCCAAAATGAATAGATTAAAAATAATTTTAAAAAGGAGGAAATCATGAAAATCTTAAAAAAAAAACCAACTCAGACTAAAAATAAAAATAAAACAATTAAATGTGGCTTACTAAAAAAAAAATCTCTCTTTCAAACTTTGCTAGTTAGTGACCTGATTTGTGACAATCAGATTGATTTTTTGCCTAATAGAAACCTGGCTGCAGCAAGAGGATTATGTTACTATAAAAAGATCAACTCCTACTAATTATTTAAATTTTTACATTCCTCGAATAACTGGGCGAGGAGGAGTAGCAACACTTTTAGTCCCCGATTTATTTGATTAGTCCCAGACCAATCAATAGCTACAACTCTTTTTGAATATTTAATCCTTATTTTTCCTCATCCAAATTGCAAAGCACTAAAAACCACTTCTGTTTGTTGTTTTGGGACCGTTCCACCAGGCCCTTACTCTCAATTTTTAGATCAGTTCTCAGACCTTTTATCTGATTTAGTGTTAAATACAGATAAAGTTATTATATGGGGGATTTTAGTGGTTAGAGCAGGAGGTTTGTGTTCCGGAGAGGACACAAGGGGCCGGGTTCGTATCCCACAGATTGCCACTCTGGGTTCCTGAGCAAGACCCTTAGCCCCAGAATGCTCCCCGGGCGCCGCACAATGGCAGCCCACTGCTCCCCTATAAGGGATGGGTTAAATGCAGAGGACAAATTTCGTTGTAATGTACATGTGCAATGACCAATAAAGATGATTATTATTATTATTATTATTAAATAGACTACAGGCATGTCTTGAAGATATAAAAACATGGATGACTTTAAATTTTCTGCTTCTAAATTCAGACAAGACAGAAGTTGTCATCTTTGGACCGGAGTCTTTAAAAAAGAAACTGCTTAGTCAATCACTTAACCTGGATGGCATTAAATTGACCTCCGGTAATAAAGTAAAAAACCTTGGTGTTATTTTTGACCAGGACATGTCATTTAAATCCCATATTAAAATATTTCTAGGAATTCCTTTTTTCACCTCCAGAACATTGCCAAAATTAGAAATATCCTATCCAGGATTGATGCTGAAAAACTAGTCCATGCATTTGTTACTTCAAGGCTGGACTATTGTAATTCTTTACTATCAGGATGTCCACAAAATGCAGTTAAAAGCCTTCAGCTGATTCAAAATGCTTCAGCAAGAGGAAAATTAAAAAGAGAGATCATATTTCTCCTACTTTAGCTTCCCTTCATTGGCTCCCTGTTAAATCCAGAATAGAATTTAAAATTCTCCTCCTCACATATAAAGCCCTTAATGATCTAGCTCCATCATACATCAGAGATCTGATTGTTCCATATGTTCTTAACAGGGCACTTCGTTCTCAGACTGCAGGTTTACTGATGGTTCATAGAGTATCTACAATTAGAATGAGAGGCAGATCCTTTAGTTATCAGGCTCCTCTCCTGTGGAACCAGCTCCCAGTTTTAGTCCGTGAGGCGGACACCCTGTCTACTTTTAAGGCTAGGCTTAAAACTTTCCTTTTTGATAAAGCTTATAGTTAGAGTGGCTTAGGTTATCCTGAGCTATCTCTGTAGTTATGCTGCTATAGGCTTAGGCTGCTGGAGGACATAATGACCACTTTCAACCTCTTCGCTACATTCTCACACTACTCTCCAATTTTGCATTATTTGCTGGTATTTCAGCTTTTAACTTTGTTCTCTCTCTTTTCTCTTCCTAGAAGCTACACCTGGCCTGACTCTGTGTCTACCTGTAACACCTTTCTGGAGAGGGGCATCGTCCAAGCTTCTGCTGGCAACAACTTAATGCTCGCCCTCTACCGATGATCCACTTGGTCCTGTCTTTCAGTGTTTAACCCTTTCTCTCTCCTAGACATGGCTACTGACTGAGCTTTTATTGTAACTAACTCTATGTGCTCTCTTTCAGACTCTAACCTTGAAAACTGGCTCAGAGTTTATCTGTTCCTTCTTTCTAGGTGAAACGACTAAAGGAGCTACATCCATTAACATTTACCTTTCCTTCCCATAGAAAGTACTCCTGGATCAGTCCTTCTTTGTTCTCTTTGTGTCTCTGCTCTGTTCTCTCAAACCCCCAGTCGGTCGTGGCAGATGGCTGCCCATACTGAGCCTGGTTCTGCTGGAGGTTTCTTCCTGTTAAAAGGGAGTTTTTCCTCTCCACTGTCACTACATGCATGCTCAGTATGAGGGATTGCTGCAAAGTCAACGCCAGTGACTGTCCACTGTCTCTACATTCCAGGAGGAGTGAATGCTACAAGTCTCTGACTCGATGCAATCTGCTGGGTTTCCTTAGATAGAAAAACTTTTTATCCAATTTGAATAAATAACAGAATCTGGCTGCACTGTTCAATGGTTAGGATTAATTGGAATGTATGTGCCTGACTTTTGTGAAGTGCCTTGAGACAACATGTGTTGTGAATTGGCACTATATAAATAAACTGAATTGTATTGAATTGTATTTATTGCCTGCAATATGATGCAGTTAGCACCGTAGCCTTGCAGCATGAAGGTCCTAGGTTTGAATCTCAGCCTGGGGTCTTTCTACATGGAGTTTTTATGTTTTCCCTGGGCATGTGTTAGTTCACATTTAAGTGAACTTTTTGGTTTTTGAAAGTAACATTGATGTGCAGACCTGTAACGAGATGGATGCATCAGAATGAACACAGCGTGCTGTGGGAGAATAAATGAGAGATAAAGGCAGAGCTGGGCGCACACTCTGCTGAAGCTCCATGCCAGTTTTTCCTTCAGGCCTCTAAGGAGGGTTTGCAGTGTGGACTTTTGTGTAACTTCTGTGCATTAAAGATTACTCAGGTTGTTAAACATTGTTCATATGATTAAAACAAAATTCTCTAAATTTAAAAAACACTGCAGGATTAAGGCTGTGATTTTTCCACTTTGCTTTGACTGCATTGTTTTGTAAATAGAAATAATGTTGTGAGATATGAATATGTATAAGAAATCCTGCACATGGTCCTTAGAGACATAAAAATGTATAAAATTGTACATCAATATTTGCATCTCATTTGTGTGAGTATCCCAGAGCTACCTTTAGCAAATCACATAAAAATTGTTTATATCCACTTTTGTAACAGAAGAAGTCCAACTTTGATTAAAAATTATTATAAGCATTGAGGGGATCTACAATTCATACAAAAATTCTTAAGGCAAGAGCTGAAAGGATTATGTAAATTTTCTTTACAATAAAAATAAAGAAGGTCATGAAAGGTTTCACTTCTGAGAGTTTATTTGAAAAAACAGACTTTTGACTCTTTGTCAGTATGGCAACTGCTCAAGTTTATTTGGAATCTGGGCTTTTCTTCATCTGTTTCTGAGGAATAAGAAACAGTTTTGTCTTTGTAAGAGTCTTTATTTACAGACTAAATAGACTTTTTTTAAGTTAGAGGAATGTTATGTCCCTTCCAAGTTCCTCCATCTATTCTGCTTTAAATATACAGCCAGTAGCAGCTGTGGGCGTTCTTCCCACTGTCCAAAAACATGCATGCAGGGTTCATTTGTGGTTCTGACAACTTTAGGAGTGAGTGTGTATCAGGGCCACCCCACCCAAAGTGGTTTGAATATAATTTCTACTAATCATACCAAGATTTCTCCCTAACCTTCCAATAATCTGTGTTGCTTATGTTGATAATTATTAATTTTATAATGTTATTATTAATATTAATGTTACTGCATTAACTTTTTGTCAGCAGTTTTTGTTTGAAGCTGTCCACTCAGACTTTTGATCAAATTATTTAGGTAGGACTATCCTGAATCTCAGACATTATTTTGTGGCTGCAGTCCCAAATATTTTCTGGGTAGCACAGGATAGTAATAGAAAAAAAAAACTCTAAACAACTAAGTTGTAGCTTCTTAAAGACTAGATCACTTGCCACCTCTTTACCTTGCAAAAGATTGTTATTGTGGATTAACCATTCAGTCTCAACTTATGTATTTTAATCATAGATCCTAATTGCATGGTACTTCAATTGTTAGCTAGCACTTATTGCAGTCCAAGCAGCTCTTTGCTATATGCGGATTGCATAGTCATATTGACATCCTAGTAAACTTGCGATAAATTGTGCGGTCCCAATTTTAAGCCTGCATTACTCCACCAGAAAAAAATAACTATTAAATGAATACTTTGGTTACAAAATAGTAGCACCTCTATAATTAGTGAACGTTTTACCAGCAGGATCTGCTTCTTACTTCCTCAACCTACATGTTTCTAGGATTTGGGACCAAAGACACGAGAAATCAACTCAGATTTCAGACATGTTTATGTGCAGAAATGAGGAGAGGGGGAAACTACATCAGGAGAAGATAAGGCAAAGACATGAACCAAAATATAGGGCATTGTATAACATGGAGGAAGAAGATAATTTAATATATGTAACAGTGGGCCCTAGGTTTTTCCATATATTCATCCTTCCTTTCATCATTGAACCAAAGCATGTGATTACAGTTAAAATCTAGAGTTTAACAAAGTCTGCATGTTTACATTTGTGATGGTAGGACAGAAAAAGGTTTCTTCTTGCCCCCCTACAAAACAACTGGATGACACGTAGATGGTGTTTAATGGTTGTTATGGAGGCTTAGCGACCCCAAGATACCACTTTTTGCAGCAGTTCTCTAACACTGAGCTTTGGAGATTTTTGTTTTACCTCGTTATCATCTTACTCACTGTGAGTGGTGGCCAGATAAATATGGTTTCTTGTTCAGCCTAGTGACCCATGGCTAAAAGAAATTATTCTCAATGTTTTAGTTCCTAGATACTATAATGAATGTTATAAACTAAATAAATGCTTCAGTTACTGTTATTTTTAAAGGATTGTAGATCAAGTTAATTTGAGCAGACCACATCTTGACCAGAGGCGCCATTAAATATGACTTAAATATAACTGCTCATTAGAATCACTAGAGATCACAGGCTTTAACTGAGACACATGGAACGTAGGATGTATGCGAAGATTTGCAGGCAAACGAAGGCGAACTGCAGAGGGACTAATCACAGTCTCTATCTCATAGGGACCGATGAAACGAGGTGAAAGTTTCCAAGACATGGATTTGAGAGGTATATCAACCATACCTTCTGTCCAGGCTGGTATTCAGGTGCAGGTCGGCGTTTCCGGTCAGCGAAACGTTTGTTTTGGTCAGCAGTGCGGTGTAGGGTTTGAATAGTAGAATTCCAGATAGACTTGCAGCGCCGGACATGTTGGTGGACAGATGAAACCGTGATATCCTTTTCGTCGGCAGAAAACAGGGGCGGCTGATAACCAAGGCAAGCTTCAAATGGAGAACGTCCAGTAGCTGAAGAAACGTGTGAATTTAGTGCATACTCAACCCGAGGTAGGTATGAGCACCAATCTGTGGCATTTGTGGAAGTGAGGCAACGTAATGTGGATTCCAGTTCTTGGTTTAATCTTTCAGTTTGGCCATTGGACTGAGGGTGATAACCTGAGGTCATGACACTTTAGCTCCTAGGGCTAAACAAAACTGTTTCCAAACCTGAGAGATGAACTGTGGACCACGGTCGGAAAGAATGTCCTGTGGGATTCCATGAAGGCGAAAAACATGTTTAGTGAGTAGTTTGGCTGTTTGTAGGGCTGATGGGAGCTTCCTGAGGGGACAGAGATGGCAAGCCTTAGAGAAACGATTAACAATCGTGAGAACTGTAGTCATACCTGAGGAGAGAGGTAGTCCAGTAACAAAATCCAATGCTATATGAGCCCAAGGTCGATTGGGGATGCTGAGAGGTTAGAGAAGACCCGCCGGCGGCTTGTTACTGGACTTATTCCTTGCACAGGTAGCACAAACCTGAACAAACTCTTTATGTAGAGAGGGCCACCAAAACCTTCTTTGAACTAATGCAATTGTTCGGCTAACACCAGGATGAGCCGAAAACTTAGCTGTGTGAAGCCAGTGGATTAGTCGGGAACGTACTTTTCTGCTTCCGCCTCTCTGCCTGCTCAGACGCTTTTCTCCTAAGCTTCCTGCTTGCTTGCATTCTTTTACTCCTAACCTTTTATCTCTTAGCCAAAATTACAGAAATATTGGACTAAAACTACTTACCAGCGACTCCCAAGGATTATTATTATTGTTATTTTTATTTATTTTTTCCAAAGGATTTTGATGTTTTTATAATCAAACTCGAAAGAAGGACAAGTTCACTCCAGCTAATCAGCACAAAATGCCTCCCTTAACCACAGAGGACTTCGACAAACTTTTACAGAAATTGGCTGTTTTGGAGATGAAAATCCATCGACTAGAAGTGAATGTGGAGGTGAATATGGGGTACAGCGATGATTCAACTCTACCTGTGATCCCAAACAGTGACAGCCAGCTCAACGACTCAGCCAGCAAACAGAACACTGAGAATAAACCTACCGGTAGACCCCCCTGGCCTGTTTTAGGCGCATGCTCAAAAAAATCAAGGTGGACAACTCACTGGAAGATCTCAGCAATTAAATAAATTAGAATGGCCAGAATTACAGAGAAATGCCCCTGTTTCCCCTTGGAAAAGGAGACTTCGACAGCGAGCTGCTGTCATAACAACTGATAGGAGTGGGACAGCTGGAAATAATGGAATTCCCCTCCAAAACAGATTTGCCCCACTACAGAATGAAAACCAGGAAATAAATAAATAAAGAAAGAAAAAGCGCCCCACTGGACCAAGAACCCTAATAGTGGGCAACACAGCTTTGGATGGGATTAAAAAATTCTGCAACAAGAAAAACACAGAAGTCTAGAAAACTTTATTATACACTGTGGAGCCATGGATGACGTGGTTAAGAAAAAATCAGAAGGACTGAAGGAGGATTTCACTCGTCTTCTGAATATTGTTGGAGGTCTCAACATCAAGGTGTTTCTCAGTGGACCCTTTGCACCGATTTTCTGTGGAGATGAGATTTTTTCGAGACTTCTGATGATTAATAAGTGGTTGAAAAAAACATGTGCTACCACATCTGTGAACTTCATCGACAACTTTAATATTTTTTGGGAAAAAAGACAGCTCTTCAAGCAAGATGGTTTCTGCTTGAACAAGCCAAGAGCCAGACGTCTCACATCTAATCTCTTCTATTCAGTAAATAATCCGCCAGCAGCTTCGACCTTCAGCAGAGAACATGGAGTATCAACAACAATGATAATGCTGCCCCCAACGGCTCCAGCAGAAACAACCAACCAGTTGGCTGAGAAAGAGAGGTCATCACAAAAGATCTTCCTGTCGAAATCCACAGGAGAGGTGGACCCCCCCGTTATACGCCCCTCCCCCAAAACCCAGACCCAGACCGACACCCCTGGTAAACCCCCCTCACCCCAGACCCCGACCCAGACTGCACATAACTCTCCCATCTCCCCACTGAGCCCGCTTTTTTGCTTTACTGGATTCTGATAACATGAAAGGAGCTCTTAAGATCGGGACCCAAATGGCTCTGACATCTTCTCCATTCAACAACCCCCCCCCCCAAATCTCTGTGCTTATACGTGACAGAAAGAACAAAGCCAAAAGGATAAGAGACAGTAATAAACAATCAAGCTTAAAAGCCATAAACCGTCAGTTACAACCAGACACAGAGTTAATATCAGCAACTGAGTCATATAAACTGGCGTTATTAAACATTAGATCTCTGTCAGGAAAATAATTTTTAATCAATGACTTCATTAATGACAACGATCTTGATGTTATATTTTTAACAGAAACATGGTTACATGAATTTAATGAAGCTCCCATTCTGATAGAGTCGACGCCTCCAAACTACAATTTTCTTTGTGAAAGCAAACGGCAAAGAAAAGGTGGAGGGATGGCCACTTTGTTTAAAGATTTACTAGAGTGTAAAAAAGTTTTTCTTGGCATATCTGACTCATTTGAATATTTGGCTCTCCAGGTAAAGAGCCCCGTCCGAACCATGTTCTTGAATATTTACAGGCCTCCTAAGTCCAAAACAAACTTTTTCAGTAATTTTGATGAGCTTTTATCTGTGATATGTGTTGATTATGACTGTTTAATTATTGTGGGAGACTTCAACATTCATATAGACAATCCTGAAGACAGAAATGCAATAGATCTATGTGACACTCTTAGAAATTTTGGTTTGGCTCAACATGTTAAACAGCAAATGCACAAACAGGGACATATTTTGGACTTGATCATCACTAAGGGTCTAAACATTTCCAAGGTGTCTGTAACTGATGTTGCCCTATCTGACCACTTTTCTGTTATTTTTGAAAGCATCATCTGCAATGACTCAGTTTGCCTAAGGGACATGATAAGAAAACACATATTTAAGGACGGTGCTGCTGAAACCTTTAACCGGATTTACTCTTCTACCTCCACTTTGCCCTGTAACACTGTAGATGAGCTGGTAGATAACTTTCATTCTAAAATCTCAGACATCATTGATTAAATTGCTCCAATTAAAGTGAAAGTTGTTTCTGGGAAGAAAATGTTTCCGTGGAGAAGTGCTCCACCAGCCTGAAGTGAAAAACAGGAGTGACAAAAAGCTGAACGCAGGTGGCGAAAGACTGGACTCCAGGTTCACTATATTATCTATAAAGAGAGACTATACAGATATACCCTACAACAGAAAAATGCAAGGGAATCTTTCTTTTCTGAGATCACCAGCAAAAACATAAACAATGCTCGTGCATTATTTGCCACGGTTGACAGGTTAACAAACCCTCCTGTAACTGTAGCATCTGAACTCCACTCTACCAGGGCCTGCAATGAATTTGCTAAATTCTTTACTAAAAAAACCCAAAAGTGAGGGGCAGTCTGCACATCCACATCAACTCCAGTATCAATGTTGTCTCCAACTAGAACTGATTTTGAAAAAATTTCGCAATTTCACCAAATAAACTACAAAAACTTAGAAGAAATCGTACACCAACTAAGCTCTTCTTCCTGCTGTCTCGATGTTTTACCCACAGCTTTCCTTAAGAAAGCTTTGCCTGTAATAATATCTGATTTAACACAAATAATAAACACGTCCCTTTGTCAGGTGTATTCCCCCAGGCCCTGAAAACAGCATTTATCAAACCTCTATTGAAAAAGAGCAACTTGGACAAGCTGCTACTACAGAACTACAGGCCTATATCAAACCTCCCCTTCATCAGTAAGATTATTGAAAAAGCTGTGTTTCAACAGTTAAACAACTTCCTAACAATAACCAACCGCTTCGATGTCTTCCAGTCAGGCTTCCGTGCTCACCACAGTACAGAGACTGCTCTTGTCGAGGTGTTCAATGACATCCGTATAAATGCAGACTGTGGAAGAACCACAGTGCTGGTATTATTGGACCTTAGTGCAGCATTCCACACTGTTGATCACTCCATTTTATTAGAGTGCCTGGAAAACTGGGTCAGCCTTTCTGGTACAGCATTCAATTGGTTTAAATCCTATTTGAAGGACAGGGACTTTTTTGTGTCAGTAGGTAACTTTACATCAGAGACCACAAAAATCACATGGGGTGTTCCCCAAGGGTCCATCTTAGGGCCCCTTCTATTCAATATCTACATGTTCCCCCTAACTCAGATTTTAATAAACAACGTTAGTTATCATAACTATGCAGACGACACACAGCTATTCGTTACGATGTCACCAGGTGACTATGAACCCATTCAAGCGCTGGGGAAATGCTTAGAAGAAATCAATGCATGGATGGGCCAAAATTTTCTTCAGCTGAATCAAAACAAAACTGAAGTAATAATCTTTGGACCTAAGGAAAAGCGGTTAAAAGTTAGCACACAGCTTCAGTTAATACAGCGAGAAACCACCAGTCAGGCTCGAAACCTGGGTGTAGTGATGGACTCAGACCTGAACCTTCAGAGGCACATAAAGACAGTAACAAGGTCGGCCTTCTATCACATAAAGAACATCTCCAGGATTAAAGGACTAATGTCTCAGCAGGACCTTGAAAAACTAATTCATGCGTTCATCTTTAGTAGAATTGATTACTGCAACGGTGTCTTCACAGGTCTGCCTAAAAAGTCGATCAGACAGCTGCAGTTGATCCAGAACGCTGCTGCCTGCATCCTCACTTGAACTAAGAAAGTGGAGCACATCACCCCGGTTCTAAAGTCCCTACACTGGCTCCCTGTAGCTCAGAAAATAGACTTTAAAATACTTCTGTCAGTCTATAAATCACTGAATGGCTTAGCACTAAAATACATTACAGACTTGTTGTCAGTGTATCAACCCACCAGACCTCTCAGGTCTGGCTCAAATCTACTCTGCATACCCAGAACCAGAACCAAACATGGAGAAGCAGCTTTTAGTTCTTATGCTCCACTAATCTGGAATAAACTCCCAGAAAACTGTAAAAGCGCCGAAACCCTAAGTTGCTTTAAATCAAGATTAAAAACTTATTTGTTTAGAGTGGCCTTTGACTGTGCCATCTAAACATTATTGGTTACGTTTTCAGTCCAATTTTCCTCTCATTTTCTTATCCATCATTCTATTCTCTTTATTTTATTTTTATTTTTTTAAATTACCTCTGTTGTTTGATTTTCTGTATTATTGTAATGTTTTTCCTTATGTACAGCACCTTGAGTGCCTTGTTGCTGAAAAGCACTATATAAATAAACTTGACTTGACTTGACTTGAGACGGAACATAGATGCGGTTTGGTGGTCCAGTGCCAGGATCAGGTTCCGTTTGTTGAGCCATATGTATAGTGTCCTCTTTCTCCCACCTGTGTGCTCCTACCGCCCAGTTGGACGGTAGGAGCACTCAGGTGGGAGCTGGTTCCTCCACAGAGTCCTCAGCGGCAAACTGTCTGGAGAGGGCATTAGGCTTGGTGTTCTTAGGTCCGTGTCTGAAAGAAATACACAAGTCAAAACGAGAAAAAAATAAAGACCACCGAGACTGGCATGGTTTAAGTCTTTTGGCTGACTGAAGATAGGCGAAGTTCTTATGATCAGTCCAGACTTGGATGGGATGTTCAGCCCCTTCAAGCCATTGGCACCATTGTTCAAGGGCTAGTTTGATGCCCAGTAGTTCTCTATCACCCACATTAGAGTTTCTTTCACTGTTACTGAACCTACGGGAAAAAATGGCACAAGGATTAAGTCTCCCATCTTCTGAGTTCTGTGATAACACAGTTCCAACCCCTATGTCAGAAGCGTCGACCTCCAGGATGAACTGTCTTGAGGCATCCGGATGAACTAAGATGGGTGCTTGGGAGAACTTCTCTTTTAGCACCTGAAAAGCGGCTTCAGCTTCAGATGACCAGGAAAATGAAACCTTTGAGGAGGTTAATGCAGTAAGAGGTGCAGCGGTAAGACTGTAATCCTTAATAAATCGTCTGTAAAAGTTAGCAAATCCAAGAAAACGCTGTAGTGATTTGCGAGAGTCTGGCGCAGGCCAGTCCAGCACTGCTTTGATCTTCTCTGGATCTGAACGTACCTGTCCACCCTCAAGGATGTAGCCCAAAAATGTGATAGACGACTGGTGAAACTCACACTTTTCGGCTGTCACGAACAGGCGGTTCTCCAGAAGACGCTGAAGTACTTGGCGAACGTGTTTGCGATGCTCCTGAATGTCCTCCTGAATGTCATCCAAGTACACGAAAACAAAAATGTTCAAAAAATCTCTGAGAACGTCATTGACCAAGGCCTGGAACACAGCAGGAGCATTACATAGTCCGAAAGGCATAACCAAATACTCAAAATGGCCCAGCGGCGTCTTGAAGGCCGTCTTCCACTCATCCCCCTGGCAGATCCTGACCAGATGATAAGCATTTCTTTGATCTAATTTGGAAAATATGGTAGTTGATTTAGGCCCCTATAATCAAGGTCGTAATAAACTGTCCTTCTTCCCTACAAAGAAAAACCCTGCCCCAAGTGGTGAGGAGGAAGGCCGAATAATACCCGCCGACAGGGAGTGATTAATATACAGGGGTTGGACAATGAAACTGAAACACCTGTCATTTTAGTGTGGGAGGTTTCATGGCTAAATTGGACCAGCCTGGTAGCCAGTCTTCATTGATTGCACAGTTTTGTTCAAAATATTGAAATACACATAACATTATGGGTGACATACCAGAGTTCAAAAGAGGACAAATTGTTGGTGTGCTTCTTGCTGGCGCATCTGTGACCAAGACAGCAAGTCTTTGTGATGTATCAAGAGCCACGGTATCCAGGGTAATGTCAGCATACCACCAAGAAGGACGAACCACATCCAACAGGATCAACTGTGGACCCAAGAGGAAGCTGTCTGAAAGGGATGTTCGGGTGCTAACCCAGATTGTATCCAAAAAACATAAAACCACGGCTGCCCAAATCACGGCAGAATTAAATGTGCACCTCAACTCTCCTGTTTCCACCAGAACTGTCCGTCGGGAGCTCCACAGGGTCAATATACACGGCCGGGCAGCTATAGCCAAACCTTTGGTCACTCATGCCAATGCCAAACATCGGTTTCATTGGTGCAAGGAGCGCAGCTCTTGGGCTGTGGACAATGTGAAACATGTATTGTTCTCTGATGACTCCACCTTTACTGTTTTCCCCACATCCGGGAGAGTTACGGTGTGGAGAAGCCCCAAAGAAGCGTACCACCCAGACTGTTGCATGCCCAGAGTGAAACATGGGGGTGGATCAGTGATGGTTTGGGCTGCCATATCATGGCATTCCCTTGGCCCAATACTTGTGCTTGATGGGCGCGTCACTGCCAAGGACTACCGAACCATTCTTGAGGACCATGTGCATCCAATGGTTCAAACATTGTATCCTGAAGGCGGTGCCGTGTATCAGGATGACAATACACCAATACACACAGCAAGACTGGTGAAAGATTGGTTTGATGAACATGAAAGTGAAGTTGAACATCTCCCATGGCCTGCACAGTCACCAGATCTAAATATTATTGAGCCACTTTGGGGTGTTTTAGAGGAGCGAGTCAGGAAACGTTTTCGTCCACCAGTATCACATAGTGACCTGGCCACTATCCTCCAAGAAGAATGGCTTAAAATCCCTCTGACCACTGTGGAGGAATTGTATATGTCATTCCCAAGACGAATTGACACTGTATTGGTCGCAAAAGGAGGCCCTACACAATACTAATAAATTATTGTGGTCTAAAACCAGGTGTTTCAGTTTCATTGTCCAACCCCTGTAGTTCTCCATAGACTTTTGTTCAGGACGGAGATGTTATAAAATCTACTAGTTGGCAGAGGGGCACCGGAAGGAAGATTGATCGCGCAGTCATAGGGTCTGTGAGGTGGTAAAGACAGAGCCTTGTTCTTACTAAAGACTCTCTTTAGATCATGGTATTCAAGGGGCACATGAGACAGATCTATTACCTCGTCCTCTTTATTGGCCTGTTGAGGTTGACTCGGGGAAAAGGCTGACTGGAGACAGGATGAGTGACAATTAGTGGACCAGGATTCAACACGACACTTAGACCAATCTAAATGAGGGTTATGTTCTTGCAACCAGGGAAAGCCTAAGACTAAGGAACCTTGAGACACAGGAAACACAAAAAAGGACGTCTTCTCCCTATGGTTACCTCACAATAAAAGTTCTATTGGTTTGGTCCGCTGAGTTATTTGCTGTAATTTCTTACCGTCTAAAGCTAGAACAGAACGTGAGGAATCAAGTGGTTCCACCTCAATACCTGCCTGGTTTACCAACTCTGTATCTATCAAGTTCTGTTCGCAGCCAGAATCTATCAAAGCAGATTAAGTCATGGTATGCTGATTCACTATGATAGTTGCAGGTAAGCTGAATCTGGGGGCTTTACTAATGTGTGTGGTCCACCAACCCCCTCCTTCACAGTTGGTGGACCCTGTCTTTTGGTGACCCGGGGCAAACAGGACAAGAAACTACAAAATAATCTGAACCACAGTAAAAGCACTGTTTGGATAATCTGAGTCTCTGTCTCTCTTCAAAAGTGAGACGGGTACATCCCACCAGCATGGGCTCAGGTTCAGGTACTGGTTGCTGAGGTGGAGCTTTAACATAGAGTGGAAAATTAGTCTTCAGCTGAGGTTTGTAATTGGATCTCTCTGCTCTGGCTCTTCTTCTCTCTCTTAGCCTGTTGTCAACTCTTGTAGCTAAGGTAATTACTTAATCTAATGTAGGAGGTTCATCAAACATGGCTAACTCATCCTTTAAGGAATCATCTAAAGTATGCAAAAAGGTAGTCTTCAAAGCTTCATTATTCCAACCAGAGGTAGCGGCTAATGTACAAAATTTGATAGAAAACTCAGTAATAGGTCTATGATGTTGATTTAGGGCTCTCAACTTTCGACCAGCACTAGATTTATCTCTCACAGGGGAAAAAGTTTGTTTAGACTCCTTGACAAACTCTTCAAAAGTACAACCAAACTCTCTGCCATCAGGAAACCGGGCTTCAGCCCACTGTAAGGCCTTGCCTGTCAATAAACCAATAACATACGAAATCTTTATGTCATCATGGGGAAAGGAACGGGGGGAACGGTTGAAAACCAGGGACCACTGAAGCAAAAATCCCCCACAATTACCCACCTCACCAGAAAACTTTTCTGGGTTAGGGGAAGTGACATTTTCAATTTAGTTTATTTATATAGCGCCAATTCACAACACATGTTGTCTCAAGGCACTTCACAAAAGTCAGGTACATACATCACGAGAATGAGGAAGCTGTTGAGATACCGGTAGTGTGATAGCGCCCTCTACATGAGTGGTGGACTGTGAACCTAAGGACTGTTGCAGCATGGAGGCAATCTGTTCTAGTTGTTGGTTAGTTTGACATTGTTGCTCTGAAAGGGAACGGAGAGAAGAGTCATGAAAATGGATTTGATTAGCATGTTCAGAGAGAGTTCTACGGAGTGCTTCTGCTGGGTCTTGCTTGCCAGAGTGTTCTGTCATTATTTTCGTAATAGATCTGACCCACATACAGAAGAACACTCCAGAGAAGCAGAATAGGTAAAATGATGTTTTATTGTGCCACAAATTATCAGGAACGTAAACAGACAAATCTCCAACTGTACGGGAAGAGGGGAAGAGAACTGGTGAAAACAGGGAACTAAATGAAACTGAATGAACGACAAGTAATAATGATAATCAAATGAACAGCTTACTAATTATGTGCGGTCAGGTCGCCAGGGGTAGAGGGATTCGGGATCCAGGTTGTCGAAGCGGAGTTTGTTCAGATGATTTCTTAGGTGCTGTTTGTGTGAACTTGGAGATATCTGGAGTAAGTTCGTTGTGCAGATACTTGCGTTGGAGGGTGGACAGGGTACGCTTATGCCTTGGTCCAGGAGACTGAGGAAGCAGGAAACTGCCAGCATGGTCTGAGTCCAGATGGAAACAGTAGTTAGGAAACGAAGTCCTCAGAACGTAGATACTCTTGATCATCCAGAAACTTCCGGACACGAAGTCAGTGTTCAGTGATAAAAATCCAAGGTTTAGGTTCTCAGCCATAGAAGGCAAACACTCTGGCGTCGAAGTGCTGGCAGCCTCCTGCTTAAGTACTGCAATCAGCAGAATAAGTCGCACCTGTCACCCAGCACACCTGAGAACTCCAGCACCATCTGAAACACTGAGACAATGTTCAATTCAATTCAATTCCATTCAGTTTTATTTATATATAGTTATTTATTCAAATTGGATAAAAAGGTTTTTCTGTCTAAGGAAACCCAGCAGATTGCATCCAGTCAGTGACTTGCAGCATTCCCTCCTCCCGGATGAGCATGTAGAGACAGTGGACAGTAACTGGCGTTGACTTTGCAGCAATCCCTCATACTGAGCATGCATGTAGTGACAGTGGAGAGGAAAAACTCCCTTTTAACAGGAAGAAACCTCCAGCAGAACCAGGCTCAGTATGGGCAGCCATCTGCCACGACCGACTGGGGGTTTGAGAGAACAGAGCAGAGACACAAAGAGAACAAAGAAGGACTGATCCAGGAGTACTTTCTATGGGAAGGAAAGGTAAATGTTAATGGATGTAGCTCCTTTAGTCGTTTCACCTAGAAAGAAGGAACAGATAAACTCTGAGCCAGTTTTCAAGGTTAGAGTCTGAAAGAGAGCACGTATAATTAGTTACAGTAAAAGCTCAGTCAATCGCCATGTCTAGGAGAGAGAAAGGGGTAAACACTAAAAGACAGGGCCATGTGGATCATCGGTAGAGGGTGAGCATTAAGTTGTTGCCAGCAGAAGCTCGGACAATGACCCTCTCCAGAAAGGTGTCACAAGTAGACACAGAGTCAGGCCAGGTGTAGCTTCTAGGAAGAGAAAAGAGAGAGAACAAAGTTAAAAGCTGAAATAACAGCAAATAATACAAAATTGAAGAGTAGTGTGAGAAAATAGCGAAGAGGGTGAAAGTGGTCATTATGTCCTCCAGCAGCCTAAGCCTATAGCAGCATAACTACACAGAAAGTTTCAGGTCAGATTATTTAGTTAAACGTCGCTTATTTTCAACAATGTCGTCTCAAGGCACCCCACAAAGGGTCACACTGATGGTCATTGTTATACTAAAAACCACAAGGATTTCGATACCTCTCTCTGTCAGACTGATTATAACTATTGGAAAAGAGAAGGGGTCATACAGGTAGCAGAAATGGAGGGTGTGTTTGCACCTCAACCATAACTGAGCCGGTTTAGGCTAAACCTGGCTCCCCCTTACTCCATCCAACAGGGAGGGAGGAAGGCTCCCTCCCTGATAAACTAAGCCACTCTAACTATAAGCTTTATCAAAAAGGAAAGTTTTAAGCCTAGCCTTAAAAGTAGACACGGTTAGCGCCTCACGGACTGGGAGTGGGTTCCACAGGAGAGGAGCCTGATAACTGAAGGATCTGCCTCCCATTCTACTTCTAGAGACTCTAGGAACCACCAGTAAACCTGCAGTCTGAGAACAAAGTGCCCTGTTAGGAACATATGGAACAATCGGATCTCTGATGTATGATGGAGCTAGATCATTAAGGGCTTTATATGTGAGGAGGAGAATTTTAAATTCTATTCTGGATTTAACAGGGAGCCAATGAAGGGAAGCTAAAATAGGAGAAATATGATCTCTCTTTTTAATTTTTATCAGAACTCTTGCTGCAGCCTTTTGAATCAGCTGAAGGCTTTTAACTGCATTTTGTGGACATCCTGATAGTAAAGAATTACAATAGTCCAGCCCTGAAGTAACAAATGCATGGACTAGTTTTTCAGCATCACTCCTGGATAGGATATTTCTAATTTTGGCAATGTTCCGGAGGTGAAAGAAGGAAATCCTAGAAACCTGTTTAATATGGGATTTAAATGACATGTCCTGGTCAAAAGTAACACCAAGGTTTTTTACTTTCTTACCGGAGGTCAATTTAATGCCATCCAGGTTAAGTGATTGACTAAGCAGTTTCTTTTTTAAAGACTCCTGGTCCAAAGACGACAACTTCTGTCTTGTCTGAATTTAGAAGCAAAAAATTTAAAGTCATCCATGTTTTTATATCTTCAAGACATGCTTGTAGTCTATCTAACTGGTTGGGTTCATCAGGATTTATGGATAAGTAAAGCTGAGTATCATCAGCGTAACAGTGAAAAATCTATCCTATGCTGCCTGATAATTTGACCTATTGGAAGCATATATATAGTAAAGAGAATTGGCCCAAGTACTGAACCCTGTGGTAAATCACAATAACCCTGGAGTTTAAAGATGATTTATCATTTATTTGAACAAACTGGAATCTGTCAGACAGATAAGATTTAAACCAGCCTAGCGCTGTTCCCCTGATCCCTACAGCATATTCCAGCCTTTTAAGAATATTATGGTCGACTGTATCAATTGCAGCACTGAGATCTAATAGAACCAGTATAGACACAAGTCCATTATCCCGGAGGCCATAAAAATACCCAATTAGTGATTTTCCCCAAGAAAGAGTGTTTTCAGGGGAATGATGAGCTCTAAAGGGGCCTGACTAAAAACTCTTAAAAACGGGTTTCTTTGCTGTTAAATGCTCCCCCATTTGTTTAAGCAACTTTTTTTCTCAAAATTTTAGATGGGGAATGGAAGTTTTGGTATAGGTCTGAAATTTTTTCAAGTCATCTGGGAAAAGGGGCAAATTTCTTAAGTAAAGGTTTAATTACGGGGCTCCCTTTAAAAGCCTTTACATATCCATTTACTAAAGATAAATTAATAAATTTCTAAAGGGGCCTGGAAAATAAAGGGGGAACCCACTTCCTTAAAAAATTTTGGGTTGGGTTTGGGGTTTCCTAAATACAAGTTAAAAGGTTTAGTTTAAAACCCCTAATATTTCTGATAACTCAGGAAGCCCCACGGGAAATAAAAACGGGCCCCAAACCAGATCAGGTTTACAGTTACTTTTTTAATGTTGTCTCATTTTCTGAGGATAAGTTTTCATCTTCGGTGGGTATGTCAAAGTTTTTTAATTTTTAATTAAATTAGAAAGTTTAGAAACCCTTTTACTAAAGGGAAAAAACCTGGGAAATTATTCTTTTTTTCTCTTCTATTAATGAGGATAAATAAGGTTCTGGTTTTGGGAAGTGTTTTTTATAAAAAAAACCAAAGGAAAGGCTTTTTTTTCCAGATTAAGAAAGGAATCCTCTAGGAATCCATTTTGGGGCTTTTCTGTGATAATTAAAATTTGGAACAATTTTCCCTTTAAAAGGGTTTGGGAAAAGAAAACGTCTGTTTAAATGTCTACTATAATGAAATTTTCTTTCAGGTGTGGGAAACCGGAAAATTAAAACTAAAAGGGTTTAAATTAAAAAAAATGGCCCGGGACAGGACGGGGTTTGAGAAAATATTGTTATGTCTTTACACCCCTTTGCCATATGTCAGAAACCAAGGCCCCAGGGGTTGAAGGGACAAAGGTGGGTGGGTTTTTGTTAATTTTTTTAGAAAAAGTATTGAGTCTAAGATGGGAATTAAAAGGCTAATATTTAGGATATCACTTTCAGTGCAAATGAATTTTAAAAACCCCCCAGTAATAACTTTTTCTGAAATTTAAACCCACTAAATCAGTTTAAAAGGTCTAAAAACCCTAAATTACAAAAATTGAGGGAAAAGGGCCTGGGGGACAGAAACAAAAAAAACAAAAAAGAAGGGGTTTTAGGGGTTTTGCTTTTTTGGATGAGGAAAAACAAAGGATTAAGTATTAAAAAAGAGTTGTAGCTTTTGATTGGCCCTGGGACTAATAAATAAATGGGAAACTGAAGATGGTTGCAAAACCCCTTTCCTCCCCCATTTTTTTGGGGAAAATGGGAAAATTTAAATAATTAGTAGGAGTTGATTTTTTAAAAGTAACAAATTTCCTCTTCCCTGCACCCCAGGTTTCTTTTTTAGGCAAAATAAATAAATCTGATTGTCACAAATTGGGTTTCACTAACTGGGTAAAGTTTTTGAAGGGGGGAAGTTTCTTAGTTCATTTAAGGCCCCCTTTTAATTTTTTTTTATTTTTTTTTTTAGTTGAGTTTTGTTTTTTTGAAAATTTTTTCCTGTTTTTTCCTCTTTTTAGAAAATTTTTTAATCACCAAATTTTTGGGCCCGGGGGGCCCGGGGACAATGTCTTAATAGGGTAAGGGGGTGGGTAGCAATACAGAAGCTGCAGAGAGGAGTGTTAAACTACGCCCCTTTCTTCCTGGTCTGAACCCTGGGTTGGGGGGAGTTTTGGAGAAAATAATAAATTCGGCCCGCTCCTAGAAAGAAAGAGCTGCTCCAAACCCCAAAATGGGATGGGGTGCGTCTCTTTCCCGGGTCAGACCAGGTTTTTCCCCAAAATGTTTGCCAATTTAAACAATGTAGCCCACCACCCTTTTCTGGAAAACCATTGAAAAGCCACCCGGGTTTAATGACAGCATGGGGCTTAAAAAATGTCGCACTGGGGGGGAAAACAGGGGGGGGACCAGAGAAAAAAATTTCGGAGTCCCCACATTGTTTTGGGAAAAATTACACACCAAAGCAAAAACCCCAACTTTGATGACCTTTTGATTGACATAAAACCCGGGCGCAAATTTCCCCCAAACGTGAATAAAAAATCTTACTGTTTTAGGGTTTTTGCTTTGGCCCGCAGGTTTTAGGTATAATTGGGTGTCGGGCCCCTTTTGGCCCCTGGCAGACATTTTTACCCATGGTTGCGGTGGGCTCTATTTCCACGTTTTTTATATGGAGTGCCAATTTTCCAAGTTGGCTTCTCAGCGGGTGTGTTTCTGAGCGGAGAAAAACTGTTAGAACCCCAGGACGGGGCCCGACAACTGATGTTTTAACCCTTTAAATTTTAAAAGGGCCATTTAAACATACCAAAGGGATTATGAAAATGTTGATAAATTTTCAGTGGAGAAAGTAAATTTTTTTCTCATGTTTGGCAAAATTTCTTTCATTTCTTTTCTTTTAACTTGTATTTTTATCTATTTAATGTCCCTTAATGGAACAAAGTGAACTGTGGTAAATGCTCAAAGTAAAGAATGCCCCACTTATGATAACGTTTCAATACACTGTGATGGTGTTCTCCCCAATATGAAAATAAGAAGGGGAAAATCCCTTGGCCCAAAAGATCACAAATACAGTAGGGGAAATTTTGATAAGGGGCCATTATTTTTTCAAAAATTTTTTTTAATTTAAAACCCGCTTAGGGCAGTTGGCCGTTTTTTCCCCAAACATGGTTTAGGGGATAAACTGTTCCCCAATGGCCCCTTTACAAAGTGATGCAACTTGTAAGCTTTAAAAACAGTGTTGGGATTTCCCGTTGCTTGGGAGTTTTGGGAAAACGTGATTAACCCGCAGGACTGCAAATAGCAAATGTTATGGAGTCAAGGCTGACACTTTGTGCTCCCATAAAGCTGAATAAGTTGTCTATCACTGGACCTTGTATACTTCTTTATCCCCTGGGGAAAGGGAAATTTTACTTCCCGAGGCGCTTGCAGCCCCGCCGCAAAAAACCCCAACCCCTCGCTAGGCATATCCAGGCTTTTAAATCTAGAGCCTCCTATTTAGATTTCAACAAGCACAAACAGCATAAACAAGGGTGACATTTTTTTTCAATGGGAAAAACTAGCATTTTCCCAACTAAACACAAGGGCAAATTTTTTAGCGGGGCACTTTACCATAGTGGCCCAAGGGTTTTTTGATAAAAAACAACCAGTAAAAATGTTTGCAGGGAAATTAAAACTTTTTGTATTAAAATTTTAAAGGGGCTGGGATATTTCCTTTTCCTCCCAGAAACAAGGGGCATAAAAGGGGATAATGTGATTTTTTTTTTTCCCCCCGAATTTTGTTTTATCATATTTTGTGGGCTAATAATAGGGGAAAGCCCAAAAAAAATACAATTGGGGCAAATCCCTTTTTAAACAACTTTTACAGCTAAACAGTGCATCTAAGAAAAAGCTTTTGGGGATGGATACCAAAAACAAAAAGGCCCGTTCAAGTTTTATCCCCCAATCAACTTCACTCCTTTCCTGGAAAGTTAAAACAAGTTTTTTGCCCACACACACTTAAAATATGTTTAAGATATCTGGAATAATGAGGTCATTTAAGATATCTTTAATATGAATTATGACTAGTCAGAACAAAAAGCGAATTATCTCAAATTTACTTTGTGACTTGTAATTATTGTTGATGTCTGAAATGTACGTTTCAGATAGTAATTTATTGCAGATAATTTGAATTGGAGCCTTCATACAACTTAATGGTAAATGTAATGAAATTTATACTAGTTAGAATGTAATTAGAGATATCTTAATTAACTAATATGCCTAGTCATAAATCAATTTCAGAGATCTGGAATGTAGTAAGTGTAGTGAAACCAATTTTATTTGCCATAGCAGAAGGGAGACACACATGAGGGAGAACAGATACTACGAAACAACACGCCGGAAAGATGAGAAAATGATTGACAAAAATGTACTCCTAAAGTTTGGTAACTTTAGGAGTAAATGCTTTAATTTTGACTGAATTAAAGGAACAGCTATTTTTCATATCATGATGCAAATCCAAGTTTTTGGGCGGAGGAAGGGGATTAGAGTTTGGATGATTAAACATACTAATATTTTGCCGGCAAATGAACAAAATCAAAAAGTTATTCATGGAAGATATTTTTGTAAATCGAAATTATGTGACTTTATCGGGAAAAGGGGGGTTAGGGTTAGGTTTATATTGACTGGATCAGACTTATGAGCGGCCATCTGCCACGACCGACTGGGGGTTAGAGAGAACAGAGCAGAGACACAAAGAGAACAAAGAAGCACTGATCCAGGAGTACTTTCTATGGGAAGGAAAAGTAAATGTTAATGGATGTAGCTCCTTCAGTCGTTCACCTAGAAAGAAAGAACATATAAACTCTGAGCCAGTTTTCAAGTTTAGAGTCTGAAGAGAGCACATAGAGTTAGTTACAGCAAAAGCTCGGTCAGTAGCTATGTCTAGGAGAGAGAAAGGGTTAAACACTGAAAGACAGGGCCAAGTGGATCATCGGCACAGGGTGAGCACCAAGCCGTTGCCAGCAGAAGCCTGGAGGACTCCCCTCTCCAGAAAGGTGTTACAGGTAGACACAGAGTCAGGCCAGGTGTAGCTTCTAGGAAGAGAAAAGAGAGAGAACAAAGTTAAAAGCTGAAATAACAGCAAATAATACAAAATTGAAGAGTAGTGTGAGAAAATAGCGAAGAGGGTGAAAGTGGTCATTATGTCCTCCAGCAGCCTAAGCCTATAGCAGCATAACTACAGAGATAGCTCAGGATAACCTAAGCCACTCTAACTATAAGCTTTATCAAAAAGGAAAGTTTTAGGCCTAGCCTTAAAAGTAGACAGTTTGTCCATCTAGAGCCCACTGATGGCCATTGTTTATACTAAAACCACAACGATTGGGATACCTCTCTCTGTCAGATTGACCATAACCATTGGAAAAGAGAAGGGGTCATACAGGTAGCAGAAATGGAGGGTGTGTTTGCACCTCAACCATAACTGAGCTGGTTTAGGCTAAACCTGACTCCCCCTTACTCCATCCAACAAGGGGAGAAGAAGACGGAGCTAAAATAAGGAAGATAGCTCAGGATAACCTAAGCCACTCTAACTATAAGCTTTATCAAAACGGAAAGTTTTATGCCTGGCCTTAAAAGTAGACAGGGTGTCCGCCTCACGGACTAATACTGGGAGCTGGTTCCATAGGAGAGGAGCCTGATAACTAAAGGATCTGCCTCCCATTCTACGTCTAGAGACTCTAGGAACCACCAGTAAACCTGCAGTCTGAGAACGAAGTGCCCTGTTAGGAACATATGGAACAATCGGATCTCTGATGTATGATGGAGCTAGATCATTAAGGGCTTTATATGTGAGAAGGAGAATTTTAAATTCTATTCTGGATTTAACAGGGAGCCAATGAAGGGAAGCTAAAATAGGAGAAATATGATCTCTCTTTTTAATTTTCCAAGAATTTTCCAAGAATCCAACTTGACACCAAGAGAGTACACTTCTGAGAATTGATCAGTGGCCCTCCCATCTTTAGATGTAAATCAGTGCTGCCAGTCTTGAAATAAAGCATACTCACACTGTTTGGTTTTTCACATTAAACATGAAACTTGAGTTTTCATCTCATGCTGCAATAGACTCCATACATATAGTTATGTTGAAACAGATGCAATGTCTTTACCAGCTTTATACAAAACTGTATCTCAGCATATGTCTGGAAATCTGTCCCACGATGCATATATGACAAATCATTATACGCAATATATGCTAACAAAAAGTGGGCTAAGAACTGAGCCTTGCGGAACACCTGTAATACATTTTCAACACAGTTATTTTTTTTGTTTAAAATTTACAAGATATGACAAAACCCCCTCTATTCGAATCCTAGAAAAACACTCTTGCTTGATCATCTCTGAATAAGAATATTTTAGTTTAATATTTTTTTTTAAATCTAGAAAAACTGCTCCAACTATAGAATGATGATTTGGTCTGTTTAATAATACACATGAGCAGTCTTGAAACAAGATTTTGTATGAAAACCAAATTGTGAAGCATATGAGTAATTACTTGATTCTAGGTTGCTTTATTAATTGATGGACCACAGTACTCTCCAAAATTTTGGAAAATGCAGGAAAATGAAGATAAAAATAGATGAAGATGAAATTGTTTGATTAGGTAACTAATTATGGAAAAGAGTATGCTTTAGAAATGGGTATAAGAAATTTGGAACAAGATTGGTGCACTAATCTGGAAATTTTGGAAATATTTATATGTTAAGATAAGCCTATCTCTTCTTTTTTCAGTGGCTCTGTGTTCCGTTTATGTTACGTAGTCCAGCATTTACTGCCATCTCACAAACACTAACACTCAACCAGTCACATGAATGTGCATGGATCGGACACCTGGGGCTGGCGGACGCAGGAAAGTGGGTTGATGAGATGCTGCTGCTGGTAAAAACAAACAAATAAACAAAGAAAAACATAAATTACGAACAGTTTCATCATGGAAATGCAACTCGATTTCCAAAGTATTTTAGACCCTATACCTAAATCTAAGGAATCCCCTCAGTTGTCATTGGGGTCATGGCTGCTGCTGCAGGTAATCTGTCGCACCAAGACATCAGAGAAGATTACATGTTTTATAGGTTTAAGTCATTACCATTCTGAATATTAAAGCATTGCAAGTTTTTTCTTTATTGTTTAATAATTTTCTACTGCCGTGATCAAACTCGGTTTTCCTCCTTTCCTTTTCCCTAAGACTGGAACCAGACTCCCTACACCTTTTGAATGTGGAGATGCAGGAAAGATCCTGCCTCTTGCTCTCTAACACCTTACACCCACATGGGTGGCAGTTTTGATTCTGTGGCGGCAGCTGTTATGTCCTCCATGGACCCGTGCTTCTGTCCTCAGCATCCATGTTTAGACAAAACATATACAAGACAACTTTGAGGAAAAAGGTGTGTGTAAGCATAGTTGGATCCCATCTCAAAAAAGCTACTTAGCTCTTATTATCTGCTTGTCTTTCTTCTGTTGCCGGCCTCAGAAAGGAAGCTGCAGTGGGTCATCCGTATCAGTGTGTTGCTTGGTGGTCTGGCTGGAACAGGCCTGGCTTTTGGGGATGAGAGCGTGGCCGCTCTCTGGATTCTAAGCGGAGACCTCCTCTACTGCGTAATTTTCCCACAGCTGGTCTGTGTTCTGCACTTCCAACGTGCGAACACCTATGGTGCTATTTGCAGCTTCGTGGTGGGTTTGTTGCTGCCCCACTGAGTGGGGAGCCCGTACTAGGGATCCCTCCTCTGATCCTGTACCCTGGTTGTAGGGAAGAGAATGATTAGATCAGATTATACTTTCCTCACAGAACTGTTCCCATGCTGTCTTCTGTGATGAGTATTAAAGCAGTGTCATGGCTGCTGGACTTGATCTTTCATTGCTAACTTATCCTTGAGTCCTGGGATTTTATGCAGGTTTTTAAAAAGAAGAATAAGGTAGATGAGGATGAAACACCTGACCCTTGTTAGGAAATGAACCAAGTTCTCAATACTAAGTTCTGAGCTAAACATCAATGGAACCCAAAGAGTAAGCATAAACATGCAGTTTATGAACAGCAGTTGATTTTGTGATTTGTCAAGACAGCTGCACTGAGAGAACTTTTTTTTTTTTTTTTTTTATAAATAAATAGGATTTTAGTCTCTGAAAGGCCATATATTTCAAGTTTCTTCATATAGCAATCACAAACTTTTATATATTTTATTATGACTTTATGTGATGGACAAGTACAGAGTAGTTCCCAATTGTAAAGTGGAATGAAGGTATTAGATGGTTGTCGGATTGGATGCGGGGCATCGGTGAACATAAATTTTCAAGTTGGTATTGATTTTGACAGGGCCATTCCAACACATCAATATGCTTTGATCTAAACCATTCCATTGTAGTCTTAAATATAAGTTCAGAGTTGTCATCATGCTAGAAGGTGCACTTCTGTCCCAGTCTAAAGTCTTATGGAGGCTTTCTTCAAGGATTGCCCTGGAAATTAGCCACATTCATCTTCCATAAACTATTACCAGCTTCCCTGGTTCTGCTAAAGTAAAGCTGTGAGGATGGTTTGTTTAGTGTGGTGCCACATATAATGTTTTTGCTCTAGGCCACAAAGTAGAGATTTAGTCTAATCTAAACTGACGACCTTATTCCACATGTTTGCTGTGTTCCCGATTGTTTTTGGTAAATTTGACTTCTTATGGCTTTCTTTCAGGAATGGCTTTTTTCAACGCAGTCTTTCATAAAGGTCAGATTTGTTGAGTGCACAGCCGCTCTCCTGTCAACAGATTGTCTCACCTGCGTTGTGGATCTCTGCAGCTCTTCCAGAGATATTATGGACACTTGGCTGCTCCCCCTGTCTAGCCTGTCTGTTTAGGTAGACAGGATTGTGCCATACTCCTTCCTTTTTGGGATGATGATGATAGATTGAACGGTGCTCTGTGAAATTTCAAAAGCTTAGAGATTGTTTTATAACCTAACCCTGCTTTAAATATCTCCACAGGTTTATCCATAACCTGTCTGCTGTGTTCCTTTGTCTTTATGATGGTGTTTGTTCACTAATGTTCTCTAAGATTCCGCTGAGACCTTCACAGAAAAGATGGATTTAAATAGAGATTATGTTGCACGCAGGTGGACTCTACTTACTGATTTGGTGACTTCTTAAGGCAATTGATTGCACTGGACTTCTTTAGAGGTATTTAAAGGGGGATGAATGCAACTGCACACACCACCTTTCAGATTAATTCAGAGATCATGTGTCCTTTTGCTTACACTTGAAAAATATGTTCTACTCTTTGTTGGCCTACCATACAAAATCCAAATAAAACACACGTTTGTGATTTAAACCAAACAAAATGTAAAAAAAAAAATTGAAGGGGTTCCACTTCTAGGCACTATAGAGTTTGTGTTTTTCAAATCCTTTTTACCCAAACATCTACTTTGTTCCTCATTGTTCCACTTCGGACATTTCAAGTGAATTAAATTATAGTGGAATAAAATGCATACATTTGTAGAGAAATACTTATATAAAGATAGGAAATGTAAGTAAAATATAAAATTGATAAAAATATAAAAATAGTATAATGACTGGATTTTACACAGAAGCAAAAATGAGCTCAGTATTTAGACTTATTTTTCTACATTGAAAATTTTTCATTTTTTTATGTTTCAATTTTGTTTTATTGGAGGTTCTCATATAAAAGAAATAGTTCTAAAATAGACTAAAACAATGACTATAACACACTTTACAAGACGTTCTGATTTTAAGGTAAATGGGGCGACAGTAGCTCAGGTGGTCTTTTATCTAGTCCTCGAACTAGATTAAACGCTAAGAAAGTACAGACCATTTACCTTTTATATTTAAGGTAACAATACACGTAGAACAAAGAAAATGAAAATTGTTTCTAATTATAATTTTATAGTTTTCTTATTTCAGTTTGTATATTATTCACTTTACATTTAACCCCTTCTGTTAATTGCCACATCCGTTTTCATCTTTTGTGGAGCACTTGAATATTTACGTGCCCCAGTTTATCTGTAATGTGTCTGTTGGGGCAGCAGGAGGCAGAACCGAAACACTAATGGGAGCTGTGTCAGTTATTTTTTAATTAGGCTCAATGTAAGACCTTAAAAATCAATCTAAAAAAACACAGGATAAAAAGAATTGTTTTTTGGTTTTTTTTTAATTTATTTATTTTTTTTTAGGAAAATTGTGGTTTTGCTTGGTAAAACACATCTCACTTTACTTTACGTTTTCAGAAGAGAATATATACACTCATATTCTAAAGTTTTTTAAGGTTTACATCCAACTTCAAATCATCAATTTCAATATAATTTATAAATTATTCAGTCCCTAAATTTTATAAATTCCATCGTCGTGTGCTTTGACGGATGAAAAATACATATCCATAACGTCAGCGGGATTTCCAATTTAAAGTTTTCTTCTAATAAAATGCATTTCTATTCTAGTAAGATGTAAGATAAAATAATACTTACACATACTGACCAAAAACATCTATGTAAGAAGAAAACGGTAAGAAATTTAAAATACTTTCACTTAAAAGTTGTTCTTTAGATTGTTCTGCTCCACATTTAAGTAAACTTCTTGTTTTTGAAAGTAGCATTTTTGCGCAAACCTGTAATGAGTATGGAGGCATCAGAATGAACACAGCGGGCTGTCTCTGCCGCTTGTGTGGGAGATTAAATGAGAGATAAAGGCAGAGCTCCCCAGCCCAACACTGCTGAAGCTCCATGCCAGATTTTCCTTCAGGCCTATAACCGGGGTTTGGAGTATAGCTGCTGTGCATTAAAGATTATTCAGCTTGTAAAACATTGTTCAGATTATTACAACAACAAAAGGCTGTGATTTTCCACTTTGCTTTGACTGTAAAATTGTCTTGTATATAGAAATAATATAATAATGGAAATGTTCCTGCAAACTATTGCAAAGAAATCAGCCTTCTTTAAAATTTCTAACAATCGTTTCCAAAGATGTTAATAATTTGCAGCAAGACATCTCTGCAATGTCTAAGGTATTACATATAAAATGTTTCATCTCATTTGTATATGTAGGCAGGAGCTGACAGTAGAGTTCCCCCTATAAGATATAATGTGTATCTAATGCTGAGTATGTTTCACCATCATCTTACACTGAAGAACGTCAGCTGTGATTAAGAATTATCAGGGATCCTGTACTGTGTGTTCAAGATAGCTGTGGCTCAAACCAAATTTACAAAATCATTGTATTTGTGATATCAAAAAGAAATATTAAGAAGAAAATAAAAATAAAATAAGAATGTTGTTTTATTATTCCTTTTTTGCCCTCCAACACACCTTTAGCGAACAGCAATATTGTCTACTTAAAGCTTTATATGAATATTAATTTATTCATGTTTTCTGATGATGTTTTTGCTATTGTAGAAGACTTTATTATATTATTTTTATAAAAACACCTGATCAAGTCTTTTTTTTGTAACACATGAAAACTAAATTTTTCAGGGTAGTAAACTCTCAAATTCACTCATTAGGTAATCCGAACTATGAACAAAACCTCATATGATGATAACAAAATAGGTTGGTATAAGAAACAAAAATGTCTACTTTTAGCTGAGTTTATTTTTTAAACAATTAATCATCTTTTCTAACAGCTAGAAAGTTACTGGTATTACAGGATATGTTAAAGTCGACTTTTTAAGAGAGTTTCCTAAAAAAAACCCACAACTGAAGTCATCTAGGGGCACTATGAAGGCCACTATAGTTTCAGTCAAATTGAATCCAATACTGTCCAGTTGAGGATGGTTGCAATTCGCCATGAAGTAGTTGATTATGAGAGTGGAGAATATCTTTTGCCTTTTGTGTAAGGCTCTTTAAAATAGTTTGTGTTAGATCAGATCACTTGGATCGATAAGTAAGCCGGCCACTTTTACTACTTGTTTTATGATATGTTTTTTCTTCTTTTGATAGGTTGCTGAATCAAGTGATAAAAGTAAATTTAAGGACAGAATTGTAATAAATGGTCCATCAACTTTATACACACTCCAAATAAATTTGCAGAGGAAGTGCAATTTTTCAAATGTGATCTTTTTGCTGACCTTAGAGTTTTTACTAAATGTCAGCTTATTGTCAGCAACAAGACCCATAACACTACCTATAACACTGAACGTGCTCCACTGGTCGCCTTTTAATGAAAGTTAAAGGTGGTGGACTGGACGTCTTTCTAAAATCTATACAAATCTTTAGTTTTGGTGATATTTAGGATTTGGAGAACACAAACTCTACAATGCCACAAGTAGTAATTGTCACACAATACAGTAAAATCGTCCACCACCTGACCAGGTGATCTGAGGCTGGTACTATTACTCCAGCTCAGCGGGACAGAAAAAGTCAAACTAAAATTAGGTTTTACAGTTATTTAAAAAAAGTATTTACTTGATGTTGTATTACAAGCAGTAGTTGAAAGAATGCCTTAAATTGTCTTTACAATACGTGAATAAACAGATTTCTGACAATGGCAGATTTCTGCCAATTATAGTTGGGTTTAAATCTGGGAGTTCCTTGTTCTGTTATTCATGAAACAAATGCAGTCCTGTCTTTATAAGGAGCTTTGTTTACAGACCAAATAAACGTATTTTAAGTTAGAGGAATGCCACCTCCCTTCCAAGTTTCTCCATGTATTCTGCTTTAAATTACGCAGTCAGTAGCGGCTGTGGGGCTTCCTACCACTGTCCAAAACCATGCTGGGTTCATTAGTGGTTCTGAAATGACTTTAGGAGGGAGTGTGTATGAGGACTGCCCCGCCCAAAGTTTCTACTAATCTCTACTAATCATACCAACATTTCTCCCTAACTATCTTTGTTGCTCACATAGCTTCCTGGACTCAAACTAGACGTCCAGTGGCTGAAGGACAACATGCAGCAAATTAATGGTGAACATGCTGATATTGCTATTTGCAAAGCAACACAAAGATGCAACACTAATTTTAGTTACCTCTGATTAATGTAAATGATAATATTACTGTGTTCACTTGAACCTGACTACTCTGGCTTTTGATAAAATCATTGTGGTGAGACTATCCTGAATCTCACGTTATTTTGTGAGTTAAACCAGCGTTAGATAATAAATAATCAAACACTTTAGAGACAAAAATGCAGCCAGTCTACAATTTGTTTTTGTAATTCATATTAGCAGGATCTGCTTCTTATCACAATACACCTGGGGTTTTGCTATGCATAAAGTACTGGAGCACTAGCTCGAATATAATTTACTTTGATTGTGTATTATTGATTGCATATTATTTTCCACTGGTTTCGTGTCTGCTGACGGCCAGTCTACTCTTATAAAATATGTCAGATGACCCTTCATCAATCCAAAATACTTTTGATTGTCCTTCTATGGGTAGATATAATTTATTTGAGTCACATACCAACAATTTCTTACTATAGAGCATGACCAGAGTGTAACGATCAATCTGTAAAACAGTCTGTCAGTTGGGAAATGTTTCCACAGTGGATATGAATCGGAGCATGTTTGATATGGCACATCCCGCAGTAGGTTTCTCCCCTTTGTGTTAAAGAAAAGTGGTAGACAATGATCAAAATTGAACTGATTTAAAGCACTTCTCTTTATTTTTCTGTGATCTTGTCATAGGCAATGTGGTTAAGGGACTCTCTTAAATATCAATGAGCAGGAGGCCTCCTAGTAATACTGGTTTGATCAGGGCTCATTTTTCTCATATAGGAGATCATGGGTCCTAACGGAGATTAGAACCAAAATAAATGAAAACGATATAAACCTTCAGAATTCTACAATTAAATTAAAGTATATGTGAGATTTAAATGACAATTTCTCACCAGGGATAATTAAAAACCTAAAGAAAATGGTTACAAAATAGAAAAAGGGCAAGACAAAATGCCAATACACAGGTAAAATTCCTGATTCCAACAAAAGGATCCACTACAAAAGATTAAAAGACAGTCTGAGGTCTTGAAAGTGAAAAAATAAAAGAAAGCTTAAAGAATTGTTCCCAGAAATCTGCTGTCACATCGTAATACAGATAACAATGTTAAAAGTTCAGAACATTTAAAATGTCCCATATACAGGTTTCAAACTCAAGTAATAAGGTAACATGCATGTGGTTTAAAAAAAGATTATGATGTACTAACAAAGACTTGGAGTCAGTGATTTAAGCCATAAATTCAGGAAATCCTGACAGAGTTGATTTATATAGTTGTTTATCTTATTAAGTGCCTTGAAATGAAATTGGGCCAAGACTCCAAATTCTGTGGATCTAAACAACGCCTCTGCCGAGATGCCTAGCTGGAAATATACAGGCACATCTGAAAAAATGTGAACATCATGAAAAAGTTAAATGTTTTTTGGCACTTTTTCAGAAAGTGAAACTAATATATAGATTTATTACACATGGAGTGAACGATTTCAGGCTTTTTTTACTCATAATTTTGCTAATTATGGCTTATAGATAATGAAAAGCCAAAATTTTGTGTCTCAGAAAATATATATGTAATATATATTATATTGCACATGACTGATAAAAAAGGATATGCAGGCTTCTGATAGGTTTGTTTATTTCTATGCACCTAATACTTGGCCTGGCTTCCTTTTGCATAAATTACTGAACCAATGGCATGGCATGGAGATGATTAGCCTGTGGGGTGTAAGATCTAATGAAGCCCAAGCTGCTTTGATAGCGGTCTTCAGGTCATCTGCATTGCTGGGTTTGGTGTCTGTCATCTTCGTCTTGACAATACTATGTGGTTCAGGTCAGGTGAGTTTGCTGGCCAATCAAGAACAGTAACACCACGGTCATTAAACCACCTTTTGGTACCTTTGGCATGAAAGGCCCATGTCCTGCTGGAAAATGAAATCAGCATCTCCATAAAGCTTCTCAGCAGAAGCAAGCATGAAATGCTCTACAATGTCCTGGTAGATGACTGAGTTGACTGTGGACTTCAGAAAACACTGTGCACCAACACCAGCAGATGCGCGGAACCCCAAATCATCAGTGACTGTGGAAACTGTAACTGTAACTTCAAGCAAAGTGGATTCTGTGCTTCTCCACTCTACTTTCAGACTCTGGGATCTTGATTTTCACATGAAATTCTTAATTTAATTTGAAAGGAGGTCCAGTTCTTCTCGTAAGCCCAGGTAAGACGCTTGCAGCCCCTGGGCATGATTTGTCTGTGTAGTGACTCTTGATACGCTGACTCCAGCCTCAGTCCACTCCTTGTAAAGCTCCCCCAAATTCTTTAATGGATTTTGCCTGACAATCCTCTCAAGGCTGCAGTTATCCCTGTTGATGGTGCACCTTTTCCTACAAAACTTCACCTTCCACTCAACTCTCTATAAATATGCTTGGGTACAGCACTGTGAACAACCAGCTTCTTTAGCAATGCCGTTTTGTGGCTTACCCTCCTTGTGGGGGTTGTCAATGACTGTCTTATGGACATCGGTCAAGTCAGCAGTCCTCCCCATGATTATGTGGCCTACTGACCCAGACAAGGCTCAGGAAACCTTTGCAGGTGTTTAGAGTTAATTAGCTGATTAGGATTTGACACCATCAGTTTCCAATATTAAACTTTTTCACGATATTCTAATTTTCTGTAACACAGATTTTTGGGTTATCATTATCTGTAAGCCCTAATCATCAAATAACAAGAAATAAAGGCCTGAAATATTTCAGTCTATGTGCAACGAATCTATATATACGTTAAATTTTCTGAAATGATCGACAAGGAATATTGAACTTTTTTACGATATTCTAATTTTCTGAGATATAGGCCTAACTGTATGCATTCCGTCTGTCGTGTTTTGTTCTTCGAGAACTGGAGCTGACTCCACTCCGGTTTTTACCCGCCACTCCCAGCCACTTTACCCGTACAGCTACGCGTTTTCTCTGTGCGAGAGACGCCGACTTGTTTGGAGCGGCTATCCCACGGAGGGGCTGAGACCCGCAGCAGCCTGCGCTCATCGAGGGCGAGCCAGAACCATTTCATCCTCTGGATTTTACGCGCAACCGGACTGTTTTTCTTTCTTGCTTCCTTCCTTTCGCGTTCGTGCGGGCATAAGAGGGAAACAGAAGACTCTCTCGTAAAAGGCAACTGCGTGGCCACGCTCTCCCTCCCACCCCAGCCGAGGTCGTCTAGCTGGAGATCCATTCTCTTGCGTGGCACAAGTCTGGTGTTTTCTTTCAGCTGCGAACCCAGAGTAACGGCAAGGATCAGGCTGAGAGGAGCCAGGGGAGGGGAGGGGGGTGGGGGGTATTAAAACAGAACCGGGACTGCTCTGCGAGGATCTTCTACAGCTTGTCCTGGCTGGATGGCATAGGCAAAAAAAAAAAGGTGCGTGGGGTGGATGGGTGGGAGGGGGGGGTTCATTCATTTTTCAGCCCCTCTCAGCCACCACCCCTGTGGATCTGTCCGTGTTTTTTTCACTCCCCTCTTCATCATTCAGCCTTTATCACGAGTGGATTATTGTGACCGATTTATTTGGCACCTGGTGGAATTATAAATAAAAATCTAAGCAGACTTGTGTTTTTATTGCCAACACCAGGGCTCTACACACTGGAGGCGCACTGCTGTTTTTAAGAGATGGAGAATGAAGATGGGGATTACCATCATTCATCCAGGAAAATCACTGGCCTGTGTGCCACACCAGCCAAAGTGTACAGTGATCGGCAGAAATAGCAGACTGCATTTTCGGGATTTTTTCGATCAAAAACGCCTTCCCTCCCCAATCAAGTCGCATTTATTTATATTTTATAATAGATCTACGTAATAAAGCGACCACGCATTTGGAGGCTACCAAAGAGTAGCCTTGCAGGCTACAGACATTTATCATTTATTTTCTTACATTTTTAATTTTTGTATTCTTATTTTTTAAATGTACAGGCTCCCTTGTGAAAGGAGGACGACTACGAGCCTGTTATTTTATTACAGTTTTTGTGTTTTTTTGAAAGGAAAATAATGAACGTGGGAGCAGAAACATCGATGGGTAGCCTGACCTTGTTTTGGGGTTTGCTGCTGTTTGTTTCTTCTATCTGCGTGAGATCCACTCATGGAGAGAGTAAGTATTTTATTATAGTGTTTATGCCCGAATTTCTTTCTTTGACGAAAATATGCTTGCAATCTTTGTGACAAATACAGGGTTTTTTTATATGTAAACAGTAAAGGTATTAATAATATTTTGGATTATTTTCAATTTAATACGCCAGTGTATTCGTGGCTTGCGTCTTTTATTAAAACATTAGGACCAGGTGTTACTGACTGTTAGTGTCTGTGAGCGACCATAGTTAACCATAAATATGCAACATTGTTTTATTTGCATTGCTATTATTTTGAGGCCATAAGGAAGGCAATCCAGTAGCAGGAGCATCCAACGCGTTGTTTTGAACGCGCAGAAGTCAGAGGGATGGATCCAGGGAGCAGAGCTGGAGGTTACTACGACCATGTGGCCATTTTGCATTTCGTAGTGTGGCGTCGCTGCGCACGAAAACAGCCACATTCAGACAAGCCGTTATTTATTTATTTTTTTCAGTAAAACACTCTCTTGCATGGCTGATGTAGATGTAGACTGATTTTCAAAAAAAAAAAGAAAATGTTAAAAAGCTGTTCAGCGGTTTGTTTTTGTGCGTGAGTCAATGAAATCCTTAAAATAGAGCAGCTTCAGAGCGCAGCTTGTTTTCCAACTCGACTTTAACACTGTGTGCTCTGTACTAATTAAGCTTAAGAGACGGTAGGTGGCTCTCAGTCGGAGAGACATGGACATATGAAAACATTTTAGAACGGGCAACGTAACACTGCTAATTGACAGCGCAAGAAACCACTGGGTAATTTCACGTATATTGGAAGAAACAGCTTTATTGGCCACGTTTGTGCGCACAAGAATTTGACTTCGGTTCCACTTTGCTCTCAGTTAAGACATGTTTAAATATAAAAAATATATATAAAAAATAAAATGTATGTATACAGTGTAAAATGTATTAATAAAACAATTTTCTTAGCCCAATTTTGCTAGCAAATATAAAACAAAATGTAGGTACCCAACGCGTAACTCATTTTTAAATTCAAGTTGGTGCCTCAATTCATGTGAAAAGAACATGTATGTTTGATATTTTCTAAAAGTAGGGCTCACAATTTTATAGTAGTTAACACAAAGCTTTTATGTGGCAGAGGGACACTGGAAAAGTCTGGAATCTGATTTAATTTCTTTCCAGGTTATTATTTTTTGCCTTGTCTCCTTCCTTTTGTCCTTCCTTTCCTGTTGAGTCTTTTTCCATGCATCCTTTTCTTTTTAAATGTGTCCTTCATAATTTTTCCTTTCTTTTTCATGTCTTTCCTTGCTTCTTTCTTTGTATCCTACCTCCCTTCCTTCAGTTTCTGATCCCCCACCATCAGGACCGTACAGCATAAAGGAGAAAAAAAAACAGTTATATTTTGTAATTATTAAAGTCGATGCAGCTAATGGAATATTCCTGGCCAATATCAATTTCCAGTTTCCATTTCCAATGGTTCAGATTTTGATAAATTACAGTTTTTCGTTTCTAAAAAAAACATGTGATGGAGATAAAATGTCCTGCAGCTTGTTTGATAAACATTGTAGACAATGTTGGAATGACGAGTAGTATATTTACTTAACATTTCTGATTCTTTGTTAAACTAAAAACAAATTGCATACTGTTGGTACATGTGCTTATAGAGTAAAAATGGTGGTGGTTCTTGGCTTAGATGCATTTCTTGAACAGGAAAAAACAAATCAGAATTTTCAGTGTTTAACTGTTCAGAGACGATCAAGAGAAAACTGCTCTATTCCAATCTCTGGCTGATGGACTGGCGCATCTGTTTCTGTCTGAGTAGAACAGTGAGTTTCTCTGGCTTCCTTATGGTCTGCAATCAGGATTTCCCTCCTTCTTTCCCTCATGTTTCATCTGTTATTATAACAACAAGCATTACTCATTCATTAAACACCTTTCTGGGTGGATCGTTCCGCCTTGAACTCAGAGATTGTGCTTGTGTCCATAACATGGACACCAGCGTCACATCCTTTCCCCCCCCTTATCAATCCCTTTATAACTTAAGATGGAAACATCTTTGCATGTGAAGGAGACATGCAGACTGACCTCTATTAGCATCCAAATAGGTGTGAAAAAACTGGTTTTGTCCCTGCTGAGCGGTGCCTCGACCTCAGCTATGTTCTTTGAACCATTCTGAGCTCCCTCAAAGGTGTCTGAGTGCAGTTGGGAGGTCTGAGAGCAAGGGAGTCGCTCTCAGATCTCCAGTCTCTGTGCTGTATAGTACATCAGGCTTTCCAGAACACAGAAACTCAGTGACAAAAGCCTGCAGAGAATATAAGGATCCGTGTCACTAATTCACCACTTGTAGATGGTGTTTACTTTACTCGGGCTGGAGAGCGTCAGAATTTCCAGCTGCTGTCATCACTTAGTGGAAAATCACAAACCTCTTAGAGCTCTATTTGGGGTTCAAATTCTTCTGTTCGTTTTGATAATCTGTCCGCACCAATAAAATGTAATTAAGCCCCCTTTTAACTGTCACCACAACAGACTTTCCATGCCACAGCTTTCAAGTATGCAGCTTTTTTGTTAAGAGGAGAGAGAGAGAATGATGGGAAAATAGTCGGTGTTTGGAAATCATACATAAAACACTTGCAGGAGAAACAGATTTGGTTTTATCGATTTGAGGAGTTTGTAAGCTGGCTGCTGCTCTAACCTCATCACCTGGCAGCTTTACCTGCAGCTCTTGAACTGTCACCAGTAGCATTGGTGCAGAGGTTGCGTGAGCACAAGCGCTTTCTGTCCTGTCTCATGAGGCCAAGGCGATGTTCCTGTTCCTGTCGCCTTGGAACATTGGATTGGCGGGGACAAATGATCAAACGTCAGTGGGCATCGTGTTTGACAGCTACTCTTCCTGTCCGACCCTCTACCTCTTGGATTGGGGTTGTTGTGGGGCAGGACTCCTTGTCGTGACAGGGCACGTACCTCATCTGTGACTGCTGTCGCTGCCATCCAAGGTGCCCTGCTTTGCCTCATGACTGAGGTGACATAAGACCTCCATTTGGGCTGGATGGCCTTGTCTCATCCCCAACAAAAGTGCAGCAAATGCTTCTACCTCTGTGTATAACTCGGTGTGCTAGTCTGAGTCAGTGGCGTGCCCCTGGGTAAAGATGCGAAAGTGTGTCACTGGGGTAGGTTATGAGCATCCCGTGAAAATGCTGTCCTGTAGAACGTCCTGGCTGCCAGCAGAGGTTTGCAAAGCTTTAATGAAACACTTTATTTCAAATGGCAAGTCAGTGGATTTGTCCCGTTATAGTCTTTCCATCCAACCGTGTGTGTATCATCATTTGCTGCGAGTTGAATGGCCCGCAGAGTGTTTTACAATTTGTGTGATGATTGTAAATGCTAGCTCCTCTACTGTAGGCCACCTGTCTTATCAGATAAGAGCTGTTTGTACATAAGACATTTTAAAGACATTGCTGTATGGTGTTTCCAAACAAGAGACACATCGATTGCAGTCTGTTGGACTGATTTCCGATTTTTCTATAAAAAATATTCTTGAAAACATGTTATTTGTTTTTCTGCTTTCTGGTTAAACTGAAATGTTATATATATATAGAGAGAGAGAGAGAAAGAGCTGAGAAGTACAAAACTAAATGCTGCCCCCACTTGTTTAGGTCTGGTCCTGGGAACACTGAATGAAGAGGTTTCTGCAGCTGTAGACACATAGATAGAGAAGATGGAATTATAGATATATATTATTATGATTATATATTATTATTACCACAGTTTTAAAGTCTATTCTTTGACAATCAAGGAGCCAGTGCAGTGTTTTAAGGAATGTTGTGACATGATCCATATTCCTGGTGCTAATCAGGACTCTGGCAGCTATTTATCTGCTTTGATATGATGTGTTCACGGGCTGGTTCAGGTAAAAAAAAGGGATGTTTGTGCATTTCATCTGCCTGTCACAAGCCAACCTGATTTGGTGCAACCCTACCACATTTTTTTTTTTTTTTCATTGCATCCTGTAAGTCAGGCCGGCGGTAGTTTGGAGTTGTTGTAATAAGGATAAACGGCAAGTAAATTTGTTTATATAGTTCTAGATTAAAGGATCCCGAGTAATTCCATTTGTCTAATAGTTATAAACTAGCTTATTCAGGGGATTATACCACCTTTATATTTATTTAATAGCTTGTTTGACTTGGTGTTTTTTTAGGCTTTTCACAAATAGGTTTTTATTTTTTACAAGAGTATTATATTTCTTGATTATCTCAAAGTTATTGCTTAAATGTGCTAATTAATTTCAAATTCAAAATAATACTAATAATTATGATGGTAATGAATAAAACACTTCAGTTTATATTTCCCCATGTTGTTTGACTTCTGTCAGCCTCCATGCATTCTCCTCCTTATCAATCCATTTTTAAAGCTACTATTACATAGAAATCAGGTCATTGCAGCTTGTAATGCTGCTCACCTCCTGCTCACTTGAGTAAGAGGGAGTCTTTGTGTGGGAGTTGTTATGATGAGGAGTGTAGAGTTACTGTTTGGGGTTTTGGTGATATTTGAGCTGCAGTGTTTGAAGTTGGGTCCACTGAGGGGAAGTGACCCTCCAGAACGCTGGTCAGATGACTTCCAGTATGCGGCGGATTAGGGCCGGTTGATGTGGCAGGTGCGAGTTGATGTGACATGCACAGCAAGTGCTCTCAGGCTCAGTTTAAACTTAAATTGCTGCTTGTAAATGCAGTAGGGATTACCATGGTAAAAAGTTATCCTGCGATAATATATTGATATATTAATATTGATCCTGTGCAATTGTGTACTTTTTCAATGCGTAATTTTACCAGTGTAAATTGTAAACAATTGTATAGCATTATTTGTGTTGTTTTATAATTTACAGAGAAGTAGTCTTACAGCCAAAAAGATATTGATGTTTTTAATTGTTTTATCATCATCTCAAAAAACACAATAAAAATTGTGGTAGTATTATGTCCATATCCTTAAAATACTTAGTTGTTAGTAATAACCTTTATTAATATGCTCATAGCTGTTTTTCCCATTTATGCAGTAGTGAAATAAAGTATAAGTTCTAATGTTTTCCTTTGTTACAATAGGAGAAGAATACTCATAGACACACAGTACAAGGATAAATGGCCCAAGGTTTGTCATAAATGACCTGAAGCTGGGGCACTGGGGTAGATAGTGGAGTAGCTGGTATAACTGGGTTGATTAGAAACCTACAGCACACTTAGATTGAGTATGGACACCCGCTACTACACAATCTAACAGATAGACACCACAATGGTGACACATAGTCTACTGATAATCACTGAGGGAGGGCACATCCATTGCATTGGATTGCCAGATATAAAAACTGTATGTGACCTTCTATCGAGGCTCTTCGTCATGCTCTAACAGACGGCGACGGTCCGAGACGGGAGCCTCAGCGTTGATCTCTGTAATCATTCCTCTGCCTTAATTTAGATTAAAAGGAGCTAAAAGTTAGAAACTGTTTGAGAGTCGTTCATTTAAGAGTCTTTAGATAGAGTGTGTGATCGCTTCATGGGGACCAAGTACCGGTGGGGCTCCGAGGCGTCTGACCGCCAACAGGATGCGGTAGCTCGGACAGAATAACGTGTTCAATATGGATCAAAATCAGTTTGTTTTTTACAGTTTTGAACAAAATGTTTGGCTCTTTTTAACATGAAGAAACTGGAATTAACTTAAAAAAATTAAGATTGTTTTCTAAATAATATACTACAAATACAATGTGCATATATTTATTTTTTCATTTATTGTTTTGTCTGTTTTTCCTGGCAGCTTAGGCAAAGACTATGGTGGATCTGGTTGCCTTGCAGTGTCAGTGACAGATTTGCTCAAAAAAGGGGGAAAAAGATGCAGATATTTAGATTTGATGATGCATTAATTTGATGTGTGTAAGCAATAAGTAAGGGTTTCACGTGTCTTCTTCATAGGGGTTTTAAAATATTCAATATCTAAGAATAAAAAGGTCCTCAGGCTTTATATTGAAGAAGAATCTTACTAAACATTTCTGGAATAAACAGATGTCCATATGTAAAAGGATTCACCTTAGTGCTTCCTCAGATTGTTCAGTCTGTGGATTTTAAAAAAAGGAAAAGTAATTGTCCAGATTTGTTGTCAGCCTAAAGTGAGACCCCCCCACCCCCCCCCACCCCCACCCCACCCCAAATTTCCTGTTTTTCCATTTCTATTTTTTCTACATTCTGTGTTTAACAGAAGAATGCACATTATTTCAGCTAAAAAGTTTCTATGAGCTGAAAAAGAACCAGAATTTAATAGGAACAGTTGGTATTTTTCTGAGAATAATTAAAAAAAGCACGTTACTATGAACATATATTTTTCCATCTAAGTGTGAGATAAAGTTTATTATTTACAAGCAGGACATGCTCTGTGGATTCTACAAGTGTTGGTCGTTAGCCGTGGTTTAATTTTAACAGAGGGGCGCGGGGTCATGTTGGCCTATGTTTGTATGCTGGTGCAGGTGTGCATGTGTATGTGTTTGCATGTTGACATCTCCACAGAGGGCTGGGGCAGGGTTTATCAATCATAAACACGAGCCCATGGATCTCGTTACGCTGTGGAGATATGTGCGTTTACTCAGCAGTGTGAAAAGCAAAGAGACCCAGGAGGAAGAGACGAATACATGTGTGCAGGATATCAGTCCGTGTGGACAGGGCCCCTGAACTGTCTTTATGTAATGTAATCATGGTAACTACATTATATTTACGGTAAGTGCTTTTTTTGTAACAAGTGAATTGGCTGAAGTCAGAGAGCCTACAGGCTTAGTTGAAAACAAAATCTTTCTCAAGCTTTTGTGTGAGGAAATGATTGGAATTCCTGCTACCTAAAATACCTAATGAGCAAAATCAGAGCGTCACAAAGAACAGGACTGTGTCATTCCTCTCCCTTCTTGTATTTCCATGCCAGCCTCTCCGTTTTTGGAGTCTTCACAACTTCAAGACAAACATTTAGAAGGTAGCGGTTTCTTTTTGAAGGAGTTCTGCACCCCTGTGGCCTCGCCATAGCTTGGCTTGGCTGAAATCTTATCTTCCGCTGGCCAGACGCCCGCTGATTTTATTAATGCCCTCATCAGGAAGTGGAGCCCAGAGCTTCTCTTTACTAACAAACAAATTAGTCTTTGTATTGGAGTGGCTACACCCCTCCTCCCTCGCTTCCCGGCTGCTGGAGAAGCTGGAAGAAAATTCTCAATGAAACAAAGAAGACATGCAGCTTGATGGCTCACATGTGGAGCCCAGGGGCATTGGTGTTGATTGGAGAAAGCAAATACTATTTTCTACAGGAGTAATTCTTTCCGTTCTAAATTTGGACAAGTGATACACCCCACCAGGGGCAAATATAACCCATTCATCCCCTCCATAAACAATGATACTTCTATTTTTAACCAGAAAAATATAGACAGAGCACATCAAACAGTGAGTTTGAGTGCTTGTAGATTTGATGCATGCATTTTTCACAGGAGAGTTCATTCCTGAGTGACTTGCATTACTGTTCTTGTGCAGAAAAGCAATCTGGTAGCACAATATTTGTTTGGGACTGAAAAAGCTCAGTTATCTGCTTTACTCCTCTCTATGACTACTGTTTTGACAATGATCAGAGACATGCATTAAAGACTTGCCTGTCTTATTGGACAGGCGCTGCAGCAGTGTCACTGTGGCTGCATCCTAAGCTTCTGTAAGAACATAACAGGTTTAACCAAGGAGCTCATATGTCAAGGTGTTACCTGTTCCAATCATTAAACCTTCTTTTTGACAACAATTAACAACATGTTATCTAACATTCACACCTTCCCTTATCAGATAAGCCACTTATGATCTTGTGTATATTTACTGTGGAAAAAAAAGAGGTTAAGACAGATTAATGTAATCTTTCCAGAGACTGAAGTAGCGCTAAAATCTTTTTAAAAACAAATGATATTTAAATTAACCTGGTTATGAGTGAAAAAATGTTTGCGGTAACTAAATGAAAGTGTCTTAAATATTGTGAGAGAACTTTGAAAACAGGAATTTACATGTAGTAGATAAATAGAATAAAGTGAAAAAATAAGATATAATAATATAAAAGACTTAATCATGGTAAAAAGTTATTAATAATGGCAATGATAACAATTATTAAAAATAATTTGATAAAGTTGTAATCATCTAAAAAAAGTCAATAAAAATTTTTCAAAACTAAATGTTTCTTTTAAAGATTTACAGATTCAAAACCAGTACAATTCTCTGTTAGGACTTCCCTGCTGCTGAGCCCTGTTGGTCAGCTGGTTGAAAGAAGGCTGCTACATTTTTTCTTCACTTGCAAGTCACATAATAGGCTGTTTGGAAATATTTCTGGTGACACAGAACTTGGAACAGTCATTGTGTGGTCAAAAAGGAAACTCCAGTCATCCCTCAGTTTAGAGTAACTTTTAAAACTACAGCTAGCAAGCTTAAAGCGTCTGTTAAGCAGCTGACTGCAGGATGGCCACCCAAGTATCCAGGCTGACTGACTAACCAGCTGATATCAGTTAGTGACATATGTGTCACCCTATAAAGAGCAGATAACCACGTTTGCTTAAAATGCTAGCTCTAAATTCAGCAGACGTTTATTTGATGTTTACTCTTGCAGCAATGTGAATAATTTTTAAATGCATAAATGTTACAGATTTTGTTTTTACTTTTGTGTTAATATCGTAAAACTAAAGTATTTGTATTCAAAGCTGTTACCCTGTACAAATCTGTTGCCTGCAGCAGATGCATAATTAGATGACTATGGTCATTAATAAAAGTTACCTTATTGTACATAACAGGCAAGTTAACAACCCATTAAGGGATTTTTGTCTAAATTAGCACCCTGATCAGAAATGAAAATGTGTGTTATTTAGAGTGGCTCAGAATTAATACAAGCAAGGAAAAGAAAATGATCAACATTTCCAAAGTTTTTAAAAATGTCTAAGAATTGTTGACATTAAATAAAGTGTAAAGAGGAAGCTGTGGTTTGGTAACTATTTACATTTTATTTCTCATTTTAAATAAGTTAATTAACTAAATAGTTCTCCTGTCAACTCTTACCAGATTCAGTTGTAAACACCTGGACCTAATTTTTAAATTGGGTAACTTCTTAAAGCAGGTGCAGTGGATTTTACTGAAGCTATTAGAGTAAAAGGGGACTGAATATAGATTCAAATTGATTGGAAAATGATGTGTCTGTACCTTCTCTGGTTACGACGCCTGATGCTGGTCCTGCATCTTTTCCTCCTCACCTCGCAGGTAATATTGGGTCGTCTGGTGGGAGGTGGCAATGCAGCACTACGGAGAGCTAACAGTCGATCTCTGGTGTAAACAACGGGACTTTGGACTCTTACGCGGTCTCTAAACACAAGTACCATTAAAGAAAGTGAATAAAAACAAAGTTGTACACAAAATATTCAGCCTTATTGTGTGAACAAGCAAGACGGAACAAACAAAAACACACAACTCATCTAAAAAATTAATTTAAAAAGAGAAAAAACATAGGATTGAGTAGGAGGTGGTGAAATAGGCTGCCTGCTCTTGGAGCACCGGAAGTATGGAGTGTATGTAACCAAATGTGAAAAAGTTCAAACGTTGCAAGACACCGTATTTTAATTAGTCATTCATTGGCTTCTCTGGAAACCACAGGGATGGCTCATACTGATGGAACAGATCAAAAAGGAGCCACCCACAGAAGAGGTCTGAATAAGCCATGGGAAACCATTCACAAAGTTTACTCAAAATAAATTACAACAAACTTTACTGGAAAAGTGCTATCTGTGTAACAAAGCTAGACATTTAAGCACTTTACAAACTCTGTCTTTGCTCTATATACTGCATTTCCAAATTACACCTTTTAGTGAATAATGCACCTATTTCCTAACCAAATCTAAGGAAATGAGGGCTAACTCAAACCATACAGTCCCAGCAAGGCCATCACTTTCTTTGAAGGAAAAAACTAGTTTATGATGGACTTTGGTCAATGGAAAACTGTGGTTTTGTAAATTAAAATGTAAGCATGGATACCACATCCTCTACGTTCAGCAGAGGAAGGATCCTCCTGTTAGTTATCAGGATACGTTTTGAAAGCCAGTCATTGCAGTAATATTGCTTTGAAGCACATTTGTGGATAAACCATTAATGCTGAGCCATTCTGATTTTAAATATAGGGTTTAAACAATTTGCAGATCATCTGCTTTTATTTATATAAATGCAGTCAAAGCATTTTTGGAGATAACAATAAAATAAAAGTCACATGCATATGGCAAACACATGTGGATCACTGTTGTGGGTATGCTCAGCGAACCGCATGATGTCACTACATCAGATTGATAAATCTAACATCTTTTGGATCCCCAATTGTTAAAGAGTTTTATTTTTTGCACTTTTTTATTATTTTGGGACTTCTGGCATAAAGTGTGTCACTGTTTCCCTGACAAAACTTGTTCACACATGGCTGCATGCTTGGAAGGTAGCATCAGAAGCGATCATGTCACAACCTGGCACCTCTGAGCTCAACCAAAACTTGGCTGGCAGTATGAGACAGGTTAAGGTTTTATGGGTAAGGATTCTGTTTATTTAAGTATGAAAGTGACAGATTAGCATTTGATGTTGTAGTGCATAGTTACATTTACTAGCAGAGCTGATTGTCATCAATAATAAAAGGTTTATGTGAATGTTGTCAGCGGGCGCTCCCAGCACTGTGGTTTCAAGTGTTGTTTCCGAGCTCAGAGAATTGGCTCACGTACATGCCGAGGTTATCTAAGGTGACAGACAAAACATTTTAAAGAGAAAGCCAGGCGTTGCTTAAAAAGTTATACAAAAAGGAGTTTGAACATGTTAACTTTTGCATCTCCGTGGGTAAATAAATTATAGTTTCTGTACTCTAGTGATACTTTATTGTTACTTAAAGAAATACCTTCCAGTGAGAGCACTGAGAACAAACTAACCTTAGAGTGTAGAAACATGATGTCCTAGTGCAGCACACAGGCTTCCAGATCATGGGAAAACATTCTGCCAGGCTCACCATCTTGATTAAAAGGATTATATGCTTCAAGGAGATTATTGTAATTATTCATTTTGGCCATAGCATATATGCACATTTAAATTCAGGCCAAACATCCTTACTACCTTTTTGTTGAGGGTTTTTATAAAGTCTGGAAATGTACAGTTTGAAGTAAGTATGCTCCAGATCTGGATTAAGTATGGAAAAGGCTGAGTTTACACAGACAGGGGAGTTCAAAAACTATTTGTTACCTACATACGTTATTGCCTATCCAATACCACATCCATCCATCCATCCATCAGTTATAATTTATCCACCCATCCCTTATCATCCATTCATCCTTCTGTTAGTTCATCATCCAAATATCCATTAATTCATCTGTCATCATCAATTTATCTATCCACCAAATAATTCATCATCCATTCATATTTTCATCTATCTATCTATCTATCTATCTATCTATCTATCTATCTATCTATCTATCTATCTATCTATCTATCCATCTATCTATCTATCTATCTATATCTATCTACTATCTATCTATCTATCTATCTATCTATCTATCTATCTATCTATCTATCTATCTATCTATCTATCTATCTATCTATCTATCTATCTATCTATCTATCTATCTATCTATCTATCTATCTATCTATCTATCTATCTATCTATCTATCTATCTATCTATCTATCTATCTCTGTCTGTCTGATCCGTTCATTATTAATCTCTCCATTCATCCGTCTCAAAATCAATTTTAGATTTATGTTGCTGAAATTGTATTAAAAAAGCTAGGGTTTCTGGACATTTGAATTGTTTGATAAAAAAAGATATATAGGGACCCTGTTGTTTTTTCTGTTACAAATGTAAAATGCGTACACTTTAACATAAGTTATGTCAATGTCAGTTAAGAAATGTGTTTTGTTTCTCTTTCTTCCAGTCTGTAGCCCGAGCATTGACATCAGGAATGACATAAGTGAATTCAAGCGTCTTGAAAACTGCACGGTGTTGGAAGGTTACCTACAAATTGTTCTAATCAATGAAAAGACGAGCAACATCAACCAGGAGGTCTTCCGTGCCCTCAGCTTTCCGAAGCTGACCGTCATCACCGACTATCTGCTGCTGTTTCGCATCCCTGGCCTGGATAGCCTCAGCACGCTCTTCCCCAATTTGAGTGTCATTCGGGGGCTTAACCTCTTCTTCGGCAATGCTTTGGTGATCTACGAGATGACCAGCTTAAAGGACCTTGGCCTGTACAACCTGATGAACATCACCCGTGGAACCGTGCAGATTGAAAAGAACCCGGAGCTCTGTTACCTGGACTCGGTGGACTGGTCTCTGATCATGGACAGCAACGTTAATAATGTTATAACGCGGAACAAGAAGTCGAAGGAGTGTGATGATGTTTGCCCAGGCATCATGGAGGATAACCCTATCTGTCAGAGGACGTTATTCAAAGACAACAATGACTACCGCTGCTGGACATCGAACCATTGTCAGAAAGGTAATCTGATTTATGTTTTTCCTCTTCAACAGATGGTAATTGCTGCTTAGGCTTGTGAAATGAGCAAGGATTATCCATTTTGTGCACCACAAGCATGGTAAATGTAGACGTGACTTTGATCTTTGAAGTTGACAGCCCTACAAACATTTTAAAATTGTATGTAACTTTGACACTTTGCAAATGCCATGAATCTATGTATAGTTTTTCCTCTGTTTTGGTCAGGCAGTTCAAACATTTTCCTCCCTGTTCATCACACAGACCTGTTCTTTAGATTGGGCTGTTTATGAAAGGAAGGATGGCGAAGCAATATGCAGCACCAGGTATTTCAGTGAGACATACCCAGTTGAGGTTAAAGCAGCTCTGCCAAGAAGTGAGGTAGTCTAGCAGTCTGGAGCATGTCAGCTAAATATTTGCCAGAGGGACATTTAGAAATCTGTGAAAAAAGGGGTTTATTGAAGAATCTGGGGGAGGATTGTCCTCGTTGAACTTTAGCCCTGTGGTAGGGTTGGGCTTTTTTTGCTGAAACAGTTCAGAGGACGGTCATATATCAGCAAATAAGGTAAAAAAGATAACATAGTTGGGTAATAATATACACTGATAAAATTTTTATAAGGAAAGTGAAGGAAAACCTCAATTCTATGCCTTGAGTTCAGCAAAACTTGTTGAATCAGTGTGAAAGTACATGGAAGCCATTTGTTGCGCAAGATAATAAATGTGGACATACGTCTTTGGCATTGTTATGTTAGATTTGACATTCAGCACCACATGTGGAGTCAAAACAGACATTTTGTGCCATAACTAAAACAGACAGAGATATTTATATTGTAAAAATATTCAATTCAATTCAGTTTTATTTATATAGTGCCTATTCATAACACGTCTCAAGGCACTTTACAAAGTAAATTCAGTTGAATCATACAAATTTCAAGTCAGGTACGTACATTCCAATTAATCCTAACTATCAAATAGTGCAGTCAGATTCAGTTTATTATTCAAATTGGTTAAAAAAAATTTCTACCTAAGGAAACCCAGCAAATTGCATCAAGTCAGTAACTTGCAGCATTCACTCCTCCTAGATGAGCATGTAGCGATGTAGTGGTGTAAAATTATGTAAATTTCTGTTGTGTTTCAGTTGTTCTGTTTCAGTTGTGTATTATTTTATCTCTATATAAATCCAGTTGTTCTTAGAGTTTTGTTGCATCTTGAGGACCAAGAAATACACTAGACAAAACACTAAACAAAAACCAACAAAAACTGGATAAAGAAAATTAGTGGCAAAATTGTTAAATATTGTTGAAATATTGAACTAAAGCCAATACATTGACAAAAGCGTTTTGTAAGGCACTATTTGTCAAATAATTGTGGGAATAGGTTGTCTCAGCCACCAAAGCCCCCTCCCCTATTCTTCTTTTTTAATTGTCCTCAAGACCTGTGTGCTGCTCCCATGGTCAGTTCAGATTTACAAACAAACTCGGGGTCTCTGTGGGAACCTGCAGAACAAATAGTGGAAATAAAACATGCGTCTTTCCCCTTGAGACCACATCTTTTTCTGCTGCGTTTATTGTTTGTCTGTGTTTATTCTTGAATGGGTTGACCTGTCGGGAGTTTCCCGCAATTTTATCAACCGCTTAATTCGTTCACAACTGGCCGTATAAAAGAAATGTTTAAATCCCTTTGTTATAGGACAAAAAAGGTTTTAAGAGAGACCACATTGTAAACGGTGCAATGACACAATTTTATTCTTTGCACCATTGATGCTTATGTGGTGTTTTTGCTGAGTTGCTCTTACACAGCAGACTTGAGAGAAGGAGTGTTGTTTAGAGCAGTTTGCCTCTCTCAGAGGCCCTGGCCAAGGTCAGGGTAAACGTATTCATCTGAAGGGCCTTGAGGCATCAAGACTGCAGATAAAGGTTTTCACTAAGCTACACTTTGGTTTAAAAAGAGTTGGTAAGCAGTGTTCGGGTGAGGCGGTTTCTAGCAATAATAAGGCAGAGTGAAGGTAAAACAGACCGGGGTTGTGCTTTGATATACCAGGAGTTGGGTTTGAAGGTATGAGGTATTTTTCTTCTATCCTTACTGCTCTAGTGCCCCCCCCCCCCCCCCCACCCCCCCCCCCCACCCCCCCTCCTCTACCCCTTTGCATAATTGCCTTGTTTTTCTCCAGTACAGATGTTCCTTCAAGGGCATGCGGTGGTTTTCTAGTCAATACAGCTCAGTATTCTCTTTAATTACACTACTTGAGGAGGAGCGCTGTCTGCTAGCTGACTACTGTAGCCTCTGGGCCTTCAAGTTCTCTTCAGAGCTGAAAAAAAGCTTTTTTTCTTGTTCATTTGTTTGTTTGTTTGTTTCGTTTGGATATGTACAGGTTATCAACATTATAACAACATTGTATACATTATAGAATAGTTTTGCGTATTTAAAGGAGTTGGTGGAAGTATAAACTTATTTATTCCCACTCATTCTCAATCCATCACCATTTTCATGCCTAACTGTCCTAATGTATATGGCACAAACATTAAAAATTAGTATATTACATTATACATACAATAAATATTTACATATTTATCATTCCTATACATCTTGCAGTAGTGTTAACATTTAAATACATATGCTCCTATAAAGAGTACTTAACTAAAATGTATACTAATGACTACAGCAGCAATACCAATAATCATTCCTTGTATTATGATAAACATATTTATGTAATGAAACAATGATAATACTTGTATTACCTTTAATAGTAGTACTAATAAGATTTCAACAATTATTACTCATTGTATTCTATAATGCCCCTGTTCTTTTATTCTTTTATGTAGGTGCAGGCAACATGGACTTCAAATTGTATCTTGACATATTATTAACATCCTTTCAGTCTTTTTTAGGTAGCTGTGTGGCTTTGACGTCATGTCACAGCAATCTTAGAGGCACAAACACAAATACTGCTCTTGAAAAAATATGCCTATTTTGACATGGGCTTTTTAAGGACACCAGTTACATAAAGAAAGAAGTCTGATTTTTATTACTAAACTGCACCTAGTAACTGCATTTATTGTATTTATTGATATCTATTGATGCTCTTGTGGAACAAACTGTTGAAAAAATGTAAAAGTAACAATGCCAACAATACAGAAAGTTTTTGGTGTTTTTAAATATTATTATTTGGAATTTATGGTTGTCAGGATAATTCAAAATTCTTACCATGATAAGAAATTTGTCTCGAAAAACAATACTATAAATGCCCACCCCTAGTTCAGACTGTTTCACAGTTTTATTTCATTTACTGTAACAGAAACGTTTTTTTTTGGTGGTTCAACTAAACAAAGTCTTATGGTATTAGTTTATTGTTTGATTTAAACTAATAATAATTGTTTGTTATTTTATTGTCAATGAGTTTAAAAAATTTAGATTTTTTTTAATGTGAGATGCTTTTTGATACTTTACCTTAAACGAATTTAATATGAGGCTCCCAGTTCGTTTGTTACATCAAACAGTTGTTCGACATCATCTCCAGCACAGAAAATGTTGGTCGTCAGCAAATGGTACAATTTTCATTATGTCAAATATTTTACATAAATAATTTAATACATTATAAAATTTTGGCCCAAGCACTGACCTTGAGGAACCCCGCAAGCCATGTTCAAGCATTCAGAACAAACATCTCCAAACTTCACATACTAATGTCTTCTAATTACTTTGGACCCAATACAAGGGACTTCCTCTAATCACATTGTTCCAGATTATTTATCAGAAACTCATGATTGATTGTGTCAAATGCCTTTTTGATGTCCACAAACACTACAGTAGTAGTTTTCTTGTTATCAATGGATGGCAGCTGATATTTATTTTACCATTTCTAAAATGGCTAGAATTGCTGAATGTCCTGATCTGAAACCACACAGACTTTCATTATTCAATTTATTTAATTTTTGTTTGGTGTTTAGACATTTGTTTGCTATGTATTAGAACAGGGAATGTTGATGGTAATGTGAAGCTGAATTGAATAATATAATCACAGTAAATGTTGGATAAAGATGAGTGAGAGTCAGTTGTGTTGCTTAATGGAGACTGGGGCAATGGGTGCTTCTTAGAGGCAGGTAGTGATGCAGAAAAAGGAAGTTCTGAGAGGTTCTACACAGGGCAGACTCATATACAGACTCAACAGCAATTTGTGAGTGAAAGGCATTTCTATGTGTTGAATAGAATCTCTCTCTCCACTTGTTTTCCTCCTCTTCTTTAAACATCTCCTCCTTTGGCTTCAATGTCATTGTTTCTCCCTACTATTTCTGTTCATTTTCCTCCTTTCCACTTCACTTAGCCTCACTCTGAGTGTCCTTGACAGAGGTTCTGCTGGTGTTTCCTGCTCTATTTTCACCTCCCTCTTTCTGCAGGGCTCACCAGACGCCGTTAACAACCTCGGTTGTCCGATATCTCCACTGTGTACTTGTTGGAGACCTTTTCTCACTCGCTCTTATTTGACCGGGCCCTGGATCTTTTGACATTATCCAAAGGACTTAAAAGATGTCTGGACTGGGTCTGCGTTTTGCCCTCTGCTGATGGGCCTCAGCAGAAACCCGACTATAAAGAAAGACCTGTGATGGTTAGTCAGATGAACAGACAGTTCTTGTATGCCTGCCCCACTTCAGGTGTGGTTGATCTTCTTAGTTCCACGGGGAGGCACATATTCCTCGACTCGCGAGTTCTCACAGAGCTCACTTTTCTTCTTTATGCCATCAAATATTAACTTATGGTATGCTGGGGACCACATTCAGTTTAGCCTATCTGATTCAAAATAATACCAGTGATGTAATTTTTATTTTGTTCAATGATCAAGATGTTTGCATGTTAACAGACTTCCAGATAATGAAAGCAGACAACATGCCTGACTCATGGCTTGTTTTTGTCATTGTTTCTGCTGCCCTGATTTAACTATATCAGCATGAGTGGGATACAGTTTGTTGAGCTTGGCTTGAAAAGTAAGAATGTTGGAATGAAGCAACCTTTTTACAGGCAAAAAGCACCATGATGGCAACTTTGTTTTAATATAGTGACTGACAGAAATTACAGTTGATGCTACTTTTGTTAACTAAAACAAAGTCTAATTCTAATTAAGAGTAAAAAATACTGCATACATACAAACCCTTGGCAAAAAATTTATCACACCTGTTGGAATGTCACTTGTTTCTGTGTCTATAAATTGTGCAGGTTGGATTTTGACAATATTTCTGGGAAAACTAACAACTGAATTGCTTATATAACAGAGTAAAGGTTTTATAAATCACAAACCGTGTTTGAAAGAATCTATAATTATAATTATAAGTCTATTTTTTGATTTTTTTGCGGCAGTAGTGGGCTTTATTTTTGTTATTTAAAGTTTTTATGAATCATAAACTGTGCACAGTTGAATGTAGAATTATTCAGTTCAGGTTGAACCAGTAATGCTATTTTAGATTTTGAACTAGAGATGAATAAATACCATCCTTAAAGCACAAGACTTGGCAACTTCACTGTTTTTGTGTTTACTGTTTGTATCTTTAAGTTTTAATTTTTTTCTCTGTATCCAAAATTAAATTTAAAGATAGTAGGAGCTTCTTCAGTGCTTATACAACCGAGAGTTATCAGTTAGGCACTTTAAGACAGATGAGACTTCAGGGATTCACATTTTGCATATTGATCGTATAGTTGGCTCCGTTGGATGGCTCAACTTGTCCTTTTTGCCCACAAATCATGTGGCTGAAATGAAAAAATCTCATAGAGAGTGGTGGGGACAATGTTTAATTGTAAAGAAAAGAAAATGTGGGTTACCCACAACTTACATTGTCATAGTAATTTTCAGCACATTACAAATTTTTTAGTTTCTGATCAGCCTGCTACAGGTTAGAGTTTATCAAACTTATCTCTTGCCAATTTCTTGATGCATCTCTCATGATACTAATGTGTTGTTAAGAAAAACAAGGTCTTTCACTGCACCAGGGTCTGCTGTTTTCCATCTTAAGCTGTCCAGTGTATGCAAGAAGAGAGGCTGCAGCTGTTTACTGAAACCTGTAAAAAACACTCAGCAAGTTGTTTCTTTATTTCTATCAGTTACTTCATTGTCTCAGAATAAAAATAGAAAATGAAAACCCCTTGGTGTTGCAAGCAGTTTAATTAATTTAATAATGCAATCTGCTGAATTGCTATGAATAGCAGATCATATGCCAAAGAAGTACCCAGCGGTATTCCTAATGCACATCTTGTAAAGTGACCTGTGAAATGCGCTGTGCTGAACCCTGTGCTGTTACCCTAATGCTGCGAGTTCCAAGGCTCTCAGTTTGCTGTTACGAGCATTCAGAAACAGAAGAAAAACATTCAGTTTCAAAGCAAGAGTTGTTTCTTTGTGCCCTTATTTCAATATGCATTCTGGGTTTTAATGGTGACCTACTGTGGTATTTTATTTTAAAAACACCTTCTTCATTGGCTAAAAACACTTTGAAAGGAAAATATTATTCAGGAAAATAATAAAAGTAATTAAGAAAATATCCCAAACTCTAATTCCTTAGCTTATAATAGATTTCTGAGGGCATGAGTCTCATTTGTCTTCCTGCTGTTAAGATTCATCCCACAAAGATTGAGCTGCATAGAAACAGTGCTGAATGTGTACTTGCTGAAGGCCAGATTGATATTTACACATAGAACATGTATGTTGGATAAAACGTCTCTGCCCCTTTAAGTATATAAGGCAGAAATTCCTGTTGGCTTACTCATTGCACGTGTGAGGGGATAAAGAGGGGGAAATGCACCACACAGACGGTATGTGTAGACTGTCTGTGCTAGGTCATACAGAGACTGCTTGTGTCTTATTTGCTATTATGAATAAAAACGATCGATCTGAGGTCCATTCTTTGCTTTTGGGTTTGTTGTTGCTGTAAAAGAACTGGGGTGGGCCATGTTCACAGATAAAGGAAGGCTTCAAAATATTTAGTGGAATCTCTGGACCTTATCAAAGTTCTGCGGTTTCAGGGTCAAGAAACTCAAAAGAACTCAGATTCCAGACTTTGTAGTACGGTGCTTTCCTCAGGGCACATTTAGTGGCATGACTCAGTGTCCGTATATCCGCTGTTTTTGCTTGCCTGCTTTTGCTTTTATAAAGCAGTAGCAGGGTGCCAGTGTTAATACTTAAAAGGTGTCACACATGTTGATAAAACTCTGTCATACCTTAACCACAATACAAACATTGCAATAACAGTCATGCCCTTTTTTACTCTTCATTGCATGACTACAGCTCTGTGTGGAAAAAGGAAAGTGGACCGGCATTATTACTGCAAAGACTCTTCATCATGGATACCTGAACTAGGGATTTATGCAACTCACGAGCCACAAGAGTCTTGTTTAATTAACTTTTAACCTGCATTTGTTTCTGTTTAATTTAGTTTTATTTCAATAGCGCCAATCAAAATTGAAGTCATCTCAGGTCTCTACAAAACAAGTATGTTCAGTTATTCTTAATTATAGACCATCCACATCAATCTAGTGTAGTTGGATTCAGATTCAAATCTAGTTCAGCTGTTCAAACATTTCATCTCCATGCAGTTGCATTACAGTACAGTTCCATTATAATGAGTGCTTTTATTCTTGTAGGTAAAATATTACTATAAACATTGCCCCCATATTCTCTTTTCTAAGTTTTAACGGCTCTTAAAGATGTGCCTTTACCCCGTGGGTTTAAAACGTTACCATATAAATGTGACTCCAGCAGACAAAGACACCTTCCACCATGCTTATCTGTGTAAAGACATTGGTCAAAATGCATTGTAAGTAACATGTAAGCGTTGCACTTGTTAATCCACAGTAAAGCAAATACTTTAAGCTTTTACCAACATACTTTGATGGGTGAAATGTTCTTCTGTTTGTTGATGACTTCATGTGATTCAGTTCACATTTGTCGCATTGTTTTTTGTGTACTTATCCCATCCCCATCTGCAATCCACCATTCCTGCCATTCCTCTTCAAGGCTTTTGCTGCATTTGTCCCCTCTGGATCCCTTTCACAAATGATATTTGTGGAATTTGCTGGCAGAGGTTCGTCACACATTTGCTCTAAATCGAAACCTTCCTGACTGAGTTCTCAGAACCTGAGCTCTCTTAAAATAAGGGGAAAACATAGTTTGGTTACAAATAGTTTTTCTGCTCAGTTGTTTTTATTGGTTGCATTTGAACTTCTTGAGCTGCCGGGGGTGGATATTTTTTTGCTCGCCTCAGACATCTAATGTGTTTTCAGTTTCTTTCAAATGCAAGTAACTGAAAACAAATGCATATGACAATAATACTAACATGCAATGTTGATAGCAGTGTTCTTTCTTGGGAGAATTTAAACTTGTGAGCTGGCACAATTTTACCAAATCGTGATGACATGGCTGCACAGTGTGTTACTGTCTATGTATGAACAGCAGACTGTATTGTTCATTGATGGCTGGGCTGTGGAAGTTTATCCAACTCATGTCCTCTGTGGCCTATAAAGGTCTTCTCTCTTAGCACCGACAGATTAGCCCTTTTTTTCCTGAGGGTTCCTCTAATCAACTCAGTTGACCAAATTAGGACTCGTGTGACTTGTTGCCAACATCCAAAGAGACTGAGCAACACTTGTGCTAAAATCCAGATATCCAGAGAATCCCACTGACAAACAAAAGTTTCCTCTTCTGCTTAGATTTCTACCCAGGTAGATCAGTTCTTGCCAGCCTATCACTTGGTGGCACAAACATATTACACACACATCCAATGCTTACAAAGGCTTCCCTATATTCACACATACAGACATTGAAGGCTGGCAAAATGAAGTAACCAGATATTTAACATGCTGTATTAAAAGAGACAGCTGTTATTTTTTTTTTACCACTAACAATACTGTTATTGGTGTAACTGAATCGGGTTTGTAAGCTGCTTTGTCATGTACACCTTTTCAGGTCAGCCCCTGAGTTTCTAGGGTACTGATATCAAGGCTTTGTGATGGCCACTCCAAAACATTGACATTGTTGTCCTTAAGCCATTTTGTAACTAATTTGGGGGTATTTGTTCCCAATCTTTGACCCTTACCAGCTGATGTCTTGCTTCAATATTTTCACACAGTGTTGTTTCCTTTTATTTGAAGTCCTCCAGTCGCTCCTGCAGCGAAATACCCAAACAACGTGATCCTGTCATCCCCGCACTTCACAGTTGGGATGGTGTTCTCAGGCTTGCAAGAGCCCAGGTTTTTCCTCAAAATGTAACTGTGGTCACTATGGACAAATACTTCAATTTTAGCAATGTCGTTAAAAATTAAGGTCTTTGTCCCAGAGTGCATTTGCAAACTGTAATCTGGCTTCTTCCTCTATGGTCTTTCAGTCTATGCAGGTACAGGACTTGTTTCATGATGGATGATGATGCTCTCTTGATAGACATATTTCCCACCAAAATGCTTTAGTCTCCGGGACACAGAACCGGTCTCCTTACTAAACTTTATGATGACTGGACATTCCCATGCTCCCATGCTGTTTATATTTGCTTACTATTGCTTAAAAAAGATGGGCCAGATCAGTTCTCTTTCTGATATCTTGGCTGATTTATTTATTTATTCTATTTATTTATTCTTTTTTGTCAAACAAGAAAGTTGTTGAACGTTTACCTATTTGAAGCCAGGACATCATTAGTTGAGCTTTTACTTAAAATTGTAAAGGCAAATTAATCTAATACAAAGTTTTCTTAAAAAATCCCTCATTACTCTGGCATTTAGCAAATACAAATTTAGTTGATTCCGAGTGGTCTAAAACATGAATAAGTCTAATTGAGGATAATTGAATATCAGATAATAAGTTGTATCTTTTAATAGAATGTATGTAAATATATGTTTGCAGCTGTATGAATTCATTTAGCCAACCTTCACTTTGTGTTGGTGTGAATGCATGTAAGCTTGTGTATGCATAAGTTGTGTGTGTAAAATGTTTGAGCCACCCAGTGCCTCTGGTGATAGGCTGCCTGCTGCTTCCTGGCTGCACAGTGTGGAAGCTGTGACTCATCCTTTACTCTCACCACTCATTCATAAATCTGCATGAATACTATAACTTCCGTGCAACACCACTCCTCCAGCTCAGGCTGTGTTGTGGCTTCCTCTTAGTCCTGGTTTACGCTGCAGGAAGGGTGAAGTCTATTACTGCCTCTCTGTGATGCCCCCCCAAAGAGATGAAACAGAAATGCACCCTCGTCTGCCTCCTGCGCCTGCCCTTGGCACCTAAATTGCACCTTTGACTTGCTGCCTACCCTGGCTCTTTTTCTCTCTCTCTGTCTCTATAGAGCTCAGGCCAGAGCAGCCATTTACTCACAGCTTGGCTGCCTTGGCAGAGACTCCTGGGAGATAATATGCCATGCCTGCAAGTAAGCTCTGAGAGCACGGGTTAATACCAGAGCGGAAAAAAGAAATCCCATGCTGACAAATCTCTCCTGCAGAAGTGAGGATGTACACTGGTGTGCCACGGAGAGAGGAGCGTATTCTGCTCTGCCAGAATAGTTTGTCAGGTTCACTGAGGTCATAGAAACACTGCTCCTTATTTTCTCCCAGTTATGTGTGTGGTAAAGGGCATCTGAGCTTCAACCCTATACCTATTCCTTCACACGTGCCTGAAATGCACACTGTGCCTCGCAAACGTATAGAACTTCTTCATATTTTGTCACTTTTCAACCACCAGCTTTTAATTAAAATTTTATGTGATAAACCAACAAGAAGTAGTGCAAATTGTAAGGTGAAAGGAAATGATACATCATCTAATTTATTTTTATTTATTTTTTCAGATTTTTATTTTTACAAATGAAAATCTGAAAAGTGTGCCAGCCGTTTGTATCCAGCCCCTCTGATTCAAAACATTGTAAGACCACACCTTACTCCAATTATAGTTGCAAGTCTGTTGGGCTTTGTTTCGTCCTATTTTGTACATAAAGGGACAATTAATTTCGCACATTCTTGAAAAAGAGCTAAAGCTCAGTCAGATTGGAAGACGTATGCCTGTCTTGCCACTGATTGTCAATTGGATTTAGGTCTGAATTTTGACTGGACCATTCTAACGCATTATGTGCTCTGACAAAAATCTTTCCATTGTAGCTCTGGTTGTATGTTAAGTCATTATCTTGTTGGAAGGTGACTCTCTACCCCAGACTTTAGTCTTGCAGCTTTTAATGTTTTTTTTCTTCCCCAATCGTTTCCCTGTATTTCTATCCATCCATCTTCCCATCAATTCTGACCTGCCTAACTGTCCTTCCTGAAGTAAGGTAAGGCCACTACATGATGTTTCCAATGACCGGTGCCATCATGTGGATGGTGTTTTCAGGGTCATGTGCAGTGTTCGTTTTCCCCCCACAAAAGGGATTTTATATGTGGTTCAAATAATTAAAATTTGATTTCAATTGACCAGGACACTTTCTTCCACATGCCTGGTGTGTCCTCTACGTGCAGGACCTATTACTGTGTTCTTTTAACAATGATTTTCTTCTTGCCACTGTTTAATAAAGATCACATTTGTGGACTGCAAGACCCATAGTTGTCATGAGTCCCCCTCCTGAGCCAGGTGTCTCTGCAGCTCCTCCAAAGTTACCATGGACCTTCTGGCTGCTTCTCTAAATAATGCTCTATTTTGTAAGGTGGACAATGATGCCTTAATGTGTTTGTAGTTGTTCCAATCTCACTCTTTTCATCATAGATATTAATACATTCTTTGTAGGATGTTCAGAGCTTGGGACATTGTTATAGAACATCCACAAAATTTTTTCTGTCATTTCTCGTGTGTTCCTTGGTCTTCATGATAGTGTGCTCTCTAATATTCTGTAACAAAGCTCGGAGGCCTTTTTAGATCTGTTGTATTTAAACAGAGATTAAACTGTATAGCGGTGGAATCTGCTTACTCACGAGAGGACTTTAAAGGCAGTTGGTTACACTGGATTTCATGTATGGTCACCCGAGTAAAAGAGGCTGAATACTATCACATGTCACATTTTTCAGAATTTTCAGATTTTAAGTAGAGCTGTATCAACGTCTGGTTCCCAAGTATGTGCAACTTTGTACTGGTCATAAATCCCAGTAAAATGCATTGAATTTTGTGGCAGTAACGTGATTAAATTTGAAACATTCAAAGGCTCTATATTACGATATGCCAGCATTAACATTAGTATCAGGCAATTTTAGTAATTTTTTAACATATCGGTATCAGTCCCATAAGTAAAACTGGCCCAAGATTAATAACCAGTGTTTATTTCCATCTTGTTGCCAAATGTATATGTGCTTCGGGAGGGGGCTGGCCATGTGGTATTTGTTTGGGTATGTGGCATGTGACAGTGATAGTGATACAGCGCAGGATTGCAGGCTGTTTAACTGAAGCAGAGAAGCCATGTCAGGGTGTAGTCATTTTCACAGCTTTATCAGATATCGATATATAATTAATATATAGCTCTGGTGATAAACAAGGCAGCTCATTCACACCAAGTAAGGATATATCCTTACAACGTACATAAGACTCAGGAAAAAATAATTGCATAGTAACTCATAGTCATTGCTTCTTGCAGCTGCTCAGAAAAGGGTGAATTGTGGTTTTAATACTTGTGTCTGTTCATGCTTTTTGAGTGTACTTTTTTCTATAACAGACATACTGAACACGCCTCAGCATGCCAGCAGTGATCTGCTGTCTTTTCTTCTTTGTAGCATGTGCACAATGAGGAGATGAAAGGGCATTATAAAATTACAAAGGAAACCTCATGAATTACACAGCTAGATGAAATGCCTTTGACAACCACGCACTTCCCCTCAAATACTTTCCTTTTTGTCCTTTATCCTAACTTGAAGACTTGCATTATGTTTCTCCAAGCAAAGTTTGAATCATGTCAGCTTTGTTTAATTTGTCCTTCAAGTTGTTTTTTGTGTCAATAATTAAGAAAGTTACAATACCAACTCAAGGACTAAAATAAGCAAAGTTTAAAGTTCATTTCGTAAAACACTATAAGGCTTGAGACGTCTTCTTGTTGTGGTGCGATTTGTGTAATGACTGGGGCAGGTTGGTGGGAGTTGGCCAGCCGCTATTTCAGCCAGCTAAGCTCAGAGCCATAATGGCAAATCGGACACTGGACTTCAAAAGCATAAATAATCTAACAAAATCAATAAAGAGGAGAGAAAGCATGTAAAAACACCCCTTCACCGGGATTTTTGATCATTTAATTTGAAAATGGTATAGGGGGTGTTGTTCAACACATTTTATGTGTAGTGCTTCTATAGAGCCTCTGTGCTCCGATATGTGCTTTCTTGGCTGCATGATGATTCATTTATAAACGCCCAAATCGAAGCTGGAAGTGATCGGGGCATTTATGGACGGTCGGAGGCAGTATGAAGAGTGGCATGTCTTTGTGGTCATATTGAGAAACCTTTGTGAAAATATCCTACGACTCATGCAGAAGTAATCCCTCTTATTCATCACTGCTAACCTACTCAAAATACGTTGTGGCATGTTTAACTTTGTAGAGGTCCTGCTGTTGGTATTTCATGGAGCTGAAGATGTTTCTGTTGACGGGAGCAGGCATGCTGCCACCAGCTGTAAATGGATTTGTCCGGACCATAATTTTCTCTACTTCCTGGGAGGATCTGGAACAGTTAAATTAGGATGGGGCTCTGGAGCTCTGTCTTGTAAAAAATGCTTTCTTGTCATGTTAGGGCTGCTGTGAACAGTGAATGTAGTCGGTGACGTTGGCTCTAATAATCCGTCAGTATTAATATTTGTAATTGATTATTTCTTATTTTTCTAAACCTTTAGACGAGAGTTGCAACTGTTTTCATCCAAATAGCTGTGCGTGCGCTGAGGCCTCTGTCTGTGCACCGTATACACAATTAGTTTTTTCGTCATTCGATGGTTCTCTATGAGCATCACCTTCGAACCAAACATGGCAGATGCACTGGTATTCAATGTCAAGCTGAGCTAAAAACGTTTTTTGAAAGTTCTTACAGGTCAAAGTGGTCTAAAGTATGGGAGTACTTCAAGTTGGCCAATAACAAACAAGAGTTTGGATGCTCTGTAACGTTTTATTGCATCACCGCTGCAGAACAGCTTGATGCATGATAAGCGTCTGCAAAGAAAACCTCTACGGCTTCTCTTGAGCCAGAAAAAAACAAAGCTAACGTTTTTTTTTTTTTCCTAAAGCTGGGACATATTGCTTAATGCATTTTACAGTGAACGAGTGTTAAATGTATATATTATATATTGATTGATTTATTCTGTGCCTCCATGTGTTTATGTGCAGACGATCAAAATCATTGAACTTTATTTGAACTTTTAATCACATTTAGCTGCATAGATAATTATGTTTATAAGAACGAATCAGATTTAAACTAGATTCACACATAAATAATATATACAGATGGTAAATTTAACTTTAGAAGGTTATTCTAAAGTTAAAAACTCAATAATTACATTTGATATACATTGTTTTTTCTTGTTCAGTCCTATTATAACTGGTATTTTCATTCATTTATTCATATACATATACAGGGGTTGGACAATAAAAACTGAAACACCTGGTTTTAGACCACAATAATTTATTAGTATGGTGTAGGGCCTCCTTTTGCGGCCAATACAGCGTCAATTCATCTTGGGAATGACATAAACAAGTCCTGCACAGTGGTCAGAGGGATTTTAAGCCATTCTTCTTGCAGGATAGTGGCCCGGTCACTACGTGATACTGGGTCAGGAAAACGTTTCCTGACTCGCTCCTCTAAAACACCCCAAAGTGGCTCAATAATATTTAGATCTGGTGACTGTGCAGGCCATGGGAGATGTTCAACTTCACTTTCATGTTCATCAAACCAATCTTTCACCAGTCTTGCTGTGTGTATTGGTGCATTGTCATCCTGATACACGGCACCGCCTTCAGGATACAATGTTTGAACCACTGGATGCACATGGTCCTCAAGAATGGTTCGGTAGTCCTTGGCAGTGACGCGCCCATCTAGCACAAGTATTGGGCCAAGGGAATGCCATGATATGGCAGCCCAAACCATCACTGATCCACCCCCATGCTTCACTATGGGCATGCAACAGTCTGGGTGGTACACTTCTTTGGGGCTTCTCCACACCGTAACTCTTCCGGATGTGGGGAAAACAGTAAAGGTGGACTCATCAGAGAACAATACATGTTTCACATTGTCCACAGCCCAAGATCTGCGATCCTTGCACCATTGAAAACCGACGTTGGCATTTGCATGAGTGACCAAAGGTTTGGCTATAGCAGCCGGCCGTGTATATTGACCCTGTGGAGCTCCCGACGGACAGTTTAGTGGAAACAGGAGAGTTGAGGTGCACATTTAATTCTGCCGTGATTTGGGCAGCCGTGGTTTTTATGTTTTTTGGATACAATCCGGGTTAGCACCCGAACATCCCTTTCAGACAGCTTCCTCTTGCGTCCACAGTTAATCCTGTTGGATGTGGTTCGTCCTTCTTGGTGGTATGCTGACATTACCCTGGATACCGTGGCTCTTGATACATCACAAAGACTTGCTGTCTTGGTCACAGATGCGCCAGCAAGACGTGCACCAACAATTTGTCTTCTTTTGAACTCTGGTATGTCACCCATAATGTTGTGTGCATTTCAATATTTTGAGCAAAACTGTGCTGTTACCCTCCTAATTGAACCTTCACACTCTGCTCTTACTGGTGCAATGTGCAATCAATGAAGACTGGCTACCAGACTGGTCCAATTTAGCCATGAAACCTCCCACACTAAAATGACAGGTGTTTCAGTTTCATTGTCTAACCCCTGTATATATATATATATATATACCCTACCATTTTGTCTTTCCTTAATATCACAGACATACTGATATACTCCTTACCCATGGCGTGAATGTACAAACAGTTTCAGACTGTTTTGGGGTATTATTCCTTTAGTCTAGTACATCTGCTTTCTGTCAGTAACAATAAAAATGACCTTGAGCCTTCCCTTCCTCTGCTTATCTTGTCTGGGTGGGATCTCGAAGGCCAGCGTAGCTGTCAGCGCGTGGCCTAACAGGCACAGGTAGCTGGGTCTTCTCTGACTTTGCCTGCCCTCTTGGCATGGCTCTCTTGGCAGACCAGTGGCTCCTTGGCTGCTCGCCTCCATGGGCCACTCCTACTCTGTAATCACCAGTTGGTGCTTTGTTAACATCGGGTTGGACCATGATGAATTATGGCTCTCAGCTTTGAAATATGGCTCCACCTGTGGAGAAATCCAATGGAGTGTGAAGTGGCGATCAGAATCCCGCGTATGTCTCTCCCTCTTAGCCGTGGACGTAAATACAGTGTCATTCATGACAACTCTCATAGTGATGACATCTTACTCGGTCAGTGCTGGTCGCCTCATGATTGGCCACAGTGGAGGAGAGGAAAAATAAAGTTAATGGGGATGGAGAGGAGGAATTGGAGGTGGGGTTGATGAAGACAAATCGTACCACACCATGCATCAGTCAGACAGCAGCTTGTTACTGTGTCAGATAAATATAGAGCTCTCTGGAGCTCTCCTCTGCTGCTCTGTCTTTTGCTTGAGGGGAGAGGAAGGCCGTGTCACCTGAGAGCTGTTGCTATCCTCACTAAATTGGCTTTAGATTTGCTGGGCATTAAAGATTTTGGCATCTCTGACGTGACAGATGGTGTAAAGTAAGGTGACCGTACAGTTTTGTCACTCCTGTTCTGTAACCTCCCTGGGTCGCCTGGATGACAACGCAGTGCTGACCCCATAATGAGATCAGGACAGAGATTTGTTGTTTTGGCAAGCTTTGAGTCTAGACAAGGGATATTGGTAATTTATTTAGAAAAAAAAATTATTTGGTGCTGTAAAAAGCACCAACCTTCACGCCCACTAATGTGGAGTGAAAGAGATGAGTCAAAACAAAACATCTGTCTTATTTCATTCATACTTCAAATTTGTTACATGGTACATTTTGGCAGTTACCCAAAAAGTAGAGTGGCAATAGATTTTTTTTGGGCCAATACTGATATCTGGTATTGACCTGGCAGAGCTGTTATTGAGACCCATTTGATATTGGTGATATTCAAAGGTTTCTGATGTAAAACATCAGGTCTGACTGTGTATTTGTAACTGTGCGTCCTGTGTCGGCTAGGCTCTGCTGATGGAGCAAAAAAGGATGACTTGATGCAGGTCGGTGGAGAGGAGAGCTACATTGGTACATTGGTTTCATCTGTTCAAGCCTAGCGGGACTGATGAGAGGACATTTTCTGATAAGAATCCATTAAGACTTTTAAGTCCCAGTCTGGACTCACCCCTCCCGCATAGGTTCGATGTGAATCACCCCCACCAGCCCGCTCCTAGTGCATCAGTTACCGAAAACAAAGCTTACTAGGCTTGTATGTGCTTGAGTGTGAATCAGAAACCTGCTCTTTCTCTCTCAGGCTGTCTGATAAACACGAAAGGCACTGGCCCCCTGCCTGCATGTAAACATCATCCTTCACATTTTATTATTCACACTTGTTCAGGCTACTCTTTTACTCCATCAGCATAGATACCAGGTTTTTTTTTGTTAACTCTCTGGTTTTAAAAATGACTGCTTCAACATTGTGAGCAAATCAAAAGTGGGATTTTCGGAACCTTTACCCTTCTTAGACGCTCTATCTGGTCTTCTATGCCCTGTTGTTGTTAGCAGATTTCCAGACCAGACATGTGCTTGCTTGTTAGAGGGTTGTTGTTACATTCCACCTTCCTCCCTGCATAATAAATGGTGTTATCTTGCAACCCTTTTCTCTTTTCTGCTACCTCCCTGTGTGTGGGGTAATAACACCGATGATCCTGCTCAGGAAAAAACCCTAACTTTGTCCTGCTTTGACTTTCTCTCGCTAGTTTTGTAGTGCCTCTAGCTTTAGCTCCAAAATTTAATAAAAGTAACCACCCAGAAATAGTGCCTTAGTGTTGTTAGGCAGCCAGAATGTAAAGCGCAAAGACTAACCTGTTTCTAACATAGTCTTTGTTTCTTCTTACGTTCTTTCATGAGATATCTGTTTGTCATTTCCTTCTTTTCTCTACCTTCAAACTGTCTCCTGTTCTGGTCGATAAAGTTTCTTTTGCAAAAATACATAGGCTTATTTGAGTCTCAGTTTTTCTTTTCAAATATTAACCTACGTTTTATTTTTCTTTCTCTTTTGAGAGCCCCAACACAATAGGTTGGGACTTTTTCCGTCATTATGGTACAGCCCTCAGTCAACAGTGCCTTTTTAAAGAGATGGAGATTAACTTAAAACTCTCAGCTTTAGTTTCCAGGAAAAAATAAAAACAAAACCCTGCGCCATTTATGTTAGCCTGAACAGTCATCAGCTGGAAGGTGCATGAGCAGACATGTGCATCACCTCCTTTTAGTGTATATTACTCATACCAATAAACTGTATGTATCTGCTTTTTCACAGGTCACAAAGAAGCATTTATTCAACAAGCTGTGGCATTGTGATGCTCTTGCATTTGCTGTGCGTGTGCAGCTTATTTATTTGCATGGTACAGTGTTTTCCAAGGCTCTAATCGAAGCATTTATTGTTTTTCAAATCATTTCTGCTGCTAAATATTTCTTCATTATAAAGAACTCTTATTTTTAAACCAGTGGTCACACTGCAAAGATCATCTGCATTGCTGCATGTAATATAATATACAATTTCTATGTTTTTTATTTTATTTTTAAATTGTTCTCTGATTTTTTTTTTTTTTCGTTTTTCCTGTATGTTTTTTTTCATCTTTATTTCTAATTTCATTTAATTTTGTCCTAGACATTGTGGTGCTAGTGGCCTTTATTCACAGTACTTTAGACAGGAAAGCCACAGACAGAGAGAGAGAAGGGGGGAGACATGCAGCGAAGATCCGAGGTCAGGTAGTACAAATACTGACTGCTGCTTTGGGAAATGCAACTACTACACCTCAATGCCACCTTACACCTCACTTTTATTCTTATATCTTTTCTCTCTCTCCCTCTCTCTTTCTCTCTCTCTCTTGCACACACACACACACACACACACACACACACACACACTTCATCTTCATTTTTTAAATATAGTTTTTTGGTATAATTTCTGTATTTCTTCAATTTATATATGTATATGTATCAGAACCTTATTTCACAATGTGATTACATGTCATCACTAGTGAGTTTTCTGGTTGGTGGATGGTTGTTCATTCAATCAGTTCTGGACTGCATGCGACAGCAGATAATGATCCAGATCTGGACCCAGTTTGGTTTTAACAACTGCAGTGTAGATTTTAAAAAAAGGCACTTTAAATATATTTTTTACTTACTTCATAGTGTGTCTTGGTTCATTTTGTGCCCACTTGCTCTTTCCACACTAACAGGTTTTTAAACCGATAACGAAAAGCCTGATGCAAGACCCAAAGAAACCAGTATACCTAAAACCTTGACAGAGCATGTATGCAAGACTATAACAAGAACCAAACTCCTTGTCTTCAGCATACGCATTGTTTAATTTTTTTCTAAGACAATCTTTACATTTGCCAAACTATTAAAGCTGCACATTCTGTTGTACAATATTAGTATTGCACAGTATTTATATTTCAAGTGCAATGCATTCCCACTTTGGTCATATGGATGAACTAAATGAAATCTTCATCACAGTGGCATGTTTTCTTAATATCTTGCAATCCTATTCACTACAGTTAATTTAAAGCCATTTTACCATATGACACCTGTGTATTTTAAATTTAGTTTAGGTACTAATTTTCAGTTAGTATCAAGTGCAACTACAGTCGCTATAATATGCCTCAATCGGGTCCCCATTCAGAAAAAACAACTTGCTAGACAAATCACACGATGAGCAGAAGGAAAACACACAAGCTTGCCATTATCAACATATCTACAATGCTTCATTGAAAAAGTACAGCAGACTTAATCAAGACAGCAGACTGATTACATCTGGACCCCAAAGTGGTTATGGAAGTAGCATCCTAGATTCCCATTTGTTTTAGCCATTTAGATACTGAAGCCATGAACTGACCCATAATTTCTTTCCTGTACTCAAACAGGAGCCACATAAAGTGGAAATGCAACATGATCACATTTCTGGGAATATGTGCAGCCAGGGATAGAAAGCTGGAGTACAACAGCATGATATCTCCTGTTACGGTAGTGATGTGCAGATACCGTCAAATTGTCGGAACAATTCTTCACATTGTCTCGAAAATCTATGTTTCACGTAGTATTTTAAGAAAATGTAAAAGTGTTTTTACTGAATTCCAGGTTGCTTGTATAGGTGCCCTCTCCAGCATGCTCTCCGGCGCTGCCATAGAGACAGACACCTCTGCATTCAGAGCCATCACTTACTGCCTGCGGCTGTCAAGAAAACGCTACACACAGGCATGTGTTTAAAACTCCTGGCTCCAAGGCAGTGGGAGGAAATGGCCTCTCGGAACACAGCTAAATCCTCCTCCGCTGCCACCATCGTCTCTTTTTCTTTTTTTTTATAAGTGCAACGACGGAGATGAAGCTCTTGATTTATGGAGTGAATAATAGCTAGGCGGGACATGGCTTGCCAGACTGGCCAGCTACTGGAAGAAGAGAAGGATAAGGGTGAACGTGAAGTCTAGGAAGAAGCAACTATGGTTAAAAAATGTCCACCCAGCTTCAGGGTCCCACCTTACCACATGGTTAAACTAGGAATCAAGTGATCAGCTGCAGTTGAAGTACAAAGAGGACATGTTTCTCAAAGCACAAGCAGCCAAAGTCATTAGTTGGCTGTATTTAATTTCCTGGGCACAGCGTGTATTTGTATATATTTGTTTGTGTTCGAAAGAGTGAACTGGAGTAAAGGGCCGCTGTCTGAGCATGAAACGCAGGCGGATCTTGCTGGGAAGTGTGCTTTCATGTGATGATTTTTTTTTTTTTCTTATGCACTTTTTTCATTTTTTTTTCTTCCTGTCAACTAACTGACACACCCATTCCAAGAATCTCTGGTGGTTTTACTAATTTAAACTCTCTCATGTAAATGTTGAACCTCTAAATGGCCCAAATTAACTTTATCATCCTGCAGACTGATTTGGGAAAGAGACTAGACGGGCCAGTTTTGGGAATGTTGTGCAGCCTTTATGTTCGACAGAGGAGGTCTTGCATGTCTGCTTTTGTGGTGGAAAAGGCTGTGTTTGTGTGTAAAGAGGTGGAGCAGTAGGTGGGGCCTGAAGAAACGGCGGCGACTACTCTTAAGAGAGTCGCCTGCTCTCTGCCTCTTGGCAGCAAACTTGATCAGCGAAGGAAAATACATGCTCTGCCTTTACAATGCAGGTCTTTGTCTCTTCGGCATCAGAACCATCAACTATTTTGGAAATAGTTTCCAGCTTATTAAAACGGTTCCAGACCGTGACTGTTGAACCAGTGAGTTTCCACTTAATGTCTTGGCATCCTTCCCCATCTTAGGTCTGCTGCGGGCATCTTCAGAGAGTTGAGGCTTTCTGGTAGAAATTTATCTACCGTTTGTGTTTATCTTTCTGTTTTTTGTTCTTTTTTTTCTCCCTGCTCTCCTTCCTGATGGCCCCTGACTTTGATTAACTGTGAGGATCATAGGCTTCTGGCCTCATACCCTCGCTGCCTTGTGTCATTGTTCTGACTAAGCTTCTCTCTTCAGCAGAAATGAATTAGGCTTTTTGTGCCACTGCCCTCTTACAAGTGTCATCAACAGTGTGTTAGTGTAGATCACAGAGGCTGTTAAGGAATTCAATGACATTTAACTCACTTTGACCCTTAAATAGGAATCACATTATTCTCTAAAACTGTCTGTGGATTTGAACTCACATTAAAAGCTTAGATTGGCTAGATTTCTTTCATGGAATGTTCCTTCATCTGGGTTTTATTTAACCAGATTATCTTTCTCTGCTATCATTCTTGAATTGATATCTTTGGAGGTAATAGGAGCGTAAAACCTCCTGTGTTATTAGATCCAGAATCTTTTATTGCTCATCTGAGTAGCCTAACTGATTTTCTCTTTGTGCCTGTAAATACTGAATAAATGACCATAAACCTGCTAACTTAGTTTTCTCAAGTTGGCTTCTCCATGAAACTGTTCAGCTTCTCTTGGCAGATCATCTCGATTCGATTTAGTTACGATTCTTCAGTACATGATTCGATTCATATGTGCTGCCCCTGACCTGTTTAGAATATGTAATAAAACTCTTCTAATTACTTCTGGTCTCTTTTCCAGTCTCTGAATGTCCAACAGTTCCCTCATAGGTCCACAAAAATACACGTTATAGCACTTCAACGTGCAGTGGAGGAAAGCAGTAGGGTTCTGTGACTTGCAAATGGATCCATACTTCTTTTTCTTATTCTGTCGAGTTAAAACCACAAACCTCAATATATTTTATTGCAGTTTTATGTGCTTGACTAACATACAGGTGGAAATAACTTTACATTTGGAAGAAAATCATTTATTGTTTTTATTTTTTATTTTTGCAAATAAAAATCTGAAAAGTGTGCTGTGCATTTGTATTCAGTTCTCCTAACTCCTACTTTTGCTGCAGGTGTCTTGGGTTATGTCTCGACCAGAACACCAGAACACATTTTTTCAGCCATTCCTCTTCATCAAATAGCTCAAGCTGAGTCAGTTGGAACAGAAAGCATCTGTGAACAAGAAGTTTCAAGTTTTGTCACTGTTTCATAATTTGATTTAGCTTTCACTGGACAGTTGTAAAACATAGATATTCTTTGATATAAACCTTTTTATTTTAGCATTGGCTGCATATTTAGGATCATTGTCTTGCTGGAAGGGGAACCTCTGTCCCTGTCTTAAGTCTTTTGCAGACTCTAACAGGCTATGCTTATCCGGGATTGCCCTGTACCTGCTTAAAGAAAAGCATCCCCATACCATGGTGCTGCCACCACCATATGTCATAGCTGGAATGCTGTTTTACTGTGATGCGTAGGGTTAGCTTTTCAACTCAGCACTCAAACCATTAAGGAACTAATAAGGAACTCGTCAACAGAGGTTGTGGAGTCCTGTTTACCGGAAGTGCGGAGTACAAATAAACAATTTATTCCTACAACTTTCATTTCATTTTAGCATCTTGTTGAACTTGAACTATGCATTAGATGGAGGCATCTAACTTTTTGAATCAGAACTCTGACTACATCTGGCATTTAAATTGCATATTCTGATTTATTCTGATCATTATACTTCGTTGGTGTTTTGAAACCAAATTACCATAGCAACATCACCTTCTTTAGTCTTCAGGATGGCAGTTGGGCATTTTTAAACTGACTGTGCTGTGTTGGCAACAAACTCTTCATTATATCCCGTCCTTGCATTTATTCAGAAGCATTAACAAAGAGATGCAACTAAGAATCAAAAGATTTCTACCCGTCTACTAAACTGACAATAATGTACTTTCATATAAATGATTATATTTGAATACCACTTATGAAAGTTGAGCATGTAGATGATGCTGGAAAGGAAATGCATAATTTCATTAAGCTCATTTCTTTTATTCCTCTGATATTTTTAGAGCCCTGATCACCCACTTGTGGTTTGATGTGCTGCCAGTGTTGCGAAGATTTACACAAGAACAAGTTCTAAATTCAGCTCATACAGATTAAAACTGATCTAGTTCAGGTTCATTGCTTTGCATTTTAACATTTCTGGGCTAAATTTACAGCCCAAACACAGACTAGGCGGTCTATCTGTACGTATGTACACAGATAAGTCTGAAATGATTCATTCCCTGGGGCAGATTTTGATTTTAAATGATTTTACATTCAATCAAGAGGTTTTTCTAATAGGAAATGAGACAGGTATCTCTTAAAACTCAAAAGACAATAATACAATTTAGGAGTATCACGTTAGAAAAAAATAACTCAGCAATTTCTAATAACTTACAAATTTTAATAAAAAATTTACACTCTTCTCAGTAATCAGCGCAAACAATTTTATTGGCATTACAACATCAAACCTCTCTTATAATTGTTGAACAACGTTTTGCACGTTTCCTTTGTTATTTCGGCGATTTCTCTTGTGCAATGAGCTTTGAGGTTGGAAAACCTCCTTGTCATCACCCTAATCTTTCGACCTTTCCAGAGATTCTCTACTAGATTTAAGTTGGGATTCGGAGCCATCCCAAAATGTTAATATTAGTTCTAGTCAGAAGGAACGTGTCGGGAAAGTTTAAATATAGTTTTAAACCTAAATGTGCCAGGGATGTGAATCATTTTGATTCTATATACGGTCACTTTTAAAGCATTACAAGCTTTATGATCTTGTTCATTGAAATCCGAAAATGTTTTTTTTGCCTGTCGGATGAAGAAAAGGCAAATAAAAAATGTTTCTCCAATGATTTTAGCAATAATAAAACATTATGATAAGAAAGAGGAACATTTCACAGATGTTTGTGTAAGCTCTGACCCCATGTCACAAACACAGCAGACTGTACTCGAGGGAAATATTGGCAACTATTTTCTACATAGAGCAGCAAAGGTTTGTTAAATTCTCGCAGTTGACAGTAGCTGTAAACTCCTGAATAAGAAATTTTCTAATGTCACGTCAGTGAGCTTTGGTTAGTTCACATTTCTCATGTAAAAAAAAACAACCTTTTTATGATCAAAGTTAAAAAATAAATGTTTCAACCACATATCAACATGGTCTTTTTTTGCACACCTCTGTGTAGCAAATGAACTGAATGGTCCTTTGCATTATTTGAGCTCCAAAGCACATCAGAATTTAGACTATAACCAAACATCTTACAAAGAGAAAACAGTTTCTTGAACTTTACCATTTTTATTTTGCTTGTGTAATATTTTGCAGTGACTTTTAGGTTAATTCTGCTGACCGAGTTCCCTATTGGCAGTCTTATTGCATGCTGAAGATTCCTCTGGCAATGAGACGCATAAAAAAATGGATACAATGGTATCTAGGAATGAAGGGTGCCACAGAGAACAGACAATGGGCAGATTCTGGTAAACAAGCCAGTTGATTATTGACTCAGACTTAATCCATTCTGCATATTGTCACAGCGTTGGTATAATTTCTTTGATGATGTCATGTCTGCCTCATGAAATTGTTCTCCCTGATGCCTGATAGTTAAAGCTTGTGCAAAACACAGACAGGGCTTTTATAGGACACAGCATGTGGGGGGCGTTGTTCTTTTCACTGTCTGTCCCTCGCAGGGAGATCTGGAAGAATGCCTATTGTTTCCTCATTGCATGCTTTGTCTGATAAACTCTGACCGACTCTATAGCTCCCTAAAAACTTGTTGGCACTCACCAGCTCTCTTTCGTTCTCACTTTCTCCTCATGGGCTTGCCTCTTTTTTAGTGTCTTTCTTATCGTTCTCAAGATTCTAGTTCAGCTACTGAGCTGGAAGACCATCTCTCGGTTCCCACTGCTTACTAATAATCAAAATGATCAACTACATTTGGACACCTGAGTTCCCTTTAAGCTATTTTGAACATATGTTTGTGGGGTTACATAGGGGGATCTACAGGGATACAGCCCAAAACGTCAGTGGCGTTCTGCCAACAGCAGGTGTTTAGCCAGTAAAACTCCAGCAAATTGGGTATTTTAGAAAATGTTTGAAAAATCTGCTTCTTAGTCCTTTTAACCCCGATTAGGCAGTGATGTCACTTTTTCCCCTCTAGCTTCTCTTGGTCTTAGATAATATTTTTGAGTTGTACTTTAGTTTTTTATGTTCTGACACAATTCCTTCAAGTTTGAACCAGTTACAGCTGAACACGTCAGTTGATTGTGTTAAGGCTCATGTTAGATGTTATAGAGCTGCTATTGGTTTCTATGAAGGTGTATCTCAAAAAATTAGAATATCACTAAATTAATTTATACTATATATATTCCTTACACACAGAATTATGTATTTCGAGTGATTAAAACGTACAGCTAGTTTTTTTATACAGAAATGTGATGTTATTGACCTGCCCAATCATAGGCAAGACTGCTGAGCTGACGGTTGTCCAGCAGAAAGTAATTGACACTCCACAGGGATGGCAAGCTACAAAATATTTTGGCTACAGAAACTGGCTGTATAAAGAGTGCTGTATCCAAGCTGGAAAGTTAAGTGAAAGGAAAAAGTTTGGTTACAAAAAGGCGCCTTGAAAGGCTGAGCATGTTTCCTGGGTTAAGGAAGAAAAAAACACTGGATTGTTGCTCAGTGTCCTCTAATCAGATGAAAGCATTTTGTTTTATTTTTTTTTATTTGGAGATCCAAGGTCCCAGAGTCTAGAGACTGGAGGAGAACATAACCCAAGTTTCCACGGTGAGTGATGACTTGGCATGTCATCTGCTGGTGTTGGTCTAGAGTGTTAAATCAAGTTCAAGCTCGGCGCAGCCCGGCCAAGTATTGAGTGTATATACCATAGTGCATGGACATCCTTTCAGTAGGCCAACATTTCTGTATTGAAAATCTGTTTTTTTGGTCTTGTATAATTGAAATTTTCTGAGAAACTACATTTTGGGTTTTCATCAGCTGTAAAATGATCAGTAATAAATGCTTGAAATGTATAACTGCTCTTGCGGTTAATCTATAAAACAGTTTCCCTTTTTGAATTAAATTACTGTAATAGTATGTTTTCAAAGACCTCAAGATTCATTGAGAAGCACCTGGTTTGTTTCACCTTATTAAAGTGCTAAGGCTGTCTTTTTTTGTTATTGTTTTTTGCTTCTTCATATATTCCTCCCTATATTTTTGAGATGTGGCATCATGCTATTCTTCAGACAAATATGCCACACAGCATTTACTGATAATCCCACCCACTTGGTAGCTGTTTTAGCCTTTTTTCACATTTAGTTGAGTAGTTGGAACAATGCTCTTTTTGTCAGTCAGACATAAATTAGTGTTAAATTTCAACTGTGGAACCCTCTTAAGTCCCTGCTGGATCACAAAAAGCTTTTCAGTTTTACCTGAGATTAGAAGACATGTCCGATTGATGCATTAAAACCTTTCTTTTCTGCTTTACTGGATCAAAAGGTGCCATAATGACACAGCACTACCCCCGCCGACACCTTTACTGTACAAGTCTCTAACATCCTTGCTGATTGTTTTGATGATAGAACGCTTTCTTAGTTTTAAGAGCACCCGCTTCTGGACACCTGTGGCTGCTTTGACGCAGTTATTCACTGACCCGCATGTAACATTACAGCTTCACGGCTTACCCTCATGCATGCAAGCAAAATATGTCTGAGAGAAATAGTCAGAGAAGTGTCTTCTCAGTGTGGTCCTTTGGGCCTTCCCTGACAGCTGCAGCAATCTGAGAACATAGGGGTCACCTCTGACCAAAAACAGTCATGTGCCCATCTGACAAAGTGGGGTTAAGAGCTCACTGCCATGTTCTATTATGCATTTCACTCGTAAGAATAGATGCTGACTGTACTGGGGCAAATTGTCTATTAAGAAGTTTGAACTGCCTTAGTCCCTGTTCTCATTTTCAGATAGGCATGCTTGCAGTGCTGCAGCCAATAACCGTAGTTAATACATTCTGTGCACAAGGCTGATCTCCGAGCTATCAAAGACAATTAATGTAGTCATTTATCTCTCAGTGAATATGAGAAAAATGTAAAGGGAAGGATGGAGGCAAAACAAGTGAATTACCAGAGTGGGACTTAATCAGACTTTGCACCACTGACTGAAACTGTATTTTGCATTTGGAGAAACTGCACTGTTCCTCAGGTAATAGCTTTTTTCATGCTCCGGTTTGACAATAAAGGAGCAAAGATAATTCTCATTTTCATTCAAACAAACCCACCAAGCACCGCAGCGATGTTCACCTTAACAATGCAATCACGGCTTCAAATGAAGCATGGCTTATACATCAGCCTTTTGACATGTCATATAATCACTGATGTGTGTTAGTCATTTCTTCCAAGTCTTTTGAGTCTCTAAAAACTGAAATGAACCTTCTGTCATCGGATTCATGCCATCCAGTCTGCCTCTATCCTTGCATTGCTATAGATAAATATTCAAAGCTTGTACCATTTTGTAATCATTTTGTTTTAATATCATCTGTATTATTTTCCAGATATAAACATTTAAACAATCTTCGTCTTTTCAGAACATTTCCTCCAGTTTGTCAGGCTCTGTTATGAAATGTTTTCAATCATGTTTAATATTAATAAGTGGGGCTGAGCAATATGGAGTATTTGGATCCTCTTTGGCAACCAATAATTTAAAATAAATTTCTATAATCTATTCATAGTGTACAATAAGGAAATGTGCATATGTAACCTCAATAAATAGTATTACCAGCAGGAAGTTGGTACATTATTTTAGTTTGATCAAGGCTCATAATATGTTATGCAAGTCAAAAATGGATCGAAGCCAGAATAAATAAAAAAAAGGTCCTAGGTTCAACTCCCAGCTGGGGGTCTTTCTGCATGGAGTTTGCATATTCTCCCCGTGCATGCGTGGGTTCTCACTGGGCACTCCGGCTTCCTCCCACAGTCTAAAAACATGACTGTTAGGTTAATTGGTCTCTCTAAATTGTCCTTTGTTATGAGTGTGTGTCTGCATAGTTGTTTGTCCTGTGTGCCTCTGTGTTGCCCGGTGATGGACTGGTGACTTGTTCAGTGTACCACACCTCTTGCCCGTAGACCGCTGGAGATAGGCAGCAGCTCCCCCATGAGCTTACAAGAATAAGTGGATGGATGGATGGATGTTCCCTATTCCATTTTTTTACATAAATGGGGATCATCTCAAGAAGACCCTTTTGCTGGCCATTCAAACAATGCTTCAAGTGAAAACCAACTTGCTATGTGTAAGTGGGAATCAAACATTTGTGCTTTAAGTTCTGTGGCTGGCTGACCATAAATCATTACTCTATCACATCATTGTGTAAAGATAACATATCAACCTTGCACACAAACAACGTTCCAGCTCTGTGACAACTTTCTCTTTCTGGGTCAGTCATATCAGTATTGGATCAATTTTACATCCTATTTCACCTTAGTAGTTTTATACTTTTTACTTAAAAATCTTTTAGTAGTAGCATCTAGTCTGAAATAATATTCAACTTTCAGAAAATTCACAATAACACATAACACAAGAGAAACAGTTTTAATTTTGCTTAAACCATGAATTATATAAGATAAAATACATATTTTCATCCTAAGCTTTTAATGAGGGAAGCCAAGTATTTTGTTATTTGATTTTGGCAGTTGGTGCAGAATATGGGAGGGGAGGGCTGGAGGTCTCCACTGCTCCCTCCCTGAACTGTGTAAAGCATGTGAACCCAAGCCTTAAGCAGACGGACAGCTGGCCACACAGGCTTAGGAGAGGAGTGGGCTGTCTGGTTACTGACTTAAGCCCATTAGACCCACATCATTCCTTACTGGTCAATACTCCCAACGTCCAGAGCTGTGATGCTGTTGTGGATATGTTTCCAGGTTCAGGGGCCTTTTTTGGTCAAACAGTAGCAGCAGATCTTCCAAAGAAACCACAGAGTATTTTTTCATTTTCATACACTGAGCCAAAGCATGTTGTCCTCAAATCTGTGTGTGTTGTTGTCATTGAATGTGACAGGGTGTACTCTGAGGGTAAACCCCCCTCCGCCCCTCTATGCACGCTGTTGTATGGTTGTGTCGTGTTGCACGTAGGCTTGTGGAATGTCGGACCGTGCTCCGCTTCTCTCGTGGCGGGTGGCCTCAGCGTCGGGAGCCAACAGAGTGGGTACCAGGAGGCTTCGGGGGATAGCTCTTGGGGATCAGTGGATTGTGCTTTAGAAGTAGCATTTTTGTGTTTTGGAGACAGAAGGGAAGATTCGGTTTTCTGGACAAACCTACTTACTCTTTTTTTTGTCCTATCTTTGAAGCATTCCTGCTAGCACTTTTACCAAACAGACAACATGGTTATTATAGGATCAGGATGTCATTTATTAGATAATATAATACAAGACCAGTCTAACTTAAAAGTAAAAAGAGAAACACAGTTTTAAATCATTGAATGTAGAAGAATCTAAACACAACGCTTTGATTTTATTCCCAGGAACCTGCTTATACAATCTGACATGACATTATGGCCTTCTTTTAAATGAAATAATTTACATGTATTGCACTCTTCTTTGCCATCCATATCACTTTTCTTTAAATATGGTACAAGCCAGCAACTGCTGGTCAACCAGTCAGTACTATTTTATTTGAACACTGGCCTTACTGTGGGCATCAGGAATTCCTCAGAGTTATTTAAGAGCAGACGTATAATTATACCATTAGCCTGACAGCGAATACTCGCTGTAAAATGCAAAAGTTTTTTTTTGCTCGCTCTTATAAAAGCCTATCTCAGTTTCCATTTTTAGGGTCTGTGTGACATCAGTAGCATGCTCTCCTCCCGTTTCGTTCTTCCATGCATTCGCTGCGTAAAGCCAACTCATGCAGGCTATGGTCAAAGCGCACACATACACTGATGTCGCACGAGCTGCTTGTGGGCTGACGTCGGTGTACAAACTTGAGCAATATCAGGGGGGCGAGAGGGGCCCCCAGCCAATGCGGCTGCCTGGTTGCGCAGTCCACAATGGCTTCTGTTGGGTGGGTGAGTAAGCGTGTCTCTTGCATCAGCCGGTTCATGCCAGCTTTATCTAACGCAATAGCAGATCAAGTGATCAGTATGTAATTTCTCAGAATAGCCATCCCTATCCATATCCCATTCACTGTGCAGTGGGCATTAGAGCCAGATGTGGCAGTATTAGCAGTTGCTTACATCCTTGGAAATTGATAGGAACTATAATTCTGTCATTTTAACCTATTTAAGAGGACAGTATTTAAAGCTTTCCTCCCTATCCTCCTACACATTATCTTCAGCTATACATCTCAGGCAGTTCAGCCCAAATGTCCATTTATGGATCTTTGAGCAGATCAGTGGGTTCATAGCTGACTGATGACCGACTACCACCTATCCAATTACAGAGACCGTGACCTCCGTTTGTCAGAAGAGTGCTTTGCCTTCCCCACTCCATCCCACGTCTCACCAGCACACTTCCACTTGAGCCAGTGAAACGTTTTCATGCAAATATAGTTCCAAAAGCAGATTCCTACATAGTTATTTTATCTGACCTACATTTATACTTTTCACAATGTTGCTTTTTTAAATCCTGTTGAAGTTCAAATAAATTCAGTTTTTTCATAGAAATGCCTGGTGAATTTCTATTTTTTAGTAAGAATTGATATTATTTCTAATAAGGAAAAACTAGACATGAACTGATCAGAACTTTGTAGCTTTTATATTTTTTTCTAGCTTTTCTGCCATTAGCAGTCATTAATTATTTATACCTGGAGCAGTCAAATATTTTAAAAACAGGAGTTTACAAATATTTTAAAACAAAGACAAAATAATTACAAAGTTAGCATTTTTAATTGTGTTTAACATCTTTTATTAGTGCTTAACACAATACGATTAGCACAGCTAACAATCCTTAACCTTTGCTGTACCCTGCCCAGGCTTACTGTTATCTACTGAAACTCTTGCTGTCTCTCAAAGCTTGAATGAACCGTAAACATAATCTAACTGATAACAGTTTATTTTCTTTTACTCAATAACAGTGTCCACACTGAAGAGTGTTGCTGTCAGAAATCTGGTAGCACTTACTGATCGAAAAAGATCAGATCTTTAAGTTTCTGACCTGCTGATTACTGTTTGAGGCCAATCAGGCTTACAGTTGTGAAGTTTTGGTCATTTTTTTTAAACTTTTGGATGGAAATTGTAATGACAAAATTTTAAAATTGACAAATGAGAGATGTTATTGTAAAAAAATCCCCCAAAATTACATCTGTTTTTTTCTGCCATGACAGCTAGTCATGAGGAAAAGACCTTTCCTTTCAAAGGACTTCAATCTTATCTTTGTCTATCTCATAGTAAACAGAGCTGAATACCGTGCAACATTACGGTAGCAGTACAAGAGCAGAGTCTCTATTGCATCCCTGCAGTTACCTTTCACTTCACTTTTTCTTCTGACATCTGGATTTAATAGGAGCAGCTTCCTTCTCTAAAGGAGGGACACATTAAAATAGCCAGGCAGCCATAACCACACCAAGCAGGGCAGCCTGGATGTTAGTTCATTTGTTTACCGCTAGCCCTCTTTTGCACTGCCGGCTAAAGATACAGCATTTCCCCTTGCACAAACCCCATCTCCGGTGTCCCTCGGCTCCACCTCAGATGCTTTGATCACCAAGTTGTGGTGTGACTGACGCACGTACACAAAATGTGAACGCGCGTCCACACAGCTCCTGTGCCCATCTGTGGAAATGTTGAGTGAAATAAGGCCATGATAGAAATGCAAGCAAGCGAGTGGAGGATGGCTGGTGGGTGGGCTGAGGGTGGCTTGCGTGGGCTGGGACATGTGGGCTGATGAGGAGGAATGCAATATCCTGCTTGTAGCTAAACAACTAAATGGGCTTTTGTGAGATGGGAGGAATAGTAGTAATCACGTTGCTAGTTCATTGATGATGTAACCGCAGCTTAACTAAATCATACAGATATGTTTATTCACCTTGTTATCATTTTCTCACAAAAAAAGTTTCTGATGTACATTTTTTTGTTCTTTGACAGATACTTTACCTCTTACTGTTTGGACTTATTACATTTATGAAAAAAACAAATTAAGTATTGTTAGTTCAATTTTAGCACAAGCAAAACATAATGCATATTATAGATAATACCTATACACCAACACCACCGTATATGTGAATTCAGGACATTAGCCAATAAGGGGTATATCTTCATTTTTTATAAATGTTCCTTTTTTGTTTTGTTCAGGGTGGTGTGACAGCTAGTCATAGCTAGAATTCTATGACTAAAATCTAGAAATATGTAAAAGAGCAATCAAAAAAACATTACGTTTGGAAACCCAAACTTGATTGTCAATGTATGCCACAGTGTTTACTCAAGAGAAAAGTAGTTGTTGCTGCAGTCATAATTTGAGTTCATAAAGCCAAGATACACTTTATTGGAAAGAGTAATTGTCTGTCTACTTTTACATGTACATGCACTTTGATGACATCCTATTCTTAATCTATAAAGTTCAATTTGTTGATGGACCCACCGTTGCCAGCAATAGCAACTTTAACGGTTTAGGTTTAGGAGCGTGTTCATAGTCAGGTGAGAAAAGCAGAATTGCAGCCTCTGCTCTAATTCATGCTAAAGGTGTTCAAGAAGATTGAGGTCAGGACACTGTGCAGGCCAGTCACGTTTCACCACACCAAACTTTATGCACCTGGAGCCATGGAAGTGATTGGAACACTGGAGTTCATTCATTTGGTGGTGTGACCCAATAATTTTGGCAATATACTGTGCATATATAAAACACCACATGCACATACTGTGCATGTGGTGTTTTATGTAGTGGTAAGGAAGTGGAAGTCAGTAGCCTGAAGACCTAACAAACCAGCACCCTATTGAGGGATTTAAAAGCACTCTGTGGTGGTCCCTGTCTGTCCATAATAAACCATAGTAGCAAGGGACTTCTTTTAACTAAAACTATAACTCAAAACATTAAAATTGTGGCAGCCTTCTGGTAGACATTATGGTTCTAACAAACATTGTTATTCTGATAGGCACAGGCACCATTAGTATGTTCCTCATAATAGCTGTGCCACCAAAATAGCCTACTTTATATTACTGAACTATGAAGTGGCTGTCCATGTCTCACTTTTATCCACATAATCAGTCTAAGCTTTTCTCATGAAGGATTAACTACACTAAATACTATATAACTACTGTAATGGCTATTTGTCCTCATCCTTTAACAAAACGAATCAAATTGCCATTCTGGCACCATCAGGATTTAGGCTTTGCGCAAGTCAAATAAAATAATCAATGTCCATACTAAGGGATGCGTTTCAGTAGATTTTTTTCACCATTGTCGGCAACCATCCAGACAGCCATGACCATCTGCAGCCTCTCCTCACCCTGGTAAAAAAAAAAAAAACGTATGCCTCATGGTGCCCTCTCAGACCCATCCCACCTGACCTATTTATGCAAATTCGCACCTGACGACCCAAAAAAACAAAAACAAACATAAAGCCCATTTAACATTAACTAAAAAATAATAACAATAATGCAATAAACTAAAAATTTTAACACTAAAGAAAATTAAACTACAAATAGCCCAAACTACACTGTCAAACATTTACAACGAGAACACCGCCTGTCCCACTACTCAAACTCCTTAAGTTAGGTTTCCCACAACATTTTTTTTGGCTCTAAAAATACACTTTACACTTATGCTACACACTGGATGGAAAGGAAGTTAAAATACTGATTTACAGTCAGACTGCAGCTACAGTGAAACACTTTCCTTCATTTGCCCGAGACACTGAGAAATGGAGGATCATTTGGAAGGAGTGGCTATTGATTTAATGTAGTCTGCAGACATCGGCATATGTTTTGTACTGACAGAGAATATATTAAAAGTAATAACTACTGTAGGAAAAAAAGCATTTTCTTACCTGATAAGCTCTATACTCACAAACAACAGCCATTGAGGTATAGACGTTATGTCATCACCATTTATGGAGGTATCTGGATATTTTAGACTTAGTGATCTTAGATTTATAACAATTTTCAAATGTCTTACATACCTCCATTTTTTATATGAGGGGCTGATCTCTCTAAAAACCTTTAAAGGGCTTTTGAAGAACTTGAAAATATGTGTATCTCATTATCGATGCTTTTACAATGTGAGCTTACTTTAGTTGTATGTTTATTAACCTCAATGAGTGATTTCAAGTTAAATAAAGGTGAAACTCGTGTTTTTTTCCTTGATGTTTACAACACAAACCAAGATCTAGTCCCAGTTTCTTAAATTAAAACTCATTACAGCATGAGGTGACTCCAGGTCTTGTTCTCCCACCCCTTCGCCCTTGTCCCCTCATCTGCTTGGGGCTGCTGGAGTAGGAGGAAGAGTAGGAAGAAGGAGGTGCGTGCACATGTGCGTAAGGGGCAGCTGCAGCGCATGCTTGAGTGGGTTTTAATTTGTGTACTGCAGAAGACGCTGCAGGGTCATGTGGCTGGGGGACCAGATGCACATGTCTTTGTCACATTCAAATGCATAAACATTCACACCTCTTGTTAAACTGTGCTGTGATATTGAACTCTCAGTTCTTTGTTTCTGTCCCGTCTGATTGACCCGCTTCTTAAACAGACTTCAAAATGTTCCTGCATTAGAGGACAAAAGATTTCTTTTACGAAAGTTATAAACGATGAAAACGTACCTCATGCCACTTGAAAAAGCTTGGCACATGAGTCTGCATGCAAGTCTGTGTGATGTGGTAAAACTGCAGAAACACTGAGTTCGTGTTCAAGGGATAGAACTTGAGAATGTCCCTGTACCCCCTCTCCCTGGCCTCTGAGGAGGAGTCGCCAGCGCTTTACTCCTACCCCCAAACTGCTTTTCGCCAGCCTTTTTCTGTCAAACACATAGCTTTAGTTTCTCTCCCAGGCCACCAGGGTATCAGATTATTGTTTGAGGAAGGCAGAGGGAAGGGAACAGGGATGAGAAAGGCTGGCATATATGAAGAACAAGAACCAGGCAGACAAATCTTGGGATAAGGCAGGCAGAGAGGGGGTGAGAGGGAAAAGATTGTAGCTAAATGAAAAACCACAAAACAAAAAAGAAGAAACAAGTCCCTCCTGGCCTGTTGCTGCCCCTGACCCTTTATCCATAAATTCCATGCCAGCAGCTGGAATTGCAAAGCGGCCATTTTATGAATGAGGGTGTGAAGGATAGTGTGAGAGACGGGAAGGAAGAAGGAAGAAGAGGGTGAGAGGGGAGGCGGGTCAGGTTGTGTGTGGAGTATATGTGTGGGTGGATAAAAAGCATCTCAGAGAGATATATGTGCGTTTGTGTTTTGTTCGTGCATCTGCTGTGAAACACTTTGCAGTCTGGAACAAAAGGCCTAGTTTTGGTTGTTCTTCCACCTGAGGCTGCTCGCATAGCAGCCACCGCAGATCAGAGGTCGGTGGGAAACAGGAGAACTTCAATGCTTTTTTTAACGTCTTCGAAGATTTCAGTTAAGGGACTTCCTGATCCTGCTTTGTGTTGTCATACTGATCTTCTGTTGTCCCATCACACGACAAAATCCACTGCTGCTTCAAAACATACTAAACATTTTCCTCTTTCTCCTTCACTAAAATACCCAGGTAAATCTAATTTTTAATTAGATTGAATATTTTTTAGAACTGTTCCTTGGAAGTGATTAGAATTGCAAAAAGAACCGTCATGGCTGGTGACTAGCTGACTGGAAAATCAACCATCCACTCTTTTTCCAGTCAGTGAATGCACCATATAGCCTGCCAGGTCACAGTAGCAACAACACTGTTCAGTTTGGATGCTGATGCTTATGCCCCTTTTCCAATGGCTCGTTTTAGGTGGCGTAGCTCCACTCCACTCGGTTTTGCTCTACTCGGTACAACACCAGATGCTTCCACAGACCCACTGACTGCTGGAGTTATGGCGGCTGAAGCTCCACCTCCTGCCATCAGTGCAGTCACTGTGCCGCCAATAACATTACTGTGTGACTGTTACAGAAGTAATCTGCGTGAAATGAAAATAAATAAATAATTAAATAGAAAATAAAAACATAAATTAACTAAATACTAATAATGTCTAAAGTTTGCCTGAAGAAGTTACAATTTTGGACTTTATGAAGTTTTTGTCTCAGCCATGACAATAACGTGGACAAGGACAAGGAAACCGCAATCTTCTGACCGCGATGAAGTTAGTATTAGGTTGGATTTTGGATATTTGTGCTCTGCGGATTCATCGGAGACTTCCTCCCGTTTTTTCCGATGAAGGCAGTCTGATTACGGGCAGCTGCTCTCTGCCTGCTCCCTCCTCCTGCAGACGGTGGTTCGCTTAAGGACTGTCAATAAATTTCCGAACCAAACACGCTGTTTCATGGTGGCATTGTTTTGTGTATTTTGGGGGAAATATATGTGCGTCTGAACATCTGATTATATATGTGATCATTTGGTTTAGGTTGCTGTTAAATACAGTGTCCTGCCTGCGAGTAAGTCAGATGGCTAATGTGTCTTTTTTCTTTTCTTTCAGCCTTCAGGCAAAAATTATATTTCAGCTGGACCTGCTCCAGCAAATGTGGTCCTTAATGTTATTTTAGTAGCTCTTGATTTTTGTCAACTTTTCCCAGCACTACCGCAATGAAAATCTTCTCATTTCTCCTGGTTCCATGGCCAATCAGTTAACAGCAGCCTGTTCACGTCACATCGAGTCCCTACTCAGCCCCGGTCGTACCTGCTCAGAAGAAGGGATGTAAAAAGTAGGTCCCGGTACTGAAAAAACAGTAATGGAAACGATCGCAAAGCAAGATGAGTGGAGTCATGTAGATCCAAATCAAGCCAGTGGAAAACGGGGATTTGTCAAGGACTCAAAAGCCCTTTCAGATCATCGTTTCCAACAAGCCCCCCCTTTTTGTTGTGAATCATTTTGTAATTCAAATTGGCTAAAATTGTTATCAGCAGATCAAAGCTTTATAAAACAAGCGAGTTTGCTACAAAATTCAGACTGGTGCCTCTCTATTTGTGTAAGAAACTGCATCCATAGATGTGTGTTAATTGATCCTTGAGGTTACTGAGTGTATCTTTTGTCTCCTTTTCAAAGGAGGAACATGGATGCTTTTGACAGGAGAGTTTGAGTTGCCGACACACGATGATTGTTAGAGTTCATTGTCAGCCGACCCACGTCGACCCTTATGCCGCAGACACAATTGTGGCATGGCTGTCCTTCAGTCCCTATGGACAGTTGAGAAGCTTGCAGCATGCATACTATCATGCATCTTTTTGTTGCAAGGTGAATGAAAGAGGGTCCAAGGACAAGGTTCAACTCTTTAATTTATTGTGTAACACTTCTGTGCGACCAGCTTTTGCCAGTAGATAAATTATTTGGTGATATTTGTTGCAACACACTGGTGTAAGCTTGTTACTTTTACAGAGGTATTGTTAATGGATTACAAACAGCATTTTTCATCTGATGTAAAAGAGGTCAAGGATAGTTCATCCTCTGTGTCACCATGGTGATCCCACCATCTTACTGTTATCTGTGAAGCAGTAGGTAGGAAGTGCCTTGCGTCAGTGAGTGAGCGCAGGTCGTCCAGCTCTGTAGGTAATGAGAGCTGACAGACAGTGACAGTGAAGACAGAAGAACATGCTGTCCCTGCAGTTCAGGGGAGTGAGGATGTCCTTTGTGTTTATTACTCATCAATGTGTGCATTAACTCTGCCGTTCATATTTTTGCTGCAATGATCTATGCACACTTCTTGTGCTCTGCATTTAAAATAAATATTTCCATCCCTGAGAGCTTCCAACACCCCAGTTTCAGGTGAACTAAATGATCGCTAAATGTGACATGAATATTTTCTAGGAGGCAAAGAAATTACCCGGTTCTGAAACACCTCGTCTTAGTTTTTTATGTTTTTGAAATTTGATGAAAAAGATAAAATAGTAGAATAATTTTATATTGTAAATTTCTATATAAATTTACTATTGCATGTTCATTTTTCATTTTATGTATTTTTTATTTTTTAAGAATAAAATAAAAAAAAGATCACAGACTTTGTTTTATGCCTACTTTCCCATTTGTATCCAAGGCAATATATATGTCCACTAAAAACTTTGCTCTTTATAACCACTAGGGGCATTGCCCTCATTTTCTTTGTTTTCAGGCAAAACCTCAGTGTTTAAATTAGGTAATTGAATATAGAGTAATCTGAGCCATTTCTGCCTTCATGACAGCTTTTGTTAAATATGCAGCTAACTTATGGGTGGCATAAGTGGGGCATCGCTGTGGCTGAAAGCTGCTGTTGCCATTGCTTCAACAGTTTGTCATATAGTACTATGTCTAACTTCAGAGTACCCTTCTTTGAACGTATTAGTTCTTTTTATGTAGACACAACAAAAACAGACAGAGTAATGCTTGTGGAAAAAAGAAGTATTAATTAGAGAAAAGCACAGCTAAGAAATTTGTGGCCAATTTTTACTAATTGACTTTTGTCTGTCTGATTGGCCCGTCGCTGGTCCGGGCCAATCCAGCTGAAGAATTCTATGATGCTGGTCACCAGCTGATTTCTTGAGCATCTGTTAAATAAAATAAGACCAACTGTAAATAAAAGCTCTGCTTAAATTTGTTATATAAATATTAACTAAGCATGCTTTTAAATATATTAAGTATAGCAAAGAAGGATAGAAAGTTTAAAAACAAACTAGAACAGAAACATATACAAAACTGGTCATGTTACAATAGAGTATGCATGCTCACATAGATAAAGAAAAATATAGAAATTACCGAAAAACACACACGCCAAGCATTTCTGGGGCCAATGGTAGGCAGCCATTAGTCATTTCATGCGGATCTTTTCTTTTTCTTTTCGGTCTTTTCTAAAACGTGTCTGAGTGGTCTCACATGCCTGAAACAAATGCATTACAGTTTTCTTTAGAGTCAGTTTCTTTATTTTTTTTTTTTATCAAACTCTTATTTAAGTGGTAAACAGCTGTTACAATTGTGTTTACCAAGCTTGAAACAACTGAGGCAACGTGAGATGCTAACTGAGAAAAAAAAGTGTTCTTATTCTCAGAATTTCTGGACCAAAAACAAGTATCTCTGTTTTGTCTTTGCTTGGCGCTAAAGAGTTTCTGGGGACTCAGTAGCAACAGATTGCAGTGGACACACACAGAAACACAGACACCTCCTCTGAGAGGGGTCATAATAAGAGTAATAGTTGGCTGTGGAAAAAAGCCTGGAGTCATAGCCGGCACTTTGATGGCTTTCCTTTGAGAGGTAGTTAAAGGATATGGCCTCCTGTTTCCTGTGTTTGCTCCTTCTTGCTGTGTGTGATTGATTGCTCATTGATTGAGCTGTGTGCTTCCATTCCCTCTCTCAGTCAGCTATCTGTCCCCTAACTACATGTAGCCAGTCGGTCCAGCGCCAGCTTTTGGGAAACGTGTGACTGTGTATGTTTATCGAAGTGCAGCCTGGTGGAAATCACTGAACTAACAGGTGTGATTCCTCCTCTCCATGGCATGTTATTGTACCATTGTTCAAAATTGAGGACAAGAAATGTTCAACTCAATATTTATTGCAGCCACTTAATATACGGCTGTATTTTTAAGTTAAAGAGGACATGTAGTTTTTTTTTTTTTTTAGATTAACATTGAATTTTACATTAAATTGTAGTTTGTATTTCTGTTTTTTATTTTATTTTGTTTGGTTACTTATTTTATTTGAATGATAAAAAGGGGCTGCACGGTGGAGGAGTTGGCAGCACTGTTGCCTTGCAACACACTGGTCCTGAGTTTGAATCCTGGCCTGGGTTCGTCTTGCATGGAGTTCCTCCCTGTGCGGTCGTGGGTTCTCTCCGGGAACATTAGCTTCCTCGCACAGTCCAAATGTTCCTATGCTGTACATGTGAGCCCCACTCAGACCCAAATACGAGAAAGCCAAACCTGCAGCATGTACTTCCCCACTAAAACGCTCTCAGACTCTCAGGCCGTCCACTGGCAACTTAGAATTATCAGTTTTTCTTTGTGTCAGTTTTTTCTTTACAATGATTCTACTTAATGTTTAGTTTATTTGTTTTAGATTTTTTTTTGCTATACATTTTGAGGTTGGTTGAGAATTGATGCTATTTTCACATGCTGTGATTTCCCCACAGTAAACCTGTTTGTTCAACTCCATACTCATGAGTCACTAATGGCAGAGCAAAAAACAATACAGTTTCACTGCATACATACTTATTTATATATTGGTAAAACTGACTAGAGGTCATAATTTTATCATTTCAGTAATGCCATGAAACAGAAAATGCCTCCAGCTATTTATTTAACTTCATCATATGCAGTTTAGCTGCTTCAAAGGCATTTACAGTTGACAACAAACCTATAAAATGGCTCTAATAGAAGCTGGAGCTGAGGACAGCAGGAACTCTACAGCTCTACTTATTCTGGTTATATAGTGCTGCTGTAGTGTCCTCTTTATGACCACATGTACATCTGCATAATGGTTATTTCTTAGAAAAAGAACATAAAACCTACAGTGAAACTTGCACCAGAACAATTGTTAGTGCTGTTTTTGTTAAATATTCTTGATTTCTTTATATGTAATAAAATGTGTTGTTTTTTTGGTATTGCTCACCTTGTTGGTGTCCTGGAGTTGTTTTTGGGTTTGTAAAAACAGCAGGGGGTAAAAAGAGCACCAGATGAATGGGAGGGTTGTCTGAAGCCTTCATAGGATTTGAAAGCCCACGGTTTTTAAACTGTCTTTATGTCTCCCCTCACTGTGAGTATGCCATAACATTTTACAATGAAGGCCATTGTTTGTCTGGGGGGAAGAGCGTGTGGGCATTTTGTTTCAATCATTTTTGGAAGTCATATGTTTGACATGGTGGGGGAATAGCACTTCCTGTAGTTGGAGGCGAGCTTGTTCTTTGTGCTTGTTTTCCTGCCTCCATGTTGGTGTTTGTCTTCTCTGGCCTCTGTGCTGTTTCTCTGAGTGCCCTTATTCGCTTTGGGTGCTCACACAGGTAGAGTTATTCATTTAATGAATTATCGTCAAAATAGGACAAGCTGCACCTGCACAACTTTTCTGCGCAGCTTTGTTGGTTTGAGCTTTGCACACAATACAGCAGATCCGTTCTCCGCGGTCGGCCCATTCCTCCTGAGAAATCCACCCGTCAACCTGTGCTTTGCCTCCTGCAGTGCAGGGATGACATTTTAACTCTCCTGCATACCATGACTCCTCCTTAATCCGACTAAGAGCTAATCTCCTACGGAGGGATGCGATCACGGAGAAAACACTTCCTCTGATTGTGGCAGAGAAGAGGAAGGTGAGCTGACTGACCGAATTATACACTTCTATCTCTTGGCCTCTGGACTCTTTAGACATGAGGAACTATGTGGCACAGGAAAAGGATACAATCTCTTTAAAACAACTCCTGCAATGATTCCACTCCTATCTGAATTTGAATTGGCCAGGGGTCTGCACCCATTAGCCCTGGATCCACATGCTGCTCCTAAAGCTCTCTGTAGCTTCATCTAAGAGTAAAAATAAAGGCCTTGAAAAAGGCTAAATGTTATCATCTGGAACTCTTCGCTTGGCTTCCCATGATTTCCGCCCCAGTGTTGACTAAATACGATATTGTACGCTGAAAGTGTCAAGCTGTTAGATTATTTGTTTATTTCCTTCCAACCAATTCAATTCAATTCAATTCAGTTTATTTATATAGCGCCAATTCCACCAATGGTTGTCTCAGGCACTTCACAAAAGTCAGTGGTACATATTTCCAATTAACTAATCATGAACAGTGCAGCCAATCTGTTTTATTCAAATTGGATAAAGTTTTTCTATCTAAGGAAGGAAACCCGCAGATTGCATCCAGTCAGTGACTTGCAGCCTTCACTCCTCCCTGGATGAGGCATGTGAGACATTGGAGCATCACTGCGTTGACTTTGCAGCATCCCTCATAAACTGAGCATGCCTTTTACGACAGTGGATGGAAAAACTCCCTTTTAACAGGAGAACCTCCACAGAACCTTAGCTCCTTTATTGTTTTCTCTAGAGAGAAAGAACAGGTAAACTCTGAGCCATTTTTCAAGTTTAGAGTCTAAAAGAGCACATATTTGTTACAGGTAAAAGTCTTCAGTCAGTACTAGCCCTGGAGGAGAAAGGGTTAAACACTAAAACAGGGCTATGTGGATCATCGGTAGAGGTGAGCATTAAGTTTTTGCCAGCAGACAGCCCCGGAGATGCCCCCCTCTCCAGAAACGTGTACAGGTAGACCAGAGTCAGGCCAGGGGGTAGCTTCTAGGAAGGGGAAAAAAAAGGAACAAAGTTAAAAAGCTGAAAATAGCAGCAAATAATACAAAATTAAAGAGTAGTGTGAGAAAGAAAGTGAAGAGGGTGAAAGTGGTCATTTTTGTCCTCCAGCAGCCTAAGCCTATAGCAGAAATAACTACAGAGATAGCTCAGGTTTAACCAAGCCCTCTAACTATGAGCTTTAATTCAAAAAGGAAAGTTTTAAACCAAACCCTTTAAAAAGTAGACATTTTGTCCATCTAGGGCCACGGATTGGCCTTGGTTATACTAAAAACCCACAACAATTGGGATACCTCTCTCTGTCAGATTGATTATAACCATTGGAAAAGAGAGGGGGTCATACAGGTAGCAGAAATGGAGGGTGTGTTTGCACCTCAACCGTAACTGAGCCGGTTACACAAAAGTGTAGTCTCTTATCAAAATCTGTTACAAAATTAATAGTCTTTCAAGCACAATATACTCCTAGGAAACCATGGCAGAAGAGTTGGCATCAAAATACTGGATTGTAGAAATTTAAGGGCCCAGTTAAATCAGTTTTATTATTTTTATTATGTATCTAATGATGATGATTGAATCTGAAAAAATGAGAAATTGGTATGATCTAAATTTAAAAAGATTTATTCTAAAGTAATACAAAATCTAGCAGGTGTTTGTTTTATATGTTTGTGTAGGTCAATGCATCTAAATTAAATTTTAAAAAATCAGGTTTACAGATATTATTATTATTATGGCTGTAACATTCAATATGTTTTTGTCAGCATTTGTAATGAATGTTACTCTTCTTTCTTAATTAAAAGCAAGTAAAACTTTTTAGGAATTTTGTTTTCATCTTTTGTCCATCCCCATCTGCTATTTGTTCAAGCAAAGACAAAAGAAAAAGTTCATGCTCTGAAACTCCATTACTGGGCTCTGGTCTGAAGCTTCTGACTCCTTAATCATGGACCTGTCCAAATCCTGCCTACCCCCAACTTCACGGTTTATGCCTGGCGTTTGAAGCTCTTGAGTCCAGCTCATAGTTGTTACTGTAGTTGTTCTGCATCTTTCCCAAACCAAATATGGTAGAGATTAGATTGGGGCCTGCCGTTCATCACTCCTATGGTTTCAGCTTTCTGTTTAGTGACTGCAGTGTTTGTCTTTGGGGCCAGAAAAGAATTGGAGACTTGCGTCATGGTAAAATCTCATTAACACTATAACTTAGGTTGAAAATTTGTAGCTGTGTCCATGCTGAGCCTATGTGTAAAACTTACGAAAGGTTGATGTAACTCCCAGTTTACTCAAGGACTTGTAAACAGTGACTTTTCTAAGACTCTAAGCTTTGTTCAGCCATATTACGTGCTGTTGTTACTTGATTTATGATAAGGATAAACTGTTTCCAAGTTCATTGTTTGCTGTGCTTTATTGGCCTTCTGTTGAATAAAGGGGATGCTTAAGGTCACTTTGCCCCCACAGTTGATTTTCAGGCTTGTTCTTTGTTGTTAAGGGATCAAATAAAAGCCAGGTCATTGCTAAAGGCTGCCAAGTATTTTCCATCACCAATTGCTCCTCTTTGGCCTTATCGGTGTGCATGTCGGCAGTGAGTGCCTCTTTCATTTAGCTGCCTATCTAGTGCCTGCAAGCTTTTTGAGGTTTTGTCAGGAGCAGAAATTGGCAAAACAAGGAACAGTGTGTAATAAAAGGTATATTTAAAATCTCTTTAATATAAAAATAAGCTTTTAGCAGTTCTTTTTTCAAAATACAGATTTGTTTTATACTGCCCGGTTCTCTCTTATCAGGCTAATGGCCTTGGAAGTGATAGCCTAATGTTTCACTACAGGCACTCCAGCTAAAGAGAATAATCTCAATGGTCTGTTGTAACAGATGGCAACTCTTGTTGCATCTCAATAAATTAAAACATCTTAAGGTTTTGTATGGTTATTTTATTATTAGGGTTATTATTATAATAATAGTACTTATTTTTTATTTTTATGGAATTAAGAATTTAAACTTATCTATAAAAATCCATTCCACTACTGTTAAAAATTTAATTTTATATATATATTATATATATTATATATATATATATATATATATATAAAAATATATATATTAAAAATAATTCAATTAAAAAAAAAAAATTACTAAAATAATTAAAAAAATGAAAAAAAGTGGCTATGGCTTAAAGCATTTAAGGAACGCCTACAATTAATAAGAAAATAACTTCCTATACAGAAACATCAGCCTATTGAGCAGAATTGTCTGTATTGAATCGTATTATTTGGACACAATTATTGGTTGGGCCTCCTATTGCATAAATTAATTAAGGAGGCCTAGGTTGCTTTAATAGTAGGATTGAGCTTGTCAGCTGTGTTGACAATATGTTATAGGTTCTCCTTGGGATTCAGGTCAGGCAAGTTTGCTTGCAACTCAAGCAGTGTAATACGATGATCATTGAACCAGGTGTGATCAGGTGCCAAGTCCTGCTAGAAAATGAAATCAGCATCTCCTTAAAGCATGTCAACAACAGGAAGCATGAAGTGCTCTAAATGTCCCTGGCTGACTTTGGACCTGATAATACACAGTGGACAAACACCATGGATTCCTTTATCCCGGACTGGAAAATTCACACTTCACCTTAGGGAACTTAGGGACATGTGCCTTTCCATTCTTTCTTTAAACTCTGGGTCCCTGATTTGCGAATCAAATGCAAAATTTACTTTCATCTGAAAAGGAGACTTTGGGCCACTGAGTAACAGTCCAGTCCCATTTCTCTTTAGCCCAGGTAAGACGCTTCTAACTTGGTCCATGCTTCAGGAATGGTTTTCACATGTAATGCTACCACTGTAGCCCATGGCCTGGCTATGTTTGTGTGTGGTTGTTCTTGAATCACTGACTCCAGCTACAGTCCATGCCATGAATGGGCTTTGCTTCACAGTCCTGTTAAAGCTGCAGTTATCCCCGTTGTTTATGTATCTTTTTCTACCGCACTCTTTCCTTCCACTCTACTTTACCATTGATATACTTGGACATCGCTCTCAGTGAACACCCAGCTGCTTTAGCAATGATATTTTGTTGCTTACCCATCTTGTGGAGGCTGTCAATAACTGTCTGCTGGACAAGGGCCAAGTCAACAGTCTGATTATTTGCCAATAACATAACATTTCTGTGTTTAAAATCTTTTTTTATTTGTCTTATGTAGTATTCAACTGTTCTGATAAACTGAATTTAGGTTTTTCATTAGCTGTAAGCTATAACTATGACAAATAACAGAATTTTTTAAAGTTTCATGTTATCTACAATAATTATTTTATTTTTGACTGAAATACTAAAATGAATTAACTATATGATATTATAATTTACAGAGATGCTAATTATTTCTCTTCTCAAGGGTCAGCTTAACCCCTACATATACCAGATTCCTTGTCTGAGCAGAGGAATTTTTGCTCTTATTTTCATGAGAGAACGAGAGAGCAAAAATATTTCACTGTGGTCTGTGTGTACCAACAACCAACTGCTGTTGAAAAAACATAAAAAATGCATTCAGACAGAAATTACAATGTAGATTGTGTTTGAGGTGCAGCTTGCTTGGCAACATTTACATACTTAAGTATATAAAATGCTTTATTTATTAGGATATCAACTCAGTTCTAAAGTGCAATAAATGGCAGGATAAAATCTTTTTTTTTTCCTTAAGGCAAAATGCAGCTATTTTTAATCACAACTGGGACCTCCTTGAAGTCCATGTTAAAGAAAGATGTGTGTCATTATAACTCCAGACGTCGTGCCAGCAGGGAGGATATGTGCCAGACAGCTTGCCAGGATAAAATCTGGGCAACATTTGTTGCAAATTTGTACATGATAATTTACAAAAATAGGCCCTGGCATCTGAGCCACCGTTATTCTGATGCTCTGACGATTATAGGCTGGCTTTAAGACGGAGTAAAAATGTAAAACAGAGTAATGCATGTGGTCTCCTGAAACATTTCGCCTAAAACAAAAAGAGCCAAAAATATGTTTGTTGAAGTTCTGTGGTAGTTGAGAAATTAGTTTTTGTTAATAGAGGCTGATGGTTCCCTCTGAGCTTCACTGCATCTCCAAATATCCGGAACTAAAGCCAAGCTGAGCGATAAGTTGTTAATTTTATGCTTTTCTGCAGTGAGGTCCTTTTACGCTCTCTCTCATAACTTCCCAACCCAGTTACCCAGCTAACAGAACAAAAGAGAACAACCAAGCCAACACAACACTGCCAGGAAACATGTTGCATTTAATAAAGAAAATATGGGAAGTTAGGTATTTTTAAAAGCATTTTTCAAGAAAAGAAACACCTCAAAATACACGAGGAAAATTAAGAAATGAAGAAAATACTTTGCAAAGCTTGTTTCCAACTTGCTTTTCTTGTACTTCTTTAATTGCAGCGGCAATTTGGACATTTCTGTGTCACCCTCAGTGACTTCATGTGGCAAGGAAGCAAATTTATAGCCTGATTGTGATTTAAAGTAACGTACGGAGCAAATCCCTTTATTAAAACTCGGTTAGCAAATGTCACTATGTTTAATGCATCTTATAACCACCACTGGCCCATTACGTTATATTTTTAGCTCTGTATGTCAGAACTAAGAAGAAACTATGGTTTGAAGGTGCAGTCAGCAAATGAAAAGCCTTACATGTTATTAAAAACGAAATCATGCAATGGCGGTATTGGAGTTAAATATTGACGTTATCAGTTGAGATAAATCAACGTTTTCTCACTCCTCTCTTTCTTGTGTGTCATTACAATTCTTTCGAAGCTTTTAGTTATGTTTACCCTCCTTGGCACTACCATCTTTATCAGGTGTGAGCATCTACCCCATTGAGACTCCATGCCACAGACAAAATATATTTCTGGTCTGCAAAGTGTTAATTTATTAAATTTGGAAATGTTACAAATATTACATCTGAAACAGTCCTGTGTTTAATAAGGTGGAAACACTGATCTTGTGATGATTATATATTTGGAGATACACTGCATGGTGCTGTTTTGCCACCCAGAGGGAAATCTGACACAACAGTTGCTCGTGACTCCATGCTGCAATAGGTCTATACTATAGTCCGTGTAAATCTTCAAAATAAGTCAGAAAGATTCCTGGTTTAACAAAGGGTTTTGCTGCAGAGAGCAATGTCAGCTACAAATGAGGCTCTATGGAGAGATGTACAAGGACTGAGGTACTTCCAGCATACAAAAAGTCAGGTCCAAATAGAATTAAACACCTTGGTCCAGTTTGAATCCTCTGAACACCATCCTGTGGATTTAACCTGATATTTTTCTGTAAATAATACAGATTCTGCATAAAAACGATCAATTTTTCCCCTGCTGTTTGATTTTGACGTAGTCTTTGGTGCCAAAAATTATGAGAAAATTTATTAGAATTGTATTTCTCAGCATGTTTGTAACCCGCTATTTCAAATGGATGTTCTTAGTCACATTTTCCAGTGTTTTAACGATACTGCTTAAGTTTTCCGGCGTCTGCAGAGACAAAAGCTCAAAGGGTACTGCAGATGTAAAGGTGCTGCATACCTGTGCCCTTTTAGCAAGTACAATCAATCAACAGCTGCACTTTGGGCCAAGCCCTGAGGGCCAAAAGGAAGCTGTGCATGTGTTGTTGTTCTGACTGAACTCGAGTGAGGGGGGGAAATGCCATGCATGCCTGAACACACAGACCTGCACATAGTTGTGTGAAAAACACGTTGCTACTCTTTACAGGCCATAGGAGTGGAAGAGACTGAGAAACTCACACATAAACTCACACATATTTCTGTGCAACAGAATCACATCCCATCTCATCTCAGCCAGCTGTTCGCATGAGAGAATCACGTTTAGTTTATGCCTTCCAAACAAAACCCACTCCAGTCAGCAGAACGGTCAATCTTGCTGAACTTTTTCAGGCAGGCGAACACAGGCCTAAATGTGGAAAACACAGCCTTAGATTAGATTAGCCCATCCCAGCACTTGAAACTGTTATCACTGCAGCAGTAGTAGGAGTTTGTGATGCGGTTTGGCTTGGGCTGCAAGTTGGAGGAAGCATCTTTTTCTTCATTCATCTGGGCTGATGTGGTTTAAACAAGTGTCTGGAGTGATGGGTGAGGGGTGGAGGGGTGCTCCCGGGGAAGATTGGGTTGCCGGATGAGGATGTGGATTGATGCAGTTCAGGGAGCTGGGCTTGGAGTGAGATATATTGGAGTCAGCCCACAATTCCTTCTGCAGTGGCGTCTGATGGACTTGATATCCTCACAGAACAGTGAATAGAGTGAATAGATTGAGAAGTGGGAATAAATTTGATTAAAGCCTAATGGAGCTATAGTGCTGTGAAATAGAATATTCCTCCTTACAGATTTATTTAGTTTTTTATTCATGCTAAAATGTTTCAGATAATCAAACAAAATATCATTTTAGACAATGAAGTAAAAACAAAATGCAGTTTTCAAATGATGAATTTTATTTACTAAAGGAAATCTATCTAAACTAATCTGACTCTATGTGCAAAAGTAATTGTTATTAATCACTTTTGTTTGGTTCACTTTTACTAGCCAAAGTTATGCTTGATTACTTCCTGTATAATCAACAAATTCCTGTAATAGAACCTTACTCACAACTTGAAGTAGAAAAAGAGATCTTAAAAAGTGGCACATCATGTCCTGATCTAAAGACATCCAAGAACAAGTTACAAAACAAAGTCATTCACATCTATCTACCTGGAAATGGTTAAAAATTAATTAATTTCTAAGGCTTTGGGACTCCAGTGAACCACAGTGAGAGCCAATTTTCCAAATGGAGAAAACACAGAATCGCAGTTGAGGGCTCATCCAGGAGGTCATAAAGGAACCCAGAACAACATCTAAAGCACTACAGGTTTTTCTGGCCTCAGTTGAGCTCAGTGTTCATGATTTAACACGAAAAGAGATGTGGCAAAAATGGCACCATGGAAGAGTTCCTTAAAAAAACACTGATCATAAAGAATACAAGACATATATTCTGTAATTTCACAATTTGGCAAAGAAGAGAGGGTAATTTTTTTGTCTGATAATAACATTTGTTATGTTGAGGATCTGAAACATGTAAGTGTGACAAAAAAGCAAAAACAGGAGAAATCCACAATGGGGGAGATATCTTTTCACAAAATTTATTTTTTTAATGTAAAGCAAGTCCAAGCAGTGGTTTTCCATTCATGTAAACTACAATATTCTAATTTCTTATCAACTGAAATGTAGATTAATTATTCTGTAACTTTTTTATGAGACTTAAATGAAGTCCTGTATATAAATAAAGTTAATTAATTAATCCTCCATGAAAATGTCAGCCCTGTTTACAGGAATAACAGCAGACAAGCTTGTTGTGACATGAGCTAGGACTGTTCAAGGTTTTCCGTGAGTTATGGTTCCTCAGAATCTGTGGAAAAGCAATTCTTAATCACTATGGTTACGACTCCCCCTCCCAACGCCTGCTCAAGAGACGACTTGTTTACCATCTCTGCTTCAGACTCAATAACATATCAATCACCGGGATTAGTACCTCCCCTGCCTGGCTGCTATTGGTCCAACAGAGAGCAATCAGTTGAACCCTCCTCCTCCACCTCTCAGACCACCACTCCTACACCCCTTCACTCTTTTTCTCTCCTCTCTTCCAGAGCTCCAATGTGAATATTGAATGACTTCCCAACAGTCTGTCACACTTCCTACTTATCTTCCATGACACTGGGAAAACATGCTGCTCTTTGATATGCGGCGAAGAATGAAACATTGACTGACAGCTTTAACTGGTCGGTTAGAGGAAAAACTGTAATTTCAAGCATCTTTTCTATTTCCACATCACACCTCGCTTGCAGATGTGGCAGTGGCATGCTGGCAGTAAACATGTCGCCACCATCTAAGTGAAAGCAGTGTGTAGCAGTCTACTTAAAACAGCATGCACTTAAGCAAACTGGACATGACTTGAATTTCGATGAGGTGCTTTGCTGTATTGGTATTCTCATCCGTTCATCTGCTGCTATTTTATAGAAAGTGCACACTTCAATTCAACAAGGGAGAGAACCTCTATATAAAGGCAATTTTTGGCAAATTGTTCATTTGGAGCTTCGGAGTGTATGTTTATGCGAAGCCACTGACCATAAGCTGTCCTGGACTGGTCTTACAATCTATGTATAATACATGGACTTGGAGGGAAGGGCTGCATAATATATCATCATCAGAAAATCATCATGTGCATTGATAATGCCATTGCAAAGGACTGTTTTGAATCCAATATTGGTTGGTCATTATTTTGAATAGTCCTGAATGTAGACTTTGCATGTTGATATTCAGCCAGTTGGATGGAGCCTAAACTGATGCCCACAACAATTATAATATTGTGAGCAATGATATCTTTATCTAATTGCCTAATGTCACACATCCCTACTCTTAAGTATTTATTTAATGAAGTCAAAGATAAAGTGGCGTTGTTTGTGGAGAACAGATTGTTGTTCTCAGGAACTACTCCTTGAATTGACTTTATTAGACCAAACATACAGTCAAATAGAATAACTTTTACATCTTTTACTTTTTTGACAGTTTTCTTTCAAACATAACTGTTTACAATAAATAATTTAAAGTTTTACATTTTATCATTCATTTGCACTGACTGGTGTCATTGGTTGTGCTGCTGTGTCACTTGTGTCTGACTGGCCCCTTTTTTTGTACGTTTTCTTAAATGTAGAGTTTTGAGAAAAAAAAATCAAAACGTAAGTACCTGTTTTTCTTTTGATTTCTACACTGCCTTGCCTTTCTAGAACGTACCCTGCTTTGCTAATGCTTTACATATTTTGTTCTCAGAACCGGTTTCAGGCAGGAAGTTCATTGATTGCACACTGCCTCCTACCTCCATTTCTTGTGTAAATAATCATTGGTCACAATGGTTTAAATGTTCATAAAATAGCATTTGCATAAATCACTGAGGTTTTTGAAATTGGAGTTGCTTTAAAATGAAGAACATGTAGAAGTCTATTTTGTTAGCTTCAACCTTCAGGACCAACTAATCAGAATGTACACTAACATAAGAAAAATCTCACTTCTAAAATCATGCAGGATCCCATTAAGTCCATTTTGAAATGTTTTGAATTCAACATTTTACATCGAGATAGATAATTCTTGCATAAAAATTATTCAAGACTGTTAGAGCCTTCCCAGGAGAGGACATCCCAGTAAGTTCACTTCAGTTTCAGACCCTTTAACGCTTAGAAAGACCAAAGTGGACATGAAAAATTTTAAACAATTGAGCAGTCTAATGGCCATCAGTGTTGAAATCTTGCCCCCCTGTGCTAAGGAGTCATAAGTCGTAGGACCCATGAACCACCTTCTTATTTTATACATAAAGAGCTTAAGCTTAGTCTGGTGGATTGTTGGGGGAAAAGGTGCTTCATATTATTTTGGGTTTGTTTAAAAATGTTGGCAATTCCTGTTTTCTTGTTCTGTTTCCTCTGTAATCCTGTTTGTGGCTAAAATATCCCCCTAAAGTTTCCGTAGCATTTCCTGAAGTTGTCCGAGGGATTAACATTCTCTCTGTTTAGTCCTCTGTGGCCTCCAACATTCTGGTGATTCTTCACATATTCCTGCAACTAGACAACACCTTTTGGAATAACAGCCACTGATTCCATAGACTTGTCTGTGCATCAGTTGCTTTTTCACACTTTTATATTTCACAGCGGCTGCAGAAGTGCTGCAGCAGACCAGGGATGGGGAAGAGGATGAAGCTGGGGGACTTCAGCTTCTCTATTTTGACTGTTGTCTCGTTTACTATGGATGAAATGTACCCAGTCGATTCTCATGTTGCAGCGCTCCGGTAAACAGCGGGGGCGGGCTGACGCTTTGGTTTTGGTGTCTGACCTGGCTGTGTTTGCTCAGGGAGAGAGCAGGAGGGAGGGGAGTTGTGTAACTACTGTAGGAGGAGAACAACATGCTGAACCTCTCTACCCCCACTCTCTGCAGTTTGACGTATTTGGCTCAGATTATAGTGACTGTTTCTTGTTCCACTGCTTGTGTCTAAGGTCCGATCTCTCAGCAGTTGTTAAATGTAACACCGTGTGAACTTACTCATGGTCTAGATTCCAGCCTTCTGATACATCACGTTTAATTTTGGTCATCTATTGAGAGAGCAACCAGGATGGTGACATCTTATGTTCAGAGGAACCCCTTGTTAGGAAGTCTCTCTCTTTAAAGAGGTGGAAACCTATAATGCCCCGCATAGCTATGCGTAGTGAGCAGAAGTGTGGAAATAGGCCTGGATTAGGAGCATCTATAAATAGGAGATTGTATCCTTGATACCAGGGGGTTGTTTGGTCGTGCAGTGAATCCCACTCGACTTATATGGATTTAAGACAGTAACCCCCCACCCCTTCTCGTCCCCCCCCTCCTCTGGCAGAAGAATTGCATGTTTGGAATTTTTCCGCTTTGAGGAATCTGTTAAAATGATACAGAGGATGCAGACATCCTTCTAAAAGAAAGCTCATTAGAGTTTGCCTTGGTTGCCCCCTTTTGGTAGGTTTCCAAGAAAAGGAACCCTATACTGTCTGTTTTTTTTCTTCAGTGTTTGGAAATGTGCAGCATACTTCCTGAGCCAACCGCACTAACGTCAGAAGAGTAATTCCAATCAGATTCCAGCTGTTATGTGAGAACCAGTGTGTGTTGGTATCTGATGCTGTAGTTAAAAAAAAAAGATCTTTGGCTTTGCTGTGGATCTAACCCAGAATAAATGGACACCACCAAACAAGTCAGCCTGGTCTTTCCGTTACTCAACTTTTAAGACCAAGAAGGCAAAAAAGCTTTTAATTGCTTAAAGAAATTATGGAGTCAATTTTTCCTTTTTTTGTAGAACCGTGAAGTAGTTCCACCTAAGCACTGTTAGATTTGACCAAATGTAAGGAAGAACAGAGTATTTGGGAATCTGGGTGGAAGTGATCTTTATCTTTCACTTGTAAAGTAAAACTCCAGTATAGTTGGCTCTGTTGTCTTGTGCAGTTGTTCTGCTGCATTGCTGTAGTGCACGATACTTCAAATACACAGATGGTTGGTTAAAAAAACAAAAAAAGTTAAAACACATGTTAGTCTAGTAACAGACTTCGTTCTTTGAAGTAATTCCTAGTTTGAACTAAAATATGAAGTGTATGAAGTGCTGCAAAACATACATCAGACACATGGCCATCACAATTCACCTTGTGGAGTCCAGCAATAAAATGGCTGAAATGACAGAAATAAAAGGAGGTTGCAACAACGTACATAGGCAAGAGTAGAAAAAAGTGTTTGCCTGTTTCCCTTCAGCTACAGCCAGCACATGGAGGCAGTTGCTAAGGAACCAGAAAAGCCATCCCTCCTATTACAGTGTTGTTTAGTCTTATTGCCCACGTGGAGAATTTGGTCTTGCAGCACAATAAATAGTACACATTTAAGAAAAGAGTAACAGGCATCCTAAAGAAACATCTTTAACCTCCAAGGGTATATATTATGATAAAAACTTTCCGCTGTGTTCAGGCTTGTAGCTCCCAGTATAAATCTCCATGACTCAAATTAAAAAATATATACAAATAAAAGAGAGATAGAAAGCTAGGACACGGCAGCAGAGAATATGTTAAAAGTTGCTGGAGAGCGATGATGGAAAATTTGGAATGACAAACTTAGGCATCAATACATAACACAAAGGCCAGCTAAGATGATAGTAATGATGGACAAGTCTCCAAATCAAATTTTAGTTCATAAAGTGATGATTTGCATAGTTATTTATCCATTGAGAAGGAAATCAGGAGAAGACTTGTCTGAGAGCAGGAGCTTTGAGACCTTAAAAGGCAGACCCCTATGGAGGGACATAAACTCTGTTTTGAGCCTAGTATACCTATAATTTTCCACAGTGGCAATTCTGTCAGCATTCAGATCAATAGTATCTCTGCTCCGGATCTGAACCACCATTGTCACTCTGATATGCACAAGCATCTGTCGGCATGTTTCCCCCCAACAACTGTGTTATCACAACAGCCTACTTTATATTGGCGAGTTATGCAGTGGTTGTGCAGATCTTACTTTCCTCCACATAATCGGTCCATGTTTTTTACTCATGAGGGTTTAACTATAGTGATATACATTTTAAACTATTATTCCGAGGACACTGTCAGACCACCAGAAATCTACAAATCCGACTGCAGTGAGTTTATCCTTCAAGCACAAGTTGTTTGCTTCTAAAAAGTACTTTTTGACTCATAGCTACACTCGTAGCTGTAGTTTAATGGATGGGAAAATAACATACTGATAAACAATAGTGTTTTAGTTGTAGTCAAACACACCATCAATTGGCACAGACAGAGAAAAAATCAGTGGCAACTTGAGCCAGTTATCACAGCTAAACATGCAGGAGCATCTTTGGAGAGAGCAGCTGTTGATTTAATGTGAAATGCAGACATTAGAAGATGTTTTGTACTGACAGATGACAATAACATTTTAAAAACTCCATTAAAATAAATATATTTTTTCTCTGATAAACTTTATGCTCACAAAAAAAGCTGCAGTCATGTCAGCATTCCCTGCTCGAGCTCTCTGCAGTCGCCATAGCACAAACTTCGCTATGCTGCACAGGATTCCCATTCCTGGGGCAAAAACTTGTTTCAGCTGAAAAGCTTTTTTTAAGGATAAATTCATCCTCCCTACCTGTGTTTACCTTCATGTAGCTCATCCATGTCTCCATTGACAATCTTTAGCAAAAGAGCTCACTGCATCATTGTTCTGTGTTCCCATTATGCAGCCACAATCGGGCTGCAAAATATTGGTAAATATTGCGATGCAATATACAGGGGTTGGACAATGAAACTGAAACACCTGGTTTTAGACCACAATAATTTATTAGTATGGTGTAGGGCCTTCATTTTTGAAACCCAAAATTACAGCGTCAATTTCTTCTTGGGAATGGAACCCTTACCCAACCCCTGAAACGGGGGGTCGGGAGGTTTTTAAACCCAAATTCTTTTTGCAGGGAATTTGGCCAGGTCACTACGTGATACTGGTGGAGGGGTTTCCCGTGACTCACTCCTTCAAAAAACCCCCCCCCCCAAAGTGGCCCTCAAAAATTTTTTTAGATCTGGTGACTGTGAAGGCCATGGGAGATTTTCAACTTCACTTTTATGTTCATCAAACCCCAATTTTTCACCAGTTTGCTGTGTATTGGGTGCATTTTTCACCCCTGATAAACGGCACCGCCTTCAGGATAAAATGTTTGAACCCCATTGGGATGCCCATGGTCCTCAAAAAAGGGTTTGGGTTAGTCCTTGGCAGTGACGGGGCCCATCTAGCAAAAGTATTGGGGGCCAAAGGGGAAAAATGCCATTGATATGGCAGCCCAGGCCATCACTGATCCACCCCCATGCTTCACTCTGGGCATGCAACAGTCGGGGTGGTACGCTTCTTTGGGGCTTCTTCACACCGTAACTCTCCCAGATGGGGGAAAAAACAGTAAAGGGGGGAACTCATCAAGAGAACAATACATGTTTCACTTGTCCCACAGCCCAAGATTTGTGCTCCTTGCCCCATTGAAACCGACGTTTGGGCATTGGCTGAGTGACCAAAGATTTGGCTATAGCAGCCCGGCCCGTGTATATTGACCCTGTGGAGCTCCTGACGGACAGTTTTGGGTTTGGGAAAAAGAAGAGTTGAGGGGGGCACATTTAATTCTGCCGTGATTTGGGCAGCCGTTTTTTTATTTTTTTTGGTAAAATCCGGGTTAGCACCCGAACACCCCCTTTCAGACAGCTTCCTCTTGCCCCCACAGTTAATCCTTGGGGAAATGTGGTTGCCCTTCTTGGTGGTATGCTGACTTTAACCCTGGATACCGTGGCTCTTGATAAATCAAAAAGACTTGCTTTTTTTTGGTCCCAGATGCCGCCAGCAAGACGCGCACCAACAATTTGTCCTCTTTTGAACTCTGGTTGTCACCAAAGTTTTGTGTGCATTTCAGTTTTTTGAGCAAAACTGTGCCTCTTACCCTCCTAATTGAACCTTCAAAACTCTGCTCTTACTGGTGCAATGTGCAATCAATGAAGACTGGCTACCAGGCAGGTCCAATTTAGCCATGAAACCTCCCACACTAAAATGACAGGTGTTTCAGTTTCATTGTCCAACCCCTGTATGTCTACAATGTTTCCCATCTATGCTTCCCTCACTTTGTGACCTTTAGTATTTTGGGCAATGTCATTTGTGTCTTGTGTACGCATCTGCTGCTGTGAGACTCTGGTCCATTGGCTACATATTACATTAGCATGTAAAATGCAACCTCATAACACCTGGAATTTATTAGCCAACTATGTTTGCACTCTAAACAGTGCTTTGGAATATTGTGTTATCATATATTCACGGAATATTCTACAGCCCAAGGCCTCATCCATATGACATTTTCCTGTTCTATAAGGTCTTTTTTATCATGAAAAAACACAATCTGTTTTGTGATTATGGTGTGAGATAGACAGAGCGTTCTGATTTAGAGGGTGTGACACAAAAGGCTCCTTTTGTGCCTGACACCTGCATTTTAAAATTATTTATCCGCTTTGAAAAACACTGGAAAGGCTGAGTATAATTTATGTATGGTTCATAGTTTCAAACTTTTTAGATTTGCTGGCTCTAATGGATGATGAAAAATTGACTTTTTTGTGTGTGTGTGTGTGTGTAGGCTTTTTTTAAACAGAAAACATATTGCCAGTCACATGCTATAACTTTGTATGCGCGTAATCCAAATGTTTTTTCTCTAGTATGGACTCTTCTGAATGGGGAACATCCCTGCATGCAGAGGCTTACGACTAACCATCACATGGAATATGATGCTTTCTCTGGGTTTCATCTGTATTTACTCTTTATTTTTTAAAGCTTTTCTGTAAACAGGCGTCAAGCTGTTTTCGCACAGCATAAAAGCAGACTTCTCCCTTTTAAAATGCAAGACAAACACCCTAAGACAAAACACCCTAACATAAGTTGTTAAGAAGAATGTAGACCAGTACTTGTCCTCTACTTTAAGTTGGATTTTAAAATCTTTTGAGGACTGGTAATTGATCATGTTAGATGTGCTGAATTGTCAGCAGGCACTGCCTGTCATTCCAGATGATATTAAAATGCTGCATGATATTGGCAACACATTGTTCTGTCTTTGTGTTTCTCAGTGATGCTCAGCAAACAGTGAGGAGCATCTAGTTCTGTTGCTCAAACCTAATTTGAAACAGCCCACACTTATTTTTTCTCTAAACCTGGAAAGATGTCGTTATTCTTGCTTTAAAGAAACAGTTTGAATTCGGCTGCAACTAGTCTTTCTCTCTGTATAGCTGAATATTATTAACAGAATTAGGAAATAATAGTAGGATTGTTCATATTTCTGTTTAGATAACAGAAATAAATGTACAATATTTCTGTTATGTAAACCTTGATTGCTTGAAAGCTGATATATATACCACACTTGTATCAGTTTTCAGGTAATATCAGGAGGACTCATTACTCACAAGGAACCGATGATGAGTTTCAGCCTTATTTTGTTAAGTTATAAATGCAGCTTTATTAAAAACTCTTTTTTAAACTCTTGTTGGTTTTCCATTTCATTTACACTGTAAACATTGACATTTAAAGTTCTGATCATTTTAACTGATAAAGCCATTTTACTTGCTGTGTCCCTTTCCAAACAATATGTTGTAGAGAGAGTCGTTATTACAGGGTAAGGTTGTCCTCATGTAAGGAATATGCATGTACAAGCAGATTTACAGATGTGACAGTGAAACGGTTCCAGCGAGGAGTGTTTTTGATTAGCTTCCCCTCCATGTTTGTGAAGGGAATGAGCCAAACATCAGAAATGCACTCATAGTAGTGGCAGTACAGCTGCACTACAAACTAGGAATTTAGTAACAAACTGGCTGAGGTAACTTTTCTGTAACTTTTTACATATTGTTACTTTAATAATTTCATAAATTAGATTTTACAGGCATAATGTCATACAAAGTATAATAATTATATTAATAACAGATTAGGTGTGTTTTTGTCCTGCAACAGACTAATTCAAGGTAATTTAAAGATATTTTACAGGTTTTTCTATTGTTTGAGATTTCTTGGACTGTAGACAATGTTGGAACATCAACAGGTATAATACATGCCATTTAATGTAAAAGCTTTATAGGAGAATGTTTTTGATGTAGTTTATTTCCTGAATGTTGCCTGCAGGGAAAAAATAAAGGCTAGGTTCATCCTGTACACTGAGGAAAATGTGCAGAAATTTTAAGCAGGTAAAACAAGCAAAATCACTTAAATAGTACAGAGAATAGTAATAGCCTAAACTTTACGTTAATGCAACTAACATCAAATTTATTTTCAATAAACTGTAAAGCTCAAACAAACAAACTCTTTAACAGGCACTACCCAAATTTTAGACTGCCATGGTGACACCAAAATGTTTAACTTTTGCCTGAAGGCAACATGTGCAATTTTCCATAATAGTATGGTGTTGCCTTAGGCCAATATGTGCATTTTAATTTGCATCATTTAATTAGCAAATTGGAAAAAAATCAGCAAAAAAGTGAAAAAATCTTTTTGATGGCTTCCTGGAAGTGGAGATCCAAATAAAAGTACTGGTATTGGTTCCTTATGTTGTAATTTTTTTTAAATGTTGCATTTATAAAAGGATGCTTTGTTGAAATGTGACAACCAACAATGTGTTGCCTGAGGCCAACATGGTACCACTGAGCATTAAGATAACATTGAGAGGAAACTATGAGCTTATCTAAAATGTGTTATAATTTTAGATAGAAAATAAGATTAAATGGGGAGGAAAAATGTTGAAAAAATGTCACAAACACTCATTTGACTGAGCAGCTGATTTGTTTTTTTACAAGGGGTTATTGTGTCTCTGACTATTTTTTCCCAAAAATATAGGTTATTTAGATTACAGTGAAGTAAAGCCAGTTAAATGATACCCAACATAGATATGCATGAAAGTAGCATGTCCTGAGGTTTGTTACACTTTGTCTGACATTGTCTATAGGTTCTTTATCTTTGTGCAAACTTTTTATTTTTACTCTCATGTGACACTGACGTCCTCCCCATGTGTGTCTCTCTCCATCCCAGTGTGTCCTCAGCAGTGCAAGTTGGCCTGTACGGACAAGGGGGAGTGTTGCCACAGCCAGTGCTTGGGGGGCTGCTCCAAACCCAGCGACGACATGGCCTGCTCGGCGTGCATCCATTACAACCATGAGGGTCGCTGCGTGCCGGACTGCCCCAATGGCACCTTCATGTTTGAGGGCTGGCGGTGCATCACAATTAGGGAGTGCTCTGAGGTGCACCTGCCCAATGACAATCTCTTTGTCATCCACAACAGAGAATGTATGAATGACTGTCCCTCCGGGTTCACACGCAGTGACACTGATCGGTAAGGACGCACACCTCAGATTTGATGCTTACTACGTGGTAATGCCATGTGAGGTGACATATTTAATATCATGTTTAAAAAGATGAAACACTAATGTTAAATGACTTTTAAGGGTGTAACAACTATCTTTATTGCTCTTTATTTTAATCTCATGCTGAACTGCATGTCTTGGTGAAATTTTCAGTGAACAGATGTTGGTTTACACTAAAGTATTCACAGACAGTAAAGCAGTTTGTATCCAGAGTGCACTAATGCATTATGCATTCTTTTGCATAAGGCATCCTTGATTTGAACTTTACCCGACCTTAATGCTTCACACGGATCTTTTCCTAAACCTCTTGACACAGGAAGTCGAAGAGGTTAAGAGCGTGCTTCATTATTAGAGATTCATGACGGTCTATACAGTGAAATGTCCTCAGTACAGGGCCTTGTTTTGAACTCGCACACCATTTGTAGATTTTACAGATGATTACTCAGAAGCTGAAAGAAGAGACTTGCCTGGGGCGTCTTCCACTTCCTTTGCATGCGAACACAGAACCATGTCCCAATTTTTACCTCTTAAAAAAGGGCATTTTGTTTTATTATGACTTTAATGTGACCAACAAAAAGTAGCCCAACATTGTAAAGTGGAAGGAAAATAATACATGGTTTCAAACATTTTTACAAATGAAAGTCAGAAAACTGGCGCTTGCATTTATGCTAACCCCTCTTTATTTTGATACCCTGAAATAAAATTATGTATCCATTTTGTCCCAGACATAGACATTGTTGTCATCTCGTCCGAGAAAGAATCTGCAGAGACTCACAGCTCAGATGGGAAGATTTGTAGATAAGGACAACTATTATTCAAGGATTCTACAAATCTGGCCTAAATGGGATAAGAAGAAAGTAATTGCTGAAAGAAAGCCATAAAAAGTCTTGTTTGCAGTTTGCTACAAGCCAAGTAGGGGACACAGCAAACATGTGGACAAATGTGTGCCGGTCAGATAATATGAAACCAATATTTTTGGCCTACATGAAAATGCTATGTGTGTGGGAGGGAAACTAAGTTTTGACATCACCCAGAACTCACCAGACCTGCTATAACTCGTGGTGGAAGCATCATGCTGTGGAGATGCTTTTCTTCGGCAGAGACATGGAAGTGGGTCAAAGTCAATGGATGGACCTAAATCTGTTTGAGATTCTTTTGCAAGACTTAAGAATTGATTGATAGGCAGGCAAGCAGGCCTTAAATTTTAAGGCATGTGCCTTTTTCCTTCCACTTCACAATTAAACATCACTTTTTTTGTTGGTCTGTCACATAAAACCCAGATAAAAGACATTGAAGGTTGTCGTTATGATGTGATAAAATGAGAAAGGTCAAAGAGGTATCAATACTTTTGCAAGGTGCTGTTATTAACACTTTTTCACAGTTTCTTCTTTAGATTTATATTATCACAAACTCAAGGTGTGGATCTGTTTCTTAGCTGCTGAATGTGTTTCTAGCCATTGAATGTGCTTTGTCTCAGAGGTCGAAATAGTGAGTCACTCTCTCACGAAACAGTTCAGCTGAAGCCCCATAAAAGATTAAACTGTCCATGTGAGAAGTGACCTTTTATCATGCCCTGAATTTATCTGTCTGAATCCTCTGGAATGCTTATGGGCTACAAGAAGACAAACTATGTCTTAGCAGGGCAGAAGATGTCACCAAAAAGGTTTTGTTTTATTTTCTCTTATAAGAATACATTTTTCCCCCCACCCCTATTTTTCTCTCTTTGGCTGTGTTGTATGCAGCATGCTGTGCATCGCTTGCAATGGTCTGTGCGACAAGTTCTGCAGGTCTCCTGTTATTGATTCTGTGGATGCTGCTCAGTCCCTGAAGGAATGCACCGTCATCGAAGGCAATCTGGTTATCAACATCCGCAGTGGAAGTGAGTGCTTCTAACGCCACATGCTCTTTTACACAATATCACTGTTTGACAATAGATTGTATCATAACATTAACATATTGTCACATAGAGTAATGTTTAGTAATGCTTCACTGCACTTAACTGTCCTAATATTATTATTCTTAGAGAATTTGTGGTATTGATCAACTTAAAGTAATGCATAATTGGGAATTGCATGAATTGGATATATAGATTCAAATTTAAAAAAAATCTGAAATGTGTGGTGTACATTTGTCTTCAGCCTTCCCCGAGTCAATACTTTGTATTTTGAGGTATGTCTCTACCAGCTTTGCTCATCAAAGGACCAAAATCTTTAGTCAGATTGGAGTCTTACCATAGATTATCAATTGCATTTAGGTCTGGACTTTTACCAGCCCATTCTAAAAGCTATATTTCTAGCTGTACGATTAGGGTTATGGTCCTACTGTCCCAGTCTTAAGGTTGTTGTTTTTTAGCTCTTAAAGAGGTTTTCTTTTAAGATTGCCCTGTATTTAGTTCCATGTTTCCATCAGCCCTAACCAGCTTCAAGGTTCCTGCTACAAACAGGATGTCTTATGGCTTTATTTCAAGCAAGGGCTTTCTTCATCCCATTCTTCCAGAAAGGGCAGATAAGTGGAGTAAACAGCTAACTGTGGTCCTGTAGACTAATCTCCAGACCTGAGCTGTGGATCTCTACAGAGTTAACATGGGCTTCTTGACTGCTTGTTGTTGTACTGAGATTTTCTACACACTGGCGGACCCTATTTAATAAGGTACCTTTGGAATACAATAGGTTACACAGGATTTTATTTATTTTTATTTTTATTTATTTTAGGGGGCTGACTACAAATACTAAGACTGTTCAGATTTTAACTTGCAAAAATGTTGAAAACCAGACATCATCTTCCTTCTGCTTTACTGATATTTGCTACTTTATGTTGATCTGTCAAATAAAATCCCTGTAAAATATATAGAAATGTGTTGTTGTAATGTGACAAAATCAGAAAATGTTCAAGATATATTTAATATTATATAATAGATTAAATAAATTACCTAATAAAGCTCATACGGTTTATTATACGTTTTTATAGCTTCTTGTGGGGTTTGCATTAGGAGCTTCTCTGGGTGTCTTAGTTGCAGTAGTAGTAGATCTGGGAATATTTTCATTGCATGTCCGCTTTTCTTATCTCCTTTTTACAGTTAATATAGCCTCAGAGCTGGAGACGTTCATGGGACTGATCCAGACAGTGACGGGTTACGTGAAGATTCGACACTCCCACTCTCTCAGCTCGCTGTCTTTCCTCAAAAGCCTCCGATACATCAACGGACAAGAGCTTATCGAGAAGTGAGGCTCATCTGTGTGAACCTGGCCACGCATTTGTGCAATTTGAAAAATTATGAGATGCAAGAATGTTCTTCATCTTCTAGTTAAGGGGCCAGCAAACCTTACTATCCAAGAGTCATTTTTACTGTTGCCCTAAACAAAATTTGTGTTGTGCCCCCAAAACAGGATTATTTATTCAATTCTTTAAATGGCTACTATTCCAATATTTTTTTGCTTTATGCAAAAATAACAGTTAAATCACATTTTTTTAAGTTATAAAACCAAGAAAAAAAAATTAAAGACTCCATAATTACAACGGAAACAGAATAGTTTTTTCACATTTACGGATTAGTAAGAAGCATAACACATATTGTTGGTATCCTAATGACATTAATGGACTGAACAAAAAAAAAGCATTTATTCCTTGTACCATATTGTCATTCTGTTGTTCTGTCAGTGCAGATAGAGCAGGAAAACGAATAGCAGAAGATCTGAAATTAGCCTATTTAATTCCCTTTGTATATTAAGATATTCTCAATATCCATACCATTTTTGTAGGAGTTATCAACAGTTGGCCAAGGAACCACTGGTTGTAGACTCTTGGTCTTGGCTCTATCCTTGGTAGTGTATGTCAACAGGGTTAGATACATCTTAACTTAACCTGTTTGTGTTGGTTTTCAGATAATGCAGTGTGTTTTTAATTTTAAAAGTGGCAACAACACAGACTAGAAAGGCTAAGGTCTGCTAATGCCTTCAATTGGATATCAGCAGCAGTCTTAGATGTGAGGCAGAGTTTTTTTTGGCTGAGGGGGTCATGGGAAAGCCTTGTGTCCTTCTTGTTATCATTTATCTCAGTGTTAAGTTTCACTCAGAGGAATGCTGTTGAGGATGGCAGACATTCCCTTCCCTCTGGAGGCTTTCTGCTTGGACTGCTGGTGCTAATGGCGTTGACATGACACCGTTTCATACCAACCCTCATTGTCAGACAGGCACACAATTCAGAACCCACCTTTTTTAGTGCATTACAATGCCACCTTTAACAATATTTAACCAACATTTGCATTTTCAGTTACCACACACTAAATTAAAACAACTTGCTGCAACATGTTTGTGACCATCTGCTTATCTTCTCCCATTATCAGCATGTATTCATTCTCCGCCGTCAACAACCAGAATCTGCAGTCCTTGTGGAATTGGACCCAGCACAACCTGACTATTCAGGCAGGGCGTCTCTTCTTCCGTGGAAACCCGAAGCTCTGCATGTCTGAGATTCATGACATGTGGGACAAGACGGGCATAACCATGAAGCCTGAGGAGGGAGATTTCCGTTACAACGGTGAAAGAGCAAGCTGTGAGTAAACTTTTTGTTGGAGCCATGAAATGTTGTTAAAAATGTCATTTTGTGCCTATTTACATAGCCACATATTTTCCTTTTGGGAGATTTACTGAAAAGAGGTTTGCATGATAGGATGTTTCAAGGTTTCTGCACATTTCTGTAGTATCTTTTGTCACCCTCTGTCTGAAATGCAGCATAGCTATCTAGAGGGCCTAAGAATAGTCCATATGAGGTCAACAAGAACGGCAGAGATTAGGCTTCTGGCTTGTTTCACATCAGCTGATTATTAGAACTGAAAAGCTAAGGCAAAAGGATTTTAGGTGGGATTTATAACCACCATTAGCTGCCTTAGGGCTGTGCAATTAATCAAATTTGTATTTCAGTTTCAATGTCAGCCCTTAACAGTTAAAAAAAAAGGAAAAAATTATTATTGTTAATATTTATTTTGTGGCATTTTGCCTTGTAATTCTCTTCTTGTTTGGTTCTTAAATTTCAATGCAATGTTTTTTTAACATGGTGAGAATCATGATAACTAACTGGTGATTTTAATACTGAATAACACTTTTGTAAATAAGCCTTTTTTCATTATCAATTAGCCTTAAGGTGATTTACATTTCTCTCAAGAAGGTTCTACTCTGAGAGCATTTCCCTGAACCTCGTCTATAAGGATTCTGACATGAAAGTGCTAGATCCTTCTTCAAAACCACACAATGATAACAATAATTCTTTCTTTTAGTTTATATAGTACATTAAGAAGTAATGTTCGGCTGTATTTGTGAAATTATTCAGCAAATTATTTAAACTAGTTATCATCCAAAGGAGAATGCTTTTGTTTTTTCCTTAAAATCTAAAACTTGAGCTGATGCTACTTATCCTTCATTTTTTCTTTTTAATTAATTTGTTCTCTTGTGATAAAATGCTTCACCTTGTTCTGTTTGCCTTGGTTTTAACTAAAATGAGGTTATTGTACTTTTTTCAGTGCATAGTTCTTGTTAAATGTGCATCAGGTGAATTATTTTGTGTCCAGTTTTATTCATTCCTGTTTTAAAGAAGAACAGAACAGTGTAAAGAATCATGCATCGTAGAACAACCTGTCAACAACCATGGTTTAGCTGAGATGCAACGTAACTCATTACAAGTCTTTCAGCTGTTTGAAACAGAAAACACATCATTTTAGATGGTTTGTCCCAAATTATTAGATATCACATCTGTTTTCTTCCTGGTGTTGTTTTATCAGCTAGAGTTAATGTTGTATGAAATCCAATGCAGTTCACATCAGCAGCAATTTTATTTTACATGGTTACTTAGTTCTAATTTGGAGAGCCGATGTAATATATTCCTTATTTGCAAATGCTACAATTGCCATCGCTCCAGTCTTTTTAAAACTCTTTTTTACTCTGGCTATTTAAAAAGGGTGGAGTGTGAGGCAGCAGCTTAATCTTTCTTTGAATCCTGTCCAACTAGCCACCAGGCAGACCTTATGTAAATGTTTTGAACCTTTTCTGCAGATAAGTGATGAGTCTGAGCCACAAACAGTGTTTCAATCAGATGGAGAGTTCTTTCTTCCAGTGTGAAGTTCTGGCCTTTGAGACTTATTTTCCTTTTAAGTTTTTTAACCCACAGGGGATCTGCTCTGTCATTGCAGGTGAAAGTGACATCTTGAAGTTCAAGTCAAATTTTACAACAAGCAACACGATCACACTGACATGGGAACGCTACCAAGTCCCTAACCGTGGAGACCTCCTAAGCTTCATAGTCTACTACAAGGAGTCGTAAGTTCTTAGCCATCACTAACAATCTAAAAGCTGTGCTGACTGATAAAAAATAAAACCCTCATCACACTGTGTTCCAGTTTTGTGAAAGACAATATGCGACTTTAAGTACAGTCACATTTTAATAAATTTAAGTTTCTTCAAAAAGGTAATTTGTTTTAATACTTGGTCGGTGCTCTTTAGATTGATTATTGGGTTTACGTCCGGCTAGATTGTTGGCCAATCAAGCACAGTAATACAACGGTCATTAAAGCATGTATTGGTACTATTGGTACTTTGCCACACATCTAACTTCCACTCGACTTTCCAATAATATGCTTGAATACAGCTCTGTGTGAATAGCCAGCTTCTTATTATAATGCAATTACCTTTTGTGGCTTACACTACTGGTGAAGGGTGTCAATGACTGTCTGTTGGACAACTGTCTAGTCAGCAGTACTCCCCATGATTGCATAGACCCAACCTTGACCATGGTATAACATTCGGTATGAAAACATGTTTCTATTTATCCTATCTTATGTTCGAATTTTCTGAGAACCAAATACTTGAATTTTTAGTAGCTGTAAACAAAAATAATCATCAAACTATCTCAGTCTGTGTAATAATCTATGTTTGAGTTTGTCTTCCTATTCACTAATAAAGGAGTATATGTATTTTGATTTCCAGCTAACCAAGTATTTTTGCCCAGCTTAAATATGCCATGTAAATCGCAAATAGGTGCCGGCCACTGTGTCTATATAGTTTAGGAAGTGCTACTCAGATGTCACAGCATTGTCCCGATAATAGCATTCAATCTTTTTTTACGCTGTTCAGACGCTGTGTACTTTGATGAAGATTTACTTTCCTCAGCATGCTGAATGCTTGTGCCGGCTCCAACTGGAGTCTAGTGTGATTAATTTTCTAAAATGTTACACTTATTAAACATTTAACCATTTAGGGGCACTAAGTATAGGGCATCAAACTTTCATCCCTAGATGGACAGATGATGATTAAGCAAGGAAACAAAATGGGACTGTAATGACATGGCTGCCTTGACAGTAGTTTGATTAATACAGACTTTATACAAAATAGGGATGCATCATAAGTGACACATCTACTTAGTAAATGTAAAAGGACTTGTTGTTTCACAATATTTACTTCTTTATATTATTAGACATACACATAGCTTGTTGTTTGATATGGCAACATACCCAGCTGGATCAGTAACATTGTGAGCTAGACAGTGTTTCATTTGATTGTTTCTATTTACAGTGCACATGTGGATTTGAATTGAAGCCTTTTGTTTGAATGGATTCTCTTTCAGGCCTTTCCAAAACATCACAGAGTTTGATGGCCAGGATGGCTGTGGCTCCAACAGCTGGCACATGGTGGATGTAGACCTTCCTCAGGACAAAAACACTGATCCCATATTTACTCTTCAATATCTCAAGCCCTGGACCCAGTATGCTATTTATGTGAAGGCCACCACCCTGCAGGTGAAGGACGAACACATCTCTGTGGCAAAGAGCGACATCATTTATATTCGCACCCGACCATCATGTGAGTCTGAATGTCGATCTTCCTGCTTTTATTCAGTGTTAACTGATGTCTAACACGTCATAGCTTTGGTTTGTTACAGTGCCGTCCGTGCCCAAAGATGCCCGTGCATTTGCCAACTCTTCAACTAAGTTGGTAGTGAAGTGGTCACCTCCAGTGTTTCCCAATGGCAATCAGATTTACTACCTGGTGCGCTGGCAGCGGCAGCCTGAAGACAGGGAGCTCTACCAGTATAACTACTGCTCGAAAGGTTATTAGATGAAATTCCTGTAAAACGTCCACACGTTTTGCCATTTGAACTTTAATACATTTGATAACTGTCTTTTACTAAAGTCTATGTTGGTCCACACTGGGGTTTGTTTTTCAAACAGGGTTGAAATTACCAATCCGGAGCCCATCATTATGTCCCACAGAGGAGAAGGATAGCCCAAACCCACCCAAGATTACCCTGCCCGGGGAAAAAAAGGGTCTGTGTTGTACCTGCCAGAAAACACCCGAAGAAAAGGACCGGGAGAAGCACGATCGCCACTTCTTAAACGTTTTTGAGAACTTCCTCCATAATGCCATCTTTCGTCCAAGGTACGATCACATAATTTTTTTTTTATGTTTCGAAGCAAAGCTTTGCACTAGCCAACCACAACCACATCCAACCATTTAACACGAGGATTTAGGCTTACATTCTTAAAGCTGGTGTCACTGAATCAGTGAGTGACAGTAGACCATTAATCATAATGGAGACCTTGTCATGCCATCTTCCCCCCACTTCACACTTACTTGCCAACTCTGCTCTGTAACAGCTTACTAACAATAGAGGGTTAGATTTTTCCACACCCCATAATGCCTCGATAATTTCACAGGCCACTCTTGTATAGAAACCAAGGCATCTGAGACCTGACTTGTGAAAGGGGTGGGAATGAGATGTTGGAAAGTCAAAGATAAAACAGATATAACTAATCATCTGGGCTATTTTTTGTATGTCTTCCAAAATGTAAAGCAAAGAAAGCCAGGTGGATTATTGCAATTCATAAAGATTAGAATTCAGCATCTGAAATATGGATTTGCTCTGAACTCAGGACAGTAGCTCTTGAGGACTGGGGTTGGAGACCCCTTAACAAGATTATGCACTCAGAACAACTATACTAGCTCTTGTAATGCTTCACTGCTTTTTTAATTCTTAGAGCCAGAACAGGTCATTTATACTGTGTTTTACAACAGCAATCATAACCCTTGAACATTTCCACATGTTGTCATGATGCAAAAACAAATTTGATTGGATTTTATGTAATAGACATAATAGACATGTAATAGACATTGTAGGACATCACTGTAAAAACAAAGGAAATGGACACATCATTTGCATTCAGCCCCCTATGTTAATACTTAGAACCCTGTAGAACCATGTTTTTGCTAGAATTACAGCTCCAAGGCTTTTGGAGTCTACCACCTTTGTACATCTGAAAAACTGCCCAAATTTAATGCCTATAACTCTCTGCAAACTAGCACAATTCAGATTGTATGAAGAGATTTTGTGAGCACAAATGTTCAAGTCTTGCAACAGATTCTTGTATGGATTTCAGCCTGGACTTTGACTGGGCCATTCTTACACGTTAATATTCTTTGATCTAAAACGCTACATTGTAGGTCTGGCTTTATTTTTAGGGTCTTGTCCTGCTGGAAGGTGAACCTCTGCCAAAGTCTCAAGACCATTGCTGCTTCTAATAGGTTTTCTTCAATGATTCCCCTGAATTTGGATTCATTCATATTTCCATTGACTCTGACCAGCTTTCCCGCCCCTGCTAAAGAAAGGCATCCCCACAGCATGATGCTGCCACCACTGTTGGTTTTCCCTCCCTGCATGGTGTTTTGTATGAAGGCTAAAAGGTTTAGTTTTATCTTATTCTGGCCAGAGCACCTTCTTCCACATTTGTCGTGTCCCCTACATGAGTTGTGGGAGATACTGAGTTTAAATTACGCATAGGCGGAGTCTGTATGCTAATGAGGTGATGTCTGAAGACAACTGGTTGAACTGGATTTCACTTAGGGGTATCAGAGTAAGAGTGGCTCTGAGTAAGTAGGCAGGCTGAGCAAACATGCTGGGATTGAGCAGATCTGATGAAGTGAACCTTAACACACTTCGGGCTTTTTGCTGTTTTGGTTGGAAACTGTGATATAGGGGTGTTAGGACATGGAGCAGTTATGACATTTTTGTTAGATTTATTTAGTTTTAATGTTATAAGAAGCAATGATGGCCTTTAGCAGCCAAACTTTGCACAGACTCTCCTCTGTAACAGGGCCAGCATTATTTTACACCAAATCTGGGAGGATTTGTTTTCACTCAAAAGTTCAGTGTTTAGATGCCAGACGAGAGGAATGAGTGTCCACGAAAACAGAAACAGAAAAGAGAGGAAATGTTTTCCATTTTGTCTCCCCGCCCCCAACACCTCCTTCTCCTCCACTCCACAGCTCCTCTTGCATGCTCGCTTTGTTTAAGACGCTTTTTTCTGGAGCGAGACAGCTGCCAGGAAATGTACAGTGAGTCCATCTGGAATTTAAATGAAAGGAGGAAGAGCCCCACCAGTACTGCAAGGAAGATGTACAGTGAGCAAAGTAGCATTAGCAGACTAATTTACAGGAGGAGAGATGGGCAGGAAGAAAAAGAGAAACGCTTTGGCAGGGTCTCCTTCAGAGACCTCAAAGACCTGTCATCGGCAGACGGGAGTGTTTAGTTACTGTACCCACCTGCTGTTGTTGGTAATGATGAATGGATATAGATGAATTAATGGGATTTCCTGGATGCTGTCACATCTAATTTCCTTTACTCACTGGAGCTTTAATGTCTAGTCATGACTGCCTTGTCTGTACTTTGTTGTTTAAATTTCTCTTTTATTTAATTTCAATCAGCTGAAGTAGCGGAGGGCAACTATTTTATTTCTACTGCATTAGTCAGCTGAGAATATTTGCCTTAGTTATGCCCGCTATGGTTCATACAGTTCTCTTATGACTTATCATTTTACTTTTTGTCTGCTTTTAAAACCGAGTGTCAATCACTGCCAGTCAGACTCTTTTATATGGGCTTTTATTTGTTCTCTAATATCAGTTTATTTATATTTATAATGTGTTATAAATAGAGTATTATCTGCTGCTTGCTTTGCTTCGCTGCTCAAGACACATCAGTCAGAGAGGACTGTTGTCTTGTAAGTGAGGCTATCGTTACACACCTCATATAAAACCATTTACAATGTCCAGCAAAAAGTATTTGTAGTCTTCAGACCTTTTCATATTTCTTGCAACCCCCAACTTTCACTTTACAGTTGTCTGTTTTGTATTCTATCACATAAAGTCTTCGTAAAAGCATTCAACTCTGTGGTTGTAACATGACAAAATTTGGAAACATTCAAGGAGTTTAAAGGGGTCAAACGTGTAAAGATCTCTAAACAGGCTTTGTTGTTTCAGTTTATCTGATCTCTAAAATGATACATTTTTAAAAAGTGTAAAATTTTAAGATTTATGTTTATTTCTGTCACGTAGTAAAATTAACTTCCTGAGTTTGTCATGTTTGGTAGATACAAAACTAAACATTCTTTGACAGCTGATTTGGCTTTTAGCCACACTCACTATGTTCTTTCCAGACGTTTTTGGAACTTAAGAAACATTTGGTGCTAAAAACGTTGGATAAATCAATCTGAAGCTCTCCCTTTTTTGCTCACTCAAACTTTGCTCCATCTCTACTGACACCAGTGAAAGTTTAACATGTTGACTCGATGCCCTGTTGTGTCTCTTATATGACTGCTGGTGCTGCGTTCACAGCTGTCAGTGCCTCCCCGCCCTCAGTGGTGATGATGTGCAGTTCCAGGACGCTCTGCTGCTGCAGCTTATCATCTGCTTTCTGACACCAAGAGCCAAAAATCTCCAACATCCTGTGTACTACTGAGCACTGGTCATGTGTGGAGACATTTTTTCTGTCATGCAAATGTCCTTAGACTTTTTTTATTGTTTATTGTAATATACCTCACAGCAGCTTTTCCCGCTTTTATTTTTTTCTGTGTAATGTGGAAAAAACTTATTTTTTTCTTCCACTGTCTTTGTCTGTCCACTTTGCAGTGATCTGTCTGACCTCATTCTTTCACAGAGCAGTGCTGGGAGTGCTCTGCAGCATCTGGACTCATGGCACACACAAATACCTGCACACTTTATTTCAACTTTGAGCAAAAAGTATTGTTAGATAACGATGTACAATTACATAATGAGAATTTTAAGCCATATGGTGTCTTTTTTGGTTTTTTTTGTTGCCAAATTAGCATTCTATTGCACAAATTTTGTGCTTTTGTTTCAGACCCCCAGACCGTCGTCGCAGAGACCTTTTTGGTTTTGCTAACAGCACTCATGACAGCGGTCAGGGCAATACCACCTTTAGCTCAAGGGATAACAGCACAGACAGCATCCCTCCTGTCATTGAGTATCCCTTCAATCATGAAAGAACCTCAGCAGAATATTTAGAAATGCCTGACCTGCGGCCTTTCACCGTGTACCTTATTGAAATACATGCCTGCAACGAGGAGCTGGGCTACAACTGCAGCGTTGGAGCTTTCATCTTCTCTAGGACTAAACCTGCTGGTAAGGAGAAAACAATATTTGTGTTTTTTTTTTTTTGTAAAGATATTTATGTTGTTATTTTGTGTGTGTAAATGTGTTTGGCAGCCAAAGCAGATGACATCCCTGGGAAGGTTGTGTATGAAATGTGTGACAAGACTGAGGGGTGTGTGGTGCTGCACTGGCCAAAGCCTGTCATGCCTAACGGACTTATAGTGATGTATGAGATCAAGTACCGTCTGGGGAATGAGGTAATTCTGGCAGGGTATAATTACAGATTCTCTTTAACACCTTTAAAGATGTCTACACTTAATTTACTGTATGCACATTGCTAGCCACATTTAGTGGCACCTTTTGTTAAGAATGTGTAAAAAGCCTTTAAACAAAGCTCTTAGTCTTCTCCTATAACATTTCACAAGGTTTCAGCTTACAGAGTGAGTGATTTCTGACCCTTTCTCTTTGCAAAATGGGTCCCATTTTTGACAGTTTCTGTCAGAGGGGCACCAGATTTAAGCTATATTTTAAAGTGATTGTATCACAGATCGTCCACCGTACTTAACAGTGGGCATAAAATGCTTTTCGACGAATATATCCTTTGTTTATGCAAAACCCACATGGATCTTAGTCTTATCTGACCATAGTACACCTTTCCAGATAAAGTCCAAGTGGAATTTAATAAAATTCACATGTTTGACTTGTGTGGAGGCAAGATAGAATAGATTTTTGTCTGACCTCTCTGGCCAAAACTGGTAGACATGGTGATGGTCTCTGATGATTGTTATGGAGACTTGGTTTGAGAACTCCAGCAAAGAGTGGCATTCTGGGCCACTCTTTGCTGTAGTTCTGAAAGAATTCCCCTTCTCTGAAACATCATATTTATACTCCAGGAAGTCATGGATTGTTAATTAGAAGTACCTAAAACCTTGAATTACCTTAAATTTTAATTGTTAAGGCTTAAAGAAGCAAAGAATAAATTGTTTCTCTTTTGTTTCAAATCAATTTTATTTATTATATGGGTACTGTTAGCACTGCAAATAATTGTGGCATTTTCTACCCACAGAATAACTGTACTTAAAATTTACTTAAAATTGGATTTTTCAACAAGCTGACTTTGTTTAAGTTATTTTGCACATCTTCAACTGGGTTTACTATAAATATGACAATGTGTATAGATAAAACATTAATTAGTTTAATTTATTTTTTCAATATTTACAAATGTAGAGAAAATGATTAGGGATGTCAATTGTAGCTTAAACCAGATGGTTAGGTTGAAATTTGTTGTGTTTTTCCAAATCAGTCTGACATAACCTAAACTTTGATTTAAGTAGAAACTTTGCAGCTTTTTGTCGCAGGCACAGCAGAGGAGAAAATAAAGGTCAAAAAATAAATTTTGTTGAGGAACATTAGCAAAAACGTATTCACAAAGCAGTTATCAAAGCTTTAAAGACTTGGAAAAGCTAAAGCTCTGTTTTACAAGCATTAACCACTGTTCATTTATTTTCTCCCAGGCTGAGAAACACAACTGTGTGTCGCGTCAGCAGTACCAGAAATACAAAGGAGTTCGCCTGAGCATCCTGAGCTCAGGAAACTACTCTGCTCGCGTGAGGGCTACTTCTCTGGCAGGAAACGGCTCATGGACGGAGAGCATCTCCTTCTATGTGCCACCGCCTAAACGTAAAGCAACACTACATTTTTAGATTATGTGGAGAGAGATTAAATGTACAAATGTATCTCAAATGTAGAAAATGTATTTAATTGTAGTAATTTCAAATAAGAAACTGAAATTGTTATACTGATCACAGAAAGTAATATATATCTTCAGCATTTATTTCTGGTAATGTATATGATTTTATGGCCTAACACTAATGAAAACCCAAAATTCAGTTTTTCAAAAATTAGACCATCCAAAAATGAATTTTAATTTTGAAATGTTCTGACCTGCACAGTTATGGAGGTGGCAGTCAATTCAATTCAGTTTTTCAATTCAGTTTTTATTTATGTAACCTTTCACAAAGAGCATAAGCCATAAAAGGTCATTTTTATTTGCCATAGGCTTTATCCAGGTAGAATAATAAAACGTTTAGTGGAAGGAAAAGGTTTGGCAGAAAAGCCTTGAAAGGACGGTGAAGCAAAGCCCATTTAAGAGTTTGGGGGAGATTCACAAAGTGTGAGTTACAACTGTCAGTGCTTCAAGAGCCACCACATACAGACATGTATGTATGAAAATGGGCAACGACTGTTGCATTCCTTGTGTTAAGCCACTCCTGAACTAGTGACAACACCAGGAGTGTCTTACCTGAGCTATTCATCGATTCAGTTAGACGTTTCCAGAGTCAGTAAAGATTTGTCATCTGCTACTGTTGGTCCACTCTGTGTTCTAATTACGGTTTAGCTGCATGGTACACCAAATCAATGCAGTAATTCATGCAAAGGGAGCACCAATCGAGTAAGGACATACATTTTTAGTAGGGCCTTTCTAAATTAAAAACCTCTTTTTAATTGGTCTTCTGCAATATTTTTGCTTTTTTTTGCATGAAATGTATACCTTTGTGTGTAATTAATAAGGTTTAATTTTTTTTTATTTAATTACTGAAATAAATTGAGAATTTATTGAGATGCACTTGAAAATTTATCATTTTCAGTAAACTGTTTTTTTCTTTGTTATTCTGTCTCCCAGGAGATGATTTTGTGACACTCTCCTTGATCATCATCCTTCCCATCATCGTGACTCTTTTCGTCGCCAGCCTCACCACCATTCTCATCTTCGTCAACAAAAAGAGGCAAGTGCTTACACTGAGTAAGCTGCAATGCTCATGAAGCTTAATGATGAGTGTGATGTTATTTAGACTTAATAGGTGTTTTCATTTAGATCCCCCTTTGGGGGAGAGCAGACATCCTATCGAGGTCTTAATATTGCATCTGAAACCACAGCTTGCTTATCAGCTCACTGAGCTGGGCTTGTGTTTCCAGGAACAACAACAGACTTGGGAATGGAGTTCTTTATGCATCTGTCAACCCAGAGTACATCAGTGCGGCTGAAAGTAAGAATGTTAAATAACTTTTCCCCTTTTCCCTGCTGTTCTTTGCTCTTGCTCTTGTGCATGCTGGGTTGACCTGGCGTTTGTTTTTGCTGCGGTAGTGTACACTCCGGATGAGTGGGAGGTAGCCAGAGAAAAGATAACAATGCACAAGGAGCTGGGGCAGGGCTCTTTCGGGATGGTGTACGAAGGCACGGCGAAAGGTGTCATCAAGGATGAACCCGAAACTCGGGTGGCGATCAAGACGGTGAACGAGTCAGCAAGCATGCGGGAGCGGATAGAGTTTCTGAACGAGGCATCCGTGATGAAAGAGTTCAACTGTCATCACGTGGTAAGATGGATTTATGATAAAACAGCTGAAAAAAAACACCTACAGATGGTTACGAATAACTTCATAATGGAACGAGAAATGACACTGTGCTCACCATTATCATCACTTCCTAATTATTCTCCGCATACACAAACAGAGAGAAGGGCCAGCAGGCCATGAGGGCTTGGAGCTTTTAGTTCACTGCAGTTGTCTTAACGCAGGCAGCTGTAGCCAGAGGCAAAGACATTGCCTCCTGGAGATTCTTTACATTCTCACATCAATGTGATCACGGCCTCATTAACTGCCTTTAATGGCGCTTCTCCTACAGCTCTTCCTTCACGTCACACTGAAAAAAAGTCAAGCACTCCGTAATTAAATTCACTTTGAATAATTGAAAATCTTGTTTTTCTTTTGTGATCTTCAAACCAAGTTAAAGATAGTGTGCCTATTAGTTTACATCACAATTCCAGTACAATATTATGAATGTTGTATCTTTATAAAATTATGTTTCTCTGTATATCTGCAGCCGACTCATTTCCTGTCACTATTGATGTAGGTGCGGCTGCTGGGCGTGGTCTCTCAGGGACAGCCAACCTTGGTTATCATGGAGCTGATGACCCGCGGAGATCTCAAGAGCCACCTGCGCTCTCTGCGCAATGAAGTAAACAACTTCTCCTGACAAAAACACACACGCACACGGCTTAGCTTTGTTGCACGTACAAACACAAAAAAGCAACAATAATAGCTTGTTTTCTTTGTTGCTTAAACTACATGTTTACCAAGGTCAAAATAAATGCAAAAACCAGATGTCAGAGGTATAAGGTAATTTGCACTAGCTCATTGGTTAAGACATCACAATCATGCAGATTTGCTCAGGCAGTTGGGGGGTTTAATAAAACTGAAAATGGTATTTTACAGATGATACTCTACAAAAGTATTCATAGCTCTTTAACTGTTTCACACATTTCCACCATACAGTCACAGTCATCAATGGATTATACGGAGTTCACTGTATATGATAAACCAATAAAGTGAAGTTTATTGCGGGGTTAGGTCTTAGCTTTAAAGATTCCACAGAGCGCTGTTTAATCTGTCATCTGAATTGGAAAGAATATAGGAAAAATGCAAACCTACACAGACATGGCTGTTCACTTAGGCAGGACAACATTGATCAGAAAAGCAGCCAAGAGGCCCATGAAAGCTCTGGAGGAGCTGCAACGACCCAGAGCTCAGGGGTGAAATCTGTTGACGAGACAGCTATTATTTGTGGCATCAGGATTTGTTCTTATTATTATTCCGGTGCTTCTTTGCGGGGCAATTTGGGGACTTTGCCAAGCCCCTAGATGTACACGCTTTCACCCAAAATTGTCCCCCGTGTGAAATTTTTGTTGTTTAATGTCGTCGTCAGTGAGACAGGCCGAACCGTAAGTCGTAGAGATCTGAAATTTGGCACAGTGGTAGAGCTCCTCAAACCAAGAAAAAAGGTCTCTTGGGGGAATGCCCTTAAACGCACAGGAAGTCGGCCATTTTGGATTAAAGGCAAATTTTTGGCCGTTTTTCACTTTTACTTACCTCGAAAATCGTGAGTTTTCAGCCATGTTTAGGGGGCGTGGCCAGGGCACATCTTTGCGTTCGTACCGAAGTGAAAAATTGCAATAACTTTCCCAAAGAAACGCCAGATCACACCAAAGTTGGCATGAAGGAGGACCTTCGGATTACTGATGATCCTATGGGGTCATATTCTGACATTATCTAAGCGAAGTCAGAAGTCACGCCATGGCCGTTTCGCTCTAATTTCCACATAGATCATCTGATCTGCACCAAATTCAATCTGATTGATCCTAGTCTAGTCCCCCAAAGAGATCTGATGAGATATTTGGTGGGCGTGGCCTAATTCTTCCTCAGGGCCCCCTCGAAAATTTTAAAAAATCAGCCCCAATCCATGCTTTGACCGAGGATTATGAAACTTGGTACACTTATGTAACTTCTCAGGCCCTACAAAAAAGAGTGTTGGTCCAAACCCCACAGGAAGTCGGCCATTTTGGATTGAAGTTGCGATTTTAACCACGATTTCGCCGTTTCTAGCCCACATATCTGAGCGAACTCCTCCTACAGCTTTTGATTTAGAGACTTGAAAATCACTCAGTATACTCTTAAGGCATTGGGGATCAAAAGTTATCAAAAGCTTTTTGATACATAAAAGCGTGTGGGCGTGCCCAAGCCTCAAAGGATGACTTCTCTCCATAAAAGACGAAATTGATATAGCTCCTACAAGGAAAGTCACAGACACATGAAACCTTTTGAGATTGATCTCCCTCTGGGCTCGAACAATATTCACTGATCAGATGCTGACATCAGCAAAGCCCCGCCCCCTGAGAACAGGAAGTGTCATGTTTTCCTTTTGATGGTCCATATTTGGTGTCCTTCACCTAATCAATGTGAAACTGTTCCAAGTGACAGATAACATGATGGTCTAAGAGAGTGTCCATTACTGACTGGTTTGGCTGGAGGGTGTGGCTGTGGCGGCGTGGCGAATTCTGATGTCACGCCACTGCCATACATTTAGCTCTAAATTACACATACATGGTCTGATTCACTAATAAATAAATATGGTTGATCTTTGTCAGCCCCCAGACAGCTCTATTGTATTTCATTGGAATGTGGATCAACAGCGCCCCCTAGGACATTTCAAGTGCTCTATCTCCCTCATACATCATCGGATCCACTTCAAATGTAGTATACATCATCAGGGATCAATGCTGAATATGTTGCCACAGTCATTTCACGACATTATTTCAGCTCTGCCCACTAATAAACAACTGAGTGCAGCTTCCATCTGGAAGGTCGAATTTCCTCCAAATTTTAAATGCTTCTCGCCAGACCAGAACTCTGCATGACCGAAGATCATATGACGTGTCGCTCACAGTCCCCCTTAGTGGCGACGTTTGGAATTGAACGGCGGCCTCGTCGCTGGCGTGCAGTGGGCGATGCCAGGCCACCGTGGTCGCTGCACAGGCCGAGTTGCGCTGAGCTGCGAGGCCCTTCAATGGAGCTTGCAGCTTTAATTTCTATTTGTAGTTTTTTTTTGTTTTTTCATTGTTGTTTTTTAGATTTTTTTATATATCTGTTTTCTGTGCATCGTAACAAAAACATTTTTAATAAAATAAAAAAAGCAGTTAAAACAAGCAGATTCATCAACATTTTAATTTGCCTGTTTTGTCATTCTCATCAGAATTACATTTCTATAAATTTAGGCATTGTGTATGCATGTATGAAATGTATTTTATGTTTCTTGAAACAATCTAATTAAATGGATAAAACTAATTCAGTTAAAAGCAAAGGGACAACATATGAATCCAATCTTCTCATCTTGCTGTGCAACAGAACACCACCTCTCAGGTCTTACCCCCTCTGAAAAAGATGATCCAGATGACGGGGGAGATTGCAGACGGCATGGCTTACCTTAACGCCAACAAGTTTGTCCACAGGGACCTGGCTGCCAGAAACTGCATGGTAGCAGAGGACTTCACTGTGAAGATTGGAGGTGGGTCTCATAAATGTTCTGCCCTCAGCCTGTTCCAGGTTGCTCAAGGCTTAAATAACTCTGTAACAGTTTCAGCGTATGCCTGCAGTCTTGATGTAGATAGAGGGAAAAATTTGAGCTTTCAATAGTTTCCTTTCCCACACAGAGCGAGAGGTTTTTATTGACCCCCCCCCCCCCAACTTGTTTTCGTTTTTTCCCGTCAGATTTTGGCATGACCAGAGATATTTATGAGACGGATTACTATCGAAAAGGAGGGAAGGGCCTGCTGCCAGTTCGCTGGATGTCTCCAGAGTCGCTGAAAGATGGTGTCTTCACTACAATGTCTGATGTCTGGTATGGAAACAAACTACTCACAAAACAACAGCGAAGCATGCTATACATGTATGAACCTGCTTCAATCGGGGGCTTATAACTGCCTGCATATTTTCTCTTTGTGTTGGATAATACTCAGTTTACGCTGTTGAGTCACAACTGTATAAACCTACAGATCACTTCACAGCCAGGATTCTTTTTAAGATCTTCACTGAACAGTTTAAGCATGAAATTTCTGCCATGACAGCTAGTATTTCCAAAACATCAAAATCATTTTTTTTGTTTGGGTTGCAAATCCCTTCCCCTTTTTCCTAGTATCTTTAAGCCTAAAGCAGTCTAACATTTTTCCCTACCACCAGTCAGTCTCACTGTTTACTAGCTCCCCTGCAAGTTTTTGTTCCACAACTCAGTGTCCCACGGATTAGTTTGCAAAAGTGAGTTTAAACTGCTCCAGATGTTCACAAATGAGAGCTTGTGTTTACACCACAAACCCACCTTCACATCTTGTGTACTACATCCGGTTCTTCTTTGATGTTAAAGTTTAGTGTGAGACAAACCAATTATGGGCTTCATGAGTAGTGTGTTAATCAGGCAAAAAAACACTTCCTCAAACATATGGAGTGTAATTAGGTTGATTTGAGGGAATTCTGTGAAAATAAGGCTCAAAAAGGGTAAATAAACACTAGTCAATGCAAACTTTTTCTTTCATAAAGAGTAACATTTATTTATATAGCACTTATCACAGATTTAAATCACAATATTTCACTAAATAAAGCCTAAAAACAAATTAAACATAAAACAAATTAAAACAGCATAAAAACATGCTAAAAAAGAAAACTACATAAAATGAGAGATTAAAACAGAAAAAAACATACCACAGCAATAATCCTAAGTGTAAAGATTAAATTCTTGTGAGATTTAGGTGTAGGCAGTTTTCACCTAACCAATGCTTGATGCTAGTCAAACAATTTGTCACAGAATATAATTTGTAGAAGTGTTTCTCCTTGGGACAGTAGAAAAGCTATATGTCGTCACCATAAAGAAGATAAGAAACTCGATGAACCCGGCTGAATATCTTTCATAAAATATTTTTTTTTAAATATAAAACTAACAAAATGAGCCCTAAGAGTCCTTAGGGCTGATGACTTAGTGATACTCTATATGTCACCCCTGTAGACATCAGTTTATTTACGTTTCCATTTTTTCATACATTTCATACATACATTTCATACATGGAGCTCAATAGTGCTAAAAATGCCAAAACACCATGTATGATTAAATTTTATTAAAAAAAAAATACTGAGGACTTTGTATTACTTATATATTCATTTGTTTCTCCATTTGGAGCTTGAGAAATATCAAGGATCGTGACACTTGTTCAAACTAAAATAATCAATATGATTGTAATTTAAAAAATCCTGCTGATAGGTTTAAATAGTAACCAAGAAATAGGTTCAAAAGAACTAAAACAGGGTGCTTTCTAGTGTCCACACACATTATGACATCATTAGTAACACGGCTAGTGTTTTATTTTTTTCAGAAACCTTGACTATATTTGTCAGACACATCAACAATAAGATTTACTCAAATATAACTTTCTTGTAAACAGTCTATATTTAGGCTCATCTTGCAGTTTACCCACGCGTTCGCCTGTTGACATATTTTGGACATGCAGGTGTCTTAGATTGTCTGTCTGATACACATTCTCACAATCAAAAGACAGAGGTTATGAGCAGTCAGTATCTTACACCAAATAACTACCATCTTAACTTTGAACAGAGATTAGTTTGCAGCTAATGTCAGTCAGTCTGCTGCCATGATAAGAATCAGATTTCTGGTAAAAACAAAAGCTTCGACTAATTTAAAAAATGTTACAGCTGTTTATGGGAATTTTACTGAGGATAAACTCATTAACAAGATCTTCAGTTTCATGTTGGTTTTCTGTTGTAACTCTGCAGGTCATTTGGTGTCGTGCTGTGGGAGATCGCCACCTTAGCTGAACAGCCTTACCAGGGCTTGTCCAATGAACAAGTGCTGCGCTTTGTCATGGAAGGAGGACTCCTGGACAAACCTGACAACTGCCCGGACATGCTGTAAGTCTTGTGATTGAAAGAATGAAGTGCACTGTCCTCTGCGCCTCTTCTGTCCTGTCAATATTTTACCACGCATCTATTTTAGGTTGAGGTTTTAAGGGTAAGGGATACCGCGTGCGCACGCTGCAGTAAGGACTGACATTGACGTCACCGGTTAAATGCAATCGGGTGACGCCACGACTTAGATGGTCAGCTGGCAGCAGGGAGCCTCCTCACTCATCGATATCAGCCCATAGAAGGGATGTCACAACCTATGTGTGAAAGATGCCACTCATTCCGACTGTGGAAATCATTATCGACAGGGAGAAGCCACAAAAATAAGCACGTCACAAGTCATTAATATATCTGTAATTTATTCATGCAAACATTATGGCTGTTTGAGAGGGAAAATAGAAGACAGATGACTTGTCAGCATTTAGAGCTCCATGTACTGTATGTGTTTCTTTGACCTCAATAAGAAGGCATTCTGCGCTCTCCCCTCCCACTCCACATGGCTGACCTCACCTTAGAAAGAGCGCAAGCAGAACAAAAAATAGGGCTGAGTGTTGTGCAGGCACAAACCTCTGGTTTCTATGGCAGCCCCAACAGTTTTGTCCTGATTACAGGAGTGTGTGGATTGTGTTACAGTGGTGGTGCAAGAGTAAGGGCTTGGCTTTTTCCAACTTTGAGCGGCATGCAATGGAGTCAGGCTGCTGCTGCTGATAGCTGCCTTTGCTGTGGTGATTTAAAGGAGATTTCAGGAAGATTGCTGAAGCCAGACATTCAGACAAAGAGTGATTAATAGAGGGGATAACACAAAGTGGAAGTAGGGAGGAAAACACAAAATGAGATGAGTCATATTTATATGGTTTTCAGTGTCTCTTTGCAAAGTATTCCTCAGGTAGCTGTGATTCACAAAGCTTCCCTAAAGTTGTTTCTTTATTGCAGGGCTAAAAAATACAAAAGCAATACACTTTAATTTGAGCATTCAGTGAGAAAAAATCCAATGTTAATTAACAAAATTACCAGCGGCAAGATTATTTGAACCTCCATATCCATTGTCGATTCTCACTTGCAGGGTCGTGGGGCTAATATGTTTAAAATAAATGTAAGTGAAGGACTTTTTAAATATTTCTTTCAGTTTTTTAGGTTTATGGGTAACTATGAAGTTCTAATTGGCAGTCTATGACTTTCTGTTTTCCTGGGGTATAAATATGACACGATAGAGCAGCTGATTTCTCTTAGCAACTGGCCACCAGGCTGCAGGAAAACCCACAATTATCTTGCAACCATGCACAGTGAAGAATGGTCAACGGGGTAAAAAAAAAAAACCATAACAACCATTAAATACCATGTGGACGCCCAACCGGGTGTTGAGGAGTGATGCTTGAAAAAAAAGGCTTTTCTGTCCTACCATCAAAAATGTAAACAAATTTTGCAAAGTATGCTAAACCAGAACTTTGGGCTGCAGGCTGCAACAAACAATCTAGGTGAGTTTGGCATGGAAGAAATTATGAAAATATGGCAAATATCCTCATTGTTGGGCAAGGTGGGGGATCTGTGAGGCTGTGGGTCTGTTTCTCTTTTGAATACCCAGGGTGTTACAGTGCATGGCATAAAACTTGTGGGCTGAGCTGAAGAGAAGAGAGCATAGGAGAAGACTCTGGACTCGGGACAACCTCAGGAGACATTTATAAAGAGGAATGGCCAAAGACCCCTCTGTATGCTCCAACCTTGTAGGAGAAGGCTACATGATGTTGTGCCCGCAAATGGGTGTTGTACAGTGTAATAACAGCAGGGGCAGAAATAAATGGGATAAATGCACTCAAGTTCCAAGTAGGATTTTCCTAGATTTTTTTTTGTGGGAGAATTCTACGGCAATAAGAGATGAATTTACGTATTTTTACCAGGAGTAACAAAAAATGTAATCTTACATTTCTTTCTACAAGTACTGTGCAAGACCTCCACAGCACTTGCTTGTAACACTCAGCATTTTATTGGTCAGTCTAAAAAACCTGCATCACTGACACCGTGTTATTTGACCAGCACCTGAAATTTAACACCAACTCAGATGAGCGTGGTTAAACCTTGGTGAGGAATTTCAGGACGGTAATGGATACCAGCCTAATCCTAAACAAAACATTGACAGAAAGAATAAAACAGGAAAGTATAAGGTAGCAGAGTTGAGGCTATATTTGCATGGCATATACAGTCGAAACATATCTCTAGTTTTGACAGGTTAGAAGTGAGTCCCCACTAATAGCATGAATGACAAGATGCTGACAAGAAGTCAGTTTTTTACCCCGTTTTGTAAATTAGCATCAACAAGTGTACTGGACACCAGCTGTTGAACAAAGGAGAAGACAGGTTACTATGGTGTGTCAGCACAGCTGAAAGTATTAGATTTCTTTTCATTAGAACTCTCTGCTGCGTGGGTGTGGACATCATACGTCAACTATGAGACACTTCCTGCAATTCTGGGGAAAACAGAAAAAAAAAAGTCAGCCACCCCCTCTGCTGCTCCAGAATAAGTGAGACCTGCGCTTAGACAAGCACTACCTCAAATTTCTCTGGGATGAGAACAGCTGGCACCTAGTTGCAGGGCTGATTCTGAACGCCAAAGAGGCCTCAAAGAGAGAAGAAAAACAAGACTGAGGGGGAACAGCGGTAACGGCGTCCGAGATGGCCGAGGTGTTTATGTCAGTGAGCCTTAGAGAGTATTTTTAGCTTGTTTGTGTATAATTGAAGTTGCGGCATGTGGTGCAGAACCACACAAAACAGTAATAATTCTCTCTTTTTATGGTGTTGTTTTGACATTCCCAAAGCTCGGTTGCTGGCCTGGCACAGTAACCTGGAGGAAGACTTACTGCTCCACTGAGTGCATTTTACATAGCTGATCTAACTGCACGCATTGTGCTGTGGTAAAAAAACATCAAAATTTCAAATCTTTGATCAAGTTATAAAGTTAAATTTACGACCAGTGTGTCAGTACGTTTCTGCGCCAGAGATTACCCTTTGTTCACATTGGATTTAAATTAGACATTTATTGGGAGAGGAGACAGAGTCATTACCCTATTTGAAGTTATTGAGCGTATTAAAAAAGGCCAGATTTACAACAGATATAACATCCTTTTTGCATTAACACCTAACATGAATGTAAAAGGAGATGGAAAGACAGGTAAGCCTATTTATGTAAATCTAAAGCTTAATTCTGTAATATACAACTGTAAAATGTTCTTTTAACATAACTTTAGAGTCAAAAGACATCAGTAAATTAACTTTAAACGTCAAGAGCACAAAAACTGTTATAAACTTTGTCTCTTCTGCCACCTGCTGGTCCGAAACAGAGGTTTTACAATGTTTAAACGCTGTATGGAGGCATGCATCCAAACTGCTTAAACTATTGTAGTGCAAGTTCTCACTTAACAAGAAGTAGATCTGAGTTCAGTTTACACAGGCTGAAACTTAGTTCATAGTTCATCATCTAAAATCTTCTGTAGGGAATTCACAGTCCCAGCATGAATACCTAGGTCAGTTTCATTAATCGTTTTGTTTTTTAAATAAAATTACAGAACATGTGGTTATGAGCTGTTTAGCATAATGATTATTTCATTGTGCAGCATTTACAACCTTGGCTTTTGTCATGGTAATTTAAATCAGTTTAACTCCTGTTCTTTTCAACTGCATTTTAATTTGGCCAAATTCTCCATAAAGCTGCCTGTGTTCACATTTCTTCCTGCTTTGGTTGTCAGAAAGCAAAATGAGTTTTAACTTCTTTTTTTTTTAAAGATGTTTTTCGGCACTAGAGGCCTTTATTTTAGATGATAGGTAAACAGGAAGGAGGGGCAAAGAGAGGGGGAGACATTTGGCAAAGGTCGCCAGGTCCGGGACTCAAACCCAGGACGGCGCTTTCAGGACTATAGCCTCTATATGTGGTCGCGCGCTAAACCCCTACACCACCAGCGCTGTGAAAATGTATTTGGCCTATTACAGATTCCGTTCCTCTTTGCCTTTTTGTGTCACAATTGTATATATCAGTCTTTCAGTATCGGTCAAAAACATCCTGTATGTATAAATAATAAATTCAGTTTTTAAATGATTGTGTTTATTGTGGGGAAATAAGGTATCCAAACCAACAGGGTCAGATGTGAAAAAGTAATCGCATCCTTAAAACTAATACCTGGTTTTGCGAACTTTGGCAGAAACAGTTGAGAGCAGAGTTCATGCTCCAATCAACTGCAGCAAGTTGTTAAAGTCCTGAAGCAGCAACGCAGGCCCAGACCATCACTCTACCACCACCATGTTTGACTGATGGAAGGACGGTTGGTTGTTTTACACCAGATGTAACAAGATGCACACCTTCAGGAAGTTCCACTTTTGTCTGGACTACTTTTCCAAAAGTCTTGGGGGGTAATTAGGATACCTTTTAGGAAATGGGAGAAGGGTCTGTGTTCTTTTTCGCCAGCAGAGATTTTGGCCTAGGAAATCCACTCAGGATGACATTGTTGCCTAGCGTATTTCTTATTGTTGATTCTCTTGGATCAGTTGTATGACATGAAACCTTTTAAGTGTGACAAAAACAAACAGAAGAAACTGTAATATGTCAGTTTGAAATAATCCACAGTGGTGTTGCCAGGGCCCAAATCACTTTTACTTTATCCTTCAAAGTTCCAAATTTAAAGTGCTAATACTTTGTGTAACCCTCAGGTTTGAGCTGATGAGGATGTGCTGGCAGTACAACCCCAAGATGCGTCCGTCCTTCCTGGAGATCATCAGCAGCATCAAAGAGGACCTGGATCCTCACTTCCAGGAAGTGAGCTTCTTCTACAGTGAGGAGAACAAGCCGCCGGATATGGAGGAACTTGACATGGAGGTGGAGAACATGGAGAACATTCCACTGGACCCTGTTTCTACAAGGCAGCCATCAGCTGCTGGCGTTTCCCCGTCTGGGTGCCCCGGAAGCACATCGCCTCCTTCCGCACAGCAGTTATCCCCCTTGCAAGGCCCAAGTACTCCCTTACTAGGATCTATGTCCCATTCGCCACCGGGCCCTCTAGCCTCAGGCGTGATGTCTTTGGGACAGGGCTCGGACAAGCCCTCAGGACACGCTTTGGCAAATGGGGCCCGTGGTGGGCCTTTGGGCCCAAAATTTTATGAGTTTGGGGCCGTACCAACATAAGGAGGCCCAAAAAAACGGGGCGTTACCGCTGCCCCAGTCATCGGCCTGCTGATATCGGTCCAGCACCTCGTCTTCCGCTCACACAGGGTAACTAAAACCTCTCTCAGTCTCTTAAGGAGGGATGGGTGAGGTAAGAACATTACTTTGTTTCTACTGTGTGCCAGTAGATGGGCTCTCGACTCGAAGTAAGGCGTGGAAAGACCAGAGAATACAAACTCTGAGAACTGTAAAACAGCACAGAAACCTGCTGAGGCATGTGGAATTTGGTGGCTCAGACCAAATTTGGGGGCCCCCCTTTCCCGCGCGGCCAAATTTGTTTCATCAAGCCCCTTAAGAAGGAAAAAAAAAAAATAAGGATTTTTATAACAACTTATATGTGAACTCTAAGAAAAAAATCTTTTTAGCATATCTGCCAGCAAAACCAACAGAAGAGCACTTTTGTCCTGAGGATTTCAGAGAGGATATGATGGATATATTGAGCGTCTATTTATAGAATCCCATCATTCTCTCCACATTATGGTAAAGCTCCTTCTTTTTGTGAGCTAGCCAGGTTCATATTGTGTGGCAACACCTCCTTTAAAAAGTAAGACTTTTTAAAATATTATTATTTCTATGTGATCCTGTCAGGTGTGGGTTAAATTGGTAGGCCTGTTTTGTATCTGCCAAACTTTTGCCAAATCAAGCTTTTCCTCCAGTCTCCTAAAGGTGTCCTCTTTTTTTGTTAAAAACTGTGATTCAGAGTTAATAATAAAGCAAATCCTTCTGTGCAATAAAGCAAAATTATTTGCTATGTAATTTAGGGTGTTTTTGCTAAATTTAAACGTGAGGTGTACCAGATTATGCTGGGCCATCACTTTGTGTGGGGTGGAATAAATTTTTAAGGAAAAGAACACATTTATTTGTACGAAGAAAAGCAAGTACAATGCTCTATTTAGAAGAAATGACTGTTAAATAATAAGTAGGCATTACTTTGTAATTAGAGATGGCCATTGAGTGCTATTTATGGTGATTATAATAAAAAGTTATGATAAAAAAATCCTTTTTGGCTATAAATCTGTTACTGCCTACAGTAAATCCTCAAAGATATAAACATTGTCCCAAAACTAAAACGTAATTATCTGAAGGGCTTCTTTGCTTTACCAGATTAAGTAGTAACACTGATGAACTGTGTACATTTATGATTCTAAGCAATCGTATTTGTAAAGATAATGCCGATAATTCATGCACTGGAAAAATAGAGAAAACAAAATAAATTTGGTTATATGGATTGATCTTTATTTCTAAACTGCTACATGAAAAACATGCACAGCAAAGTTTTAAAAATCCATATTTGAGGAGTAAAACATAAATTGATAGTCTATACAGAGTGATATAATAGATCATAAACTCTAATTAGGGCTTGGTGATATAATCTAAGAATTTTCTGATATATTAAGGTTTTTGTGCGATAAATCATACATAGCGAGATATTTAAATTCATTCCAAATCACATAAATTATGTTAAGCCTCATACTTCAATGGCAAACCAAACAGCCAAAGCTGTCCTCCCACATAATCCATCATTAGAAGTAACTTCTAACTTTTCCAGTTCCAAAAGTTAAGGCACAGTCTCGGTGCTTATTTTGAAAAGATTATGTTAGACTGACAACCATATTTGCAAAAAAAAAAAAAAACCTGAGGAAAACCTGGGGAAAATACAAACGGCTGTGACCAACAATCAGATCAGAACGGGAACTATGGCCCAAATTCAGTAATGAGACAGAAATGCTAAGCTTGGTTGTTTTTGGAGAATTTAATATAAAAAGAAGAGAAAAAGGCTCACACTGCTGTCCCAGTAATATGATCATGCCAGATACTCGCATAGTCATGAGCAAGTGTTATACAGCATAGCTTGTGGTCAACAAAGAGACAATTACAGGTGTCACATTGCTTTGTTTGATACTCATCTAATAATTTGTTGGTTTTTTTTGCAGAATGAACCAGGATATATAACATATCAACATTATACAGATGCACTTCAATCATTTCATCAAACGCAGCCCAATTAAATCTTAATTTATTCATGACATTGAACCACCAGTAGTACCTGCATTTCATAAATCCAGATCAAATGTGAAGTCCCTGCAGTAATTTTTCTAGGGTACAATTAAAAAAATTAAATGTTGCATCCTACACAATTAACGAACATTTATTCCACCTCATAAAATCCGTTTTCCCCATACGTCATTTTGATCAACAATAACTAAAAGCAACAACTCTGAATCACAGCCTAAGTCTGTTCTTTGGTTTAAAACAAGTCTCACTGCAAATCATTGATCTTCAGTGTTTGGCAATACAACTCGTTACCCTGCTTCAGATCCAATGGTATCAAACACACCACAACAAATTGGAAACATCAATCGAGAGGCTGTTGGATCAGATTTAGCATCCTAGAGGTAAACTTTCAAGTCTCTAAAATCGGTCATTATTGGTATCTCTTGCATTTCAAACACAAATGAAAGATCTTACAGTTGCATTTTAGACTGCAGGATCACTTTTATACACATCATTGGTTTTTGTCACTTTTAAAAAAAAAACTAAACTTTTGTATACTTTTAAACATGTTTGCCTCTATGTCTGTACAGAAAAAAGCTGCTATTTTATTCTTTTTCTCTTTTTGGATGTTATATATAAATATATCTATATATAAAGAAATCCTTCAGGTTTGCTATTTTATGATCTCTACAGCAGTCCCTTTTTATATCTTTAAGCTCTGTTTAAAAAAAAAAATAAAACAGAACGTTACCCCTCAAGATTTTGAGTAACAAAAAATTTAATTCATTGCCTTTTATTTTTATAAAATGATTCTTTCTCTATTGTTTTGTCAACATCTATTATTATTATTGTTTTATTATTATTATTATTAGAGATGAGCATCTTAGCTCGACGTGTGAGCTTGTACTTGTGCACCCTTTTATTTTATTGTTTAGCACTGTGCCTAGTGTTGTCCCCTAGGTGCGATTTAATCTCAGGTTAAAGTAAAGGCTTTGCTTTCCCCACACATTCTCCATTCCTTTACTTGCCTCAACTTTTTGCCCCCTCCTTTACCGCAAGTGAACCCCCCCGTGCCTCCTATTAAAGTCCGGATTAGCTCCGATGTAAGAGACGACACTTCAGACCCATCCATCTCATGCCTGTTCTCCAGTAAATAGGGCTAACTGGGTTCTCTTGTTTGCCTTAATTATGCCAACCATATTCTAAGCATTTAAATTTCTCTATTATTATTTTGTCCTCTCAACCACAGAACCACACCACTTCTGCTAATATCAAATTTTCAAGATGTGATTTCCAAAATCTGAAAACTCTGAAAGCCAAATACGGGATGGGTTAGACTCCAAGGAAGGGAACAAGTTTCAATGTCACAAATGAAAATAAAAGGTCTTAAAACGGCTGAATAGTGAAGAGTGTTTTGAAGGATTTCTAATGTTGCCTGGTGATTTTTTTTCTTAAACGTATTTTCCTTGTAGGTGTGTTTATTTATTTATTATTGTATTTTCCTTTTGAATACCAGTAAAAATCACTGTAAAAATGCCCCATTAATAAGTACAAACTTGGTTTATCATTTTTATTATTTTATGTATGCATTGTCCTTGGTGTAATGACTAGGGTACTTAGTTTTTTTTTTTGTTTCAGGCATATATCTACCTCACTCTTTTTAAATATGTGTATACGCAAAACAAAGACATCTCACTTTTAAATTTTAGTTGAAACCTAACCTAATTAAATAAAAAACACCCACAGGGATCTAGGTAAACCTCATATAAAGTGGACTAGGACAGATGGTGGAATAAGTTTGGCCCATGAACACCCAAACAACTGGTTTTATTAAAAAGCATGTTTCTGTCTCAGATTTGGAACAAATAAGAAAAAGAAATGCAGCTTACACCACAGCTTGCTTTAGTTCAGTCAGTGTCAAATGGTATAAGAGCGGATAAAGCGGCACTGTTTTACAGCTGGATCATAAACAACCAACGTGGATCAGCATGTGATGAAATGGAGCCAAACATTACATCTCCAGTGAGTCCCAACCTGTTGTCACAACCTTCAAATCCTCAAACCACAACCATCACCTTCTCACCTAAAATGTATTTATAAAGAACTCTTAAGATAACACGGGAAATATTAAAGAAAGGGAAATGTATTATTTACCTCCAAGAACAAAAACATCTCTAAATATATATGCGGTTTTGATTGCCATTTTAAAAACTTTATTTTATTCCAAAACCGACAGCAGTTAGTTTTTGCATGAAGTATGGATCAGTGTTGTGAATGTAAGGACAAATATGTAGTTTTCACACAAAAACTTATAAGAAAATGGAAAAACTCACCTCGAACATCTTTCTACCTTCAGTTAGAATAAAGAAACCCTCAATCTTTTAATTAAATGTGGCCGAGAACTAAGAAGCCACTATTTAGTTTTATGATTTGTGTAGACTCCATGTGGTTCTGATTGTCATTTATCGATTAGAAATATTCTACTCACTTGTGTCCATGTGATTTTCTTGCTTACTAGTTTTGTTTAACTTTTCGACATTACAGTGGATATAAAAAGTCCACATACCCTGGGTAAAATGCCAAGTGTCTGTCATGTTGAAGACTTAAACCAAGAAAAACTATTTCAAAACTTTACCCCTCCTTAATGTGACCTACAACCTGTACAACAAAAAAAAAAAGAAACGTAAAAACTAAAATAGTGTTGTTGCATACGTATTCCCCCATTAAACTAATACAATGCTGAAGTGCCTTTTGATAATATTACAGAACACAGTCTTTTAGGCCAGCCCATCAGTTTGCACATTTTGACTTGGTAGTATTTTCCTACTTTTCTTTGCAGAAACACGAGGTCATCCTCTTTGCGTTGCTCTTCTCGGGTGACATCACAGATTTTCGGTCAAATTCAGGTCCGGGCTCTGGGCCTTTCCAAACCCTTCATCTTCTTCTGGTGAAGTCATTCTTTTGTTGGTTTGGATGCACGCTTTGGGTTGTTGTTTGGCTGAAACATTGAGTACACTTTAGCCTTTGATTCTTAGCAGAGCCCTGAACGTTTTGTGCCAGCGTTGAGTCTATATTTGGCACTTTTCATACGTAACTCCTTCAACCCAAATTAAGGCCACAGTTCCATCTGAAGAAAATCATCCCCAAAGCATGATGCTTCCACCACCTTGCTCCACTGTGTGTATGATGTCTTTTTACTGCTGTGCAATGTTTTTTTTTGGGCCAAACACCTTTTTGAAACATGGCCAACAAATTCATCCTAGGTTTTGGCGGTCCAAAACACAGTTTCACACCATGCTTCTGGGAAACTTCAAATGTGTTTTTTTTTTGCTAAATTGGATGCCTTTCTCCATAAGAAAAGGCTTTCAGCTTACCACCATACCCCTTAGCCCAGACATATAAAGAACATGGGGCACAGCTAGTGCTTGCCAGACTTCCTGACCAGTTTTCCTCTCATCTCTCCACAATTTTCAACAGTTGTCCAGTTCTTGATAATGTCATTGTTGCGACCCATTTTCTCGATGATGACTGTCTTAACTGTGTTCCATGGAATAGCTAATGCCTTGGAAATGCTTTGGTACCCTTCTCCTTACAAATACTTTTTAAACAGTGAGATCCCTCTGATGGCTTTTGCTGGCAGATGCAATTACGAAAATGTCAGAAAAAACATACTAGGACTGCTGAAATTTGTTTTGGGTTCATCAGAGGCACTTTAAATAATGGCAGTGGTTCATTCTCAACACACCTGCATCCCCAGTCTTGCAAAACTAAGCAGACTAATGCAACCATATAATTTCCGCATGAGTTGTACATGTAATAGTTCACATTAAAAGGTGGAACAACTTCTGAAATGGTTTATAATAGTTTAACTTTTTACATAAAAAACAGCCATTATACCAGGGTGGTGTATTTCCACTGTATCTATACACACCACTTTTAGTGCTACCAGTTAAGTCACCACAGTGGATCTTACAGCATCACCAAAAATGTTCTCTGTACAAGGAAGCAAAGCAGCTCCGACACCTCATAAACCTCTTTCAAAGCCTCAGCTGTACTTTTTACTCATGGCCATTGACATGCTGATGGACTTGGAGGAAAGTAATAAAAAATTTTCAAAAACAGTTAATTAGAAATTAGCCACAATGTTACCTTTAATATGAAAGTTTGGTGCTCAGTCCTCTTTAATCATGCAACTGAACAATCTTTTTTTTTTTTTTAAAGAGCCAGGCTGCTGCTGAATTTCTTTACAGAAACCACCACCGACAAGCAAAAAAGTTCAAGAAGTTAACATATCTGTGTGTTTGTTTGTTCAGAATCGTAAAATATTTTCGATTTTCAGTTCTTAGCTGTCACTGATCTGCCAAGGGATGAGCTATCAGTTACCATTAGAGCCCAAACCTGTCAAACGTGCAACATTTCCAACATGGACATACCTATGACAGGGATGTTGAAAGGATTATGGGTAAGTCCGGTAACAAATGAGCAGCGTAGTTAGAAAATTATAAAGTTTTAATTTACTGTAGACATTAAGCATAATCATACTCATATTCTTTCAATTCTTCATAAAACCATCAGGTTTATGGGGAGTGCATCACAGCATTCTCCTGCAATAATTAGGTTTGAGGTGTATTGATTCACTCGTCTCCTTTTTTTTTTAAATCTACATCAGCTTCAGAGGGGCCTTGGTCTTCTACTGCTACTACTCTTGTTATAATGCTTTTGCAAAATCTGTGTGTTCATAACTTGATTGGGGGAAGAATAATCAAACAGTTTTCTCTAGTCTATGTCTTTTCAAGTTCTGCATCTGAGGCTTCAAAGTTGTTTTTTCACTCTTATAGCTGAGATTATGTATTTTTGACAAGCCGTCTCAAAAATGTGTATGAGAGAATTTCTTGTATTTTACTTCTTTCTGAAATTTTGAATAAATAAGTACATGAGAACTATACTTGTTTATTCATTTTATATTCCTGCTTGTTGCATGTTTTTAGATCCAAATATGTTTTCACAGTGAGTCATTCATTTTATCAGATCACATCGTGAGCGATTTCTCTCCCTGCGTCCTCGCTACTCTACTTTCTATGGCCAAACTTAACAAAAGCTGGACAAAAACACACTCCTGATACTCTGTGTCACCGACGTTGACACACTGAGCTAGGTGCGCTCACACGCAGGTGAACACATGCTCCCGACAGCGGAGCGCACAGAAAAACATGCCAATAAAACCTGGAAAGCATACAAGGATATCTGCGGTTTTTAAAAGCCCCAAATTTCGTTTTGATGGCAGAACCTTCTCTCCTGCGATTAGGCAAGGCAATGCAAGTTTATTTATATAGCACATTTCAGTAGCAAGAAAATTCAAGGTGCTGTACCTAAAAAAAAAAAAACATAATAGGAAAAGTACATTGCTGTGGCACAAAGGTAATTAAATAATTAAAGAGAATAAAAAATGAACAATTAAAGAGATAATAAAAAATTCATAAAATAAAATACATAAAATTCATGATAAAATGATTGATAGGAAAATGAAAGGAAAGTTGGACTGAAAACTTAACTAATAATGTTTAGACAGCACAGACAAAGGCCACTCTAAACAAATAAGTTAAACCAACTTAGGGTTTCTGCGCTTTTACAGTTTTCTGGGAGTTTTTTCCAGATTGATGCAGCATAAGAACTAAAAGCTGCTTCTCCATGTTTGGTTCTGGTTCTGGGTATGCAGAGTACATTTGACCCAGAAGAACTGAGAGGTCTGGGTGGTTGATACACTGACAATGAGTCTGTAATGTATTTTGGTGCTAAGCTATTCAGTGATTTATAGACTAACAGAAGTATTTTAAAGTCTATTCTCTGAGCTACAGGGAGCCAGTGTAGGGACTTTAGAACCGGGGTGATGTGCTCCACTTTCTTAGTTCTAGTGAGGACGCGGGCAGCAGCGTTCTGGATCAACTGCAGCTGTCTGATTGACTTTTTAGGCAGACCTGTGAAGACACCGTTGCAGTAATCAATTCTACTAAAGATGAACGCATGAATTAGTTTTTCAAGGTCCTGCTGAGACATTAGTCCTTTAATCCTGGAGATGTTCTTTAGGTGATAGAAAGCCAACCTTGTTACTGTCTTTATGTAGCAGCAAGGCTAAGTCTCCTACTCCTGGTACATATGGCGAAGGTACAAGTACACAAAATAGCCCAATAGCCCACAGCTACAGCCCAGTCGCCACAGAAGAGTTTTTTGACCTGGCTTGGCTGTTGAAAGTTAAATATTCCCCCTGGACGGACGGACAGACAGATAAAAAGTAAATTCATGCCACTGAAATGGAGAATGTGTCAACCAGAGGTATAATATCCAATAGTTTCATAAATCTATCCTCTATGGAAGAGTGGCAAAAGACAGCTACTGCTGAAAGAAAGTCATATGAAGTCCAGTCTCCAGAACCCATATAAAGAATACAGTAAACAAATGAAAGAAGAACGTTTGGTGAGATGAGACCAAAATGAAACTTTTATGCCTACCTGTACATCACCCTAAACACACTATCTCTAGTGTGTAACATGGTGGTGGCAGCATCATGCTGTGGGGATGCTTTTCTTTAACAGGGACAAGGGAGGTGTATGGATAAAGCTAAGTACAGGACAATCTTTGAAGAAAACCCATTACAGGCTGTAAAACACTTGAGACTATGGCAGAGTTTCACTGCCCAGCAGTGCATGATCCTAAACATACAGTCAAAGCTACAAGGATATAAACACACAAACACACCCTCCATTTCTGCTGCCTGTATGACCCCCTCTCTTTTCCAATGTTTATGGTCAATCTGACAGAGAGAGGTATCCCAATCGTTGTGGTTTTTAGTATAACAATGACCATCAGTGGGCTCTAGATGGACAAACTGTCTCCTTTTAAGGCTAGGCTTAAAACTTTCCTTTTTGATAAAGCTTATAGTTAGAGTGGCTTAGGTTATCCTGAGCTATCTCTGTAGTTATGCTGCTATAGGCTTAGGCTGCTGGAGGACATAATGACCACTTTCACCCTCTTCGCTACATTCTCACACTACTCTCCAATTTTGCATTATTTGCTGTTATTTCAGCTTTTAACTTTGTTCTCTCTCTTTTCTCTTCCTAGAAGCTACACCTGGCCTGACTCTGTGGTCTACCTGTGACACGTTTTTTGGAGAGGGGCATCGTCCCGAGCTTCTGCTGGCCAACAACTTAATGCTCACCCTCTACCGATGATCCACATGGCCTGTCTTTCAGTGTTTAACCCTTTCTCTCTCTAGACATGGCGATTGACTGAGCTTTTACTGTGACTAACTCTCTGTGCTCTCTCTTCAGACTTAACCTTGAAAACTGGCTCAAAAGTTTATCTGTTCCTTCTTTTTAGGTGAAACGACTAAAGGAGCTACATCCATTAACATTTACTTTCCTTCCCATAGAAAGGACTCCTGGATCAGTGCTTTCTTGTTCTCTTTGTGTCTCTGCTCTGTTCTCTCTAACCCCCAGTCGGTCGTGGCAGATGGCCGCTCACACTGAGCCTGGTTCTGCTGGAGGTTTCTTCCTGTTAAAAGGGAGTTTTTCCTCTCCACTGTTGCTACATGCATGCTCAGTATGAGGGATTGCTGCAAAGTCAACGCCAGTGACTGTCCACTCATCCAGGAGGAGTGAATGCTGCAAGTCACTGACTGGATGCAATCTGCTGGGTTTCCTTAGATAGAAAAACTTTTTATCCAATTTGAATAAATAACTGAATCTGACTGCACTGTTCAATGATTAGGATTAATAGGAATGTATGTACCTGACTTTTGTGAAGTGCCTTGAGACGACGTGTTGTGAAATGGCGCTATATAAATACACTGAATTAAATTGAATGGAATATAGTTTGGATCAAACCATATTCATGTACTGAGATGGCTCATTTAATGTCCAGAGCTCAATCAAATCAAATTGAGAATCTGTGACAAAACTTAAACATTAGAGTTTATAGATGCTTTGTGTTGACCTGTCATTTCAAATCTCAGTGAAATAGTCAAAACGTTTATAGTTGGAACTTGACTAAAAGTGGAAATATTCAAAGTCAGTGAATGCTAGGCGAATATCTACCAAAGTATTTGGAGTCTTTCAGCTGTTCAAGCATTGTGACAATGATGTCCTGAAGAAGAGGCACCAGTCTCTCAGCTGAGGCTAAGCGGCCACATGAGGGTATATGGATGAAGGCTGCTCTCCGCTGACCGTGATACAGTGAGCAGTAATAAGCAAAATCACACAGGTATCTGAAAAGAACAAAGAAAGCATGACCTCATACTGTTGATGGTTAATGTAAAGCAGAAAAGTGATGGGTACCTTCCAGCATCTCTTGAATAAATCACATCCATCCCTGCTTGATAAAAGTGCTTGGAGACGGCCCTCACATTAACTACAGAGTCCAGTTTCTCCAGCCCACCTTCAATGCAGCGGTGACCTGTGGGGCAGAAGCCGCACACGTCTCTGTCTCTGTATCCGCTGTTCTTACCGGTTTGCTCCAAAATGACATGACTGGAAGCTCTGGCAATACCCAGGTGAACAGCAAACTGGGAAGGCATGCATGCAAACACATGTCAACTATTTTATCCTTTTTTGTAAAAAAAAAAAAAAAGAAACACCAATTTTCAAAAAATGGATAATATAAAATATGCACCTTGAATTAACATGTTTTATACGTTGCATGACGATTTCTCTAAGTTTGTATTTTTTTTTTTTTTTGGGGGGGGGGGGGGGGGGGGGTTATGTATCAAAACCAAGCCCTCATGTCTACCTTTGGTTTAAGGGTTTGCCACAGTTCAGTGATAATCTGCTGAGTTACATCATAGCTAACTGGCAGCTCCTTGATGTAAACATCGATGCTCTCTCCCAACCCGGCCAACTTTAATCCCTGCGGTACATAAGACACAGCTAACATTACCAAGAGAGGCAATCAGAAGTGTGTCATCCAGACATAAGACCTTACCTGGGCTGTTATCCAGCTGGGGTTCACCAAGAACTGTCTGAACGGTCCAAACCCTTAAAGGTGTATTCAAACTGTTTTTAAAATATACTTTAAGAGTTTACATACCAACGGGCAAATGCTTATTTTACCTGTAATAAGGACAGTTTCCCGTTTGCTCATAGCGTGTCCAAGCTAGCAGTGAACAGAGAAAAACATTTTTTTAAACCTCTTGTAATTTAAGTTTTTAGTTTGTCCGCTTGGAGGTGCGCTTGTCTAAAAAACCTCAAGGCTACGTAAACGTGGTGCGTTCATGTGCTCTAGGTAAACTGATAATTTGGCCGGTCATCAGAGAAGCCTTAATAAAAAAAACTATAGATGGACAGAAATGTGACATGATTCGATCTCACTTCATACGTTTATCAATATACTTACATTCTGAGAAAGTTTAGGTTTATTAAAATACATCACATTACCAGAAATAATACCTTATTTCGTAGGGATTAGGGTTTAACAGTACTTTGCTAAACGTATACGAGAAAGTATTTCCCATCAGTTACACACAATAAAAGTTTTATTCTGAAAATATATGCTTTTGTGAAAAAAGCTGTATCTTTGTTCGTTCTTGGGATTTAGATAGAAGGATGTAATGAAAATGCCTACACCAGGTTCCAAATTTATTTAAATATCAAACATTGGGTGTACAAAAACACAACAGAAATTACACTGAAATTACTTATTAAACATATATGAAGCCAAAATGGAAAGACTGTGTGAAAAAATAAGTACAGCCCTTGATCCAACAGCTTGTAGTCCCACTTTCAGCAGCAGTAACTCTCAGTAGTTATTTAGTGTCTGACTTTGAGTCTCTCACATCAAAATGGATGATATTTGGTCCCTTTCTGAGTAGTTCCTCTAAGGTCCAACCACATGGTGGGACTCTGAACTTTGACTGAGCTACTGGAACAGTTTGCCAGAGTGGCCCAATTCAACACTCGTAAACTTGCTGGTGATTTGTAAATCAGTGCACTTGATAAGCAGCACCTGTTACTTTTCCTGATTCTAATTGAAGCAGGAAGGATGTACCTATTTTATACCCAACAATGTTTTTACATTAGCTTTATATTGATTTAATAAATAATAACAATGTGGATCTGTTGTGTGGTTTTGTACTCTTGAAGTTAGATTTAAATTTTAGGATAAGATATTTACTCACTTTTGAGACCAGACCATATTTATCATGTCCTGTTATTATTATGGCTGTATTTGTTTGTATCCTTTTTGGGGACTGGGACCCCAAAAATTAGATTTAAAAAAAAATATTATCCCGTGAACTTGTATTGACTTTTCATATGAAGAGGAAAAGCAGCTCTTCCAGTGAAAGAAAAATTGTTAACACAATAACATGTCCTTATAAACACTCCCAAACTAATTGTAAATACACAACTGAATCCTATTTAGGTATGATAGTTATTGCCATGCTGCCCACACAAAACCAATGGGAATTTTAATAAGGGCAATATGGCTTTCTACCCAGAGTGGCACAACCTTAGAGGGACACCATGAAGCTGAAAATATTTGTATTACTTATTCAGATGTGTATCCAGTCAATGTGAATATTGATGAAAATTTGAAAAGGACCCCTACACCTGACTGATTCTGTTCTAAAAAGCTTTTTATTGCATTTTAATCACCTTTAAAGGAGTGAGGTTGTGTCTGACTGTGAGGATGCAAAAGCAGAGGCTTACCAATCAATGTGCTAAAATATTTATTTGTCAAACTGGCCTTTAAGCTATTCTGTACAGATTTTAAAAAACGAAATTAACAAAAGCGTTTCTTTGTAACATGATCTGTTTATACAACGCTGATTTGTCGCAATTTCTCAAATAATTGCCAAGTATGAGACATTTTTTAAAAAGCTAATAAAAGAAAAAGGAAAACATCTGAAGACCTTCAAAACAAATCTGTTAAAAACGTTAACGTTTTAAAGTGATACTTTTTGTCAGCAGTGTGGCGTATATTTGCAAGCAAGTCCTATATTCCAAGTGATAAAACAAATCATAAGAAATAGGAGAAGGAATTGAATGGACGACTGTAAAAAAATTTAAGCAAAATATATTTGATTCTATGATACATTTTTGCAATACGGTAATACAAGTTAAAATGCTCTGTCCATTGCACATTTTCTGAATGCACCTAAATGCAGCAAAACATCTGCCATGGCCACAGCCCGAGGTTGGGACGCTCCTGTAACTGTGATGCATTCAGGACCCGCCCTCCTCCTCCTGCACTTGTCAAGGGGCACCGCTCGCAAATTACATCACACTTCAGCCCACCGACGCACACGCAAATAACCCCGGGATAATCCGAACAATTATTAAGCACGCAACATTTTTTACACCGACTTTTAATTATTATAGATCAAAATGCTTCCTTTCAAGAGAACTTTTGATACCGAAAAACAGCAACTGCATGAGCTGAACAGCAGACTTGCCCATTATCTGTCCAGAACCAAGCAGCTGGAGCAAGAAAACGCACATCTTATAGCTGAAATTAACAAACTCAGACGCGGCAGCGGGACAGCGGAATGGGAGCAGAAGTACAAAGCGGAGATGAAGGATCTTAGGAGAATGGTTGGGCAGATCTCTTTCGAAAAGTCCCAGGCGGAGATGGAGAGGGAGAAGCTATGGCGTGAGTTGCAGACGGTCCAGTCTGTGTGCAGCGAGCAGACCGAGGCGTGCAGGGACATCAGCGGCGAGCTGAAGGGCTGCGCACAGGAGCTGCAGCAGGCGCACAAAATAAATAGCGAGCTGCAGCAGCGGCTCCTTCAGCTGGAGAGTGAGTACAAGCGCTTAGAAGACGCACACAGGCATGAGACGGCCCAGCTCCGGCATCATGTGGAGTCCAGGGTGGTGCCCATCATCACGAAAACGTTTCCCGGGCCCCCGACGGTCTCTGTTGAGGACGTACAGCAGTACACCCGCGGGCTGTCCGAGAGATGGATAGAGACGTTTGAAATGTACCAGCAGAAGGTGGAGGAGATGGAGCAGTCGATCAAAGCGGACCAGGCGAGGCTGTGTGACCTGCAGAAAGAGAAGATGCTGTATGCAACCGAGCTTGGCAAACTGCACACAGAGGCGGAAAAACAGGGCCAGGTTCAAATGCGCCTAGAGGAGCAACTCATGCACATGCAGGAGAAATTCCGAGTGGATCTGAGTGAACATCAGGTGAGGAGGTCTGTTTACACGCTATCAACATGATAAAGTCCCTAACATGTACATTGTAAAAATATCAAAATAACTTTTCAAACACTGTTTACAGAGAATACAAACTGAACAAACTGCTAATTATCCCCGCTGAGCCATGGGAGAGGGGTGAGGCTGCATGGTCCCTCTCTCCCCAGCCACACCCACAGTCCATATTGGCTCTGATGCAGCTGTGGCTTTCAATGGCTGCAACAAATAAATTATACATCAGTGTGACACTTAAGCATGAATTTCTCCAAAATAGTAGTCATACCCAAATATATGCATAAGCAAAGCTAAATGCATGCGACAGAGACTCTTAATATCTGACTTAGTGAAATAAGGTTTGAGTTTACATATCTGCAAGAAGCATGAATCCGACATGCAACATTTGACCTTGCTAAAAGCCTTAAAAGGCTGGAGGACAATCTACCTCCCGAGCACTTATCAGTTGTCAGATGACTTCAGCCACTTAAACCAATTAGCTGTCAGACTGACAAATCCTTATAAGCCTCCTAAAGGCACTGAAGACTAAAACAGGATGGCCATATTGTGATTAAGTCCCCTCAGTATTACAGTAATGCATAAATCTTGGTTTAACAAAATTAAGACATTTGAACATCCCATGTTTTGAATGAAGTCACTGTGTTTTGATTTGCTTTTCCTCAACTCCACTGCAAGATAGATTAGCATAAAAAAGATTTCAACAATAAAATTAACAAAATATAACTTCGTGAAAACGTAACTATTTTCTCCTTCAGATGATTATTGAGCAGTTGGAGCATGAGAGAAACATGTTGGCTGAGGCTATGGAAGAGAAAATGAGGGAACATCAGCACCTTCTCCAAGTGAAGATGGACCTGGGCATGGAGGTGGCAGCCTACAGGTGATAAATCAGTTTTTATTCCATTTTCAAAGTATAGACAAATAATGACTTTATATAAAAAAATAACAGTATAGGGGGCTTCTTCAATTAAAAGTTTTGTCTTTTCACTGATAAAAAGACCAGGTTCATTAGTGGTTCAAGACATAACTCCAGCAGGCATAGCCAGCACAGCAGCAATATGCATACATGCACAACACCAGCATAATTCATAGAAGCATTTTTTTTTTCTAAAGGCGGATAAGTAATGTGATCTTTATTAAAAGCAAGACCTGTGTTCTCTGTGAGTGTAAAATGGTTGTTCAAGAAATATGTCTCATTCAGGTATTTTTCAGATCCAAATATACTACAGAGTATAAATATATGTGAACGAAAACTCAGTTTGAAAAGAAAGGTCTGCCTTTAGACAGCAAGTTTTGTGTTTATCAGGATTGTTGGGAAAATGTGCTTTTGCCTTAAGTTTCACCGTCTTTAGACCAGAGGTGTATCCAGCTTGCATAAACAGATGACTCAGAGGGCTGCACGCTGGAACAGTGGTTACCACCATTGCTTCAAAACTAGAAGCACTTTCTTGGTATTGTTTTCATTTTCCTGGCCAGTCAGAGTATGCATATTATGCTCTGTTTGATTAATCAGAATTGCCTTTGTTTGTGAGAGTGTGTGTGTGTCCCTAATTGCTTTCTCCCAAGTAGCACAAAGTTTGGATTTTTTATCCACAAATAAACACAAAAAATAATTTCTGGCTTTTTCTTTATTATCTTCTTTATGTTAAACACATATTTACTTGCCACTTTATTAGGTACACCTTAAAGGTACTGGGTTAGACCTATATCCACCTTAAGAACTTCCTTAATCCTTTGTGCAATAGATTCAACAAGATGTCAGAAACCTTCTAGAGGTGCTGGTTCATATTACCATGAAATTTATCAGCTAGTCAGTCATGATGCGAATCTTCCATACCATCACATCCTAAAAGTGTGTAATTAAACCAAGATCTGCTGACTGTGGAGACCACTGGAGTAAAGTCAATTCATTGTCATGTTCTAGAAACCATTTTAAGATAAGCTGAGCTTTCTGACGTGGTGCAACAGTACACAGGTTTACCACTGTGTTTAAACCTCAATCCTCAATAAGTAAATAAGGAATTAAAGTGTGCCAAGTCAAGATCTCCCACACCATTACACCACCACCAGCCCGAACCATTAAAACATGACAGGATAGATTAATGTTTATTTCATATTGTTCAAATTCTGACCCAACCAGCTGAATGTCTCATCTGAAAAAGAGACTCATTGATATCACAATCTGGTATTGTTTTGGTAAACCTTTGCAAATTCTAGCCTCAGTTTCCAGTTCTTAACTGACAGGATAGACGCCAGATGTAGTATTCTGTTGCCGCAGTCCATCTGTTTCAAAATTTGCCCAGCAATGCATTCAGTGACGGTATAACACATACTTTGATTTTAACAAGTGGTTATTTGAACTAGTGATTTGATGCTTGAATTGAACTTCATCACATTTAGATGCCAAAATACATTAAGCTGTGACCATGTGATTAGATGATTAGCTAACAAACCAAAATGCCTGGTGAGTGTATTTTCTGTAAATATTCAAGTGTTATTGTTCGAATTTTCTCTGTTTACAAACCTGGACAAATTATATATGACATCTTCCTGTGATAGTTTTGCCTTATTGATACTAATGCATTACAAAGGATGCATACACAAGTGTAATGACAACACTCGCTCTACAGTCAGCGTGACTTTATTTGGATCTCAGCTGGCAAATCTAGTTTGTTTAAAATTTTGGATAACAAAGGAAGCTCCCTTAGAGATGTGGCAGCAGCGGCATGTGTTTTTGTAAGCGTCATGAGTCAGCTTTTGCTGTGGGATTTATAGGGAACAGCATGGACAGCCCAACATTGTGGTCGTTATTTTTAGGTCAGCCTATCGAAAGGCAAGCTCTGGAGAGGTTGTTCTTTTCAGAAGCCCTTTGATTTGCTTGTCTACTGAAGGATGGCCAAGGAAAGGTGAGCCGTTTCAGCTAGCTCTTTTTAACACCGTAAATAACATTGGCTTAACATGCTAATTTTATGACTGCTACCCTATATGGGCAGGTTCGGGATTCATATCGTCTTGTAAGTCTTAAATTCAGTATGAAGGGGATGAAATGGCAGACCTGAATGATGTGCATCGTCTTGTGAGGTATTCATCTTGAAGTTTGGCAAATATCCATGAGGAACACCTTGCCACCCCTTATTGATATAATTTGCATCCATGTAAGATATTTATTCTTGTCTTTGTTCAGGGCTCTCCTAGAAAGTGAAAGAGTTGGCCTGCAAGATGCTCACAGGAAGATGACTCAACATCAGAGAGAGAGAATAATAGGTATTGTACTGAGAAGCATTTCTAATTAATAATTGTACACAATTTTTCCAGGATAATTGAGTTTGATTGCAAATATGAAGTTTATAAGGGAATTATTTGCAGTTATTTCTTATCTGGCTTAGATGTCAAGGTGCCTGCCCAAACATACACTCCAAGAGCTTCAACTTTAACCTCGAGAAGACATATGGATATGAGGTTTACATCACCAACAAACCTGAGAAGACCACCCATGCCCTCCTCTGGGTCAATAAGTCCCTCCAGGGTCATTTCCATTTCAGCTGCAGGAATGGCTCGCCATCAGAGTCCAGCATCCAGAAGGGATATGATCTCATTCAACAAAGCTCAGGCTGCTGCTTCTATGCCTGCTACCAGTACCAAATTTGGCCAGACTGAAAACAAAATGAGTAAACCTGCACAGAAAATGGTAGCAGAGGAGAAAACAGTGAGAGTCAAACAGGCTCCTAATGAAAGCAAAGCCAGCTTTACATCAGAGACAAAGTCGGTAAAAGTGGTGTCACCCCCAGCAAAAAGTCTCACCACCAAAACTGTCATAGAAAGCAAACAGCACGTGTCAGACGAGAAAGAGAAAGGTCATGCTCAAGATGAGTCCAAAGACAAAGGGAAGGCAGAGTCTACAATTGGCTTCACTGAAAAAAAGATACTGGACTCTGTGTCTGTTGAAGAGATTATTGAGAAAGTGATTAGACCTGCAGGTTTAGAAGCTAAGGTCTGCTCATCAGGAGACTCGAAGGTCAGGTATCATGTGGAGAAAAGTGAGCAGGAAGACGGCACCACTAAAACGCAGATTGTGCTGGAATCCAAAGTCGAAGAGGAGTTGAATGTTTCTGAGGACTCTGCACTGGAGGAACTCCTGAGCCAGGGTGTGAAGAAGGTATCACTGGAGGACATAGAAGATACAGCAACAGGAAACATGATTAGGAACCTTTTAAGTAGCCTTCAAGGGGGAGAAAACATGGAAAATAAGTCAGTTAATGTGGAAATTATCGAGGAACCTATCGAATCTCTCAATGATGAGGAGGTTAAGATTGAAATAAAGAGCAAATCGAGTTTTTATGAGCCTTCAACATATTTCCAAATTGAGGAGCCTGAAGAAGAAAAGACTGAAGATGATGACATGATGTCCTCTGAAAGAGGCACAGACCAGCCCAGTGGTGGATCTGTGCATGTTCAGGAGCTCTCTAGGGAAAGTGAATCTCCCCATTTCTCCCGTGAGCAAGAATTTCATGAGTACTTTGTGTCCACACCAGATGAAAACCTTTCTGAACCTGAGGAGGCTGGAGGAATAATGTCATATGGCCATTATGGCATTGTTGATGATCTGTCAGATGAGAGGTATTATCAAGATGAAAATCTTCCCCAGAGAAGAGTGATTGTAGAGGAAAGTGATGAATACAAGTACAAGTCAAGCGATCGCTCATTCGCCAAAGAGAGTTTTCCAGAGTGCATCATTGAAGAAGAGGTTCGAGTCTCGCCTGTAGTGCAGGAATCCATTCTTGAGTTCCTGAGAGAGGACTCTTTGGTCCCCGAAGAGCAGCTGAGAGGAGCCTTGGAGACACTACAGAGCTCAGTCTCTGGTCCTCTGAGGGAAGAGTTGGCTTTCCTCACAAAAGTGAGCAGTGAAAGTCCACAAAACGTGGCAATCAAAAAAGTTGAGCAGTCAAGTGATAACGGAACCACGACTATAGTTGCAGAGCTAAACGTCTCACAAACCCTTGAAGACTCTGGGCTGCTGGAAGAAGGAAATGATGTTTCCGAAGAGCAGATAATGAAAGCTCTCAGATCTTCCAACCTGGAACTTGAAAAGGCTTTCCAAGGAGCAGCGGGATCAGGGTACAGCATCAGGGTTTCCAAAGATGACGGGGTTGCATTTGATGAGGGTTCTGAAGGCTTTGGCAGCACAGGGGAACCTGCACCTAAAATAATTGAGAAACACATACAACTGGAGCCATCAGAAAAGTCCTTCAGCTTCCATATGGAGGTGCAGAGTGACCATAGTGAGGAGAGCTCAGAGCAGAAGCTGCAGTCCCAACTCTTCGAAACCCCAGGGAAGATTTCTACTGAAAAAAGAGTTGCTACAGTTTACCTTGAAAGCCCCGTAGAGGACTGACAGGGAAATCTATCAGAAATTGTATCAAATCCATACAGAAGATATTATGCAACATGGCAGTGAAACTGTTAAAAGACAATTTAACGTTGACATACTGACAAACTAATATGGGCAAGATGAAGTTAGTTCTACAAACTGCAGCAATTTATAGCAACAAATATAGATGTTGGTTACAATCTTTGCATTAGCTTTATTTTATCTTCATATAGCTTTGCTTATTCACTTCACATTTCTATGGTATTAAACTGTTCCATGGAGCTTTAAAAAGCCTATTCCACAGTTTACAGCAGACCACTAACTCAGTCATCATGTGCCATATTGTTGAGTCTTTTGGATCAACATTCATTACAGACCAACACAGGGCACTGGGAGTTATGAGGTGCTGTGCACCGTTTGCAGATTGGGGCTTCTTATGCTTTGAGCACTTCAACAAAATAGAGAGATGTTGGTAAATATTACATTCGGAAGCCTGAGGTTAAATTTAAGGTGAAATTACTGACATATTAAGAATGGATTTAGACTTGCGGGGTAGGATTTCATGTGGAAAATGTCTGGTGATGGTGACATATATATTTAGATTATCTACCTTTATACATTACTAATAAATTGCATTTGTTTTAGAAGGTAAAACCTGTAGTGATCAACAAACATAATCTAGATACAGAGAAAAAAATGTTTGGTTTAAAAATATTCTAGCATGTTATTTTGCCCGGCTGTGAATTATTGTATTGCAGGTAAACACTCAGGATAAAGCCGAAATCTTAAACCATAACTTTAAAGAAGTTTTATTTACACAAATAAAAAATGTAAATTTGAAAGCAATAATTAGAAGAGGCAGGATAAATTCAAAAATTCAAAAGCTACACCACTGGTGAGAATATGGTTGTCAAGCATGTTGTGTATGACACCTTCTGCTGGTGCTTATTTGTTGGGTATCACAGTGTTGGCACGATAGATTCAACTTTGCTCTGACCTGAGAGTGTTCATGACTATTTTGGGATCATCAGCTTAGTGGCATTGAGTGTTCACCAGAGTTTGTTGTCTTGTGAGCTGTTTGCAAAGGCAGAATTAGTGTGCAGTGCATTCAGTCTGTTTATTTGTTTAGGACAAGTTCAGCATATTTGAGTTACATTGTGTTGTAAAACACAGAAATGCATATATTTAGTATAAACAAAAGTCTTCTGTTAGAACTCTTCACACAGAAAGGATGTGTTGTGTTTAAATTACTTTATTATCATTTATAAAGTTGTGTCTTTATACAAACTAGTACCCGAATTACATGTGCCAACACATTGCATTCACCAAGATATAGAAAATCTATTGATTTTTAGAGAACATATGAGTCAATGTTTAATGAATGTGGAATAGGCAAATGATATCTGATGTCTCTTGATTTCTGGTGAACAAATGACATAACTGCTTTGGCTGATGTTGCGTTCAACATTCAATTCATACTTGATGAATATCAAAACAATATTAAAAATATATATATATTGTTGAAATGTTTTGTGTGAGTATTTTTTCTGAGTTAATCTACATAATGGGCAACACAAACTGAGTATCTACACAATAATAGCAAATGAAATGTTGATGAACATAAATCTGCATTATCTTTTGGCTCTAACCTTTAGGAGTATTATAGTAACAAAAGTTTTTGACAAAAAGTAAAGAAGTGAGGAAAAATTACATTTCAAATGTCAAACATCTTTACCACTGGACGGTATCTGGAAATGTGTCAATTTTTTCTCTTTTCCTCTGCTGTGCCTCTGTTGTCTTTCAGCTACTTCCGGTGCCCTGAAAAGCAAACATTCTGTTCTGTATTTCATTCACTAACATCTATAATCATTAAAGGGCATATATCATCATACTTTAGAGTCAGAAAACCTTAAAGGTATGAAACATAAATATATCACAAATGAACTTTCTATTAATTTTTGAAGTGAGAGTTTGAAATGAAGGGCCTACTGAGTCATGCCCACTAAAACAAGAAGTCAAATTAGGACTCCCCATTAATTATTTGGTACCATAGGAATTTTCACATACTGAGGTCTAACCTTATTTTTGGAAAATAAAGTGAATAATTGACAGGGCTGACACACATTACAGTTACAGTGCTGGTCAGAATAGGAGCCTAAATTACATCTATCGGAATGCAAGTTTTTCAAATGATAGTTTGTGTCACAAGCAGTCATTCCCCACTGTGATAAATCAAAAGCAGACTGGGCTCACCATATTGCACTTTTAAATCCCTTTGAAGGTTGCTGGTTTCTAAAGTCTCAAACCTACTGCACTCATACAACATTTCTCCGACTTCCTTGCCCTGGTTATTGGATTATACACCATATTAATTTTCTATTTATAAATTTACATTTAAGCTGGGCAGTTTGCTCTCAGTATTTTTGTCTTAGGTGCCCATGGTGTTATGTTTGCCCACATTCGGCATTCCAAACATAACACCATCTCTCTCTGGCAACTTCCGTCTGCATTCTCGGCTACCTTGAGCTAGCTGTTTTCGTCCCATGCTTTTTTAGATTTTTCTTAATTTTGGCTAGGGAGATCAACATTATCATCAGGAGCTTAAAGGCAAAATACAGTTAAAAAGCAACAGTTGTAAAAATGATGATACATGCCCTTAAACCATACTCATTTCCAGGTTTTGTGAAACGTCTTAATACTGAACACAATTTAGTAGTAAATTCACGTCTTTTCTGATGAGTTACCTTGCCAACATGTCCACAGTTTTCTGGACAACTTTGGTTTTCTTTTGCTGAGGACCATACAACAAGCTCTGAACCTTCAAACACTAAAAATGAAACATAAAACAATGACAGTGATATAGGGAGGTGAAAGATAAGAAGTGCAACTCAGTCTAGATGGGAATAAACCAACATCCTAGCAACACACTGGCAGCACTAAACATACCAAAATAACCCCTGTAGCTGTCCAAAGTTTAGATAAGACCTGTGCTGACCATACAGAAAGTCAAATAAGACAAGAAGGATCTGCCAGAAATTTGATAGCACCTCAGCAATCTGAGGGTTAGAAAGAGTAAAGGCCGATATAGCGGCATTTTTTCATTCTGTACACAATCTGGCTGAACAAGTAATGAAAAAAAGGACTATTGTTGAAATCCATGATGTCATGATTATTTTGAAAATTGAAAGTAGAAAAAAGTTAAAACATCTGAATATGATTACCCACATTGACACAACGCATGATAAAATCATGCCTCTCTTTTCTGCAATCATCTTAAATAACAAGAAGCAAATGTTTGAAACTAGGAAAGATGGAGGGAAAAGCTCCTCTCTGCACTGGGGAAAGCAAAACACAGTCTGGAAGAGGTCCATCTGGCCTCTTGAATGTTTTTACGGTTGCTAAGGTTGATGTAATGGAAGGCTGTTTTCTTTCAGCAAAACTGCAGAGGAGGAAGGGGAGTGGATTCAACTTTGTGTCTGTATGAACCATTGTTCTTTGTTTTTAAAAGCTCTTGTGCGATCTATCTACTGTATAGGCCAGGGTTCCTTCGGGAAAGCAAGTTACTCAATCGGACTGCAAGCGGTTTCATGATGACAGCAGGAGAAAAGAATCCCTGCTGACATATCCGCTCTGGTTTATGGCACTACAGAAAGGTTACAACTCCGACGTGGGGGAGATAGAGTGAGCCCTGATCTACCCTGTCATTCTTGGGCCTCTATGCTCCGACAGCAACAACAAAACAACATAGCAACCAGGGAGCTTCACTGACTTCTGACAAGAATCATATTAGGCCCTTTAGAGAGTTTTACCATGATGGCACAAGTGAGCTCATAGGGCAAACGTGCAGTCATGCAGTATGTGAAAAACAACACCACTCATTACATAATATATACAAAATTACGATTGTACATATAACTGGACATTTATTAAATTAATAAAATACGCAGGTTTTGTTAAATGGAAATATGCTTAAAGACAGAGGAATGTTATTTTGCTTTAGGGGACTGGTCTAATTGGGGTCAATGTCCCTTTAATCTGCTGCAGCTAGCAAACTGTCATTCAACATCTGTTGCCCATCTGTCAATTTCTATCCAGGCTGAAGAAACACAAAGTCGCTCTGTGTGAAATGTTACACCAGGGAGGTTGGCTCTGCACACTGCCCTCTTCCAAGATTAGCCTGTAACTCTGATAACATTCAGCTCTTCAGAGACAGTGGAAATAGCTTGTCTCAAAATGACAGGGACTCATTGTGTGTATTCTGGTTCTGGACAGACTTGCTATCATCTCACTGGTTTAAATGTGTCCAAACATGCAGACTCCAGATCTTCCATTAAACGTCCCATAATAATTTTGCTGTGAATTTGTCGTAATTGATGACTACAAGTAACTATACGTTTTTCGTGCAACACTCCTATGTTACCCTCTCCTATTCTAACCAGGAGAAACAATTCTACACAATTTGTATGTATTGTGTCATATGAATACCTTTGTCATGGTCCTGTGAGCTTGGTTCATCCTGCGCTCCGTCATCTCCACACTTCCAATCAGCTGAAGAGTCTGCTACCTCAGAGCTCAGGTCACCAAATGTGGATCTTTTAGACTCAAAAGAGGCTCTCTGGATCTCTACACATTTCTGTTAATATACAAATTATATATGGCCATAAAATATACAGAACTGTGAAAAAGTATTTGCCCCTTTACATATTTCATCTGTTTTTGTTTTTCACATCATCAACAAATTTTATTATCAGGCGAAGCTAACCTGGGTAAAGACAAAAATTATGACTCAATTTATTAAGACAAAACTGAAGGAAACGCTATCTAAACCAACTCCTCTTGTTGAATTATGGATCAACTGTGATTAATTAATTTCACTACCCACACACAGGCCTAATTCCTGCCTGACCTTTAGAATCAATAAATCACCTAAATAAAACTTGTCTGATAACATGAAGAAATCTAAAACATCTCAGAAAGTAACACATCATGCCCCAATTTAACTCAAGAATAGATGAGAAACAAAGGCATTCACATCTTTCAGTCTGGAAATGGTTAGAAGGTCATTTATAAGACTTCAGGAAACCAGAGTGAGAGCTAAATGGAGGAAACAGGGATGAGGAACCTTCCTTGGAGTCGCTGGCCTACCAGAATTACTCCAGGAGTCCATCAAAGATTCACAAAGGAGGTCACAAAAGAACCTAGAAGAACATCTAAAGCACTGCGAACCCCACTTGCCTCAGTCTGTTGATAATTCAACAATAAGAAAGAGATTGGGCAAAAATGGCCTCCAGGGAGATTTCTAAGTCAAAAACTACTGTTGACCAAAACAAAGACAAAGACAAATATATGTCTCCCATTTGCCAAAAAAAAATATCCCTAAGATGCCCAAGATATATTCTCTGGACAGATTAGACAAAAGTTTAACTAGAAGGTGTGTGTTCCGTTAAATCTGGCGCAAAACTTACACAGCCTTTCAAAAAAGAGCATCATACCAACAGTCAAAAATCATGGTAGAGTGATGGTCTGGGTCTGCTTTGCTGCTTTAGGATTGGCTTCCTATAACGGATCAACCATGAATTCTGCTCTACAACAGGCAGTTCTGAAGCAGAATGTCCGATCATCACTTCGTGACCTTTCAGCTCAAGAGCATGTAGAGATTGCAGCGGTACAAAGATTTTAACAACACCAGTAAGTCAACCTCTGAATAACACAACAAAAGTTAATAAATTAATGTTTTGGAGTGGCCTAACCGAAGCCAGCACTTAAATCCAAGTAAGATGCTCCATGCTCGTTCATGCTCAAAAACTCTAATGTGGCTAAATTCCGCAAAGCAGACCGCACCAAAGCTCTTCCACAACTATGACAAAAACTCATTGCCAGTTATCGCAAAAACCAAATGGCAGTTGTCGCTGCATAGGATGGCACAACCAGTTATCAAGGTTAGAGAGCAAGAGCCTGGTTGGCTTGGATACCTTTCTCTCTTAATAAATGACACAAAACTACATTTTGAACTTCCTTAGATTATCTGTTTGATAATAGAATTAGTTTGATGTCCAAAAAATATATGTGTGACAAAAAAGCAGAAAAACCAAAGAAATCTGTAAGGGGCAAATCATTTTCACGGCACTAAATGAATCAAAATTGCATGTTGGTGATTATTCTGCATTTTTTACAAAGGAGTTGTGATTGTATTGTACTATAATGAATTTATGTTGGGAGACGGTCTCTAACCTCCTGCTGTCCATTAAACAAGACGTAGCGACAGAGGTTATCCTGGGCAGCAAAAAAAGTTGGATCATGTGGACCTACAGAGTTCCTGTAAGCATGTAGACTTCGCTCAAAATAATGACCCGCAGTTTCTATAGCAACATGTAGCAAACAGGACAATCAAGGCATCAGTTTGGAGAATTCCTGATTTGTAGGTTACATCCTACTTTATGTATCCAATATCATTGTATCAAAAAGAAGATGATCATTATGTAATAACTATAATTATTATTTCATTGCATTTGCCTTGAAGTCAGTAGCAAACCATGCATCTCACAGGTGGGTCCTCTCCAGACAAACAAAGAAATGTTCAAAGAGTGAGTACAAACTGAAATATATTGGCTGATCAAATCGCATGTCAGAATTTACACTATTCAGTTTAAGGCTGAAGGTATTCAGAGCAGGATGTAGAATACCCAGAGTAGACAAACAGTTTAACAGCATTGTGTGATAAAGAAGCATCGTTATATTCAAATATATTTTTTTATATTTTTGAGATAAAAGTATTTGATTTTCTATTTCTGGGTCCACTTAGAACCTTCTTCAAATACCTTGTAGGCCTGCTACTACTTGAAGTTCATTACAAGCTGTTGCTGGATTCTATAAACCTATCTTAAAGAACTTGACATGTAGGGAAAGAACTTAAATTCAAACCATAGAGTACGAGTACGAGACGAGTACGAGTAACCAGCTTCTATGAACACACTCACCATTGTGATGTTGGTCTGGTGCAGCAGAAAGGATCAAGGCCAGGCTGTCGGAGATCTGAGCCCCTTCTGGACCCTTTGGACTGTGACTCATAGCTATGGCATGAGCCTAGCAGAAATAACCATGTGAAACAAGACCGAAACAAACCACCAAATGAAAATGACTATTACCTAACACAGGTTGGCAAAGTTCTAACAGTGACCAAAGAAAGTTTACTAACCTTGGAGAGATGTTCTGTGGCTCTGTCCAAGTGATCTCTGTTCTGTTCAATGGCAGCCATGGTTGATTAGGTCAAAACAAGTGAACTTGCTGGTGTGGTTTGGATCATTGTCCTTCTTCATAACCCAAGTGCACTTAATTTTAAGGTCACAAACTAATGGACGGAAATTCTTCTTCATAATGACAATAGAAATCGTGGTTTGATCAATTAAAACAAGATCTAGACGGATGCAAGAACAAGACGGGATGCACCTCTAAAGTCTCACTCATCAGTGCACAGAATATTTTTTCAAGTCTTGAGGATCATCAAGATGTTTTAGAAAAAGATGAGACAGATCTTTACGTTCTTTTTGGTCAGTGTACATGATTAATCATGAACAATGACTTTAACTAAGACAAGTGAGGCCTGCGGTGTTTCTGATGTTTTGGGATATTTTGTGAGATGCTAGGTAATTTGATGATCTGCTCTTGGAGTAATTTTGGTAGCTTTGCCAATGGGAAGGTTCACTGCTGTTCCATGTTTTCTCTATTTGTAAAGAACTGCTCCTGTTCGGTCCAAAAGCCTTAGAAACAGCTTCATCACATTTTCCAGACTGATTGGTATCAATGACTTTGTTTCTCTGTTTTACCTAAATTTCTTTAGATTGGGCATGTGTTACTTTTTAAACATTTTCTTGTTGTCAAACAGATTTTGATAAAGTGGTGTCGGAACTTTACAACTCTGGAGGTTTCCAGGCCAGGGTGTGGCAGTGTGATAGTGTGCGAAAAACTGGAGGGATTTGTAGGGAGGCAACTGCCTTTTCACTGCACAGTATTTAATAAAAGCAATCAGGATATAAATTCACATTATGTCCTACTTTATTTAGTTGAGAGTACACAATCGCATATATTTCATTACTGTAAATCCATATCGTTTTCCTACAGTTACTAGAGTCTAGACAAGTTGAAGCCTTGCAGAGTAGTAATGTGCAGTTAATTACTGATGCAGTAAAGACTACAGTAGGGAAACAAGCCTTTATACTTTTTTATCCCATCAATCCAAGTTTCCAGTTGTTTCCTCTAAAAATTTTATTTGCACAGCTCCTAACTGTACATGGTTACTTTCTTCTTCCAGGATATCTATTTTAGGGGACATTCTTGGTGAGTCAATGGAAACCACCTAAGCACAACTGGAACTGGACCTAATGACACAAGAGAAATTGTGGATGCATCTATAATAATCCATGGTTTATTTGTTATTCTAAAGCTTCCAGTGTTTGTCTTTCTTTTTAGAGTAATTTCCTGTTACACTGGGATATATGAAGGCTGCATTAACCGAGAGAAGGACAGTGGATCCACAAGGCTGCAGTGTTAACAGCTTCAAACCAACTAATGGACTAAATTGTATTTACAGTAGCTCTAGTGCAGGGGATGGGCAAAAGACTCAGAGCAGAAGAGTCTTTAGCTTCATTAATAACATAAGCATTACAGAAACTCAGTTTCTCTTGGTAATCTGATAGAAAAGTGAAAGTTTAGACTAACATTAATTTGTATTTTACTTATTTAAAGTATTTGATCAAAGGTGCCTTGATCAGTAGGAGCAGAATGTGTGGGGACCAAATTTTCAAGCTTGCCAGTGTTGACACAGTTCTGGCATATTCACATCTCTGGAGAGGATAAATTTGGGCCCATTCAAGAATTTGTGGTTCAGGGTCTATAAATGAACATCACAGGTTATGGAAACATCATGAAAGCCAGTTTCTTCAGATTTTCCCATGGATCTTTGAATACACTAACATGATGAACAGCAGAAGGTCCCCACCCATAAAAGTTCACTTCAGATCCATTTAAGGCAGAATAGTGGCTGAAGTTACAGCTACATTCTCACATCATTTGAGTCCTGTGTTTCTGTCGACATGGGCAGAGTAAAACAAGGCCTCTCTATCCTCTCATTCACTCTGCATCCTTCCACACTTCCTGACCTAAGGGCAAGATGACAAATTCTATTGGAACATACCAAGAGTCCACAAGGCAGAGAGTTAGGGTTAGGCGGATGTGCTGCCAAGCAAGCCACACAGTGCTCTTTTTGTAAATGTTTCCAGAACTTGGTTGACGTGAGTTTTCCTGCTCTTCTTTTAGGTAAATAAAACAGATAGGCCATCCCTAAGTGAAAACAGAGGGAAATAAACACACAAAAAGCTTGCTCCAGTAAACCTGAAGATCTTCAAAGCAAAGGCACCCTGACTGATGAAATGTGTTGTTAAATAGTATAGGTGAGAATCACTGATGGGAGAACCAATGGATTTATCCAGTTTAAAAAAAAAAAGGTTATTTAAATTACTGTACTAAACAGTCAGGAAAAATATTTATATTTTGGACATCTTATGGTCTATGCAAACATGGGGAAGACTGCTGACTTGGCAGTTGTCTAGCAGACAATTATTGGCACACATAGTATTCTACAGCAATTACTAAAGCAATTGCTAAAGAAGTTGGCTGTCCATACAAACATATTAAGGGACAGTTGAGTGAAGGAAAAAAAATCTAAAATATATTTGCTTTTAAATGATAATCAAATTTATTGAGATGCATCTTAATGTGACACAGTCTATTCAACAGTCTTAAACGAAACTTATGGAGGTTTAGGAACACCTATACAAAAGAAATTCAATGATTTTTTTTTTTTATGCCAAAAAAGGCATACCTGGATTCTTTATTTTCTTCCATTCTTCAGTTTTTCTTGCTTCCAGACACTGAACAGTTTGTCAACCACTGCTTTCACTGACTGTTATGGGTTGATTAAACTATGAAGCAATGACGTCGGTATCTAAGAATGATTTGCTATCTTCTAATGCAGGGGTCTGCAACCTATGGTTCCAGAGCGGCATGCAGCCTCTTAGACCCTCCACTGTGGCTCTTAACTTTGGCCAAAACTGCTAAAAAGCAATGTCTTAACATGTAAAAGGTAATTTCAGAAATGCTACCATAGCAGTTTTTAATGTCTTTTCATGTAGTATATTAATATTTTCACAAAGAATGAGACAAAAAATATATTTGTTGCAAACCAAGTACGTTTTTTAAAGTCATTCTGTATAGTCGTTGAATGTCCCATTGAAAAAGGTATAAAACCTAAAACCAAAAAATAAAATTCTTTAATAAAAATAGTCTATAGTATGCATTATAAAAACAAGCTATTTTGTTTTCGAAAAGTCATCTTGCTTTTGTGGCTCTGAATATGTTAAGCTGGACCAAAGGCAAAAATGGTTATTATTACAGTAAAGGTTGCTGACCTAATGAATTGTCTAACATTTTGCACATTAATGATTTAAGCATTGTTAGTTATAGGAAGTTGGCAAAGACGACTATTTGCAGCTAATTATGGACACAAACTTTGAAGACGTTCTATAATGTAGTGTAAACCAATATAGTGCTTTAATAATAACACTAAAAAATATGCATGGCACTCAAATCCCTACTTCAACCACTTGTTTGGAAGTTAATCAGAAAGAAAAGTTTAAGGTGTACTTTATCTAGTTAGGAACATATGAGAATACTTTATGTATTTAAGCCTGGATCAAAGCATATTTCACATGAACATTTTGAAGAAACAAAATGTCATGGTGGATAACCAGGTGACTAGTGCAGGCAACAATTACGGAGGAGGAGTTCAGGTTTAACTGGTTTATTGACAAACAGGAAATTACAGTGGGGTCGTCGAGGAGTCCGGTTTCTGCTGGTTGGTTCACTGAGGGAGAGAAGTGAGTGAGTACGGATGACAGGAGGGAGTATGCCATCTTAAACTGAGAGATAAATCGTCTTACTATTTGATGGAGATGTTTCCAGGGAGGGAGGCAAGTCTTGCCACGGAGACTGTGGTTGACAGAGGAGGTTGTAGTGCAACAGCTGTGGTTCTCCCTGATTATTGTTCAGGTGGTGATGTGTGGAGTTGGAGGGTGGACAGGCAGGAGTTTACAAGGTTGGTTTACTAGAGAAGTGGTAAGTACTTTCCTTTGTATGCAGGATCCAAGAAAACTGAAGGAGGCTCTCGATTGGGTAAGCACAGTGAAGTACTTCCAGCCAACTGCGAACTTGGACACGGACCATCGGCTTGGGAAATTCCAGGTCTGGATCTTCAGGGTAAAAATCCACTCTGGGAGAGAGGAGCAATAATACTCAGGTTAGAGACACGGTCAAGAAAACAAGAGTAATAGAGTTAGTCTGCTGGTCTGATTGCCACTCAGGTGAGTTAATGATCTGACGCCTCCTTTAGGGTTCCTGCTGCTTTAAAAGCTCTTCCTTGATTAGCCCTGATGATCATCAGCTGTGTGATTGCACCTGCCTATTGCACCCTGCAGGAAGAGGTGAGAGAGAAAAAACCGCACAAACACCATAAACCTGACAACACGACGAACACTGAAGGCAGAATGGCCATCAACTTCATGGGCAGGTGAAGGGGGTCTGGCTGGAGGGCACAAAGCACTGGTTTGGACCAGTTTGATCTGAGAGATTTGGAAAGTGGGACTCAGCCCCTACAAGATGATGAATCCAGAAGTAGGATTGTTAGTAGATTGTTAGTTTCTGATGAAAATTAAAAAGAGAGATCATATTTCCCCTACTTTAGCTTCCCTTCATTGGCTCCCTGTTAAATCCAGAATAGAATTTAAAATTCTCCTCCTCACATATAAAGCCCTTAATGATGTAGCTCCATCATACATAAGAGATCTGATTGTTCCATACGTTCCTAACAGAGCACTTCGTTCTCAGACTGCAGGTTTACTGGTGGTTCCTAAAGTCTCTAGAAGTAGAATGGGAGGCAGATCCTTTAGTTATCAGGCTCCTCTCCTGTGGAACCAGCTCCCAGTTTTAATCCGTGAGGCGGACACCCTGTCTACTTTTAAGGCTAGGCTTAAAACTTTCCTTTTTGATAAAGCTTATAGTTAGAGTGGCTTAGGTTATCCTGAGCTATCTCTGTAGTTATGCTGCTATAGGCTTAGACTGCTGGAGGACATAATGACCACTTTTACCCTCTTCGCTACATTCTCACACTACTCTTCAATTTTGTATTATTTGCTGTTATTTCAGCTTTTAACTTTGTTCTCTCTCTTTTCTCTTCCAAGAAGCTACACCTGGCCTGACTCTGTGTCTACCTGTGACACCTTTCTGGAGAGGGGCATCGTCCGAGCTTCTGCTGGGAACAACTTAATGCTCACCCTCTACCGATGATCCACATGGCCCTGTCTTTCAGTGTTTAACCCTTTCTCTCTCCTAGACATAGCTACTGACTGAGCTTCTACTGTAACTAACTCTATGTGCTCTCTTCAGACTCTTAACATTGAAAACTGGCTCAGAGTTTATCTGTTCCTTCTTTCTAGGTGAAACGACTAAAGGAGCTACATCCATTAACATTTACCTTTTCCTTCCCATAGAAAGTACTCCTGGATCAGTGCTTCTTTGTTCTCTTTGTGTCTCTGCTCTGTTCTCTCTAACACCCAGTCGGTCGTGGCAGATGGCCGCTCACACTGAGCCTGGTTCTGCTGGAGGTTTCTTCCTGTTAAAAGGGAGTTTGTCCTCTCCACTGTCGCTACATGCATGCTCAGTATGAGGGATTGCTGCAAAGTCAACGCCAGTCACTGTCCACTGTCTCTACATGCTCATCCGGGAGGAGTGAATGCTGCAAGTCACTGACTGGATGCAATCTGCTGGGTTTCCTTAGATAGACAAACTTTTTATCCAATTTGAATAAATAACAGAATCTGACTGCACTGTTCAATGATTCGGATTAATTGTAATGTATGTACCTGACTTTTGTGAAGTGCCTTGAGACGACGTGTTGTGAATTGGCGCTATATAAATAAACTGAATTGAATTGAATTGAATTGAATTTAGTACAGAGACATCGGAGGTTGTTGTCCAGGTAAACGAATACAAAGATGTTCATAAATTCCCTAAAAATGTCATTGCCCAGGGCTTGAAAGTTGGCAGGGACGTTGGTGAGACTGAAGGGCATAACAAGATACTCACGGTGGCCGATAGGTGATTTAAATGACATCTTACATTCATCACCTTCATGAATGCGGACCAGATGGTATGCGTTGCGGAGATCTAATTTGGTGAAGATGGTGACGCCATGAACAGATTCAAAGGTGAAGGCTAACAAGGGAAGTAAATACTTGTTCTTAATAGAGATCTGATTTAGTCCTCTGTGGTCAATGCAGGGTCTTAAGGTCTTATCTTTCTTTTAAACAAAGAAAAAACCTGCAACAACTGCAAAGATGGACAGATTATACCTGCTTTGAGGGAGACGATAATATACTGCTCCATGGTTTCCGTTCAGAGTTGGAGATGTTGTAAGGTCTGAGGATAATGAAGGAGATCAATACAGCAGTCGTGAGGAAGTGAGAGTGCGAAGTTCTTGCTGAATACTTTCTGAAGGTCATGGTAACATGAGATAGATCAAGAGGCGGTTCAGGGTTACCATGGTTAATGTGCCAGAAAAAACAGCTGAGCGGAGACAGGAACTATAGCAATGTGAACTCCAGGCTTTGAGGCGGGAATCGGCCCAATTGATGTGTGGGTTGTGGGCTTTGAGCCAGGGGTGTCCCAGGATGACATGGGCTTCTTTGCTAGGAAATGCAAAAAAAAGAGATAGGTTCATGCTGATTGCCAGAGGTAATGAGACAGAGTGGGTGTTTGCGTTGCCCTACCATCCAGAGCGGAAACTCGGGCAGGAGCGGGGAGGTTCTGAACAGGTATCTGTAGTTTGTGTACAAGATCTGGATTGAAGAGGCTTTGTTTCTGAACCAGAATCTACCAGGGCTAACACAGGGTGTTGTTCTTGATCAATGCACATAGTCTTGTAAAGAGTGTGTTTTATTTCAATACAAGGGCTGGAGAGAGTTTCTCTCAATTTATCGTCTAACCAGCAATAGTTAATGAAATATACCACAACATGTATTTAACTAAAATGTTTAGACAAAATAAGTTCATTTAGGACTGGCGACCTGTCCAGGGTGTACCCTCTTGCCCGTCAACTGCTGGAAATAGGCACCAGCTCCCCCGTGACCCAGTATGGAAGAATCAGGTATAGAAAGTGAATGTATGAATGGAAGTTGATTTATGGCAGGAGTGACAAAAATCTACAAAAAGGCCAAATTGTAAGGATAAAAAAATACATTTTGACACAGTAACAGAGCCTCCATCCTTTTGAAAGATAAATTCCATCCTAACGATTGAACGAGCACACCTTGAGGCTGAATCTAAAATTTTGTGGGAGGTTTGGAATCAGGATCCACAACTAGAGCAGAGCTCACTTCATTGTTGCAGGCTTTAGTGGGAACATTCCCCTCCATAACAACAGTGTTGACTGAGAGCTTTTAGCAGGATGCCAAATTCGTAGTCATCATCAAACAAAGGAGATTTTGCCAGCTTACACACACCAGCCAGAGTCTGCACATTTTTTTCAACCACACACATGTCAACAAACACTGACTCTCAGAAACAGATAGAGATGGTATCTTTTACAAATTCCTACAGGGAAAGCTCACCCAGTTTCACTGCTTTTGAAGTGGGGATTTCCATGAAATACTAGGAGAGATGTAAATCTTTTAATAAATAAAGTCATCACAAAAAGACCACATTCTCTGACTTCCAGATTTTACACAACAGATTGTATTAGGTACTTCATATATTCCTCCATGGGTTTAAAAATGAGATGAACACAGTTTGCAAAATGGCAAAATAACCTAAAAAATACATTGGATGCACTATGGAGGTTATTTAGGATTTAAAATGTTTAAGTTTATGACAGTAAATTTACAAAGAGACTAAACAAATGGGGTTTGTTTAGAAGGATTCTCAGAAAAAGCCTCTTGTCTCTAAACAGAACTTCAAGCCAGAATTTTAATTTCACAAAGAATAATCTGAATAAACTTTCAGTTCCGAACAGATTCTTTTGGACAGATTTATCTACAGTAAAGATCTTCGTCCATAAAAAAAGTGCTAAGCGAGAGAAGACCAAGTGGCCTACAGGATACAGAGATGCAAAAATGTGACTTTTCTGAGCCAATACTGATATTTGGTTTGTTTTGAGACCTGCTGATTCTGATTTTCTATTCTCCAAAAACTATAATGCCTAAAAGAGGAAACAAAATGCTGCATGTCTTTTGATAGAAGTAGTAGTTTTAAATACAATACAAAATGTACACACCAAAGCATATGTTCCTAACCGTTAACTGATTGTTTTAACTCAAAGAAAGTACAGAATTATTAGAAAGCATGCAAAGCAAGAGACTAATCATAGTTCTATTTAGTTTTCCACACCAGTCTTCTGCTTTTCAGTAGATAAATAATGAAATTGTAGATTAAATAAGCGTTTTGTTCTTCTAAGGTTGTCTACTGATGAGGACCAGATGAATAATTTAGAACAATGGGGCATATAAAACTTAGAATTGCAGTTGGTGTAAAGACAAGATACACTGGATCAAAATAAACATTGACATGTTGAACCCTTTCCAGTTGTAATGCTAATTTCATCCCGAGTGAAATGAACTATGACAAGTGGTTGACAGTTCTTATGTTACCATAACAGACTATCACACCGTGCAGCTCATGATGTACATGCTAGCTGTCTCCACCATGATCCTTTAATGCATAATCTTTTCCTGAGCATGTAATTCCAGCTTTGGTAAGGTTTAAAAGACCCTCAAAATTGAAGAATAAAAGGTAACAAACAGAACCCAACCAAAACCATAAGCAAACATAAGGGACCAAAGCTTGTTGAGGGAAAATTAAAGCTGATTTTCAAGAGAACATGAGATACTAACATGTATGCCATATAAACAACTCACCAAAAACCCCCTTTGAAACTTGCAGGAAAATACTGACACCTTGTGGCTGAACAAACTACCAGTCAAGTTATTTTTTCTTTTGGCAAAAAATTTATTACAATTGGATGCAACAAAAAACTAATGAATTTTTTTAATTTACCTATGATGACCTTAAATTTCCACTGGATTCAATATGAATTTTTCTTCTTCTTTTGTATTAATAATGCTGTGAGGTTTAACGTAACTTAAATGACTCAGCACATAGCATAGGCAACTGATTATTTTTCAGGACACCTATTAAAAATTGCAGAAGTACATATTAAATACAAAGTTGGGTGGTAATCTTAGAAAAAGCGTTTAATATTATCAAATACACATTCTTTTAATGCTAAAGCTAAAACACAAAGTGACTACTTTTTGTGTTCTGCTGCTGGAAAAAAAAAACAAACATACATGACTCTTTTCTGCACATCTTGTACCTGTATAGACCACTGTATAGACTCCAGCTGAGTCTTTATCTTCTCTTCCTGGTTCAGAACCTCATGTCAATAAAGCTCCTCCAGATCTTTCTCTGCCTTCACGAAAGACGAGTCTGTTTCCTCCAAGGTTAGAAGGTCAAGCCTTTTTCAGCTTTTAATTTGAGTTTACATTTAATGTACAATCTGAATTACTATCATCCCAGAACGTTATTAAAGGATATTTGTCTGTAATAAGTGAAGCCCCACCCTGTGTGAGGTGTATACTCATGAGACATGCAAGAGACTCCAGCTTTTTACCTTCACAGGCAGAGACAGAGGACCGAGAAAGGAGCAACTCTCTGGCAAGGGCTAAGTGCTCAACTGCTTGGAGTCCCCAACCTAAAAGTAAAGAAAAGTAATGCTAGTATTAAAAAATAAACACCTATGATTGCTTATAATTTATTTCTAGTGTTTATAAGAAGAAAAAAAATGTTCATTCATTCATTCCTATGGGCGAGAGGCAGGGAACACCTTAGACAGGTCGCCAATCCATCGCAGGGCAACACAAAGACATACAGGACAAGTCGGTGTAAACTCCTCCACAGCGATGTAAAAAGCTGATGGCCTATGCTTGATAATAGCTGTTGCCCCTAAAGTTGGAGCAATCTGTTATGTGGTTTAGGGCGGTATTACTTCACCAGTGCTGGTTCAAGTTTGTTTGGATAGCTTTTCCCTTAATAAATGAAATTATTCTTCTTAACCAGTTTTTTGTATTTACTCAGGTAATCGTAGTGTGATATTAAAATGTGTTTAATAATTCGAATCATTTCAGTATGGAAGTAAAATAGTCTCATTAGAACCAGACATTTTTTACAAAAACAGAAGAAATATGTAAGGGGTAAACACTTTTTTGTTGCACTGTAGATACAAAACATATCTTTCTAAATTACCTTTTAAACTGAAAGTATGCTTTAGCTTTAATTAGAGGAAATTTAAGAAATCAGTAATGACATAATTCATTTGTCATTCCAGCTGTAAACAAAAAAAGTTAAGCAGGTTTAACATGTGCGGACAAAGTTGGATGTCAAATTTCACATTTACCATGTTGCTGTTAAAAGTACTTCACCAAGCTACTAATTTTATCCACTAACGTTTTTGTTGTTTGTTTGTAGTTTGAGGTTAGTTGTGAAGTTTTAATGTAATAGTCCTCGTTGACCCGAGCTCGACAGTTAACGTTTGAGTTTTTCTTCTGGAGGCATCATCAAGTATTCGTCCTTATCATATTTTACTTCTGAACATCGGTCACCCTTGTTGGTACTTCCAGTACTCTCGATGGACCTGAATGTTTGTTGAAATAAGAGTGGGAGTAAACACATTTTGACTACAGCACTATTTCTGGAATTGTGTTTTTTCTTACGAGCGACTTGTTTATGTTCACACCGTTTTATGTGCTATGAAGTAGCTACGTAAAAAACGTATACTTACGCACTCGAGAACGCTGATGACTGTTCTTTCACCTCTGCTTGATCGTCGTCCATTTTTTGATTCGAACGTTGAATACGTGGTTGTCGTGGTTACACTGCGCGTGCAACGGAAGCTGAACTGCTGTCGACCAGAAGCTGTTGCTCACAGAGATAAAACAGTCGGGTTACACGAACCAACAGCATAACTTGCCCTTGAATTTTGGCATATGATAACAGAAAGGGCCCGTTGTTATCTTAGCCGCTTGCTAGCCTACTGAAACTATATTTAAGTTTTCTAACTCACTGCTAGATGATGAATACTTGCACACTGATCACCTGTTGTACCGCTCTCGCATCTTACTGCTCTACATTTACTCTCACTCACTTAAAACTGTGCACATATATTTATATTTATATTGTAGCTATATTTATACTGTTTAATTTGAGTACTGTATTGCACCGACTACACCAAAACAAATTCCTTGTATGTCCAAAAACCTTGGCAATAAAGCTTTTCTGATTCTGATTCTGATATGATGGAACGCTAAGGGAGTGGGCTACATTCAAGAACAGAGACCTTTGAAAACTGTTATACATGTTTAAAGGGTTTTGGTACATTTGAAACCAAATACGCGTGGTTAATGCTCCGCTGGATTATATTTATTCATCAATAAATACAATAATCCATGACCGTCTGTTTTTCTTGGAAAAGTGTACCGGAGTCAAATTCCTTGTTTGTATAAACTTATTCTGAAAGATATGATTGAGAAGAGCTTTCCTCTTAGCCACTCTTAAAAATAGTAAGGACAAGAGAGCAAGCACGTTTTGATCTTCACAGGTCAGAAAATTACAAAAAACAAGCAGCTTGCATAAAAATGTGCCTAAATTAAAAGGGCAGCAGTTAAACAACTTGGAACTGTGACAAAAAAGGTTGGCCAATGGCCTAAGTTTATTTTCCCACAATGGTAAAAGGGGCAAATAAATTAATAAATCTTCAAGCCCACTGTTATATCACTGCAGCAGAGCCTGCATCCAATATGCTTGTATTGATTGACTTTGGATTTTATTTATTTAGGGAATTTTTTCATGAACGATGTACTATTAAGGCCTATGACTGTTTTGCTCTGTGTTCTACATTTGCGTTTTTACTACTTTTTAACTGCACAGTTACACAATACAGGACCCCCTTGAAATCTAATTTTTTAAAATCAAAACTGCTTTTTTCTTCTTTTTTTGTTCTAACCACATTTATTTTTCAAATATAAAAACAACAAAAACATGTATGTCGGGGAGAAAAGTGGGGAATTTAGGCTGGTATTTATTTGTCTTGTATTATGAAAACAAGAACAGACTATAAAGAAAAAACAAAAAATAAAGAAACAGTAAAATTTTCCAAGGCTGATTTCCAAACAAAATTTTAGTGTGACCAATGTGACAGACTACAAAGAGGTCAAAAGTCCTTTTATAAAGAGATGTTTGAACTGAGAAACTGAAAGTAAAAGAAACATTATTTTACCCATATTCATCACTATCCCCAGCGACACAGCCAGGGGGCTACAACAAGTAATGTACATCCAGTGTGTTAAGAGCACCAATAAATGTTACTGCACACCAAAATTGGCTAGCAATACCAAAGTTGTTGTCAAATTTGTAGCTTCAATTGCTAAAATACTTATATAAATAATAGTGAAACCTAAACTGAATTGTTCAACTCTGCAGTAATAATAATAACAAAAAAAATTTTCTCTTGTTAGTTTTTAACGCTTTTTTGGCATTAGGGCCACTTTAGTTTGAGACAAGCACCAAAACACAACTAGTTTCGCCCGAAATTATTCATAAGCCTGAAGAAGTGGAAATGACAAAGACATCTCACAAAAGATTTACAGAGTTTGTCAGTTTGTCAAAAATAATTTGTATACTTCTCAAAGCTCAGGGGAATGGAAAACCATTTCTTTTAATTGCTGGCACGCTTTTTAAATGTCCCCATTCACCATTCATCTTTTGCAATGAGCACCAAGTCTTTGAGGTCGAAAGGACTCCTTGCCATCTTCCTTATCTTAGCTTCCTCCAAAGATTCTCCATCAGATTCAAGTTAGGACTCCTCCTAGGCCACTCCAAATTATTATTGATACTGCCAGCTTCAGGACAGCTGTAATCAGAGGTCATAGATAAAGTCCTGCAAGACCCTAAAAGATTTTTAGAAATGTTCTGGAGATATTTCAACAGTGTCATTGTAATGTTACAATGACCAGATGGACCATCCTTTAGGCCTGTCTGGGTCTAAAGAATTGGACAGTAAGTATTTTAGCAACACTAATAGTTAGACAGCTTAGTTTGCAGAGATGAGTGAACTGCCCAAAAATCATACCTAAGTAGGAGTAGTACTACTGAAACAAGTTTTTTACTCAAGTAAAATTAAAATGTAATCATCCAAAAAATTACTCAAGTTAGAGTAATAAAGTATTTAGCAAAAACGCTTCTTAAGTACTGATCATAACATCTAGTTAAAAAAAAAAAAAAATTATGTGCTAATTCAAGTGTTTAAAAGACTAAAATAAAAAAAAATAAAATAAAATAAACAACAAAACAACTAATTCAGGCAGATAAAACACTTTTCCAAATAAAGTTCTTTCAACCTAAATTTATGAACCCAATACTTACAGTAGGCAATGTATAAATGTTAGATTAGGGTAAGGTACTTCCAATAATAATATCTACTGTTTGTTGGGTATTCACTTAAATTTTGAAATGGCACAGCAGGCTTCAGCAGATAGAAAGGAACATTAGAACAATAAAGCTTCTTCAAAGTGTTAGGACTTGCAAAATGGAGGACCCCGGAATGCAGACTAGCAGGCAGCATGACGGTAAGTGAAAAAAGGATTTAAATAAAAACCTCACTTATAGTAGTAAGGGGGAGTCAGGTTTAGCCTAAACCGGCTCAGTTATGGTTGAGGTGCAAACACACCCTCCATTTCTGCTACCTGTATGACCCCTTCTCTTTCCCAATGGTTATAATCAGTCTGACAGAGAGAGGTATCCTCAATCCTTGTGGTTTGACATTGTTGTAAATAAGCACCATTTAACTAACTAATCTGAACTGAAACTATCTGTGTAGTTATGCTGCTATAGGCTTAGGCTGCTGGAGGACATAATGACCACTTTCACCCTCTTCGCTACATTCTCACACTACTCTCCAATTTTGCATTATTTGCTGTTATTTCAGCTTTTAACTTTGTTCTCTCTTTTCTCTTCCTAAAAGCTACAACTGGCCTGGCTCTGTGTCTACCTGTGACACGTTTCTGGAGAGGGGAATTGTCCGAGCTTCTGCTGGCAACAACTTAATGCTCACCCTCTACCGATGATCCACATGGCCCTGTCTTTTAGTGTTTAACCCTTTCTCTATCCTAGACATGGCTACTGGCTGAGCTTTTATTGTGACTAACTCTATGTGCTCTCTTTCAGACTCTAACCTTGAAAACTGGCTCAGAGTTTATATGTTCTTTCTTTCTAGGTGAAACAACTAAAGGAGCTACATCCATTAACATTTACTTTTCCTTCCCATAGAAAGTACTCCTGGATCAGTGCTTCTGTGTTCTTTTTGTGTCTCTGCTCTGTTCTCTCTAACACCCAGTCGGTTGTGGCAGATGGCCGCTCACACTGAGCCTGGTTCTGCTGGAGGTTTCTTCCTGTTAAAAGGGAGTTTTTCCTCTCCACTGTCGCTACATGCATGCTCAGTATGAGGGATTGCTGCAAAGTCAACGCCAGTGACTGTCCACTGTCTCTACATGCTCATCCGGGAGGAGGGAATGCTGCAAGTCACTGACTGGATGCAATCTGCTGGTTTTCCTTTCCTTAGATAGAAAAACTTTTTATCCAATTTTAATAAATAACTGAATCTGACTGCACTGTTCAATGATTAAGATTAATTGGAATGTATGTACCTGACTTTTGTGAAGTGCCTTGAGACAACATGTGTTGTGAATTGGCGCTATATAAATAAAACTGAATTGAATTGAATTGACTTATAGGAAGAGGCAGGAACAAAACAATAAACGAGCAGGCAAGACAGGCATGGCATGACCCAAAAAACAAGACATGAGCATGATCCAGAAAATGTTTGCGCAAGGACTAAACAGAACGGAGGTGTGTATATGGAGCATGAACCAGGTGAAGTAAGAGACAGATTAGCTTGGAGCAGGTGAACCGAATAAAGTTAATTAACAGACAGGAGAGAACAAAACGTGACTGGAGCAAAACAGAGACTCTTGAATACAAACCCACAGAAACTAGAAAAACATGAAACTAAAGCATAACCAAATCCAAAAACCAAACTTGACAAAACATGAACAAGACTAAAACATGACCAGAAAAATAATAAACAGAAACATGATTCAGAACTTCAACTGTGAAATAAGACCAACAAAACCCCAAAACACCCACAAATCATAACACAAAGCATCTCACTTGAACATAAACTTTGTAGGTTTGCATCTGATGCGTTTATGGTTAAAACCTGCTTGTTTTTTATTAAGTAGCCAGAAATTGTAGCCAGAATAATATTACAAAAATGAAAAGTAAGGTTCAGTTAAACTATTCTTAAAAGCACTTTTTTTGTTTTAAAAGTTACTTAAGTAAATTTAAAGAGTAAATGTACCTGGTTACTACCCACCTCTGTTAGTTACCCAAAATCCCCATATCTGCACCAAAAGGTGAGACAAGACGTATCTTGGAAGAAACCCCGAAGAAAAGAAGAAAAATTGAAGAGTATTCTTGGGTAAAGTGTAATTCTGTGATATTCTGTGATATATTGATGTCACACTGACATAAATACTGACTGCCCTTAATTATTGCTAATTTGTATTTTTCAACGTGTTTAAGTGCTGTATAAATATTCATTGAGTAAAATTTGGTTGAGTTGAGTTGAAATTAGTTTTTTTTTTTTTCCAGCAGTTTTTGTTGGTAAAAATATACATTTCTAAGGCTGTTGTATAATTTATCTCCACAAGATGTCAGTATAGTTATGCAAGCGGACTGTCGGGCGACGGTTTCTCAATGAGAAGAGTAGTCATCTTGCAATCCGAAAGGTGTGGTTTCGATTCCAGCTTCCTCCTGCCACATGTTGATGTGACCCTAGGCAAGGCACTTAACCCCACGTTGCATATCTACCGATCTGCATATCTGCCCAGTGTGCAGATTTGCGAGCGTGATTGGGTGAATGTGTCTGTAGCGTAAAAGCCCTTTGAGTGGTCAGTACAACCACTATATAAATTCAGTCCATTTACAAAAGCAACTTCCTCCTGCACATTTTACATATGTACTCAGTGGATAATTATATACATGTTGCGATCTTTATGAAGTAGGCCTAATGGTTTTATTTCATTCCTATTTGGTAGTTTTAAACTAATAATGCTCTCTGATGTAATTTTTATTCTATCAGCACTTTTAGGACCACTATGTTTTTACACCCCTTCACTTTTCGACAGACTTGTAATATAGTTTTCTTTAAAAACAACTCTAGCCCGTAATGACAAAGGGAAATTTGTTTTTGGACATTTTTTTTAAAATAAAAAATAAAATTCTACACATTTAAACATTTGTACAAAAGTATTCACACAGATCGCTTAATATTGTGTTGAAGCACCTATGGCAGCAATTACAGGCTCAAAGTTTGGCAAGCTTGATACACCTGTTATTGGGGATCATCCTTCTCTACAAAATGATATATCTTTCCTGGGATTTTCAGCTGAATTTTCAGTTTAAGCTCTGGGTGCACCACTCAAAGATTTTCACAGACTGCTCCTTAAGCCACTCCTTTGTTATCTTTTGCTTTGGGCCATTGTTATGTGGCTAGATGAATCGTTGCCCTCTTTATCTCTGGCTGCTGTCATTTTGCACTCTTTGAGGAATGGTCACCTAGTTCCTGCCCCAGAAAAACTATCCCACAGCACGATGCTGCCACCACCATACTTCACAGTGCAGATGGTGTTGCAGTGCCTGTTTTATCCAGACAAGATGTTTGAAGTTTAGGCTAAAAAGTACTATTGGGACTTTATCTGACTCAAGAATTTTCTTTCTTCGCTCTCTAAGGTGCTGTTTGGCAAAAGTCAAATAGCCTGCCATGTCTGTTGGCCACTCTACCATAAAGGCCTAACTGATGGAATGCAATGGTTGACCTTCCAGTGTTCCCTCTGCAAAGGCACAAGGGAATTTCGCTTTAGTAACCGTTGGGTTTTTGGTGACCTCTCAAGGTCCTTCTTCCCCAATAAGTCCGTCTGGTCATGTTTTAAGATCTAGGGATGGTTTTGTTGGTTTAAAAACTTCTTCCATTTCAGAATAATGGGGGAAAAAACATTGCTTTGCAGGGTGGGGGGTTAAGTGAAATCCTTCTTCAGATTTGAGCCTGGAAGGACCTTAGACAATTCCTCTGACTTTATTGTTTTGTTTCCTCTCTGATTATGTGGACAAGTGTGTTCCATTCTGAATCACGTTCAATTAAAAATTCATCTGAATTTTACAAGTCGACTCCAATTAAATTGCAGGAGCATCTCTAGGATGATCAAAGGAAATCTGAAACATTTGAGCTCTATTTTGTGTGTCATATGTTTTAATTTTTTAAATTATCCAAGACATTATTTTAAAATAAATTTTAGAATAAGTCCATAATTTATACTTAAGGCCAATTATAATTTAGGATTTATATTTTGTTTTTTTTGATAAAAATAGGGTTTACCATCATGACAAAAATTGAATAGAAATGTAACAAATACTGTATTTCACAGTAAAAAATTTTTAGTTCTGATTAGGGCTCATTAAAATATTTAATATTTTAAAGTAAAAAAAATATATTTAAAACTTTTAGAATTTGGATCTCAAGGGTCCTAAGAGCAAGTTTTTGAGGGGCCCTGGTGTTTAAAGAGCTTTTGCCTTTTTCCCTGTTTTTTTGCTTAAACTTTTTTGGGTTGCTCCAATTTTTTAAAGGAAGGTCAGCCATCGCCAAAACTGAGTACAGGGTTATGTTGGGGGGGTCTGGGGCCACTCCCCAAAACAAATATTTCATCTATTAGAAGCTGTGGCAAAAAAAAGTAAAAAATTAAAATTTAATTTGCCGGGTGTGGTAAAAAATTGGCCCCATTTTAAAAATAAAGTGGAAAGGTAAAAAGGGGTGGGAAAAACTCTATAGGAACTTTTAATATTAACCATCCCACCAAAACCCAATTGTGGGAAAGCAATTGGTCCTTATTTGTAAAAACACCAGGTTTATAGCTTATTATAGAGGGAGGATGTTAAATAGGCAATACTCAGTGTAGAGCCAAGAATGTCACTCAAATGAGAAGGTAAACAATGAAGCTTAAATACAGTTATTCCTATTTTTACATTTAAAAATCATATTTTCTTCAACTGTTTTCTAATTGTCTGTTTATTTCTGAAATGCACTAACAGACACAAGTCAAATTTGGACATGTTTTGCTAGATATATTATTAGTTCAATAAGTTGCTTGTGTTTTGTAGAGAAATGTAAAATACTGCAAGCACAAATAAATGACTGACAGCTTTTCAGAATGAAACAAATATGAGGAACATTTTTAGTTTCACAGAAGGGCTGCAGTGCATTCACACAGCAAGTACAGGAAATGTACGTTTATTTGTAAAAATATCCTTTGTCACATCAGTGCCCAATATCCATGCCATATAAACAAGAAGTTACGTCTCTGTGGCCGCTTTGAAAAATTGGTCTCGGGAGACAGTTTTCTAGGTTAATTTATTCTGTACTTGGCTGGCAGAGTATGCAGCATCACCACTTTTAAACTCAGGGCATACATTTTGTGTGCGAGACTGCCTAAGATAACTTCTGCTGGCTCCTTGGGATGGCCACTGCCGGTTGGTTCTGGCAGGCCATAAGACAACCCGTTTATTTGTTTGTTTGTCCCATGAGTTTTTTGGCTGGCCATCCAGGGATCTGTTTGGCCCTGATCCCCATTGGGCTTCTATTTCTGAAACCCAAGTGGCTCTTAATGAAGCTGGTCGGATTGGCATGGGCCCCTCAGCAAACCCAGGCCTGATCAGACCCTTCTTTTTCTACCTTGGCAGCCGCACTCCATTCGCTCCCTCTGGCTTCCTAATTTAGTAACTGTGGGTAAAAATATGCACTAACGAACGAGGTCTGGTATGTCAGGCTGGCGTCCAGAGTGGAGGGAGAGAGAGAGGGAAGGGGAGTGAGAAGAGTGGGGTGGTGCTGTTTTCTCAGCAGGCAACCGGTGACAGGAATCGAGTCACTCAGGCTTCACTGACATCTTAGTGTTTGTGTGTGTGTGGAGACATTCAAGAGGAGTGTGTGTATGTGTGGGTGTGTGATGAGAGGTGCAGGGTGAGTGGTAGTGCTTAAAATTTTTCACCCCTGCCAAGCTCCAGTCTGACACTTATAAGCACAATTTCCTGCTGTATTCTGAGAACATTTAGAGATTACTGTACACAACATGGTTTTCAGAGAAAATAAAATTGTTTCAGTTGTGATTTGTCTTCTTCGTGCACTCTTGTTTTAAACTACAGTGCACAGCGTCTTACAAAAGCATTAATACCTCTCAACATGTTCCGATTTTTTCACCTAACATCCCCTCTTCAGTGTGTTCAGTTGCCATTTTTGAGATTTACCAACAGAGTAATGTAAGTATGAAGTTTGAGAAAAAAATCCTACATACTCATTAAACTTTTAGCAAATAAAAATCTGAAAAGTGTGGCATGTATAAGCTTTCAGTCCAGCCAAGTTAATACTTTGTAGAACTGGCTTTCGCTTCGATTATAACTGCAAGTCTTTTTTAGGTATGTCTCTATCAGCTTTGCAAATCTCGAGACAATTTTGCCCATTCTTCTTTGGAAAATTGCTCAACCTCAGTCAGATTGTGTGGACGTCTATTTTGGAGTACTTCCATAGACTAAATTAAATTCAGGTCTCTTGGCTGTTTTACCAAATAAAACAATCTTTTGATCTAAACCATTCCATTGAAGCTCTGGCCTTATGTTTTGGGTTGTTCCTCTACTGGAATGTGAACCTCTACCCTGGTCTGAAGTCTTCAGCTCCTTCTGGTAGAGTTTCTTCCAGAATTGCCCTGTATTTAGCTCCACTCACCCTCCAGTCAACTCTGGCCATCTTCCTTGTCCCTCCTGAACAAAAACATTCCCATAGCATGATGTTGAAACATTCATGTTTTTTGGTGAGTTTGGTGTGTTTAGTTTGTTGCCAAAGCACATTCTTTGACATGTTTGCTGTATCTTCTCCATTGCTTGTGACAAAGAGCAAACAAGACCTCCTATTGCATTCTTCCAATAAACCAACAATTTTGCGATTGTTCCACTAAGTCCAGATTTGTGAAGTGCATAACTAATAGTTGTCTCTCAACTAATTCTCCCACCGGAGCAGAGCAATTTAATCATGAAATATTATTGAAAAGTTCCTTTATTTCAGTAACTCAGTTCACCAAGTGAAACACATTTCTGTTAATTATGATGATTTTCTGCTCACAACATTTAAGATTAGAATATTACATCAGACCAATAAAAAACATTTTAATACCAAAATGAGGACCTCCTGAAAAGTACATTTAATACCCCCTTAAAGGTTGTTACTTTCAAATGGTACTTTTGATCAGACAAATGAGCCTCATCAGAATGCGTATTCTAATTTGAATATGACTGTATTTACTAATTAGGAGACTTCTGAAAGCAAATGGGTGCACTGGATGTTATTCAGCTGTAAAGGACAAAAAATGGCTAAATACAAATGCAAACCACACTTTTTAAGATTTTTTCAGATTTTTAAGTTACCCTCCATGTTATAATTATGTATTACTTCCTGTTGCTTTATCACAAATGGAACTCAAAAATGACTTGCCATTAAAACAAAAATGGAATAAAAATGTAAAATGTATTTCAGATAAAAATTTAAACTTTGCAGTATCTGTACTCTGGACAGTGTTACTGCATTTTCTACAGTATATGATGTTTTCTTATTCTGGGTAAACCTTTACATGAGCTTCCTGCTCAATGATAGGTGTAGCTACATTACACACTCAAGCAGTGGAAGACAAACATGTCTTTCATGTTTGTTTACTCTAAAAATATCTGCTTTTCCAAGTTCACAATTTTCCGTAGAGCTTTTCCAGAGGCATCTGTCACTAATTCAAAATGTTTTGTGTTCAAATACCTGAACAATGTTTATTTTTCTTTCGCTATTTTATGTCTGAAAGGTTTTGGAAAATATCTCAGTAGTGGAGTTTTATAGCATTGAATACATTTTTCCTAGAACAGTGGTTGTCAAACCTTTCATGACAAGTACCATCCCAATGAATACCAGGTTCCCCATGTATCTCTGTAATTTTATAACAGTGATACCACTAGACTATTTAAACATGTTGCTTTTTTATCTTAAAAGTGAAAAAAGCTACAAAAAATTATTTCTGTTGACACGACAGGTTGGGTTGAAGGATGTGGTTTTATTTGATGTTTCATTAATGCTCAGAAGTCAAAATTTCCAGGGTCAAAGTGTACATGAAGCACAATTATATTGCAAGTTAGCGCAGTCGCAGAGCACAGCAATGAGGAAACTCAACTTGTTTTCCAACTTGCAACTGGAACATGATTTACTCAGATGTGACGTCAGACCCAGATCTAAGTTTTGACTTCAGGGGTAAATGTAGAGCAAAAATGTAGAGCAACATAAAGAGCCACCAGCCCTTCTTTCTCAAGGTGCATTGTCATCCAATTAGTATTTTTTTTTTTTTTGGGGGGGTTCCCAAAATGGTCTCTGGGATTCTTAAAATGTCTTTAAAGTACATTAGTAAGTGTTTGATTGTTGATTGAGATCCGTTTGCTTAAACTCACCTTTTCGCCTGTTTGTGCTTTAGGCTCCGTCTTGCGGAGGAGAAAACACTGATACATTTATTCCATAGTCACCTAGTTGATGGCAAAAGTTCTTCAGTGTACCACTAACGGCTGCCCAAATACCATTTGTGGTACTTGTACCACAATTTTTGAACCATGGGTCTAGAACAAATTTAGCTTTCAACTATCTCAATTAAATCTGTCAAGACCTTTCACTGTGGAAAACTGTCATTGAACACTTTAGTACTAGCATTTCCTGTTTCAGCCCACAGACCCCTTGGCAACAGCAGAACTGTTTGTCTGTTGAATGGCAGCTGAAACCTCTGACTTTTAACTCGGATGGATTCCCTCCAGTTGCAAACTAAACTTTAGACACACAACTGTGCGGTCACCAGTATACACAAAGACACATATATGTCAGCATGTGAAAGAAAATCTCCATATGCATGATAAATCACATACCTAATGATAGTAATCTCCTACTGAGCCTATTTTAAAAGAATGCATGCACAACATTGTAATTGTAAAGCTATCAGGTATTGTTTAAAACATGATGTTCTGTAATGTGTTTGTTTTTTAGAACATAACAGCAAAAATAGCCAAATCTATCATTTTGCAACAGTATTTACCAGCCTCATGAAAAGATAATAGATAATTTAATTGGACTAACCAATCAAGTAGGATTATTTATCAGCATGTCTCAATTTACAGCTTTTTCTCAACTTCAGCTTTCAATACAGGAACATGTATGTCTTTACCAAACGATGAGCAAATTACAGGGCCAAATCGCAGTAGAACGAAGTCATACAAAGTTTTATTGCAGTTAAACTCAATCGGCCATGAGCATCAATCATTTTTGTGCTTGTGTTTGGCAAATATGTCACAGTTATTTGTTGAAACCACAAACTAGCACCTATCTTTTAGACAGCTGTCCCCACTTCCTGTGTTAGTTAACCCACAGGCACCCACCCCTCGGCAATGAACATGAGCCCAGTGTGTCGTAAATGGTGTTCAGAGCAGCTCCATATCAGCCACACAGTATTTCTGTGTCTGTCTCATGGTTAAATGTGTCCAAGTGTTTGGAATCGTAGACTTCTTTTGCAATTGCATTTTAAATGGAATGTAAAAATCTCTGGCAATAATTGTTGAAATCCTAATCATAACTATTCAACTGCACAAGTAGTGCACACTACTCTCTCCTGACTCACCACAAATATGCAAATGTCTTCACAGCTGCTACACTTCAGATAAAGCTAGGTTTGTTTCGGGGATGAGAGCCGATACAATAATCAAAGTATTTGTGCAAGTAATGCCATTGTTAGGGAGGCAAAAACAAAACCAGACACTTAAGCTAGGCACCCGTTCCTTTGAGCTGACTGAAGCCGTTCACAGCACAGACGTGATAGTTGCATTACAACAAGATAAGCTGTCATTCGCTCAGCTTCTCCCACTTCCAAATGCTTTGTGCAACAACAGCTTCGTATTAAAACGTGAATTGTTCTCAAAAAACTTGGAATATCTCAAAGTTGGGTTTATCCTTAGCTAAACACTTGAAGGATATGCAGACAACAAATCCGACATTGTTCCGGTGCTAAAGAGCTTCTCTTTTCCATTCAATGTCAAATTCAAAAAGATTATGGACCGCTTTGGAGGTGATGTTGGCATTCTTTGTTCAGACAATGGCATGCTAAAACCAATAACTGTGTTTTATGTGCTGATAGGACGTATATTCCTCTTTATAATTGCAGTTTTAGCTGTATTGTAGGAAGGAAATATGCATAGTGAGGGGTTTCATCTAATTCCACTGCCTGCAATCAAGCTTCAGGTGCTAAAACAAGGATCTGAAGCTGTTTGCACGACATCAACAAGAGAGAGAATTGTTTGTGTCGCAGTCACTCTAAACCATGTAAACATTAACTTGTGCACATACACACAGCAATGTGTATAAATGTGGGAGTGCCAATCATGTTGCTCCGTGCACTGAGAGGTCCAGTCTTGTAACTCTTCTATTCTGCCTACTATCTCTCTTTGAATTGTCAGTCAGTCAGTCATTTTCTACCGCTTATTCTATAGTGAGTCACAGGGAAGCTGGTGCCTATCTCCAGCAGTCTATGGGCAAGAGGCAGGGTCAACCCTGGACAGGTCTTTGAATTGTTTTTATTTTTTATTTTTCATCGGTTTGTCACCATACGAACGTAAAATGTTTGTCATCTGTGTCAAAATGTAATTCATGACAAATGTATACTGAAGGAAGGTCACAAGTATTGCCTTCAAAAAGCTGTTGGATTTTATTTAGGCTGTCAAAGTAAAGAATGCAAATTGGAAATGCCATATCACACGTTTTAGATTTTAAAATAATGAAAACAGCAATTGACAGTCATGTTTCACATACCTTCCACTAAATTCAAAAGTATTTCTTCCAAAAGGAATTTGGTTGTACTGTATTTCATTTAGGGGTTTCTGTCTATCTCATAATTATTAACTGCTTTGTGCTGATTTATCACATAAAATTGCTTTAAGTTACATACGTTTGAGGCTGTAACATGACAAAATGTAGTCAAGTTCAAGCGGAATGGATAGCTTTGCAAGGTACTGCTTATTGCTTTTTGCCAACTCATCAACATCTCAAATTTAAGCTTACTCAGTCAGCAAGTTTGAGAGGACCTGTTAATATGGATAGATATAATTTTTCTCATCTTTAGGACACTTTGAGACTCTTGTTAACTTGCATGAACACTGATTCCCCCTGGTTGTTGATTTGGCTTCAGACTTGAGTGCATCAGAAGTTTAGGAGTTGTTTATATACAGTAGGCGTAATAGAAAATAAAGGTTTCCTCACCTACCTTTGACTTTAAATGTAAGTGACAGGCTAAATGTGTACCTGTGGCTTTTTAACCTCTTGTGACTCCTGGACTGACTTGGCTCAGTAAAGTTTTAGCTTGTGTTGCAGTGCTATGAAAGAAAGGCAGCCTCTTTCCTATTGCTGTGTTATGTGGGTCAGGAGAAGCTGGTGGTGTAAGGGCGAGATTGATGAAGTGTACCAGGGAGAGTATAGGAGAGCTTGTACTTCACAACAGTGCAAGCCATGCATCTCCTTTTGCATTTGTTCATAAGCCCCCCTCCTGCGCTGCACCACCTGGATGCTCTTTATATGACCTTCAAATTAGTCTTATTTTTCAGGACTCCAAGCCCTTCTGGTTCTTTGTAGAGTGATGGTGGTTCTTGATTTTTTTCTTGTCCTTCTGTTGACGACAGACAGAGGGAAAACAGTCGGGAAGAGGATTTGGTACAGGAAAGGTGACTTTTTTTCAGTCTAACCAGACAACTGAGCTGATAGGCATCACACCATTTCCACCATTACAGTACCTCTACCCAATTGCTCCCCACATGAAGCCTCCAGGGCTGATCCAGGACACCTATTTACTGCAAGAAAGGTGTGTTTACACAAAATGAATTGGAAAGTCAATTGTAATGTAAAGTAAGGCATTCAGTAAGTTACCAGACAAAATAAAATGGACTGTAATTTGCCATTATTGTTAGATGCTGTACTGCATGGAATTTTACAAATTTAAGCTGTTTAGGTAATTTCTTAAGGTTACAATCTGTTTCCCCCCCTGTCGAAGGAACTAATAAAACCACTTGAACTTCTCAAGGCGGTGCATTTCTTTTATGTTGTTTATGATGTCATAACTGGATGAAGCCTCAACCCATAATTAACCCCATCACAAGTAAAATTCTCAAAAAAAAAAAACCCTAAGGTTTGTTTCAAAAATACCACATAAAACAACAAACATACTTTTTCGTATTGTATAAATCCCTCTGTGGTGGTGTAGCGTGCTAGGTCAGTATCATTAATATGAGGCCCGGGTTCGAATCCTGGTGGTGTCAGGAAGGGCAACGGGCGTAAAAGCTCTGCCCAAGTCTGTGTGCAAGTTATAATGGCTTGCTGATGCGACCCCTGAATAAGAGAGCAGCTGAAAAAGACCTCATGTAGTGGGAGAGCTGAATAATACAACTTCAAAGGGACTCTCATCTAAACATGGTAAGTCCTTGTTTTTGCTGTGGAATAACAAAGATGCCATGAAAGAGGACATAGAGAGGTGGTGCATGACTGATGGCTGGAAGGCATGGGGGCTTGTTTCTCCAGAAGGGCAAATCTGACCTGATTGATTGGTTGTTTCTTCAGAGGGGGCCCCATGTTGGTGCATGCTAGTAGCATATTGTTAATATAATCAAGAACCAATGTGAATGAGGAAATGAGAAGGATGACACTATGAACCTCATAGTTTTTGTTTGAACTGGTTACGCAGTTTGGTCTCCACCCGGTAGGAAATGCTTGCTGGTAAAAACAATTTCATACATTTTATCTTTAATTCCGTTTGCACATGGAAAATGTATTTGCAAAGAAAGAGTAAAGTCTTCAGTTCTGCTGACAGCTCTGTGTGGCTGCAGCAAATCTGACATATACCCTAAAATGTACCTTCCACTGTTTCCCCTAAAATATAACAATACACAACATTCATACACAAAGTAATAAAAATCAAATTTGTTCACAATGTATGTTACACGTTAGTGTAAAGATTTAGCTCAAATGTTGCTGATGCTTATTTTTCCTTTATGATCTTCCTGGTATTGTTTGACATTTCTACATTGTACCTATAGTATAGAATAGAATAGAATAGAATAGAATAGAATAGAATAATCCTTCATGGTCCTACAGTGGGGAAATCCAGATGTACCAGTAGCAAATTGAAAGGCAAATGGAAGCTTGCAAATTCACAAGGTAAAAACAAAACAAAAACAGAAATAAAAAAAAATAATAATAATATTGTACAATTAATGAAAATAGCATACTCAGTCGCCATACAGAATCAACTGAAATATTTACTTTTGCAAATCTGCTCGACTGAAAATCTGTCCTTCATCTGGATGAAGAATTGCTATTTTTTGATTGCCTGTTGTCTGTCTTGATACATTATTGCACAGAGCAAGGTTTTTATGATCCACAGATGTAGGTTAAAAACAATCATGGACTCTTTGTGAGAGCACAGCCAGCTGTTTGGCTGTTTTAAATAAGAAAAGAGGATACAGGCTGGATCCACGTTGCTCTTTTCCTCTCCTTTTGCCTCTTTGAACTGACTTCAAACATTAGTCAGTGTGTGTTTAGTGTCATGCCAGCCATGTGCATGGCATATGCTAACACTGTAAATGAGCTAGCTGGTTTTAAGTTCTATGGATTGACCAGTAGCTCTTATTATTAATTCCCTGAGCTGTAACTTTAATAATGGATGGATGTTACGAATGGAAAGCAGATGGCCAAGGTGAATGTAAGTATGGAAACAACTCAGGTGCAAGCAGAGAGTATTACAGTAACCACATGAAAGGCCCCTCTGTGGGGTTCTGCTTCCTTTCTGATGGTCATCCTCCCTGGTCCATTAAATAATAACTGCTTTATGTCTCCTTGGAACAAATTAGCTAAATAGGTACATTGCGAAATGGACACAAATCTTTGGGGTTTTTGCTTTTAATAGGGCACTAGTATGTTTAATTTCTGGAGACTGTCATAAAAGACCCCAAAATTCCCATAAAACACAACTAAGATGGCAGATTAGCCCATTTAGCATCTCTAGACAGTAACTTTCACATGAGACTTAAGTCTTAAGTGCTGTTCTGCTGGTGGCAAGACTTCCACGCGGGACTGGCCATGTCTTTAGTCTTATTTCTGCTCTGTGATCTTGCACTAAGAGGCACCTCGTGTAAAAGCAACAGTCACAGGGAGGTTGCCCTGACGTCTTTATCATAATTGCCCTAAATACCCCCATTAGAGAGGCTAGCCAGTATCTTCAATAACACAATTCATCCCTGGTAGCAGTGGTGCATCTAATTGCCTGGGCCTTTTTTTTTTTGAAAGATTGCCTGACATCAGCTTGGTTCCCCATGGGCCGGCCCTCTTCATTCTCTGCCCAGCAAAGCATATCGTTATCTCAGCCAGCAAAGAGACCTGGCCTCCCCGCTTATGGATAATTAACTGTCTGGCTTAACTGCAGAACGAAAAAAGGAACATTGGAGGTATGGTAGTTATTGCAGCAAGCCATGAAGTGGAGAGGAATAAGACAATATCAGGGCCATACATGCTCTCTATTTTTCAGCTGGGTGGGTGATAATTTAGATGGATAGACAGTCTTATTGGAGGCCAAAGCTGGTTATGGAGGCTTGGTTTCATATGTTAATTAGGCCCATATGCTAATATCTGTGAAGGCTTGATGATTTTTCTCCTTCATTTAGGCTCTCCACTCCAGCACTGCCTCCGCTATGAGCTGTCCCCAATGCCCCCAACTTCAAAGGCTGTAACCATCTTTACATAGCGCTACATTTGCTTTTTATTTCTGTATTACAGCTCCCCCAGCCCCCCACTGTACCAACAAAGTGGATGAAACTAAACAAAGAAAAGAAAAACAGCAGAAGAAGTAGAGGGGCATCTACAGTTGTGTGACATTTCCTTTTCTGTTACTGAAGTGTATGATGCACATCCTTGTGAGCGTCTGCACGCAGCAGTGTAATTAGAACACGGCGGGCATGTGTTTGTCTTTGCGTTGTTGTATGGTGGAGCTATCAAGGACAAGTGCATTAATGAGCACCTGGAGAGGAACAGCTTGTGTCTCCTGGTTGGTGTGACCGCGAGCAGGGCATAGACTCCTTCACTGACTCAGATGACGTGACTGATGGAGGAGGAGGTTTCTGTCAGATCTGGGGCACTCCCAGGAGCTGCAGTTTATCTCCGACTGACAACAGCGCTCACCAAAGGGGCTCACATCCTATAGTTTAGTAGAAAGGGCGTTGCCCTTCCCTCTAAATCACGTTCCTTTTTTCCAAATTTTTCATGTATGATTTTTTTTCTATTTCCCAACAGTTTATGGAAGAAAAGAGAGAGCAAGAGTGCCCAGCTTGTAAGAATATGTGCAATATACAGAGCTGAATTTCTTGATGTCACATGTACAAGATGGTTAATATACAGTGAAATCTGTATTTGACATTTTTGTTTAAATTAAGCAGGTGTCCAACAGTTAAAATGTAGCAATGTTCAAATAAAATATAAGTTATGATAAAAAAAGGTTTTCATCAAGGTTTTAAATATATGGGCATAAAAAAAATCTGATCATACAAGGGCTCAAGTAAATACAGAATTTAGAGGAGTATCAGTTTTTACAATATATTACTCTATTATATATTCACTATAACTATTCACCAAAAGCTAACTCAATTTGCTTGAAAAACTAAGCAGCATCACTTATAAAATAAACAACAGCTGAATGTGAACAACAGTACACGGTAACATATTATCAGACAGAATGGTAGCAACAAAAAGGATGTGCATGATATCAATGATTCCTTTGATAAATCATGAATTAACTGTCATTAACCACATCCTTTCAGTTCAATTTCACAATCCAAGCCCAGGCCTGATGATTGACCTGTCTGACAGCATAAAACACACTAAAATATCTCAAAGAGCAGCAGATCATGTCCGGATCTAAAAGAAATTAAGTACAGATGAGAAACAAAGTTAATTCAGTTCAGTTTTATATAGCGCCAGTTCACAACACGTCGTCTCGAGGCACTTTCAAAAGTTAATTCAATCAAATCATACAGATTCCAAGTCAAGTGCATACATTCCAATTAATCCTAGTTATCAAACAATGCAGTCAAATTCAATTTATTATTCGAATTGGTTAAATAGTTTTCTAAGGAAACCCAGCAGATTGCATCGAGTTACTCAGTTGCAGCATTCACTCCTCCTGGATGAGCATGTAGCGGCAGTCACATCCTAGACTCAAGCGAAATACAGTAAGAACCCTTATCCACAACTGGAAAGAACATGGAACAGTAATGTATCTAACCAGAATGCCTGGCTACCAAAAGCCAGGCATTCTGGTTGTGGTGAAGAGCTAAAAGCATTTCAGAAAATTAACGTCATACTGACAGTCATACATGGTGGTTATAGTGTGATGGTCTGGATATGTTTTAATGCACCAGGACCTAGATGTCATGGTTTGAGGAATTTGTCTGACCCACATGTGTAGTCACACTTCTGATGCAGGTTATAGGGTAAAAGATTTAATTTTCTTAAGGTTTCTTAAAGAATGAAATGTGCAAAGGGACACTAGGTGTCTTCTCAGGGTCTGGTTTTTCAACGTCTGGAAATAGAGAGGAGTAGAGGTAAATATTGGAGGTAATAACAAAACGTGAAACCGGCTTACTGCGAGAAGGGAAACTGAGGGCATCGAAGGAGCACTGGGGATCCTCGGGGTGGATTGGTAATGGCGACATCTTGGAGAAGGTTTGTGTCACAGGGGCTTTCTGTAGTAGTGACAGCAGGGTAAGAAAGTAATACGAATGGAGAGGGGAAGCATTCGGTGGAGAGCGAGCAGGTAGATGTAAACTGGGTGTTGATGGAGCTTGCTGAACTACTGTAGCTTAAATAAGGTTCTGGGAAAAATCTGTTATCCAAAAGGTTCTGATGGAGGAATCCGGAGATGATGCAAGTCCTAAACTGCAGCTTCAATCTGGAGGCACAAAGAGCACAAAGGTAAGCCACAAGGAGGTACATTTCTTTAGAAAAACTTTTCATCAAAAGCATTAAGAAAATCAATAGGGTGACTAGGATGATCATGATACTGGGTGACTTGTCGTATTTGATGTAATCATGAATTTTGACCTCTAGTTGAAAACCCTAAAGGAGAATATCTGGCCATCAGTTTGTGACTTCAAGCCCAAACGCACTGCGGTTATGCAGAGGCACAATGATCCAAAGTGTATTAGTAAGTGCACTGAAAGGCTTAAAAAATGGCCATCAGTCTTTACTTAAATCCAATCGAGTTACTATGGAGTGATCTTAAACAGGCTGTTTATGCATAAAGGCCATTCAATGTGGCAAAATTCTGCAAAGTAGAGTTGGCCAAAATTCTTCTAAAGGGATGAAAAAAATTTATTGCCCACTGTCACAAATTGCAGTTGTTCCCGGTGAAGACGGCACAACTGTTTAGGGGGCAATATTTTTCTCACATAGGCCAAGGTTGGTTTAACTATCTAGATCTAACTGGATCTACATATACTGTGGCTGCACCACATGCTCATTACAGAACACCCGCAAAGCTTTATGTTGACCTTAACTTAGTGAGCAATGTTCCAACAATGTACCAAAGAAAGGTAGGACAGCATTTCCTCAAAAAGATGCGAGTTCTTTTTAAAATAACCTAAACTATGAACTAAACCTTCTACAGATTTATTTTGTGAATGGCAAAAGAACAAAGAGTTGGAAACACATCCTCAGTTACATATGGATTGAACTGTATGCATATGGAACCAAAGCTTAGAGAGAACAGCATTATTTTGGGATTTTGGCATTGCTTGAAAGTGTGCTTTGGTGTCCAGATCCAGTTTGAACAAAGAAATACATCATCATTCCTGTCTGTGTGGTGTGACATAGATAACAATGAGAATGCCCACTGCTGGTTTTAACAGGAGAACTACAGTTGCACAAGTTTTCACATTAACCATTACATTAATTATTGAGACTTGTTTAGTGCTATCATGTTGTCTTGACAACAAACTGGGTGTCATGAGGACCACAATTTTCAGAACAGATAATTGATTTTTCACTGTGAAAAGAGAAGGCAGACAAGCATGATCCATGTCAAACGCTTATGACTGATGCATCGTAGGAGCTAATCATAAACATTACAGACTGTGGTCAACAGTAATTGCACTGAAAAGTTTCTCCTGTAACCCTGTAATATTTATGACTTTATGACCAGACTGGTGTAACGACAGGTGAAAACGGTCATTAATCGGGTGCTTGTGCAGCCGATACGAAGGTATGACTAGGTATTTATCTCTATCCAGACATTTAAGTTGATTTCCTGGATTTTGGTTTGTTAAGGAGCAGCAGAAGGAGGGGCTTGCCCAGGGCGCAATTAATGAAAGAACTAAGAAATGATGTGTTTGGACTAAACAGTCATGTGAGTCTCTATGAGGCTACAAGAGACCACAAGTTAAGACGCTGCTGCACTAAAATGGCTCATAGTATTCCGAAAGCTGACCTTCCCTACATTTAATAAAATTATTGATAAATGCCTTCTCCAAGGAGCTCTTGTGCATTAAAACCTCCAATCAAGCATATACATGCGACATGTGCTTGTGTTACAGCTGCGCATGTTTGCCATCCTCCTCCTCAGGCCCTTTCCATTGAGAGGAAGATGCTGGCTCGGGTGCAACTCAGCAAATCCCACCTGGATGTGGCATTTCTAATAAACAGCCTAGAGGCATAGCTGCCACCCCTTCTTTTCACTCCCAGCACTCCTCCTCGAGCTCCTTCAGCGCTATCCACGGGTTCTCCAAGCAAACTCTAATTTGTCTCTTGATTAGTGGCTTATAAATTGTGGTGTGTTATTTCCAAAATAGCTCTATGGATTGTTTCCTGCATATTCCCTTTTTTTCCCCTGCATCCCATTTACACACACGTAGACTATTACATTTCATCATTGTGATAGCACACACGGGGGAAGATATAGTTATTCAGGGAATTATCTGCCTCATTGGTGCCATATCTCATCCCCTGCCTTTGTGCCAAATGGCCGTGTTTCCATAGAGCCTGCCTCTGTTTACTGTGACGTGCAATGGCAAGGCCTTTCCTGCTACACAGGGACTTACTGCACAGCAGTGGAGAGTATTTCAGTCCCTGCTTGGAGTTTTGGGGCTTACTTCTGCAGCTCTCTCTGCTTCTCCCACCTGTTCTTGTTGCTGTTCCTTCGACTGGCAGCCCATGTGGCTGTGTGTTGGTGCTCCTGGCCCTGTTCTTGGACAGGCTAGGCTAATTGAAAGGGAAGGCTGCTCTCTGCTGATCAGGTCTGACAGCAGTGTCTTGCCAGAGGTAGGTGTGCCATCCCATGCTGAGATTGTTCACTGAAAAAAACAGCTCTGTTGTGAAAAACAGTCTGCACCACAACTGCCCATGCAGTTTGCCAAAGGAACCAGATGATTTCTGTTCTTATAAGGAAGGAGAAACCAATTTTGTATGCTTTATGACTTTGGGGCAATAGCTGTAGTGAAGATCCAAAAGGATTTTATCAGTCAGGATGAAATCAACACCCAAAAATTATGCTTGATCACATCAATTATATTGTGATTAAATGTAAACAAATTGTCAGCCAAAATTAAATGGTTCTTATTTGTTCTTAAACTCTTTCTTATTTTAAGGTACAAATAAAGCTGTAAAGCTAATAAATCATTCACTGTGGGTTAGAAATCCAATTATTATATTGAAATATGCATATTATATCAATGTCAACTTTATCTATATGGGACCTTAAACAACCAAAATATGCACCAAACCCCTGAACCGCAATGATTAAACACAAACAAGATCAATCAAGCCATCGTTCATAAAATAATAAAAACACAAAGGGATAACTTCAATGGAGTAACCAGAACTACGTAATGAAATGACTTTGCAAAGCACAATAAAATGCACTCATATACATACAAATAAAAGTTGATAGTATAAAATATATCCTGCAGATAAGATGGGACCACACAATTAAGACAACAAAATCCTAACATCATACCTGTAATTAGCAGAAGGCTGGTGAAGGGATGACTTGCATGCTCATATTTAAGTATAATAATAATCTGTTGTGACAAAAACGTGATTTCTTTAAATCTTTAGCAAAGAAATACGGCCTATCCTTGCTAAAATATATAACAAAAATTTCACCACCAATGTAAAATTCTAACGGGCCAAGAACAGTATTTGGCTGCCTAAAACATCTAAGCCTCCCAAACACAAAGGTGTATTTCTTTGTTTTCATTAAGATTAAGGACATTTAAATTGATCAATGCTTCGATTCCAGGTTGATATTAAAATGCCTAAAACTTTCTTATTTATAAATAAACAAATCTGAAAATCATCAGCAAAACCTGTGGTTCTAAAGATGGAACCCAAATGCAAGACACATAAGGATCTCCATAAATGAGTTGCTGCAGCTGATAATATTCAAAATATTCACCCATGGGGGTTAAGAAACTCCTGATGTCAGATGCATAGGACCTAAACATTTGCATAACATTTACTTGGATACCTACAAAGTGTTGAAGCTGTGACTTTTACTACTACTACTACCATTACTCTCCAATATGTCTGTGTTGTGTTCACACAATTGATCATAATGTTTGATTTATAGGAAAAATGGATGGGATTGCCTGAATACTGTGCTAGATTGGTTCAGATATCATTCTGGGGACTTATTTGTGTCCTTTATGGTTAAATGGGGTTAGGTGACATTTTGGGTTCAGACCAAAATTTTAACAACCACATAAAGTCCATTACTAAATCAGCCTACTACTACTTAAGCCTAGGACAAGCTTTAAAAAATCACTGCAGTAGCTCTCTCTTTCTCAAAGGATAGTTTTAAAAATCTCGTTAGTGATCAGGGACTTCACTGATTTGGACCTAAATATAATTCCGTGTTGCTTGTCAGGTATGACCCATCTAGACCCTTTAGAAGAACCAAATTACTCTGTGTTTCCAGGATCCGAAAAAGCAAAAGAAGCCAACATTTACTTTCTATGCTCCACAGCTCCAAAAACCAACTCCCTAAGACCACAAGATGTGTAGAAACTGTCCGCGTAATGTTTGAAAACATTACTGTGTTGTGTAGCTTTCACATAAAGGCAACACTGTTAAAATTAGCATGTTAGGATTTTTCTTTTTATATAATGCTTAAATGTTGTTATCATTGTTTTGATATTTGTCATGTTCCTAATGGTGCTAAACAAAAAAAAACCTTGCCCTTTCGTCAAAAGAGACATATCAATTTCAATACATTGTTTAAAGCTAGTATGAAACTCTCTGTAAATCTATATCTTTATTCATAATGTCTTTGTATGTCTGCAAAACATCCATACATTATAACCGTGACACTCATGAGCATAATTGTGCTATTTTTAAAAACTGCCACTGATGTCTCTGAAGTTGTCATTTTCTTACGAATTAAGCTTTTTTAAAACCCATTCTAATTATTTCCACCCTACAGATCATCAGTACTATAGATACTTCCTGGAACTTCCACTCAACTTTTGTCATGTGTCTAAGCTGGCTAGCAGGTCCATCTCACTGCCCATATCAGAGGTGCCACTATCTAGCGTGACTTAATGTACCAGGACAGGCTGGGAGCCCTCAGCAGGCCCACAATAGACAGCTGTGATTACCGCTGACAATAATTTATGGTTCCCTTTGATTGAAAAGAAACGGAGAAGGAAAGACTGGTTTGGAGTCAAGGCAACACCTTAAGATATAAAACTGAGGCCGCAGCTGCTGTCAGATGCAGGACTCCTGCCAAGCTCTGCAGGCCTTCTGCCCATTCGGACAAACACAAGCACGCGCTTCTCGCTCCCTTCTTGTCTTGTTTTATATTCTTCTTCCGACTTTTATTTGCCTCTAGTCTCAGCTTTCATCCAGATTGTTTTTCTGAGAACCTTCTTAAAATTTGCTTCTTGATTTTCTGTTGGAATTTCACAAAAAGTTCCCATTTACAAAAAACCTTCATCAAATCAAGGAATGCAGAGATAACATGAAATAAATGTAATATTGAAGATCACTGCTTCCAATTACAGTGCAGAATAAAAGAGGAACTCGTACTTATCCACTCTCTCTGATCAGGTGTCTCCGCTGTGAGCTTTTCCAGCCCTGAGATTACCCCCACTAATCCTAACAATAGCACTCTGCAGCTGGTTTTAACAACTAACCGCACCATTGTTTATGTTGTCATCCCTGCTGAATTGTACTCATGAGAAGTAACCATTTTACTGGATTTGCATTTACTATTTCAGGGCCTTATACAAGGGATGAAGACCCCCTCCTCCAAGTGATGAATGCAATGGGTATTATGTTCTATTTCTGAAAGAGGAAGGCAATGAGACGGTTGACAAAAGCTTGTATGGATATAAGGCAGAAAAAAAAACAGTTTACAGAATGAAATGAAATTAGAAAAATGGATTTAAAAGTAGATATATTAAATATTGGATACACTTTTTAAATGAAAACACCACATAAGCTTTTAGAATATATGAAAATACGTTACCATTGTAAAGATATTAACTTAATATAGATAGTAAAGGCCTACTCAATTACCACATATTGATAATATTCAAATTATGAAGTAAACAGGGATTTTTTTCATACACAATTACACCAATACAAGTGTGTTTGCTACCTGTTTTTAAAAAATATGAACTAACAAATTAGTTTATTCCAATGATAAAATAAAGAAACAGGAAATGCATTTGCTACTAAAATGATGGCACGATACTTTCCCGTTTTTCAGAGGAAGTTTTTACTCTCAGTGCTAATTATAAAAGGATAAAATAGGCAAGTATTGATTTCATATAAGTAATAAATAAATCTGCTATACCTCTTCCGTAAATGACATTTAAAAAAACTAAACAACTGCAAGGTTAGGGGTGGAGAGGGCATTACAACAAACATCAAAGCTGTCAAATGAAGAAAAACATACATACTGTAATCAAGTCAAAGCTATTTCTGCCATTTGGTTGGTAACCTAAGAGCACAAATAAAGACCATCTTCCTTTTTAATTAAAAGTAACTTGTTCTGCTGACAGGATTTAGATACTGCCTTTGTATGGTGCCATGACAAGGGATTATTAACATGCATCTTTTTTTACCCTAGAGATGTTGTTTACCTCCCCTACCACCCTCCTTCCTGTGTGTGGTGGGAGAATAAACATGGATCCTCATTCAACCTTGTTTGACAAAGTTAAAGCTTTTCAATTATTGCTGTAAATAAATTTGGGCAATCTGGGGCAAGCAGCTTCTTGACTTATGAAGATCATCACACATCTTACTCAATGGCATCGTTTCTTCACTTTCCCGGTCTGAAAGGCGACTAAGAAGAGCGAACACTGTGTCACTCCATATTTATTCCTAAGGGAAAAAAGAAAGTTATAGATTAATATTAAAAGGTATTAAAAATGTCCATCTATCTACGGTCTATCCCATTTATCCTCGCAGATTTTTGATATTTTGATGGGGAGAATAAGCAAACACAATTCAGAAAGACTCGTCTGGAATTTTAACCTGGTTCCTCTTGCTACAAGGCAAAAGTGCTAACAACTGTCCCACTGTGCAGCTGTCATTTATTGAATATAACAGATTAATTTAATAACAAATAGCTTGTATGGAAACCAAAGCAAATAAACAGAGACCAATTTTCAGAAAACAAGCAAGCTAGATTTAAAACATTCCTATGGTAGGGACCGAGTGCACATGAAGAGGTAGGTTGTTTCATAATTTTGACCATCCTGTTTATTGTGGTATTGTTGGGTACAAAACAAAGACAATTTTTCCCATGCATGGACAACAAAGTATTGGTATTCATTTGTATTTGAATCTAACAGAAACAAATACAAATCTTCCATTTCCGCCTTAAACGAATTGTTGGAACAGAGAGCAGCAGCTGATCGGCTGACCTAAGAGCTCATGGTAGGCAGTAAGGATGAATGACAATTTAGACCTGCATCATTTCACCGAAAGTAACAGTAACAGTTTAAATTTGACTCTAAACCTCACAAGCAACCAGTGTAATGAAGCTAAATGTTCCAGGATATTTTTGTTGACATTTTTTTATTCCAGTAACTGTTGGTGCTTAACTGCAAACCCTTTTGCCCACTAAATGAATTCAGTCAAAGTTTTTCAAATAGTTTAAACTTTTTTTATGAGAAGGTTGTAAATTACTTACATATTGATTGAGTATAAATGTTGAACCTGGACAGTCTTCAGCTAGTCATTACTGTATTGCATTTCACAAAAAAACTTTCGAGCTATCAGTTTATCCTTTATAAAATCTCTGAGATACGCATGTATCTATGCCAAATAAACTGAGAAAAGGGCGGCTCCTCCCACAACTAAACCTCATGATTTAACTCTTTCACATCATAAAAACTAATAAATATCTGAAACCACACCTCTTTGACAAAAATAAAGAAGTTAAACTTAACCTTATGGTGGTGCAGCTGCTTTTTGTCTGTTTTTTTAAAGTGCAGCTGTTATAATGTTCTTGATGTTTTATTGCTCTCAGAAGGCAGAAACCATCAAGTCAGTGTGTTGTTTTCTCTCACATCTTCTTTTCTCCCTTGTCTTCACTCACATTCACTCTCTTTTACCTGCACACGCTCACACACATGCACACTTCCATGACACAAAAAGACTGCTTTCTGATGAATAAATTTGTATATATTAGAACTTATCCCCATTTCAGGAAGTATCCTCCAGAGGCCCCTGCCTTCTTCTCTCATGAGTTCCCCTGCAACCCAGTGGAGTCATTAGTCTGCTTGCTGTGTTGAACTCTTTAATCATATGTGTGTTACATAAAAAGGGGACTATTCCTCAGTGACACACCACGGCACTCTCAGTTAGGTTGTGGCTCACTTTGATGTGCACTGGCTGTTGTGTTGTGTCTGTTCTGTAGGCTTCTTCTCTTTCACTTTTTCCATTACTTTGTGGATGTCAGTCTTTCTCTCCTTACAGAAAGGTTGTAGTGCAGTTTTCTTCTAAAAAGAGCACCATTTAATAGCACCTAGATTGTCACTTTCTGTGTAATAAACACATAAATCAAGTACTTGTCAATATCCTGATTAAGGCCTCTGTTACACTAATGTGGGCATTTAAAAAAAAAAACAAAAAAACGTTGTATTTTGATTGTTTTTTTTTTTTTTGCACGGTGGCGCAGTTGGTAGCACTGTTGCCTTGCAGTGAGAAGGTCCTGGGTTCGATTCCCGGCCGGGGGTCTTTCTGCATGGAGTTTGCATGTTCTCCCCGTGCATGCGTGGGTTCTCACCGGGTACTCCGGCTTCCTCCCACAGTCCAAAGACATGCCGGTTAGGTTAATTGGTCACTCTAAAATTGCCCTTAGGTGTATGAATGAGTGTGAATGGTTGTTTGTGTGTTGCCCTGCGATGGACTGGCGACCTGTCCAGGGTGTACCCCGCCTCTCGCCCATAGACTGCTGGAGATAGGGACCATCTTCCCCGTGACCCACTATGGAATAAGCGGTAGAAAATGACTGACTGACTGACTGACTGACTGGCCAAAAAAAACGTTTTGTCAGTTATTGACCAAATCGGGTCTGTGGGATTACACCAAAATATCCATGAAAAGGCAGTAGGGGGTGATAATATGACAACAACATCAAAATAAAATAAAATAAAAATGTTTTCCATTCATCAAAGTAGGTGGCACCAGAGTGTTCTAGTTACAACTTTGGAAAAGCAACGGGATTGGCTAATCGTTGCCGAGCTAACTGTTAGTACAAATACAAGCTAACAGTTATGTAATTCTCTCTTATGTGTGCAAACACTAAAGGAACACGATCGCATGTTGACAGGAACATGTGTGCCCTTGGTTTGATGAGATAGTGCCATTGACTGTTAAACTCTGGGCTGTTCTATGACCTCAGTTCCCTAGAATACTAACTTCGGTCTTTCTTGTATTTTAAACTGGGAACTAAGAAAGTTCGGCTTCTGAGAACAAACAGAATGCACCATTAAAAGTTGGAAAACAAGTGCGAAACAAGTGGCTAATTGTTGTGGTACTAACTAATGGCCGCAATTATATTTCTCTTTATTTAAATGTGTCCAACACCAAAGGAACATATTCACAAATGGAGGTTGTACAGAACTATGCGTACCCCTGGTTTAATGAAATACAAACGGTCAGAAGTGCGATTTAATAGTTTATAGCTGCAATGTTCAGTAAGTTTCAGGAGTTCTCTTTGTATTTCAGACTTAAAACTTGTAAAATTCAATGTCTGATTTTAAATGGAACGCACCAGAACATCACAATTGTAGCAAAAGTAGTGCTTTAAATATTATTTTTAATTATCTGTATCATTTAATTTGTTTTCTGTGTTTTTATATAATGTTGTAATGTAATGATGTTTAAATTGTATCTGTGAAACAAATTTTACTTAGAGATGTGTCTTAATATCTACTCTAATGTTGTTGTGGTTTTGGGTGCAGTTGTTGGTGGCAGGCAAGCATAAAGTAGGCCTCCTCATTGTCGTTTTTAATGGTGCAATCTATTTATACTCCAATGTTGGGTTTTCGATTCCCCAGCTACAAAAACAACAAGATGGCTGTCGCGCATATAAAAATGTAGTCAACGTTTTAGGTACAAACTAATTCTTAACACTTGGGACAGTTTGTATCCAAGAGACATGGCATGACATGTTCCATTAGTGTTTGACATATACAATTGAGAAAAAGACATTGCAATCTGTACTTTATGCAACCAGCTGTTAGCACCCCACCAAACAGTAAGTCTTATGAGTTTTTGGACATGATTCCTTGATGACAATTCGAACTTCAGAGACAAATCGAACACAGAATCCATGCACATCCATTCCACAATGATACAACTCAGAGTTTAAAAAAATCATCACTCTGGAAAACAGTCTCATTGTATGTGGATGGAAAGTGCAAATGCAGCAGAAAATGTTTGTTTTTCTAAATATCCACCATAGTAACAAGGCCTTAAATTAACTTCTTAAGCATTAAAATGGAAAAAGTATTAATGTTATAAATTTATTTTTGAGAAATGTACAAAAATTCTGTTCAGATGCAAACATATGCAGGCAAGTATATTAAGAACTCATGGAAACAGTATTCCAAAGGGACACAGACAGGCGCCTAAACTGCCATGGTATCAGGTTGCTGGTCTGTCAGACACAATGGTGAGGAGTTGCTGCGGGGCTCCATCTGAGAGGGCAGAACAATGGAGTCGCAGTGCAGCCGGAGCAGCAGAGGGCACAATGAGCCGATCTGTCAGCCTGGCAGAGCTGCACTGACCCAGTCCGGACTGAGACCCTGTCCTTGTACATACAATGGAGGGTGGGAGGTCAAGAGCTCAAGGAAATGGTGGGGAATTCCCAGCATGCCATAATAAAATGGAGTTCTCTATTTTGGTAGCTGTAGGAATGGGACACAGTCAGGCTACACCCAGAATAACATCATAACTTTCAGTGATTACAGGGAAGTTATACCATGCAGCTCATGATAATTAATTTATGCTTTTGTGACCATTGCTAATTACTTCTGTAAAAAGGGAAATAGCTCATCTGTCTGACACTTGATCTCACTTCATGGGACAAATACCATGCAGTCTTCTTGGATTCTGTAGAATATGCTTACAAATGTCAGGGCAGAAATACTTTGAATGTGGGTCACTCTCAGAACTTTGTGAAATAAAGTGCAATGTTGTGGTCTAAAGAAGTAGTTCAACATGCTGTCTCAATTACATCAAGCTTTGATATCATACAAAGCTTCACAAACAGGAAGAGGAAGAGACTTTAAACACGTTTAGCTCAAGGTTCATAAGACATCAGTAATGAAAGTAAATAGTAATATTTCTATTCTTGCCTTTTATCTATTTCCCATACATGTACTCAACCCTGGGTGTGCGTGCAAACTGAGGTCCTAAGGTCTGCTGCCCTGAGTGTGTGGACTAATGGGAGCCTGTGAAAGCCAGATTTTATAAAAGCTCTTAATAAGGCACAGTGTGATATATAAGCCTGCAGGCAGTAGAGATCTGTGTGCAAACACTTGAACCACTCGTGAGATAGGGCAATCTGTGTATGGAGTGCCGAATGGCCTAACAACTCTGTTATTTCAAACACGACCCTATTTGGCCTCCCTGATATCCTTAATTTGGTCACTGAATTTGATATAGTGCTGCAAATATTTGCTCAGGCACATTAACTCTGTTTACCAGGTATGTTATGATAAACAAACCGCAATGGTGTACTGAATGTAATAAATGTTAAACAGTGTGTGCAATAATATACTTCACATGCTTGGCGGTGCAAAATGAAAGCCTGCCTTGTGGACCTGAGGTCTATTTTTACAGATCATTATGACCCTTCCTGGCCACCAAGGGTCAGGGTCAGAAATTAACAGTTTATGGATATCCATGGTTGATGGCTAATTTTAGGCCATATTTTAGTGCAAAGAAAACATTCATTCTGGAGGAGAAAATGTACCATGCAACCAAGTACATGACAGTCTTTTAAGAGAAATAAAGAGTATTCTGCGAAACCTTTGAGCAGATTATTATTTTTCTGTTGTTGTCTTGAATAATTTGCTTTTTAACTCTAATTTTAAAACATAGACTTATGTCTGGACTTTTGCCACTGTCTTTACTCATCTTTACTGAAAGAAGTGAGCAACTGTAAATATATTTAAGCCCATTAACAGAAAGTATTTATGAGATTTTTAGGATTTTGTTTTGCCTATTTTGGACGGGCATTCTCTTTCTGAATGTTACAGTTTTCTATACAATTGAACTTCAGATATTTACTGAAGGTAATGTGTCAGGCTTTAATGTTGATCTTTTTAAAAAATTAGAAACAAATGACAGTTTAGGTGTGAAATTTATGTACGCTCATTATGGATAATAAAATAGCAAGTTGATTCTCAACCACATATTTTTTAACACTTATCAACAAGCTTCTGGCATAATTCTGGATGGATATTTAAACACTCTTCTTGGCAAAATTTGTTGTGCTCATAGACCAGTTTTGTGACAGAGATCTGACTTAAGCACAGTCCGTAAATCTTCAATAGCGTTGAGGCCAGGGCTTCAGGAAGGGCATCTCGGAAACGTGACGTATGTCTGCTCTATCTCTTTTAAAACCAGTTTGGGATCGTTCTGGTATTTCAGCGCATGATTGTATCCATCTTACTCAAGCTGTCACCCAAAATAGAAAGGATGACATTCAAGCACAAGCCAGGAACCATCAAGGCTCACGCCTGTCATAAACTAGAAACTGTTAGAATACCAACTTCTCAGTCAGTGATGCGCTTTTACATCGACATGGACAGAGACGGTGCAAAAACATAATGTTTTCAGTTTGCTACAAAACTGAAAAATTCAAGCTTATAGAAGTTTGCACCTATCACAGGGAAAAGGTTAAATGTTTCCTGGAAAAAAGTTTTATGGTCAGTTAATATAAAAATGAGCTATCTGGCCACAAACAACACAAACAACTAGATGGTTGGCTTGGGCACAATCAGAACACTGATCCCAAACATAAAACATAATTGGTTTAGGATGGGATAAAGCAGGCAAAAACAATAATCTTCTGGCTTTATGTTCATACAGGTTTTAGAAATAAGTTTCAAAGCTATGTGTATGCTGAGAAACCAACCATTTTTAATGAATCCTACTATTTCTGTCATGAAGAGTGGTGAAATATCCAGCCAGAATTTTGCCAGAAGCTAAACTATCTAAAGGACATCAAATTAAATATTAAAGTGGGTATCTATAAATATAGTGGACTATCTATATATTCAAGCTTGTATGTATAATCTTGACCATGTCTGGACAAGAGTAAAGTCAGTTCTTGTTTTTAAGATTCACTAAAGTTGTTTTTTGTATAATCATTCCACCAAGAAGAAAGAAGTGTTAAAAAATCCCCAAATTAATAGGTTTTTCCCCTGATTTTCATTGTGAAGTCAAAAATCAACTCACTGTCCTCAAAAAGGATGTATTTCTACTCCTGCTGTGATTAATTTTCTAAAATTAAGCCTGCAAAAGGAAGGACAGAGTGTGTGCAATCAGAAGAAAGTGGGGCATCAGCAGTCAGCTGCATTCGGATTATAAGTCAACATGCTTTTAGCTGTGCTGCCTGCTGAATCAGCGGTTTCTTCAAGAGGATGCTGAAAGATCCTAATCCTGTATATACAGGTAACCTTCTCCAAGGAGGGGTTGCGTACACGAGTAGTCCACTTCAGTGTCTCATATTCCTTTTGGAGATAAGAGATTTATCACCTGTACATTTTTAAAGCTGAAAGTACTGCTTTAAAATGATAACTTTACGTGTTTTGTGGCAGCTTTGTTTAGGAAGGCACATGCATTTTCTCATACTTTGCTACAGTAGTCAGAAGCAAGATTTTTTCGGGACAGTGACAGCTTGCAGCATTGGTGTGAAAGGAGGAGAAGAGAAAGCACCCCAGACTCTGAGCCTGTATGTGATTAATGACATAGGTGTGTGTTGCACTGGGCCCCCTCAGAGGAGCTACAGATCAGTCTTCCTGTAAGACAAATCTGACACTCACCAACTCACTGACTCACCTGCTACCCCCTCCACACCATCAAACCTCCAGCTCCTCGCCGCCAAGTGAAGCAGCGCTCATAAATCATCCAAAACAAAGCATGTTTAATCTGTGACATGCAGGCTTGACACGCAAATTTATTACCTGTTGTGGGAAAAAACTGCATGTGTCTCACTGAGTCAAGCCTCTATTTACCTTCAGGAGACCAGCGAAATCTGGGGAGACAAAGTGTGCAACAAAGAAAGCTGACGATGGCAGTGTCTTTCAGTGAAATCCTGGAGACAAAGGCTCACTTTACCGCACCGTCTTATGGTCTTTTCACATGGAGATGATTTGCTTCCATGACTTTCTCGACTGCACTTGGCAAAAGATTTGGGGATTTTTCTTAAGCACATTTGTACAAAATGAATACTGAACTATATTTTGGGGATTATGGTTGGATAGCTGTTGTATGCCTGGTGTTAGTCATAATGCTTAGGCGACACTAAGCACCTGCCAGAACTTAAACTGTGGTTTAAAGTACAGGTTTTAGAATTCACCTCTAAGATTACATTAGATGACTGTAGATGTAGCTGTGCTCAGTCCACAGGCTTATACACCCTTTATTATAACATGCAAAGAAACAAAGATTGGAAACTAATGAGAAAAATATACCAAAGACTACTTTTTAGGCCCAGCTTGATTCTTTCACTTTGGTGGACCCAATGCACCGTGTTTCAATTTAAGCTCTCTGAGTTAGGGCACAGAGTTTTATTATTCATGCTTTTAAGCTAACATTAAAATATGTTTATTTCCAAATACTTACATTTTGCATGAAATGTATGGCATCACAGACTCAAGCGGCAGAATTTCTTTAATTACTGTGGTAGCATTAAAGTAGGACTCTTACTATGAATATGAGGTACAAAGATTTAACATTGTATAACCTGTAAATTTTTCAATAATTATAGCCCCTCCTTGCGCTGCCACCTTACCATGGTGGAGTGGTTTGAGTGTCCCAATGATCCTAGGAGCTATGTTGTCAGGGGCGCTATGCCCCTGGTAGGGTCACCCAAGGCAAACAGGTCCCAGGTGAGTGATCAAAGCGCAGCCCACAGATCCCTTATGATGATTACCATAAATGGAAACAGTGCTCCCTCGCCCACACGCGGGTCACCGGGGCCCCACTCTGGAGCCAGGCCTGGTGTTGGGGAACGCTGGCGAGCACCTGGTGGCCAGGCTTTTACCCATGGAGCCCAGCCCTAAGAGGAAACGTGGGTCCCCCTTCCAATGGGCTCACCACCCGTGGGAGGGGCCAAAGGGTCGGGTGCAATGTGGTATGTGTGGTGGCCGAAGGCGGAGACCATGGTGGTCTGATCCTCGGCTGCAGAAGCTGGCTCTTGGGATGTGGAATGTCACCTCTCTGGTGGGGAAGGAGCTTGAGTTGGTGTGCGAGGTAGAGAGGTTCCGGCTAGAAATAGTCGGGCCTACCTCGAGGCATGGCTCTGGCTCTGGAACCAGACTCCTTGAGAGGGTTTGGACACTCTTCCACTCTGGAGTTGCCCTTGGTGAGAGGGACCGAGCTGGGGTGAACATACTTGTTGCCCCCCAAGGACGTACGTTGTATGTTGGGGTTCACCCCGGTGAAAGAGAGGGTAGCCTCCCTCCACCTACAGGTGGGGGGATGGGTTCTGACTGTTGTTTGTGCCTATGCACCAAACAGCAGTTCAGACTACCCACCCTGTTTGGAGTCCTTGGAGGGGATGAACAAGGGAGTTCCCCTCTGGGGTGTTCTGCTGGGGGACTTCAAATGTCACGTTGGCAATGACAGTGAGACCTGGAGGGGTGTGGTTGGGAGGAATGGCATTCCTGTTCTGAACCCAAGTGGTGTTTTATTATTGGACTTCTGTGCTCGTCATGGATTGTCCATAACCAACACCATGTTCAAGCATAAGGGTGTCCATATGTGCTCTTGGCACCAGGACACCCAAGGGCGCAGTTCGATGATTGACTTTGTTGTTGTGCCATCTGATCACAGATCAGATGGGAGGTACACCACCAACACTGTTTACAGAGGGGAGGGTGTGCTCAACTCGAGACGTTGTGGGTTGGTTGGTGGGCAGAGAACTTTGAAGACCTCCTCAATCCCACTGGCACGTCTTCCACTGAGGAAACGGAGCCTGGGGACCTTGGGGCAGGCTCTCCAATCTCTGGTGCTGAGGTCACAGAGGTGAATAAAAAGCTCCTTGGTGGTAAGGCCCCAAGGGTGGATGGGATTCGCCCGGAGTTCCTTAAAGCTCTTGATGTTGTAGGGCTGTGTTGGCTAATGCGAATCTGCAGCATTCTGTGGACATCAGGGGCAGTTCCACTGGATTGGCAAACTGGGGTGGTGGTCCCCCTATTCAAAAAGGGGGACCGTAGAGTGTGTTCCAAATATAGGGGAGTCACACTCTTAAGCCTCCCTGGTAAGGTCTGTTCTGGGGTTCTGGAGAGGAGGGTCCGTCGGATGGTCGAACCTCAGATTTAGGAAGAGCAGTGTGGTTTTCGTCCTGGCCGTGGAACACTGGACCAACTCTACACCTTCAGCAGGGTCCTAGAAGGTGCATGGAAGTTCGCACAACCAGTCTACATGTGCTTTGTTGACTTGGAAAAGGCGTTCAGCCGTGTCCCTCGGGGAATCCTGTGGGGGGTACTCTGGGAGTGTGGGGTACCAGGCCCTTTGATACGGGCTGTTAGGTCCCTGTATGACCGATGTCAGAGCTTGGTCTGCATTGCCGGCAGTAAGTCGGACTTGTTTCCAGTGAGGGTTGGACTCTGCCAGGGTTGCCCTTTGTGACCGATTCTGTTCATAACTTTTATGGACAGAATTTCTAGGCGTAGTCAAGGTGTTGAGGGGATCCGTTTTCGTGGCCTAAGGATTACGTCTCTGCTTTTTTTGCAGATGATGTGGTCTTATTGGCTTCATCAGGTCATGATCTGCAGCTCTCACTGGAGCAGTTCGCAGACAAGTGTGAAGCAACCGGGATGAGAATCAGTGCCTCCAAGTCCGAGGCCATGGTCTTGAGCCGGAAAAGGGTAGAGTGCCTTCTCCGGGTTGGGGGGGAAGTGCTGCCACAAGTGGAGGAGTTCAAGTATCTTGGGGTCTTGTTCACAATGAGGGAAAAATGGAGCGGGAGATCGACAGACAGATTGGTGCTGCATCAGCAGTGATGCAGGCGCTGTACCGGTCGATCTACGTTCCTACTCTCATCTATGGCCATGAGCTTTGGGTCATGACCGAAAGAACGAGATCACGGATACAAGCGGCCGAAATGAGTTTCCTCCGCAGGGTGTCTGGGCTCTCTCTTAGAGATAGGGTGAGAAGCTCATCATCCGGGAGGGACTCAGAGTGGAGCCGCTGCGTCTCCATGTCGAGAGGAGCCAGTTGATGTGGGTCGGGCATCTGGATAGGATGCCTCCTGGACGCCTGCCTGGTGAGGTGTTCCAGGCACATTCCACCGGGAGGAGGCCTAGAGGAAGACCCAGGACACGATAGAGGGACTATGTTTCTAAGCTGGCCTTTGAATGCCTTGGGATTCCCCTGGATCAGCTGGCCCAAGTGGCTTGGGAGAGAGAAGTTTGGGTCTGTCTGCTTAGGCTGCTGCCCCCACGACCCGACCCCGGATAAGCTGAAGACAATGGATGGATGGATGGATGGAACTTCGATTATTTTTAATTCAGTAGTCAATAACTAGCCTGCATCAACCTTTTTAGACAAAATTGATTGTATTTCTTTTTAACAGCGTGACCTTGATGCATCAACATTATTTTATAACTGATAATCTTCTTGATAACAATGCAAATCAATGCAAAATGTAATGCTTGCAGCATCATAAATAAAAAAAACCTGACCTGTAATGTGAAACACAGCGTAATAACACCATCAGTCACTGCACTTTATTTGATATTTTATTGTAAAAACTAACACAAAATAACATTTAAACATTTAGATCAAATCATTCTATTAAAAAAATATTTGTCATCATTTTCAATGTTTTTAAAATTTACATTTAGAATTAAAGTGCAAAAACTACTACAGAGCCTAAAATTGTTCTAAAAGTGCAGGCATATTTCTAATAACAGACTCTAGATGTTTTTATCCCCTTTTCTGTACCTTTAAAATAAACATTCTGCCCACTGAAATTGACCATGCATGTTCATTTGTGTTGGAAAACAGGAGAAAAACTTAACACGCTTATGAAATTATTGTCAGGATATACTGGCAAACATAGATTTATTATTTTTTTTATTAAATTTTTGTATGTTTCTTCTCATGGGAAGTAATATCAACTTTCTGGAATGATCCTGCTTAAAGTCCTGGCTTAAAGGAGATCATCACCACAGATAAATCATCATTGATAAGAGTTGAAAAATACAAAATGCTGGTCAGCAAAGATGAGACGGGTATGACTGCTGTAATGCCAATGTCAAATTTGACATGGATTATTCAATTGGGGATAAATAATTGTTGAGATACCGTTTTTTAATAAAAGGTAAAAATAATACTTTAACAGTTCAATTATTTTCTTTTTCTTTTTTGGTAGATGCCATTCCCTATTAGAAACTAATTTATCAGTTAAGTAAAAATAACTTTAAATCTAAATCTGTGGGGGGGCGCTTTATGAGCTTAACTGTTAGACAAATTTCACTACTCAACAAGTTTCTAAGAAATTGTACCATCTGTGGGCTGCGCTTTGACTGATCATCTCACAGTAAGTCAATTGAACAGTCACAAATTACATGTAACATATTAATCTCAGTTGCTCCGCTTGTGGGTAGTCTTTCATATCGAATGTTTTGTCTAGTGAAAAACTGATAGCTGTGTTTTTGACAGATTTGCCCACCTGAGTTGTGGATCTCTGCAGCTCTGTCAGTGTTTTCATGGGCATCTCCTCCCAGGACAGGTCATTTACATAGTCGTGTCTTGGTAGGTTTGCAGTTGTGTCGTACTCCATACTTTACATTTTCGAATACTAAACTGAACAGTAATCTCTAAAATGTTCAAGGCTTGGGATTTTTTAATTTTATTTTAATTTTTTTATTTATTTTTAACAAATAAAAAAAGTTAAATAAAAAAAAAAGATTGGGATATTGTTTTGTAACCTAACTTTGCTTTAAATTCCTGACCTGTCTGCTGTGTCCATTGGTCTTCATGATGCGGTTTGTTCACTAACATTCTTCAACAAACCTCTGAGGTCTTCACTGAAGACCTGGGCTTACACTGAGGTTAAATTAGGCACTCGTCGACTCTGTTTAATAATTGGAATACTTCTGAGAGTAACTGGTTGCACTGGATTTTTTAGGGGTATCACAGTCAAGTGGACTGAACACAGCTACATGCCAAACTTTTTAAATTGCAAAAATTTTTTAAGATAAGGTGTATTTTTCCTTCCACTTCAAAACTCAACTTTGTGTTGGTCTGTCACATAAAACCCCAATATAAACACATTTAAGTGTGTAGTTTTAACATGACAACATGTGAAATGATTAAAGGGGTGTGAATACTTTGCAGTGCATATACTCTTTGTCTTTTTCACCTTTAGAATTAAGTCAAAGTTTGTTGTAACGTAACAACAAAAGATCTAGTTTGTGACCAGATTTGAACTTTTTGTAAGCATTGCAGCTTTTGGTACTGAAATTAAAAACCGTTTTTGCGTGTCCACATATCACAACAGCAGAATCACATATCTTCTGCCTTCTCAGTAAACAAACAAACCAAACCTGACAGGCTAAATTAGCATAGCTTGATTTGTCATTGTAGCCACATGCAAAAAAGAAATGGCTGAAAGGCAAAAATCAGAGTGGCTTCTCCCACACGTCTTTTTGCAGACTTTCCTAATCCAGCCTGTCCTCAACATGTCTTTTCACTGTAAATTGTGGGAATGAGAAGTGATGGCACCTGCTCACTGATACTGGCAATTCTTGAAGCTCACACTTACACAGACACATTTAGACACATTTTTGCATATGATGCAATCAACATGTCAGAAAATCTGTGAAAGTGGCTAACAGTGAAATGTACAAAACGACGGCTTAGTCTTATGTACCGTCAGAACAAATCCGCTGGAAAACGATTTAATGGCAACTGAATCTGAATGACTGTCTCTCGATAAATGAACCAAAAGTCCATAATATTCATACTAGCTTTCACTTTTTTGGAGAGTGCACTATTCAACTGAAATAGTTGCTGGTGTATGTCTCAATAAATAAAAATTTCACCAAAAACTTTATTTATTTAAAAAAGTGAATCTACTAAAATATATTGATTCTTAACGCACAGAGTGAAATATTTTCCTTCCATTGAGTTGAAGGAAAAGGTGCACAACAGGGATAACCACAGCCTTGGTTCGGTAGTGAAGCAAAGCCCATTCAATTGGGGGACATTCACAAGGTTTCGACTGCGGCTGGAGTCAGAGCTTCAAGAACCACGACATCGACAACAACTGTCGCGTTTCTTGTGTTAAGCAACTCCTAGTCAGATAAGGAGAAAAAGGACCGAACTGACTGAACTTTTTAGATGAAAGTCATTTTTGTGCATGTCCTTTCAAAATCAAAGTCCCAGGGTCTGGGGGGAGATTGGAGAGTTACAGAATCCAAGTTGCCTGAGGTCCAGTGATGATTTGAGGGGCCATATCATCTGCCAGTTGACCCACTGTGTTTAATCAAGTCTAAAGTCAGCACAGCAATCTACCAGCAAGCTTCATAGAGATGTTGATTTTATTTTCCAGTAGAACTTGGAAACCCACACTACCAAGAGTACCAATACATGCTTTAAAGGGGACATATCTGCTTTTAAATCCTTCCTTTTCACTCTTAAATCATTCAGTTGTGGTCTATATAAAGTGGAACTATAATGCTTTGGTCTGAATTCTTTTTTATTGCAGCTCCACAGGCCCCTCTTTTACCCCTGTTATGAGGTGCGTCTGAGAGCAACTAGTTTTGGTGCGGTCTCTTTAAATGCTTTTGAGGGTCTTCATACACTGCGCCCCTCCAAGTCAAAGAGCATTTAACTTTTACCAGATTGGCCATTTTTGCAGTTTTATAACAAAGTTACAATTATCTAGGGATACAGAACCAGGACAATAACGACAAAAACTATCCAGAACTGTTTAAAACAGTTATTTCCTCAAGGAGCTAAAAGCAGCACTGACATAGGCAGAAGGCACGGTGCTACTGGGACGCCACATCAACACACAATAAATTCTTGTCTAAAATAAAGTTTGTTGTCATTCTGGTGTTATTTTCAGCTTACTGCTTTGTCCATTATTTCCATAGACAGAAGGCACTGAGCCCTTAATCAGATGGAATCTTTCGGAAAATCTTTCTTGATACTTGCGGAGGTTGCTGAAGGCACTAGTCCTTAAATTGCTTCGCACAGATGAAGACAACTTTCCTTACTGATATGGGAACATTTCCATAAAAATAAAATTTAACCAGGCACTTTGAAGATGTTCTGACCCAACAACTGAACATTTAGACTTATCTACTTGCAGTTCTGGTATACTTAAGTTTGGGCTGCAAAATTGCAGTCATAAATAATACCAGACATTTAACCAGGCACTTCGAAGAGGTTCAGATGCTGAGGGCAGTGTAATGAATTGTGTGGGTTAATACACCCAACAACCGAAAATTTAGACTTATCTACTTGCCGCTCTGGCGTACAAAATGGCAGCGAGAAATGGCGGATAAGCAGGATTGGTTGGCCAGAAATCTATGACCTTGTTTAGCTGCACCGCAACAAATGCTGTGACGTAACAGTTCAAAAACATAATAGAGAATAGAGGAAACTGAACGGTTTGAAAAATATGACCCAAACAGGATATAAAGATAACTACACAGCACCTGGAGAGACTCAACTCTGCACTCCTACAGACACCAAGTACACAAAAAATGTTTTTAAAGTCTACAAAAGTATATTTTGGACCATATGATCCCATTAATCATTATGGTATCACTGTGTTTGATTGGCTATCAAACTGACCTGACCTTAACCAGACAAAGAATCTATGGGTTGTCAAAAACAGGAAGATGAGAGACACCAGACTCAACATTGCACACGAGACCAAAGATTCCTTAACACCTTATTTTTTTGATGACTTTCTAATTTACTGAGATGCACCAGTATATTTGCACCAGAAAATTTGCGAATTTCACTGAGAAACTTCTCAGGCTATGCATAATTTAAGTCATTACAGGTGATTAATTAAACAATGCTTGAAATTAGGAAGAAAATGAATAATGGTAAGAGCGGTATAATTCCCGACCTTACTCAATTTTTTATGAGCTCACTTCGATGGAAACTCCATTTTATAAAAGGAATTATGGACTCGTGTGAATGTGGCAGATAATTAAAGAACTTATATTATTATCTGAATCTCAGCACATATGCTATGGGGTAGAAGGGGGGGTTTCAAGCAAACAAGATGGGATGGATGTTTAGAAGACTTCCTTTTGCAATTGATAAGCTTGAGTTTTGTGATAAACAGAGGTGAATGCATTAGGAAACCCAGGAGACTGGTAATCTCAGGAGGGATCATCAACTCATCATGAAGACTGTTGCACGCTGCGTGAGGAGCACAGATGTACACTACAGTGTTAAAGTTGTGCAGCAGAGAAACGAAACAAGACAAAAATATCAAAGAGCGAAATTATACTTTAGCTTTTATCACAAAAAAAATTCAACAAATATACTAAACTCTGTTGTGGATTGTACGTTTTACTCTTGTAGACATTTCCAGCAGCTTCCTTTCTGCTGAGCCACATTTTTTGGGGCAGGCTTAGCTCCAGTTAACTGCTCCACTTTTCTCAGGAAACTTGCAACATTTCGAGTGTCGCTCCCTAACACTTGTGTGCTATTCGGAGCTGGGAGGCCTTGGTTACTTTTAATTACAGTGGGTAATGAGAGAAGACTTTCAGACTGTGACTCATGGAGTATTTTTAGATTTCCATCTTGATTATCACACATTGCTGAACTTGATTCTGTTACAACTTTGTTAGAGGACTTTTGTACCTGTAACACAATTAAAGTTAGTCTTAAAGCATTAATTGAATTGGTCAGCATTAAAAAAAATAAATAAAACTTTCCAGATTATGGTTGGTGCTGTCGTTGAACATAATTTTGACTGTGCTTTGTTGGAATTTTGTGGTGTTCGTAGAGAGACACAGGTGGACAGGTTTGTCGAGAGATTTCTGTCAAGTTTTCTTAATGAGCCTTGGTTAATGAAATGTTGTTTCAGTGTGATGATCAAATTGCACTCTGAGAAAATCACACGCCTTTGAGATCTGTTTGTGCTTTCTCATCTCCAGACTAAATATCTTGTTTTTCTCATAATCTAATACTATGGATCAAGCTTGACTTTTATATTCTAAAATTAAGCTTGCTGAATGCACTTTTAATTGGACAGAAAAGAGTGTCTGGGTCTATTTGTGGTCTGGTGCAATGTTGGAAATGCCAGCTGTCGGCTCTGCATCAAAGCCTTGCTGAAGTAAACCATTATGCTGCCCATCCCCACAGCTTGCTGAAAAAGGCTTCGTCGTTTATTGTGTCATACATCACACTTCCCAATTATTGGCAAGCCTTATAAAGATATGTAAAATCTTCTTGAGATAAATCAACATTTTATTGCAGCAGCATCGAGTCACATTATTAAGAAAACAAATATTAAGAAAACCCCAACCTTTAATTTTAATTTTATTTATTTATTGGTACCGCAAGCAAGTCCTATAAAACAATTTGCATTTATACTTCCTTTGATCAGTGTCAGGTAATATTTTAGATATTATTCTGTGACTTTGTGGTAAAAAATAAGACATGTAAATAAAATAAAATAAAATAACAAATAAGACATTCTCTTATTCATTCATTCAAAATGGGAAAGACATAACAACATGCCATACAAGTAAGGATGATGTTTGTTTGTAAGTCAGAAAATTGCTACAAGAAAATAGCCACGCACTTGGCCAGTGTGTGTGTGTGTGTGTGTGCATGCGTGTGGCTGTGTGTGTGTGTTGGTAGGTGTGTCCGCGCAGTTGGAGCTCTTTGGGCCAATTAGGAGGAACATATAGAAGAGCGCGTTCCCTAAGGCAGATGCCAGATAGTTCTTATTCCCAGAGTGGTAATCAAGCCTCAGTACTTTTGTGCGTTTTTCTGCTCACACACTTCTTTGCCTACCTCCTGTGTTCTCCTTCCAAGAAGGAAGTCTTTCTGCAGTCCACAGTCCCCCCTCTGGTTCAAAATCCTCTGCCTTCTCGTTCTCTGGTGCCCTCTGAAGAACTCACCTCTGAATCCCCTTTGAAGAATCTCCTTACCGCTTCTCTGGTCGCCCCTGGACCCTCTGCCTGGGCCCTATATCATCCTTTACTCACCTGCCTTTTCACTCTCCAACAATAAGCCGCTCCACCATCTCCTTTGTCTCTCTCCTGGAACAGGAAAACAGGCTTCATCGGGAACTGCTCCACACACCACAACCTCTAAGCATCTGTGGATACTCCCCCCTTCGCCTGGATTCTCTCCATCACAGACAACACTATGTCTCCTTCTTACATCCATCCTCATCACAATGTACCCAACTCTGCTTCCTACAGTAACCACAAACTTCTTCTCCTCAGTCTTATCCTGAAAACTGTTCTCCAGCCTGGAAGAAACGTTGGCTTTTTTTGTATCAATAAATCATTTAAACCATCTTTATTTGTCCTGGTTCCTTTCAACAGGGTCTCAGTCACAAACGCCATGACAGGTATTTCTGTCTTACCAGACTGTGGAATTCGCTGAACTGGGACTTTAGCTGTGCTTTGGTCAGATGAGATCAAATGCAGCTTTTGAAAAACAAGTGCTACACGTGGGTCTGGCAAAAGAGAAGAAATAAACATGTAGAAGAGCACCTCGTGCTCTCTGTTTAGCATGGTTTTGAATCAGTGATGCTGTGGGCCTATTACTCTGCGCTGGAAACGTTGCAAGACTGCATGGCATCATGGCCTTTTTTTAAATAACAGGATATTTAAAGAAAAATCTGGCTGCCTCTGCCTGAAAAATAAAAATGTGTCATCATTTGGTCTTTTAGCAGAATAATGACCCGAAACAAATGACCAAATCAAAACCGAAATGGTTAATCAGAAACAAAATCAGTCTTCTTCCAGAGTCCGTCCCCTGACCTATATTCAAACTATATCTTGTCAAACGAAAAAGGGTGCACCTATTCCTTAAAATGTGCTGCATACAGCAAAAGTTTTTAATGAAATATTTTTTATCACTGAAAAGCAACAAAATATATTATTGAGACAAAGAAAACAAAATAATGGAACCAAAAAATTTGTAAAATTGAAGGCCTTTCTTTTAATAAGCAAAACGCTTTTTAGGTTTGGGATCAACAGCATTTTACTGATCCCTTTTATACAAATATTTGCCTTCTTTGTTAGTTTAATCGTTAAGTTTATTTTTAAAGAGGTACAAATAAAGAGTCAGTCAGTCCTTTTCTACCGCTTATTCCATAGTGGGTCGCGGGGAGCTGGTGCCTATCTCCAGCAGTCTATGGGCGAGAGGCGGGGTCCACCCTGGACAGGTCACCAGTCCATCGCAGGGCAACACACAAACAGCCATGCACACACTCATTCATACACCTAAGGGCAATTTAGATTGACCAATTAACCTAACAGGCATGTCTTTGGACTGTGGGAGGAAGCCGGAGTACCCGGTGAGAACCCACCCATGCACGGGGAGAACATGCAAACTCCATGCAGAAAGACCCCCGGCTGGGAATCGAACCCAGGACCTTCTTGCTGCAAGGCAACAGTGCTACCAACTGCGCCACCGTGCAGCCCAAATAAAAAGTCTCACAATTATTATTTTTTTTTAATTAAAATAAAAAATTCAAATGAAAGATTTTGGGCTGCATTACAGAACGTTTGGACTGATCTAGGGAGATTATCCAAAGAGAAATGGTCACAGATTGAACTTTCTCTATGCTGCCACCTAATGAGCTGAATAGTATGATTGAGTGCTGTCCATTTGGGCAAAGGGAGTTTCAAGAGTGTTAACAGCAGGGATGTCAATAGGGGTGAGACTGATTATTTTGTATATAACAAAGCTTAATGTGGAATGTTTTCATTGCTAAATAAACGTATCAAATGTAAGATTTTTTACAGTGTGACATACCCTAACACCTGCAGCTGCAAAAAAGGCGTTTGGTGCAGATCTCCACTGGTTTAAAAAAAACAAACTTAGTGCCGATAGGAATCATAAAAAATGGAAAAAAATGTCTTGCACACTACAGATTTGCTTTACTAAGCTGACCTCAATGTTACATAATATCTTGGAAAATATTTTTTCTGTGGTCATATGTGTTGTTAAACAATAACTTACTTTTTTTTTTTACACATCTGAAAAAAGGAAAATTCTCCGCACTTTCTAGAATTATGAATGACAGCTGTGGCTGATCCAGGGAGCCCTGAGCCAAGCATTGTCACATAACGCATGCCTGACATGTCAACGTCCATCAGGGGTCCACTTCTTCAAATTGCTCCCCCTCTTTGCTTTTTGCTTGTAGAGAAGCCAAGGGACAAGAGCAGGAACAGGGTGTGAAGACAGGCCCTCCCAGGACTTGAGGAGACGTATTCGAAGCCAGCTGGTCTGGCTTTGAGGCTGATCAATGGACAGAGTGTTAGGAAGCCACCCGAAGGAAAGGGATGAGCTTTAGAATGAACTAAAAGGCCAGATAAGGAAAGTGAATGCATACAAAGGAGGGAAGGTGGAGGTTGCAGCAGGCTCTGTGAAAGTTTTTGTGGAACAACAACAGGTAAGAAGCTGCTGTTACACAAGGTTCTGATTTCTTACAAATGGTTTCAAGAAAAAACATGATACGTGCATGATAGCATGTGAAAAACGCATTTTCAATTTTGACTATAAACCAAGAAATATAAACCATATTGTATCATATTACCTTACTAAAGTCTACTGTATAATAATGTTACAGTGGAAACAGTAAGAACCTGTGAAGTGTTTCTTGCATTGTGTGACGTGAGGGTATACCATCACTGTAGAAATGTCAAAGTTTGGGAAACTCAAAGGTTAGAAAGCAGTATGTGGTGGGACTTCACTGAAGAGCCTGACAGAGACAGATCTTAACACACGCTTCTTCTTCTTCATGGAAACCCCAGAGACACCTATGAACAATCCTAGATTTAATCGAGTTTTTAAACAGAAAAGTACAAAGTAAATACATTTTAGGGTCTTAAAAGGCACAACAACAATCAAACTCCCCCTACTTCCTGGAAAGTAAAGACCCACAAAGCTGCATGTAACAAAACTAGAAGCTCCCAGTCTAGCTGGAAGACAGGAGAAAATACGTTCAGTGAAAATAGCAGAAACCCATGAAGAGTTTCCACTTTCTTACAAGCTGGTTACCTCAGTAAGGAAAACAGAAGAGATTCCACTTGAAGTACACTATTTTTCTTTCTAAGGACGCTTGTTATGTTGTGTGACACAGCCCCAGCACCACACATCACAGGGACAAAGAAAACATAAAAAAATGTGGAATGCATTTATGTTCACCATCCTTTGCTCTGGCACCCCTAAATAAAATAAATTGCAACCAAATGCCTGCAGAAATCATCTGTTGAGTAAATGAAGTCTACTTGTGGGTAATTCATCTCAGTGTAAATACAAATGTCCTCCGAAGACATCAGAGGTTAGTTACAGAACATTAATGAACAAAAAAGCATCTTGGTGGCAAAGGAAAACACACAGACACGTGTATTTGTTGTTAAAGCACAGTCTCTGTTCCTGTACCTTATGTGTCCATGTCCACGAAAAATTCGACGTAAATCGGAATCTGGTTGCATATAGATGAGTAAGGAGCAAATGCAGTTTGTTAAAACCCTAAATGAGCAACAGCAGAGGTTAGATCATAATTTCTCTGTAGAAATGGTTAAAATCCATAACTGCCTAATTTGTCCATGGGCATAAGCTGCTGAGACCATAGCCAAGTCTATATTTATCTGTCATTGCACAGGGGAGACAAAGTAGCATTAATCAATAGCAAAAAGAAAAAAAAAGAAAACACTTGTTCTTGATCGAGATACTGTTCAGACCATCTACACAGGGCCTAAGTGTCTGTTTGTATCACATATAAGTTCTAAAAGCCAGAGGATTTAATGGTAATTTAAGCCCTATGGGATATTTTTACAGATCCTGCTGTTTATTGCTTTAAATTGGGTTGAATTTAATGACAAACAAGAAATCGTATTTTTCTTTTTCTGTTAAAAAAAAAGGTAAAAAGTTATAAAACATAACACAAAGTGTTGGCAGAGGATTTAGGCTCATTAATTTCTGAAGCGAGCCCAGTTGTAGAAGAATTTGTAGTTATTATCCAGATACCGAGTAAAAGAGTTGCAGGTACTTACAAGAGGTACAGGGAATGGGAAATAAATTCAAGTTGAAGTCAGAATGAGATAACCACAGTGAGGCTGGGCTACTTCTACTCTGACATGCTTAAAACCATTGGGCCTGGCAAGGGGATAAAGTTTATTTTCTATACAATATGTCCTCCTTAAAGGTGTTATGTAGATGAATCAATAAGAATGATAAAGTGCTGAGGTGCTTTAATATTCTGTTAGAAAGCATATTTTCTTTAACACTGAATGGCCAATTTTAACACCATTTTAAACAGATTACAGGATGGCCTTATGAGTAAGGAAACTTTCAACCTTTCTGTTTCAATTGTTGAGAAATATAGAGCACTTCGCTGTCTTCCATTTGTAACTTTTTATTGAAATTTGATTCGAATTTGGCAGATACCCCCAACCAAAAACGGGTCTTGTGGTGTCTTGATAAGAATGATATATTTCAAATGGTTTAGTTTGTTTTTGTTAATTTTGATAAGAATGATTTACAGCTAGCCCTGCGATGGACTGGCGACCTGTCCAGGGTGTACCCCGCCTCTCGCCCATAGACTGTTGGAGATAGGCACCAGCTCCCCCGCGACCCACTATGGAATAAGCGATAGAAAATGACTGACTGACTGACTGACTGATTTACAGCTAATGAAAACCTGGAATTCAGTTTTTTAGAAAATTTAGAATTTAACACAAGACCAATTGTTACACCTTTTTCTAGCACGCTTTTTCCCTCCACTAAACCTTCCAATAATATTCTTGTATACAGCGCTCTTGAACTGCCAGCCTTATTGTGCAATAAGCTTCTGTGGCTTAATTTCCTTGTTAAGGGTGTCAGTGACTGCCTGCATCAGAATCAAAGTCAGAATCAACTTTATTGGCCAAGTGTGTGTGCACAAACAAGGAATTTTACTTTGATTTCCATCACTCATGTCGTATATCATCAGTTCAAGCAACACCCACAATGTGTAAAAACAAATAAAAAGAAACAAATAAGGACAAAAAACAGTATGTACAAGTGTGTGTGTTTTTTTTCCTTAACATAACATAACATAACATAACATAAAATATAACATAACTTAACTATGTTTGAAATTATTTTGCATTGATCTCATGTAATATTCGGAAAAATAAATGAACTTTTAGAAAATATTGATAATACGTTTTTTTATAAGTGCATCTGTATGCAACGCTTCTTAAATCTTCTGAACTTTGATAGTGTTTTTATAACTGGCATCAAATCTCTCAGTACTGTGCATGACTGCATTTTCTTCCTTTTTATTTTTTTTATTGTTATTAATTTTACTGGGATGTGGGACACAGGCTCCAGTAAAATGGGCCTGGTGACACCTATGCCACGACCTATTTATTAATAGCATCATAAATTTTGTTATGGCCTTTGGCTTTTTTCGATTAATATTGGCCCCCATCTGAATGGCTACCCCTGTGGAAACTGGATCCGCCTCTGTGATCACGCTGGTTTCTCACTCGCAACTGCTTCCACATGCCAAGGTAAACAGCAAAGGCAGGACTGATCCGCCTCAGACACGTGACGTACTGACACTAATCCCGCCCTCTTCCTCTGATTGGATGCCGAACAGACGCTGCGGATTGGTATTGGCCGGAGAAAGTGCCCTTTAAGGAAAGTTGAACTGCTATAGTTATTGAAAGATATGACTGAAGATGTTTTACTAAATATAAAAAGGCTGAAGATAGACGTTAAGCAGTGTATGTCTACAGATTTAATGCTTTCACATTAATAATTTGCGTAGAATTCATGGTTTGAATTATATTATATGATATTATATTGTAATAAATCATATAGAAAAATCACCAAGTGAGTAGTCAATGGCGGTCTTTGGCAAAAAAATAACAAAATAAAGCAGAAAATTTGCAAGACCTTTGTTCAGTTTTCTACAAAATCTTTCAAAGTTTATAATGGGACTAAACAGAAGACGTTTGCACGTTTTTCCTCGGTGGAGTTTGCGAGCGAGAGAAAACTCGGAGGGAGGGGGGGAGGAGGAGGAGGAGGAGGAAGGTGGGGAGGGCAGAGGAGGGACATGCAGCTCGTCAGATGGGGAGGAGTCTCGCATTGACAAGAGGGAGATTGGCTTTTTCTGAGTTTGTCGGCTCCCCCTAAAATAGCAGTCAGCGTGTGAATGTGAACTGAAATTACGTTTATCCACTGGAGTCACCGATATAGAGTGTCTATATACAGCGACTGACTCGGGAGTAAAGGTGAGTAACGGAAATAGAAACAATGTTGCGGAGTGTGGCGGCGGTACTACTGTCAGCTTTAGCCAGGGAGAGGAGAGAAGCGCAAGAGGGAGACGTAGAGTGGATTTGGGACACATTTTTTCACCTATCTGTATCTGCCTGCTACCAACACTGTCAAACTCGTGTTATTTCACCCGAGTAATAGTGAGCCGTCAAAGCCATAAAATGTTCAAGAGGGAGGTTAAAGGGCGGTGTTGATATCTGTCACTTGTGAGAGTTTAGCTGAATTCATTACACACCGGTAATAAGTTCTCCTGTAGCTTCTTGCAAGATTTCCGAACTGTTATTATAAGGGAAAAAATCCCTCAGAGTTAGTCATCTTGTCCGCAAAGCTTTGTAAAAGCGGCGCAAAACAGTTATTACTGTGTGTGTAATAACACCGTTAAACCACCGTAAACCTGCTCACACGGTGACTTGGTCGTGATAATAGAAGTTTTCAGGCGAGGAGTTTGCTGTAAATTAGTATGTGTTAATGTTATGCAGCTGGAAAAACATGCATTAAGTCACCTTTAATATTAAAAAGTGTAATAAAATCGTATTCAGTGCATATTTGAGCTGGTATGATATTTTATAATAAAGTGGTTGCATTTCTCCAGTGTGTTTAAATATGGTGACAAGCTCGGTCCATCTGATATGAACCTGATCAGGTGAATTCGAGTGAAATGTGGCTGAGGTGATCTGTATTTGGTTAACTTCTCACTTTTAAATAAGGTCTGACATTTTATCATCAAAAGTGGCAAGTGTTAGGACAGGCATGAAGGCAGTTTGTTTTTGGTGGAAAGCTTCTAGCGCTGTCTTGTGGTTCTGTGAATTTCTGGCTCCCTGGTGACCTTAACCTCCAGCCAGAGAGGAGAGTAGCCAGCAGTAACCTGACCGTCTCAGATGTTTCTAGTAAAAGGCTACACACTACATGGCTTCTTGTTAAAGGAACGGTTTTTATTTAAGATGCACCGATCGATCGGCCAGAGGATGGAGTTTTACTTGATTGGCAGATCCAGTGTTTAGATTTGTTACCTGTTCATTAAATGTATCAAAACCAACTTGCTCTTATGTTGGTCTAATAATTGCATGAGATAACAGCATGTACATCGATACAACAATCAGATGAAAGTTAACTACCTCTGGTTTGACGCAAAAACCTGCTGCTAATGTTTCTGGTTTATATGTTATGGTGCTAAGAAAAAGAAAATGGCAGGTCAGAATCTCTAACACTACCAGAAATCAGTATTAGACCTGGAAAAGACAGATTGGTGCAACTCAAGTTTTTATTTACTTGAGTAAAAAAATATAATGGGCAATTTTTGCTTATTTCTCGAATAAAGGTGGCCTTTAGATATATTTGGTTGTCTTATATGTTAGAGTGGTAAGGTTCGCTTTTAGTTCTTGTATAAAATACAATCGAGCAAAATCAAACATATGTCAACATTCAGGTCGAGCAAGCATTGGCTGGTATGACATTCCCCGTGCATGAGCACATTGAGTAAAAAATGGTATCACAACATTTAAACATAAATTTGTTGTAAGCAACAATTATTCCTGCTGCTGATAAAATAATCTAATTTGAAGTTTATTTTATGGTCCATACAGTTACAGGTCCATACAGAACACTCCTTTCACTCCAGTCATTTCTCACTTTGTAGGTGGGGGAAAAGTGTAGGAACTGACCTACACCCAGCTGACTGACAGTGTGCAGTAACAGGTGGGGGAGGGGGAATACCATTTTCTCTGAATTGGTCAATCTGGCACTGTCTCTGGCATCTCATTCAAAGGACTTTAAACTGTAGGAATGCTACGACATAGTTTTAGCAGTTTTTTAACCGAAAATTTTTAAAACCTGGGTTTAATTTAGAAAACTTGTAACCAGGCAATGCCAAATCTGCTTCTGTAAAGCTTGTGAAAGGCTGCCATCTTTTACTAGACAGTGTATTTTGCACAACCAAGATCAACAAATGACAAATCTTATTGAAAAAACAAGTTCTTAAGTGACCCGAGTTGCTGCGTTTGTATTAAAGTAAACATGTTTTTATAACTGTCTTTTTTTATGGTACCACTACCCTGATGGCATGCACATTATCATACCAGCTGGTTGCCAGTGATTTCTTAAGCAAAGCATTAAAGCACTATCCAATCTGCAGTCATTAGCTTGTACGCTGCCCCAGGCCTCATCAGTAATGGGTCTCGTTGCTGATGATCTGCGTCACGTGAGCTCTTATGTCTAATGTGTGGATAAAGGGTACTTTTGCTGGGCTGAGATGAATACTGTGTTAACAGTTTGTGTCAAGTATTAGTCAAAGGGATGACTGTGAAGCCAAACAAGATGTTACTTTCACATGCATGATTTTGAACTGTTGCACTAACTCCTCCCCCTCGTTCCTGCAGTTAGAACTATTAGGTTGTACCCTGCAACATTTATCAAACAGAGGATGATATTGTGATAGATCACCAATGATTGCCACTGTTTATGAAACATTTAGCCTTGATATGGATTGCATTTATTTAGCCCCTGCATGTCTCTTCAAACGTGTCTAATTGCTTGTCAGCGTCTTTGCACGAGTTCTAAGTCAAAAGGGAGAAATAAAAGGTGGTGATGTTGTGAGGAATGGGCAGCTGCAACATCTTTTACCCCTCTCCTCATCCCTCTTCAATCTCAGTGTCTCAGCCTCTCCTTCCAGGAGAAATGTGGAGTGTGTGGGCGAGTCGGATCTGCAATTAACGCCGGTTGTCAGAAAGAAAACGCTGGCGTTTACACCATGCCTCTGAATCACTAAATGAAAGTCTTTCTCCTCCACTCTTCTCCTCCCAGGACATTTTTTCTCTTTTCTCAAGGAGGACAAAACACCAGAGAGCTGCACGCCAAGGATGCACTGAGTGCACAATAAGGGATAGATGCAGAACATTCTGGTCCAATAAAGAGGATAGTTTTTTTTTCTCTGATTGTTTGGTAAGCCAAGATGTTCTTTTATACTGCATCTATAAAGAGAAAATTAAAATCCTCACAGATATGACACAATAGTGTACAGTAGAAGCTTTTTTGCATGTTATTTGATTTTCTTGGCTTTTCTGCAAAAGGAATGCTGTAGCACTTGGATAAATCTTGTACTACACATGTGGCAAGTGAGCTTTATTAAAAAAAAATACAACATTTAATTGTTTTGGTCTGAAAATTGTGCTGTGAGGCACCAAATGATCACAGAGTTTGTGTTTTTACTGATGCCAACTGTTCTCATCTTTCCTTTGCTTCGGACGAGTTGTAGAATTAATTGTTTCTCTCTCTATTTGAACTCAAAATAAAACAAGCTGTAAGAGGAAGGACAACACTCGTTGTCTGTTTAACTTTCCACTTGTTAACCGAAGCGTCTTAGTAACATGAATCATTGTTTATTGGAGCTCCATCATCAATATGGAGATTCCAGCATTCCCCTGTGAGACCTGGAGGTTACATGCAGAATCTTGAGCCTGGAAGATAATGCTTTGGACCGCAGTTAACTGTAGACTGTTCCCTGTAAACCAAAGAGGTAATATTTTGTTTTGGTGTGTCAAATCCTTGGGTGTTCGGTTAACAAATAGCGGATCTGTTGAAATATTAATACAATTTTAAAGCATTTACGCGGACAGAGTCTTTAAACTCTCGTAGAGTTGAATTCGTTAGATGACTTATGCGCTGCGAATACCCAGCTTGTGGAGGTATCATGGCTTGCTTTTGGATTAACTCTGCTACTACAAACTGAGGAGATCCTGGGATCGTCTCACATCTTATCCTCAATCTGTGCTTTCCTGCAGTATTACATGTTATGGATTTTAACTAGCACTAAGTAACTGAAGACAAAAGTTTCCAAACTGTTTCATTGTTTCTTAGGAGTCTAAACGTACATTCAGCGGATAAGATGAATGTATTTGAATACATTTGAAGATGGATGTGTTTGAATAGTGCATTTGCATTAGGATCAAGGGTGCGGAATTCACAGTGTTATATTGCATCAGGACAAGGCATGATACTTTTACTGAAATGTTACAATTTTTGTTTTCATGCGTAAGGATCAACTAACTAGCTTAAAGTTACATTACAGTGACCCCAAGTGGTCAGGCAATTATTAGCTGAAATAATGAGAAAGGGCATTGGCGTATTGAAAATGCTCATAAAGTGTTTTAATGAATAGAATAAAGGTTTTAACTAAAAGTTATCAGCATATAATTATTTGGTTCAGATTTTGACCAAAGTGTTTTTAATTTTAAGCCAAAAACGTTCAAAGGAGGTCCAGGGTTTTTTTTTTTTGTAAATAGTGTAATAGCCCTGTTTGGTCCACATTGGAAGATTCAGATGGGATGTTAACTTCAGTGTTGTTCGCCAGCTGTGGTGCACAATATTTTCCTTCCGCACAAATAAATCATTTGCACATTTGTGTGTTGATTACTTTGACAAAAACAGGTAAAACTAGACAAGAATTAAATAAAAACTCATACAGCAAGATTCTAACTAAAATGGACAAAAAAACTAACTGGATATGAAATAAATTTTAGTCGTGTGGAAAAGCTGGAGAAGTTGAAAAACTCGAAGAAACTTCGAGGTAATGCGTTTCTAACACATGACCAAAATTCTTACTTCACTCTGGGACTTCATATTTTAGTGGACCGAATTTACTTTAAATTAAGTAAACTAACAGTAGACTAAAGCTAAAATGTCGACAGGGGGATCAATTCTGTCTAAAACCGAATTACATTTTACTCAAAGACAAAGACTAAATATAACACAGTATCTTGTTTGTCACTGCTTATTTTTTTGGGTGCCGAACAATAGAAAAGTGGTATGTTGTTAGAAGATGTCATTGGCAAGATGTCATTTTAGTCCTCTTTTCCCAACCATGCAGGGCAGCTCAAGAGCTCACTTCCTTTTGTACTTCAAAGTAAAAGCTTCAGCCATAAATGCCGGGTGTGAAGCATGAAGCCCACACCTAATCTAACACAAACTTCTGTTTAACTAATGCTAAGATAGTTACTCTTTTTACAAGGGCTTTTGAGAAGCATACAACAACACGTGTAAGTCAGACTGTATCCCATTAGCTCCCTAAATGTATAACTACAGCTCAGTGGGAGCTCATAAATGCCGGTAATTTTTTAATCCCTCTAACTGTCTGATGTAGGTTCAGAGGGTGAAAGCATTACTTGCTGAGGTGCTGTCTGTATAGCAGGACAGCCAGCAGTGACCCTTCAACTGTCCTGCCCTTGACTCAGACCTCAGGTGGTAAGCCATCGTGTTTGGCTCACTCAGCACATGTACTGCTCAGCAGGGCAGAGCAGCTTAAGCTCTATATTTTCTTCTGTGGCTTGCTCTTTGAAACACGCAGAAGCAGGACGCGCCTTCGCTTCTACCCGATGTTAAGAAGTGGTCAGGCCTTATTTATGAACTGCTGGACGTTTTACTTTTACTTTACCATGACGTCTAAATTTGAGCTGGTTGCTTTCTTAAATGAGTAGAAAACCTCCACATGCAGACTGTGTGGTTTTTTGACGCCAAGCTGTTGAGAGCCTGCGGTGGAGCAAAGGTGATGACTTTGACAAGTCGAGTCATTTTGCACCTTTAAGCTCCCTCCTTCTCTTTCTGTGTGTTTCTGGACTGCAAGAATAACCACAGAATCATACAATGTGCATTATAAAAAAGCTGTGATCCACAATGGAAATACAGTGCGTTGCAAATGTGTTAATACAACTTAAACCTTTTCACACTATGTGAAGTAAAATCACAAATTTCAGTGTTTTTTATTTATTTCATGAAACAGTTCAACACTAGTCATGCAACATTCTGAAGTGGATTAAAAATGTATAAATGGTTTTTAAGTAAAAATCTGAAATACTATGTTTTTTACCAGGACGACATCCTCTCTTGCTATTAAATGTGAAAAAGGCTTGCCAAGGAGTGTGTCTCTGCCCCGCATAGTTTTAGGAAACTCTGCTCACTTTAGAACTTTCTCTGGCATCTTTTATGAAAATTGTACTACACCCTGAGATCTGTAACAGGACCATGCCTAGTGTGTACACATGTGTACGCACTAGACACATCAGACCTGCAGACTATATAATAGTAGGAGAAACAATGACTTATAATTGTCCTGTCAACTGACTCCTTCTCCTGAGCTGGAGATCTCTGCAGCTCCCTCAAAGTTACCATCTTCCCCATAGCTGCTTCTCTGATAATGCTTTATCTGTCCACCCTATCAGGTTTAATGAACGCTAATGTTTTCTAACAAGCCTCTGAGGCCTTTACTAAAAAAAAAAAAAGTTGAATTATAACTGAGACTAAATGACACAAGTAGACTCTATGTGCTAATTATTTGACCTATGAAAACAACTGGTTGCACTGGATTCTATTTTAGGGTGAAACAGTAAAGGGGAGTGGATAAAATGCATGCCACACTTTTCAAAAAAAAAAAAATTGAAAGCCACATGTAATTTTCCTTACATTCACAATAGTGCTCTACTTTGTGTTGGTGTATCACATAAAATCCAATGAAAAACATTGACTTTTGTGGTTGTGACTTGACAAAATGTGAAAAAGCTCAGTGGGTATGAGTAGTTTTCAAATCCACTGTCCACCCCAAAGAACAGCGTCCTGACGCCAGCTTTGTTATGTCCTTTTATGTTGTTTTTATTTACGTTTGTTGTCCTTAAAACTTGCCTCAACCCGATGTAAAACAAGTGATGCAGCTGCACAGTGCTGTGGCCAGAAAATCAAGCTGAATTCTGCATGAAGCAAAACTGAAGTTAAGAAAGACATCAATTTGCTGAGTTGCATTTTAACTGCAACTGAGACTTTGGGAAAAAAATAACCTAAATCAAAGGAATATATTATAATATAATTTTCAAGATCAAAAGATCTCCCACGATCGCTAATATACCCCGCTGTATTGATGCTCCGCTGGAGAACCTTTAAAGCATCTCTCGCTGAAGGTTTCACTTCTCAACCTGTTTGCAGAGTCGATTACAGAGCGAACAACAGAGAAACAATTGAAGCGCACGCAGAGTAAACTTTTTCAACAGTCTTTTTCATTAAGCGGTTTATTGGCTGCTATAGAGTGTTAAAATAGTATCTGTAAATCATCATGTTTATTGCCATTTAATCCAGCCTCCCATTACGCTACCCACAATAGAATGCATGTAAAAGTGTTTATCAGTAGTTGGTATAGTAATTAGAGCTGTGAGACTTAGGTGTCACAGCTCATATATCAAGGCCATTGAGTAAACCTCCAGGAGTTGTTGGAAATACCAGATGGATCTCCAGCTGCTGGGCCAGTCTTGTGCTGCAGGAAGGAGACCTAGTCTGTTAACATCCTTGGATTTCTGTCTGTCTCTCAGAGAAGCTTTTGTGATCCAGGACAGCTGAGGGGGATGTGATTCCTCCTATTATTCCGGAGCAGATCTGCCATATGAACAGAGTAAGGAAGTGACCCCCCTTACCTTTTCTCCTTCCTCTTGTCCACCGTAGTGCTCTGACTTACAGTTTAAAAATGTCTTTCTCTAGTCCGAAAACTGCATTGTGAACACTGCTAAGCCTAATGCATGGGTTTTCAAGCGGTTTTGCAATGCATCTATGTATAGTTGCTGTTTAAGATAAAGTTATCTGACATTCGAATTTTGCTTAATTTAAGGGAAGTGTAAACCTTATCATCTATTAACTTCTGCAGCTTGCAATCTAAATATTATCATTCCTCTTTTCAATGCGTTTATTTGTACATTGTATATTGGTACTTTTTTTATGCCAGTAGAATAGCTTCTCTTTGAATCCAGGGCATTGTAGAATGATTGACTTTGCGTCTCTGGCTTCCAGATCCCATCTCCCTATCTCTCTCAGTGTGACTGTGACTGCGAGAGAGGTGTTGAGCTTGCCTGCTGTTTGCACGGTGGCCCGTCTGTCCTTTCCCTTTTTCTCCCTGTCCACTTTCCATCTGTGTGCTGCGGGCTGCAGATTTAGGTGAAAATGGTGTAGTGTTTCCACTAGTGAGCTGTTGCTGTCCTGTTTTTATGTCAGTCTGTGTTTTAGCTGCCAGGAGTGTTCACGTTGTACACAGTGATTATAGAAGGGGGGGGACATTCATCATCAACTTCATCATCATCGACTTGGGGGCTCAGGACCAGGAGCTATAATTTTAAAAGAGGCTAGGAGTCAGAATCCAAGGGCTATCAAAGGAATAAAAAAGATTCCCAGAGAGATGAGCAGGGCCTGTGGGTTTTTCTCTCGCTTTCTCTTTGTCTGTGTGTCTTTTTCTCAGGTTTTGCACACAGTGCTCATGTGACAGCTAATACATATCATCTGATTCGTGAAATACTGTGGACTGCAGCTGCAGAAATAGATTATTTCCCTGTTAAGTTTTGTTTATTGCGCTCAACCATCATTAAACCGAAATAAATACAAACACTTTACGTTTATGATCAAAGTAGACATCAGCTAGTTTATAGTGTCAAAGTATATCAAGATTTAAAAACAAACATAGTTTCCACTAGGAACCCTTACTTCCGGGTGGAATTTATTTCCAAATAAAAAAAGCAGCTTTCATCCAAATGAAAAAATTAGCAGATTAATTTCAATATAACTCAAACAACAGATGAAAAAGTAGGTATTTCATTTGCAAATTAACTACATTTGGCATACATGGACACAATTCCTACCAGTAAATGGCTGCTAAGTGCTTCCAATGTGATACTTGGTTCGTGTTGAATATGCATCAAAAGGCAATTGTGGTACACATATGTCACCTTGGCTGTGTGGTAGTTTGAAGCAAATTATTCTTCAAGGTGATGAACTCTGGAGTGAGCGACATTGTACAGCTGTATAGAATAACACAAGGCTGAATACCAGGCTGAAAGAAGTCTAATACCCATTTCCATCGCTCAGAAAAAAAGACAAATTTGGCTGTTTGGAAATATTTCCATCCATTAAAAAAAAAAACAAACAAGGCAGGCATGATTTTGACAAAAAATACCCGATCACACTGTTGTGGATCAGCCTTCACAATTTGATCAACAAGTAAATCACACTGTTGATTTATTTGGACGTTTAGAAAAATTTCGCCACATGAGCGCTGCAGTTCTCCTATGCCACACATGTGCAGTAGGCCTACTGCTACAAAACCAACGCAACTGCGTCTCAATGGCCCAGTAAAATGCTATGCAGAGGCTTTTTTTTTTACCTTAGACATGCAGTGGGTAGAACTGAAAGTGAAACTTAATCCAACATTTGAACTTGCAGAATGGCAAGAAGTGTTTTATTTTGTCCGTGGTGTTTTTTTTTTATGTTATCATATCTCATACCAGTTATAAGAGATAAGGAAATTGATTTGCGATGGTTATTTTCATTTGTTACATTTCTGTTGCCGTCCGCTTTGACTTAGTTGAACTGTAATTGCATAAAATCCAAAAATGTAAAGGGTTAGAAGACATCTAAACATCTTTCAGCTCCACATTATTTTGAGTAAATGGGGAGGGGCTTGCCTTATTATAAACACTTTTTTTAATAAATATAAAATGTGAATAACAGGCCTTGTGTGGCATAAAAATGCTTTAAAAGAAAAATCAGGGCTGCTAAAGCTAGTCCCTTTTGCTGTTCTTATGACTCACGGCCATCCTCACTCCTCAGATTGCATAAACCTTTTATGTAATGGAACACTGTGGGAAAGAAGCATTAAGTGGAAGATAAAAACGGGAAGAGAAAATCAAATATTTATTCTGAACTTTAGGATTTTGTTTTCCATTAAGAGCAGATAAATTCTGGCAGAATTTATCATTGAAACCACAGAGAGATGTGAACGGTGATCATTATTACTGATTTTCATATAACTTATCCAAAATACATGATTTAATCTGAATATCTTGGAATTTAATTTGAGTTCTCAGTGCTGAGACGCATTATGCATAACATGTCTAATATCCTCACGGTGTGGATTCCCCCTGGAGGATGATCTTGGTTCATCTTTGCTGTTTACCATATCCGAATTATAGTCTGTGCAACATCAAAAGCCTGCCATAACACTTAACACAGACCGTGGGGTTCCTGTGGGGTGTTGGTGTGTGTGTGTGTGTGTGTGGGGGGGGGGGGGGGGGGGGGGGGGTGTTGCTCCCTATGGGGTTGGCATTACTATTGCTCCCTGGTGAGAAGTCCGACTCATGATCGACAACCATGCAAATGGACAAATGCCGTCACGGCGTATCAGACTGCAGCACCACACTGTAATTTTATGCAAATTTAGAAACCTCTAGGACCATCCATGCATTAGTTTTTATTTGTGCATGCGTCTGTGTGCAACTGCCAAAAGGAAAAAAAAAAACTGACTGCAACACTGAAAACATGTAGCACAATTTACCAGGGCAACGTGTGATATAGGAAGCATTCTTTCATTGTTACCTTGTCAGAAGAAACAATGATCTTTGACATTGCCATTGCCAATGACCTTTCTGTCATAGGGACAGAAAGGTCATAGGGATTGCTGTTGAGAACCTTTGCACCGAGATGTAATTGTTAAACTGAGAAAAGCTAAAAAATTGTGTTGTACAGATATATATACCACTCCATAATGTAGGATGGATGACTGCAAAATGTTCCCAGGGGTCAAAAGGTTAGCCTGGTCGACAAATTGTCCTCGAGGATCAGTGTGCTGCATGTTTTAGATGTTTCACTGGTTGATCCCAACTGAATCAAATGAATGGCTCATTATCAGACTCCTGCAGAACTTGATGACAGGCTTGGTGAAGAGTTAAATCAGCTATTAGTTTCAGGTGTGTCTGAGCAGGGACAAATCCAACAGATGCAGAACACCAGCCTCAAGGACCTGAAATACCCAATTCTTCTTTTCAACATGTTTAGGGTTTCTCTGAAATTCTTTGAAGTCAAACTCTTCAACTTACATATGACAACAAGACTGAGGGCTTGCCTTTGCAGGCATACTGTACCAGCTGACCTGCTTTATGATTTCTCTGTTGTCTTGTGCGGTCATCCTTATTATGACATCGCTCATCCCCCTGCCCTTGCATCGAGGAAGTTATCATCCTTTTCTCTGTTCATGGAAGTTTCACTCAAATGCGCATCGAGGGATTTACCTTGAGGAGGGGAGTTGCTTTTCTACATGAAATGGATATAACTGGTAGGTGAGGGTCATCTCTTTATCCTTGAGAAACTAAAAATCCATTCATTGGCTGGGCTTGAAAAAACTGACTGACGCAAATGGATCATTGGGAATAGAAGTGTCCCAGCAGTAATTATGTTACAACACTGCTACCGCACACTACCACAGAGGTGGGATGGGATGAGAAGGGGGGGCTTCTCTTAGTCTTGTCTCCCTTACATTTTTCTACATGGTTAACACAGTCTTACTCTCGTTCTCGCTCTCTCCATTCTTCTTATCTTCTTTCCATTTTTCTTTCACGCAAACACTTGCTATCAGTTCCAAACACTCTTGTGGGGCAGTGGAAAGTTTCTAACTGGCATTTATCCATCTCTGTTGACTCTTAAAAATAGGAGTAAGTTTGTAGCTGTGATCATGCTACCTATTTGTCACTCTAGATCCCTTCTCCCAGTGCCTTAAGGAGACAGAAAAAAGCATCTGTTTCATTTTTTTGGCCTGTTTTCCAGGGCTCTGTGGCTCTAAGTCAGTTATAAAAGAGACATGAAATTAATGTAATGTCAACGGCGTTTTCTCATGAAACCCCCAAGGCACTTAGTCAAAGTCACCTTGCATAGTCCTCTCATCCCCTGACAGTACTCCAAGAGTGAGATGGAGGATGCCTGTCTGGAAAGTCTGTCGGCGTACGTATGTCCTTTGGTTACTGGTTGTTATATCCACTCATCGTCATTTGTGTTTGCTAGATAGGATCCATGTCCGGTATTCATCTAAGGGAGCAATATAATTTTCATTCAGCTGCCAATTGAATGAAATTTATATAAACATATCTATATCTATATATATATATATGTATATATATATATATAGATATATATATATATATATATATATATATGTATATATATATATATATAGATATATGTATATATCTATATATATACCATGAAATGTTTTTCTTGGTGAGAGCAGGTTTATCCTTTGGGGTTTTCTTTCCTTTTCTTGTCATTTTGGAGGTGTTAAGTAGCTTTCTGTCTCCTGGTTCCTGTCTTACAGCACCATCCCCCAGTCCAAGCAAGGTGCTAGCTGCATGGTGGATTGTTTGAACTTGCATTGATCCAATGTGGGATTACAGCTGGGTCATTGGAGAGTTGGACGAGCTCTCTGTCATCAGGGCAGATTAACCACTCGCTGTCTGCTTGGCTGCCATTTCAGTGCAGGCTCTAGATGCTGGCTTTTTGGCCATCCCTGCCGTGTTTACTTTTGAACAATGCATTTTTGTATCTTAATTGAATCTGTTGCAGACTGACTGGTGAATGCTGAATGAAACAAGACAAAAATGTACAGTGGGAATTTGCAAGTAATGTGTTGATGGCTTACCAGTTTTTACAATATTGTCTAGAGATTCACCAGTTGATCGGCCAATTTTCTCTTGATCAGCTTTGATCAGTGATCGGCTGTCAAAAAATACTGAAAAATCTTTATTTTTTCTTTTCATTAAATGCATCAAAACCAAGAACTATTAAATTGCCATTCTATAAACCAATAGCCTGTAGTTTGATGCATTTTTTCTATTAATAAAAATCAGATTAAGGTTAGGGGCTTATGATTTGATTCAGCAGTGTGTATAATATTTTAGGTTATTCATTTTCTGTTGGCTTCAAAACTAGTACCTCTGTTAGAGTTGCATAGTATCTTGAATCGCAGTTGTCATCACTATGTCAGTGTTTGCAATATCACATCGTAAAATCGTAAACTACTGTTTCAATACAATGTTTTGTAAGGTATAAACATTCAATTTCTGGACGCCAATAACATATTTGGACAGTTTGATGGATTTTCACTTCCACACTTGATGTAGATGTTAGTGGCTTAGATGCTAATGTTGATAGGAAAGGACTGAGACGTTGTGATGCCTGAAAAACAAAAAGTAGACTGCAATATTTGTAATATTTAGAAATAATATCGCCATCATGTGATTTCCTGACTACCATTGAAGAACCTGCAGCATACTCTTTTCTTTTCTTTGTCTTACAGTTTTTAGAAGACTTTTCAGACCTCAAAAAAAACCGCAAAATGGTATCGACCATAAAAATGATTTATCGGTGCATCTCTGGTACAGTTGAACACCTACAGGGTTCATGCAACAGTCATTCAGGTTTTTCTTTGAAATGTTATTGAAATCATTGTTCTGTATGAGAAATGGCACCTCCAGCATTACTTTACAGAGAATGGGGATGTGCTTCAGAATCCCCATGTTTTGCAGATATGCCCCCTTTTACATTTCTCAAAGGCTCTTGTTTCACTTTTTTGTTCAAATGCCCTTGCGATAGCTCTTAATAATTATATCTCATTAGTCGCCTTGGAAACAGAGGTGAAGAAATGTATAGTATGAGTTCAAAGAACGGGAGAAACAATAAAAGAAAGAAATAAATCATGTAAAAGAGCAAAGAAAGAAAGAAAGAAAGAAAGAGGGCTAAAAGGAAATAAGGGAAGGAGAAAGTGGCTGTTGAGGGATCAGCCGCGTGTCAGATTAGCATCAGGAGACATTAACACTAGTGATGCTGTGAGGGCCACAATCCTGCCTTTCACTGCTGGAGAGGGAGATAAGCGCACACTCACAAAAGAAGCAAGAGGGAGATCGTGAGAGAGGCTTGGCTTGCCTCCACTCCCCTCAGGCCAGCAGCCCCATTTACAGGTACAGCACCTCCTGATGAACACAAGAACAAAGAGGTGGATGTTTCCTTCTTACTGTAGTAGTGTCAAGTCGCCTTTGAAACACAACTATAGATTACAGCTGGCTCACTTGTGTCTTCAGTCTGCCTGAAGGCTGATCATAACGGAATGATGGCGGTGACACTTTGAGTTGGATACACCTAAAAGCAGTGTCATGGATTATTTCACAGAATCCTTTTATCAGTTTACACTGGGATTACTGCAAGAGGACGTTGGATTCTCCAAAATGTGTTTCTGTCAGAATCTTGTTGTTTCGCTGTATATTAGCTTGTGTTGCACGAGTTATGATTCATTCTTATGTAACCAGCGGAGTGTTTGAATAACCAGAAGAAGCTCTCTTTGTCTGCTTTAAAGGCCGGGGCTGACAGTCTCCTGTGCAGATTGTCCAGTTTGGGTAATGATCCATACTGTAATCGTAGAGCGAGGCCACAGGAGATGAGCCCGTTGTTGTTTAGTCTCGAGCTTGCATTCAGGAAGGTAATAAGTGGTAGGATAAGCGGGGCAGGGAGTCCCGACGTGGTTCCTCCCTTTCTTCCTTTCCCCCTTACTCCCCTCCCCGCTGAGGGCACACAGAAGGGTCCTGAAAAACAGGAAGTGTAGGGGCAGGAAGTCGAGTCTTGTCTGCCCACGGCTTGTGGTAGGATGCTGAGGCTAACTCTGTTTTTTCTACAGGAAGCACAACTGTTACAGTTCTGCTCAGTCTTTAGCTGGTGTCCATCACCTTCACAGAAGCATAGGCATCTTAGCTGCATAGTTTTTGCTCATTTAAACCTGACAGACAGTACATAGTCATGATCTGTAGGACTTAGATTTGTGAGAAACATTGCTTAGTATGTTCAGTTCATTCTTAAGTATTTATACCCTCAGAACTTAACCAGGCTTTGTTTTATGGTTGTCTTACTCTATGGTTATTTACCTGTATCCCATCTGTAGCTTTAATTAGTCATTCCCCCTCAGTTACTTCTATTCATGTCCCCTTACAGCTGCAACACGTCAGAGAAATCATTTGCCGGTTTTCCAAGGCACTATCATTTCTTCTCCTGTTTTTCTCCTGTGTCTGTTTGGGTCCTTGTAAGCCAAAATCACACATCATATAGATTGTATTTGTCCTTTAATTTAGAAAGTTTGACTGGAGGAAAAAAACGCAGTTTTATACTTTTAGTTAATGTAGTCCCACATTCCTGTCCGCATGTGTTACATGTCAGTAGTTTTTATAACAAGTAGCACCTCAGGATACATTAGGTTTTCCAAGTAACACCCATACTCATAGACATTTTAGTAGTACAGTAGTACAACCTTGTTTTTTTCAGTTTGCAGCACTATAGATATAAAAAAAGAAGAAAAAATACATAAAATTAGACAATTTCCAAATCGAGTCGATAAAGTTGACAAAACGGTCCCCTAAAGCTGGAATTCCAACTCGCAAAGTCAAAGGTTTCTGACCAACCCCAGTCTCAAACTCCAATATGGTTGCAGTGCATAAAAACTTGGCGATAACAGCAGTAAACCAAAACACTTTATGTGTGCTCCTTACAACATGTACCCCTTTTTTTAATACGCATAGATTCAGTTATACAACCTCCTGGAAAATGTCGCTACAGTTTTTGTACAAGTACAAAATGTAGAGAAAAAAATGTAGTTATTTTTGCTTGTTTTGCTAATAGTACTTTTCGGCAGGGAGTTTTTTTCCATCATTTTTCTCTTATGAGATTTAGCTGTTAATTAATTTGTTTTTAATTTGCAAATGATTGTAATTTTATGTTAGAGTTAATGAGGCAGCAGTTAAGAAAGTAATGTTTTACCATTTTGAGGAGCAAACACAAGCTTACAGGGGGAGGAGTAGAAGAAAGTCCAGGATTTGGCAATTACTCTAGTAATAAGGCATGCTTTATTGATTATGAACACACTAGTGCTCAGAATTTACTCAGAGGGGCCATAAACAGAGCAGACTTCTGTGGTCTTAAAACAATGGCAGGCTCAAAAAACATCATAGGTGTCTATGTGAAAGCTACTTTATCAACTTTTGACCAAAGTAATGTCTGATTGGAGTTGTTGTTCGCAGGGGTGCAGATGATTATTTTTGAGTAAAGAAGATTGGAGTCAGTGCGCCACCAATGATCTTCCTGTGTGAAACACGTACTAAGAACGGAACATGTAAATCTTTTACAATCTCGTATAAAATCATAGCACTATATAAAGAGAAATTATTATTGTGGTTTAAGTCAATGATGTTTATAATTCTCCACTGCCTTATTTTTTCTGTCAGACAGTTGCTCTGACCAAAGATGTGTTAAATCTTTGTTTCTGGCCAATGCAAATATATTTAAAGTTCATGTGACAGTGTTTGCATGAACTGCCATGATGTTTCGAGATTAGGGTTTTGAGCATGGTAGAAGTCCACATTGGTCATGGACACTCTTGAACTACCTGTTGGCCTTATCCTGCAGGACCAAATAACCTCCATTCATACAAAATGACGATGCCAAGACAATTATCTACTACAGGAAAGATACTAACTGCTTATAACCTATCAACAGAATCTCACTTCAGACATTCTAAACTAGCGCTTTAAATGAAGTGACAATTGACAACCAGCAGTCACTTGTCCTGCTCTGTGGACCTGCTGCTCTGTTACTTGTGTAGCATGTTCCAAACTGCATGTGTGCTGATCAGGGGGCACACTTCTGTAAGGCTAGGACTTGTTGTGTTAGTCGTGTGTTATTGACTTTCTGTCAAGCTGACGTGGCTGTTTCTATGGTTATGTGTTCTTTGCACATTGATTTATGTGTTACAAATGTTAGGTAAGCATCTTTCAGAAGTGCTAGATGGGATTATATCAGAGTGGGTCAGGTGCACTGGATCATATCAAGGTCTTTTTAATGGTGTGACATGCAGATTGCTATCTGCATAAAGATGCTAAGCTGATGCCTTTTTCCACTGTCTGACCTCTATTTGTAAAGCTTTTTTTCAAAGAATGTGTGAAATAACTTGAAGTTCAGAACAAAAATTGCTTTCAATGTTTTATTTGTATTTATTTACTGAGTCACAGAGGAGCTGGAGCTGTTGTGGGCTGATATCAGGTGAGAGGGACAGTAGCAGGTTTTCCACAGAGAGACAGACAATCATGGGTGCACATACACGCATCTGCCTCCAATTTAGACCCACCGATTAACCTGCTTTTCTGTGCATTGTGATTAGGAGAAAATTTCACCCTGTGTTGAGGGGGAACACTAGCCAAATTTGCATTAGATCAAATTGCTTGTGTTAGCCTCTTTGATGGTGAGCTCTTTAAGGAGAAACTATAGCAAATGAAGAACTCCTTATGGGCAGATGCAGTTGGAGATAATAAATGCACGTAGCAGTTCACTTTCTGCCACAGCCCTGTCTCTGCAGCGATGACCCCAGTTGGTCACCTTCATTCCTGAAAAAAAGATAAAATGCATAACGAATCTAATGTGATAGCAAAAAATGACAAATATTATGGCTAAGAACATAATTTAGAATGAATTATTAGTAGGAAATAGAGTTATTTCCAGGTGTCTCTATCTTCAAATTTAAAGGTGTTATTATGCTTCTGTGAAGAAAGCAGAGGAGTATCAGAGGTACTTTAAACTGGTTGCAAACTAATGAGACAGTGCTAGCAACTCTAATAGCTACCTTACAGTTTCTGAAATCATGCCTAATTCATTATAGGGGCAAACAAGTTGTTCCAATATTGAGCGAAAGTTCTTTAATCTCACACTTGCATGACATTATTCAAAGTATAAGTGCTTGTTTTTGCCATCGACAGGTTTGGATCAATATGTGATTGCAACTTCAGTGAAACAGCTTCCCAGAGCATTCATTTTCCTGCTTTTGTTATTTCTGACCTAATAACCAAACCATCTGATATCTGAAAAGTTGTTTTTTCTAAACAGTTTTGTTTGATTGGTATTTTGTATGCTAAGCCATGGTCATTTGGGTCAAACTTAGTCCTTTCGTTCATTAAACTGAGGCCACTGAAACTGTATCTTCTGAATGTTTTGACTTTAGAGTAGACGATACAAGATATATAATACAACATAAATAACATACAGTCACTTATAGTTTAATTCAGCAGTTCTCTTCATTTATGTTGCAGCAACAGTTTCAGCTCCGATACTAGGACAGCCAGTACATAACTTTGCATTCCTTTTACAATGTTAGTTTTTTTTTCCAATAGTGGATAACATATTAAGGTGAATGATTTAGTCAAGGGGTTTAGGGCTTACAGTGTTCACAGATGTCAACTGTTTGTATTTGAAGACTGCTACTTTTAACATTGTTTGTTTGATATAAACAGTAATATCTACTTTTGGGCATCTCTGATTTGTGGTCAATACAACATATAACTTGACACACAGCCAAACATCTATTACAGTACGATCTACCTCCGAACCATACAATTAGAAGCAAAGATTAACTCAGGATTAGGCAAATAAATGATGTTATGCAACTGATGAATAATTTGGTAATTTTTTTTATAATGTTAGTGAAACCTCTCATTCTAGTACAGTTTTACACCACCTGGGTGTCAACTATGAAATGCTTATGACTGTTTCAGTGATTCAACTTTTATCAGAATAAAAACTATTATTAGACTATAAACAATGAAAAAGAGATACATTTTAATAGAGAGGTCTTTAGAGTATTTAAAAATGGAAAAATATGTGGAATCACACTTGCCATGTTTAATTAAGTTCAATGTTTAAGGTGTCTCATTATTATGTTAATTATAATTAACGGTGGGAATTCAATAATGGATAAGATACAATAACCCAAAAAATATGGTAAAACACCTTGTGGCAAATCAGAATAGTGAATAAAAATTTAGACAAAAAACACCGTACTACATATTGACATAAGCTTTGTAATATAAAATCTTGTGAAATCTTTCTTTATGTTAAATAATTATTTTACACATTTTCAACATAGTTCTGGAGATTAAAATCTAAGACTGAGCTAACTGTGTTATTAGCAACCTGTTCTATATTTTGAGTTGGTTTGATAACTGTGGATTTAGCTGGAATCGTGGCACACCTGCAGTTTGAAGGCCCACTCGGTTTGTCATCTCACATCTGTGCAAGAGGGCTGTCTGGGCCTAATCTGCTACGCCTTGCGGTTCGAACTGTCCGCCTCTGAAAGCCTCATCACATAAAGACAGGAAAGAGAAGACATGTTCATGAACTGAGTAAAGCACCTTAATTTCGACAGTTTTTTTTTACAAAAACCTTTGTCAAAGGTTTGTTTATAGGGTGGACTTTCAGTTTCAGTACCCATGCAGTAGCTCTCAAAAGCGTACCCAACCTTGTTGAAATTATTAAAAAAGGAGACCATGAAATATCATTCAGAACTTCCTTCACATATAACATATGTGACCGTTATCCTGTGCAATTCAACTGAGCATTAAAAAGTATGTTAAAGGAAGTAAATTTATTTGCAATATTTGCCCACTCTGCCTTGCAAAGGCTCTTCAAATCTATCAGATTGTTAGGACATCTCCTGTCCACAGTCCTCTTCAGGTAACCCTACAGATTTGGCTCTAGCTAGGCCATTTCAGAACTGGAATATTTATCTCATGAAGCCATTCTGTGACTCAGTCTGATGCTGGAAAATAAAGTCTCTCTTTAGCTTTCTAGCAGACAATTGTAAGGTTTGGGTCAAAACTGGATGGTACTTAAAACCGTTTATTATTTAATTCATACAGATGAAGACCCCAGTCTTGAGGAAATGTAACCCCGGTGTATGATACTGCCGCCACCATGTTTAATTGGGGGAGGGCTGTTCTTGTGGTGATACTCAATATTGTTTTTGTGTTTGTGGCCCAAACTTTCAACTTTATCCCAAAAGGCTTTGAGAGATTTCTGCCAGCTCAAGATATTTTTTGGATGAAAAAGCTTCTGGCTTGCAACTCTACTCCGTACTCTAGGCGTGTGGAGAACACAACCAGTTCTTGTTAGAAATCCCTGCAGCTCCTACAGTGCTGCTTTTGGCAGCCTCCCTGACCAGTTTCTATTTTGGAGAAATGTCCAGTTTCTGTTGTCCCACATTTTATCCAATTATTAATAACTGTGCAATGGTATAAAAAACATGCTGTAGATTTGTTTTGTTGCCTTCTCCTGACTGATACTGTCGCACAATGACACATGTGATCCTTTGGAATCTTTCTCCAAACTGGCTTTAGCTAAATAATGCGAATGTGGACAATTCTAGGACAGCTACACATAATGTCAGATTACTCTGATTCAATATAACTAACTGCAAATGTGAACACAAAAAAGAATAAATGCTGAAATTAAATCAAGAGCTTCTTAATTTAAGGGTAATCATATTTAAACAACCATGTAATTTTACCTTTATTTTTATTTATTTTTTTACAATTTTCCTTCTAACAGATTTGCGTTGTTTTTCAGTTAAATTGTACAGCATAAATGTTACATTACATTTGGAAAAAGCTTTAAAATGATTTATTTATTTCAACCACACTAGATTGCCAAAACATTATAGTAACTACTGGACAAATAAAAGATGCACAAACAGAATGAATGCACATACAATTTATAACAGGGGTTGCGGTCAAAGGTTTTTTTGGCAGTGAATTAGACCTCTAAAACTGACACCACCATGGAATTTGGATGGATGAAAAAGGGCCCAAAAAAAAAAAGACTGCAGGTAAAAGTTCCTTGGATTAGTTTAGGGGATAATACACTTTAATGTAACCATATTTTTAATGTTTTTTTTTTTGTGAGGTGCACTGAACGTGGTTCCTTTTCTTGGCCCCAGCAGCAGTATGTGTGGGTAGTTAGCAATGTGATATCAGTGAAGTTTGCCTACAGTGGAGCCCTGATTCAGACAGCCAGACACCATAATGCCCGTTCATCTGTAACCCATAATGACCGTGTGTGACTGGAACTGGTCATTTTCGTTTTCCCTGCCAGTTCAGCCCCCTGTCTTCCTCACAGTGCAAATGCTGGCTGCTTCTCATGGCTGGAGTTGTTAACCTTTCCACATTTGTTCTCATACTATTTGGGGGATAGTTGTTTGGACAGTTTCTATTTGCCAGGTGGAAGTGATGGATGTGCTTCGAGGGAGTGGACTGTATCTCTTTTTGCACAGAGGCAGAGACGGGGCATCGTTAGATGTTCCCTGGGGCTCGTCATCCCCTAAACTACTGGCCAGGCTACAAGCTCCTGTGAGAATATACCCCTGGTTCTCCTTATCTCTGGTGGCTTCTCTTCCTACCTTGGAGATTGGACCTACCCTATTGTGAATACTGAACTGGAAACCTTCTTAATCATCTTTAGAGTAAAGCAAGTGTCAGTGTCGGTCCGCTTAGAAAACATAAAAAAAAACATCTGATACTGTTGGTCTAGTAAGAGCTAAAGTAGAAACATTTTCCAACCAGTTAGAAACTCCATAATTTTTAAAACCGAAGTCAATACTAAAGGTTGCTAGGTTAAATTATGCTCAATTTCTGATATTTTTCCTAACCCAGTCGTGGGTAAAATATGAACAGATGCAGTGCTGGGTCATATGTTTGACCCCAGCAAAACGGGTTAATAGTAATAGTAATTTTGATATGGTTGTAGTTACTTTAAGTAAAAAAATAAATACATTTGAATAAGTTTGCCTAATGTAGTAGTGGTCATGTGCTTGTTGTTCTGCTCAGTACAGACTAATATAACTAATATAACTACAATGAATTAATAAGTCATGCGTTCTGTCCAGGAAGAACTTGCAATCTTCTGCTTAACAGACATGCTGCTCGTATCTTTCCATCTGCCATTTTTAAACAATGTTACCTTAATAAGAGTGATTGGTTGCACTCCTATAGTTTTTAAACCATGGCCATACAATCCTGATTTCACATTTTTTCTTTACATGCTAAATGTTATTCCACCCGTACTTCACGGTTCAATTTTGCCATGACAAGTCAGGTGGATTTTTGAAGCCCCTTACCTCTGTTGAAAATTTTAAACTTTCTTTCAATGACTTGAACTGAGGGTCAGGTACAGCAACAGAAGACATAGTGGCATGAGGGTCTAACACTTTCTCCTTGTGCCTGAGAATAGAACACAGAGCCCTCTGGTGCTTTAGATTACTTAAAGAGACATTGTTGAGTGTCAAGTTAATATTTAGTTTTTTCCTCTCTTTCAGATTTTGGTGCGGTTTGCTGAGGAGCAAAAAGTGTACTGAGGAGACTGAAAGAGAGCACACAAAGAGATACTGTTGCACAATGTTCTAGGGGAGTGGGGCAGAAAAGCGTGCTGTTTTGATATCGTTGACGTGTCTGAAAGACAGAAAAGGACACAGCCATGGGGCGGAAGAAGATACAGATCACCCGGATTATGGATGAGAGGAACAGGCAGGTAAGTGGGAAAACACCAATCTGTCTGTCACGTATCTATATTTGATGAAATATTTCAACCATATTTGAATAAGCAAACCTTTCTGTCTGGAAACCATGCTTATTTATAAATGTGATATTTTCAAATTAATGCCCCCCCCCCAAAAAAAAAATCTGTAATTTTAAATTGTCAAATTGACAAGGTGAGTATATTTATCACACCTTCTGCCTCACAAACATAGAATCAGGTGTTCCACTGAAGGTGTTGATAAATAAATCTTTCTCAGATTTTCAGACACCTGTCATTGCTAATCTGGTGTTCTCTTTTTTGCTAAAGTGTGTACTGTTATCTTGGCAAGATCTTAAGAGCTTTTTAATAGCTTAAAAACTGTGCATGCTTATTAGCTGGCAACCGGGTTTTAATAATCTCTTAATTATTTGAAAGAAATGATGTCTAAATGACAACCAGCTATATATGAACACGAAAAATCTCCAACTGGGGCTGCACACTGGCGCAGTTGGTTGCAATGTTGCCTTGCAGCAAGAAGGTCCTGGGTTCTGCATGGAGTTTGCAAGTTCTCTCCGTGCATGCGTGGGTTCTCACCGGGTACTCCGGCTTCCTCCCACAATCCAAAAACACGACTGTTAGGTAAATTGGTCTCTCTATATTGCCCTTAGGTGTGAATGAGTGTGTGCATGGTTGTTTTTCCTGTATGTCTGTGTTGCCCTGCGATGGATTGGCGACCTATCCAGGGTGTACCCTGCATCTCACCCGTAGACTGCTGGAGATAGGCACCAGCTCCCCTGTGACCCACTATGGAATAAGCGGTATAGAAGATGAATGAATGAATGAATCTCCAACTGTCAATACATTTCTGTTCAATCTTTCACAAGTTCTTGCATGTCTTGTGTTAAATATTCAAAGAATAAAACTACATTTCATCAATAAAATATAATGCCAAGAACCTTGTTTTAGCTTTGTTATCTTGACAGATTTCTCTTTTACCTTTGTTTCGGCCAAATACAGATTGACTTGATATGTTTCAGAGACTTTTTTAAGTGAAGACCATCAAACTTACACTGATGCATGGGGTTGGTAGTGTTACTATTTGCAAGTTTTATGAATATTAAAAAAAAAAGACAAAAGGATCACAGAGGTGACATTTTAAACTGTTTTTAGCATCTTATATTAGTTAACAGCATGGTTAGCTTGGCTAGCATTACTAATGCGACAGTCACTGTGTGTTTTCTCTGGCAAATGTAGATCCTCACCTTAACTCTGAAATATCTAAAAGGGTTCCAAACCCAACCCATTTCCCTGACAGGTAGGTTGGGACTTCCACAGGATAAACAGAGCAGCTTTGCTGTACTCTGTTTAGCCTTCTTACTATCTGCTAGTCTCACTCTGGTTCAGCCTGAACTGCAAACATGTACTGCAGTGTCTTGAAATGTTGTAGAAAATAAATTGTCCTTTTAAATAGCTTCTTACCTTTATCTGCTATTTCTGACTTCATTTTTAAACAACTAATACTGAAAAAAGCTAACTTCGAGTTTTCTCTATCCTGTAACAGTTTTCACACCAGAGAATGTTTTATCATTGCAACCTGGTAGGAATTACACATGGTGTGTTCACTGATCAAAAAAATATGGTTTATCAGTCCTTTCTAGCTTAGTCTGAAAAAATAAATGAGGCAGGGTGAAAATTGTGCCATAATCTGTGGGTATTGTTTAAAAGGTACTCAAATATTGAAAAAATTAAGGATCTTCTGTTTTTGCTTAGGTTGCTTAGCAGGATATGTGTGTATCTTTAATTGCTGCCTGAAAGTCACAGTTTTCTTCAGTTTGCCTTGCCGCCTTCGACCAGAGTTCAGCAGCTGTCACGGTGTATCTAAACAGACAAACCTCCCTCCCCAAAGTCCCAGCCAGCTGAACAGGGACCATGACATTTCATTGTCAGTGCGGTCGTATTTACAGACTCGACTCCCCTGCCACCCTGCAATTTCAACTGGAGAACTTGATGAGGCAGCAGGATCGTTGGGCTGCAGAGGGGGCCTTGTGGCGTAGGAGTGAACTGTGGGTACTCTGTGGGGCTCGTCCCCCAGGTCCTGGCGGTGTAGCTGGGCCCCATTTTCACTGCAACTTTATGTGTTTGCTATTTGGTAGCAATTAGGTGCAGCCACTGCAGCACACCACCCTCTCATTTGCAGGGTGGGGTCAGAAGGACACAGAGCACCCATCTTTGTCTTGGCTGCATTGGCTCTGGCTAGCCACAAGAGAGGAACACTGGAATTCTCTTTCGTCTGCTCACGATAAATATAAAATGCTAAACAGCAAGACACTGCACAAAAGCAAAATTGTTTGGATATCTATAGCAGGAAAAGTCTGTTCGACTGCATTCACTTTTACTTAAGATCAGTTAGGGAATGACTGCTGCTTTTACACCATTTTTTAAAAAATTGCCCTAAGTTGCTACCCTGACCACGATGTTGTCTGCAACGATGAGGATAGAAATTCACCCAAGTGTAGAGCAAAGAATCCAAAATGTGGCCCAATCTTTGGTGTAATATCTGGCTTTAGTTCGTGCACTTTAGAGACCTGTGACATGTCGAAACAAAAAGGAAGGAGATAATGGTATGGGAAAACAGGCTGGTATCTAATTGCTGAGGAAACCAATTAACTCTTCTGTTGATTCATTTATTGCCCAGTGAGTCTTTACAGGGAAAGTGCAGACACTTTCCTGTATTGTTCCACATAAAATAGGATGTGCAGGAAGAAAAAAAAAAAGATTGCTTGTTATCAATGTGCTCCAAAAGTCTAGTATTTTCATCAGATTTTAAATGTCTCAGTGTATAATCAGCACAACGCAGGCATTTCAGCTTGCATTTAGGTAATTTTAGCTGGCACTGCAGAAAATCGGCCGTGACAATAGGCTGGTGCACTAAAATAAAGCTCTGGTATTAAGTGATGTATGCGTGCATATCGTACTCTTTTTTTTCTGTGGGCCATAAAGCACACAGTGCCATCTCCCTCGGGCAAGCTCTTAACCAGGGGGGAAAAGCCATTTGCATGCAGTCTTCACTGTTTGGAGACAGTTTAGATCTTTTTGGCTCTCTGCTTTTAACTTTTATTCTTCCAGCACTTTTTTATGTAAGAAATCATTAAGTAGGTCATTTATGCAGTATTAATATTGTATGCAAGATACTTTAGACAAAGCATAGCAAACTGCTACCCCTGTCATGATAAATCAAACACTTGATGATGAAACAAATTTCTCGATAATAATAAACAGTGCAAGCATTGCCCTTTCCTCCTCTGAACACACCATTTCAACGGTGACACGTAGATGGGGTCCTGGAAAACTGATGGACCTATATGTCATAGCATCAAATTCATCACCTGGCATTAAAATGCTGGTTGCAAATGAATGCCAGATAAGAAACAGACTGCACAACATTGTATGATTCTCCTGATTAACTTTTGTTTCACAGTATTTATTACCTCTTGAGACGATTGAGAGATTTGAACAATTTCTTTCAGAAATGTCTTTCCTCCTAAACGACCTGCTCTAAAAAAATCAAACACAGCCTCAGAAAGATGCTTGCTCCTGGTTTAGTTTGTGAACTCATTAGTCTTCTTAGTTAGTGAAAGCATTGGTGAAACCTAGTGAGCGGTGTCTAGTGATGTCCTCTGGATGCCATTAAGCTGGCTCACTGCGGGTAATTGTCCAAGTCATTAAAAGTTTGATGATTTTGCTGCTGGGTGGAGTGTTGCCTGCCCTTGCTGTGGCTCATTTTGGATTTTGCCCCAGTAAGTCAGCTCCCCCGGTGGCACATTCGGGGTTGCTCTCTGTTACTAGCTCTCAAGAGAGCAACAAAGAACACACCTCCTTATTTTCAGCTTTTACCTTTTCTCAAGGTTGTCTGCATGACAGTTAAAAAAACCCACAACAGCAAGCTATGTCAACAAATATGACAACTACTCCATTTATTATGATTGTTTTTTGATGAAATACATTTGTTCTATGAAGCTGTGCTTCAAACTTTAATAGTTTCCTTACTGAAAAAAGAGTACATGAATTTCACATGTGAATGTGATTAAGCATGTGTGAGTTCACATGTTAAAAACCTGGTTTTGGAACACTTTGAAAGTAAGATGCATGAAGGACATGTTATTTCCCTTGTAAACTGAACTGAATGAAATAGTACTACATGTATTCAACACTTTTCTAATCTCATCGACCAATGAAAGCACTTTAACTAAATAATCCGTATTCACTCTGCCACACTCAGAAACAATCCTACATTCATACTTAGAACAGAAAGCACCTTCGTCCTTTGTCCCAGAACATTTTGACATGTGGTGGGGAAAACTGGAATTAAACTCTCAACCTGCCTATTACCAGGTTATGCTTCCCACTGACGCACAGACGGTAACCCTGGAATCATGATGACATGAGGTTATCACCACTTTAGAAAGGGGAATCTATTACTCCTAGACAGACCAGCCTTCTTCGGTGACATTTGACCTTAATGAAACAGTGACAATAACATAAGATGGTCTTCAAACATTTTTTTTATATTTAGTTTCTTACTCCTGCTTGAGATAAAGGGTAGGTCAGCCAATAAGCATTTTTCCAAATAATATTTTTGCAACCAGAGGAATATGATTTGAAATGGATATCGTCAAAACCGACTAACTTGTTTGCTTTTATGACATTTTTATCCAAGAATTAGTTCAGGTTAAGTTCTTAAATTCAACTTGTGGAGAGATTTCCGATGTAACATGAGACAATCTAACAAATGCAGAAATTATGTTGTGTAGGAAAGTTTAACAGGTGGAAATGTATTTATTTTGTAACATGTGAAACACATGTAGGGAAAACCAGCCACATGTAAAATATTTCCAACTTGTTTTCACATGTGGAATTTCAATTTGCTAACTGCTATTAGCAACACAAGCCAATAACAGTGTAGTTGTCTCCACTTCATGTGTTCAAATGCTAAAGGAACATGTTGACAAATAGATCTTCCACAGTCCTATCTGTACCACTGGTTTAATGAGATGCAGAAGTCAGAAGTGCTGATAAATAGCTAATTCAGTCTGTATTTGTGCAAACATATTGGATGCGTCCCTCAGCAAACTCTGACGTTCACAGTCGGAATTTCGACTTCAGGCATCTTGTTGTTTTCCAGAGTAGGAACTCGGAAAATAAGACTTCTGACTACAAAGAGACCGCAACATCATATTGTTGAACACATCACATGTAGAAAACTTTCTACATATGAAATACGCGGGGAATGTTTTACCACATGTACAACACAGGCTTTTGATCCAAAATATTTCCAGGAATCCTGCTAACATTTGGATAACCAGCTTGTCATCCTCTCCTACACAATCAGCCAGATTTACTGTAGGTTTCAAGGTTAATACCCCCCTCTGGTTGAGGGCCTCTGAACCCAAACACTTGTCCACATGGGAATCCTGAGGCTGTCCTCTCTCCCAGAAAGATCTGATCCAGGCAGACATTCGCGGTGGCCCTGGCTTGTCTCCCAAGCATGCACGCTCTAGCGTTGCAGAGCCAGGGTAGCAGCCACAGGGGCCGGGTCACCCTGCCAGCTGGTGACAGATCTCAGTGTCTCTCAAGCTCCTCTCTTGTCTGCCTCTGGGGTTGTCAAAGGTGACATGAGGTTCTAATAAGGCTGCTAGCCCCTCGCCCCCTCTGTAGGTGTTAGTAATTTAGGCATCTTCGGCCATGCCCCAATCACAGCTGCACTCTCAGTCCCAGATGTCTTGTTTGTCATCTTGGCACCCCTGCCTGAGGATAGACATTGATAGACCCTTTGATTGACACATCGGTTTTCTGTGAATGTGTGTGTCTGGGTCTGTTGCAGTTGTTGTTTTATGGGGAAGAGTCTCTGCTAGTGTGTGTTTTTGCTACATATTTTATTAGGTGTTTGTTTTTTGTTTTTTCTGCACGGTGCAATTTTACACACAGAAAGCTTAAATTCAGATTTTTTTTTAAATTATGAGTTAATTCAGCTAAACTACATTTGTCAGTGTCAAATCTTTATAAAAAATATCTTAATTGGCAGAAAATAAGGATGTCTGTGAAGGACTAAGTTTATTTAAGAAAAATAAGGAAAAATTCCTTAGAGAGAGACAAGACTCCTAACTGCTGCAGAAAAAATGTATTACAAATGGACAATGACCGAAAAAAGTGCAAATATCCTATAATGTCAGTTTAAAAAAGGCTAAATTACCAAGCTGTGTTCAAACTCTGTAAACGCTGATTGTGGTGATATGGAACTTAGGAGTATGGTGGAAATGCAAACGTGTGAAGTGAAAACGGAATTACCACCTTGTCTCAATGCTGCGAAAGCTTCTGAGCTTCCAGCCTCGCGAGTCACTGATCCGTGTGAGCCGCGATAATGACCATAAGTTGAAACAACTTTAGCACATTGTAAGTTTAAACATGATCTTTCCTTACTAATTTGCAGCAACATTTGACTTCCCAGAAAAACTGTAAGCTGCTCTAGAACATTGTGCAGTAGAGCTTTATAATTCTGAGGCCAAAAATTTCTTTGTGAAACGCATGAATTAGTCAGGGAGCTCGACTATATTTGCACCACATTTTTAGCATATGGGCAACTCAGTTTTTTTTAAACCACATCGAGCGTCTCTGTGGGTGTCTTTGAGTTGGTGAACCATAGGAAACCTTTACCAGTGAACCTCCCACTTGACCTCAAGGATGCCTGTGGTTTTCCACTGTCTCACCAGTCATCTGAGGTGAGATGGGGGTGGATGGAAGTTATATTTGCAAATGTTGGAGAGTTTTGGTGAAACAAAGACAGACTTCTTAGATAGTTGTTCAGATTGAGAAAACTGAGACAAATGAAGACAGCATAATGTTACTGCGTAACTGCAGATTAGTCATATGGCTGTCATGTTTCATGTCAGAGTTACCAGAAGCTGGATTTCATAGATGTAGAATATCTGAGGATGGGTTAAAGACCAGGTTTCAGAGCAACTGCTAAGGTTAAAATGAAGCTGTGCCTGGGTCAGCAACCCTGCAGTCAGCACTCTGCCATGCTTTCAGGTGGAACAAAGTCCTCGCTCAGCATCTCATCCCGGGCTTCCTGCTGAAAGGTGACATCTCTTCGGCTTAACGGTAGCGTTCATCTGCTAAAGAGCACACAATTTGTTAATCGTTTCCCCACATGGCAGGCCCTGCTTTCCAGTTGGTTAGGCAAACAAACAAATTTGTAGGCAGGTGAAAGAGCGAGTTGGTAGCTCCGATGTTCAGTCACAAGAGGCTGGAGGTCAGAGTCAAAGCCAGCCTAAAGGTTAAATGAGACTCTAAGCAGAATTTTAACTCTACCTCCAGTTAGCCCCACTGTCCACCATAGCACCACAGACCTCCTGTTTATACTGTCCATCCTTCATCTTACTTTTTGTTTTTTAAATACATTTTACATTCCACTGCAAGTAGTCCACAAAGTTTGATGCTGCATTTATAGGCAAAAAAGGCTGTTACTCTCTAATCTGTTGACAATAATTAATGTGTACATACTTTTCCTAGCTAGAACACAAGCAAGATGGATTTTTAAATTAGTTTTAAATAATGACAACGCTTTAGAATTATAAATATTTCCTGAATATGTGTACACGTGACACATTTGTCAACCTGCTCTATGTGAGGTCCGATTCTCCTGGGACCCCCAGGCAGGGATTCTAAAAGGTCCACAAAAGGTTTTCAAAGTGAAGCTGGCTATTCACAGACTCCTGTATCTACGCATATTATTAGAATGTTTAATGAGAGGGAAAATTGTGGTAGACAAAGGCCCACAGTCTTTAGGATTGTAAATCAAAGCTTATTCAAGAGTTTGTGGGAGATTCACAAAGCATGGACTATTGCTGGAGTCTTGGTTGAAGGGCCACTACACAGAAGTATCCAGGAAATTGGCAACAACTGTTGCATACCTTGTTTCAAGCCACTCTGAACAAGTGACAAAGTGTCTTACCTGGACTAAGGAGATAAAGGACTGGACTGTTGACTGTTGAATTTAGATGAAAGTAAATTTTGTACTTCATTCGGAAGTCAAAAGGCACAGAATCGAGGATGAGATTTGGGGAGGCATGTCGTCTCCTGGCTTTGGTCCACTGTGTTTTCTGAAGCCATAATCATCAAAATTAACAGAAATAAAGGCATCAAATATTTCACTCTGTGTTTAATGATTAAATGCCACGTATGAGTATCACTTCCTGAATTGAATTAGTGAAAAAAATTACTTTTTGATGGTAGTTTAATTTATTGAGGTCAGAGCAGCTGGTTCACCAAGTGGGTAGAAACAGAGCAGAGACTGGTTGTACTGTAGCAACATCAGAATAAAATATACAGTTCTGTTTTTGTTCAGCAAATGTTATTTTAGAATTTGGTTTGTCAGATTAGGACACAGAATAGAAAATGATACAAGGATGGGCTCTTCTGTGTCCCCAAAAAGGAATCATGGTTCTTTGTAATTACCTGTGGCGTGAAAAATTTAAAATTCATTTATCACAGCTGGATTGACCCCACTGCCTCTGCGGTCATATACAAACTCTGTGACACAGAGTCCACACAGACTTTTATATCAGTTATGAAAACAGGGGAAAACTGGAAGCTATGGCCAAGTAAAGTCAAGTAAAGCCCGGTCATCTGCTCAACAACTCTCTGAGTAAGTCAGCAAATATGATCGAGAGTATAGACCCATACACCGCTGTGTGGCATACCTTCCGCTGACCAAATGTAGTTTAAATTCATTTTGTGCAAAAATACAAAAACAAAAAAGACAGAATAGATTCTGTCGTCCATCTTTGGATATTAGTTTCTGGTTTTAAAAAATGAATGCAGCCTTTCTACAAGGAGGCGGTGTAACATAATGACATATGTGAATGGGTCAGAGGCAACCACAGAGACAGAGCTGCAGAGATATAGGACGGAGAGTCACTTTGCAGAGAGGCTTGTGTTACCGTTGGAGTGATGTATGACCCAAAGTCCCATCTGACAGCTCGTGTTACACGGCTTATGCTGCACTACAGTGATAGCTTTCCGTACATGGAGTCAGGGGCCACAGTAATGTATGGGCCTGTGATGCTGCCAAAGGTCTGACTCAGCTTGCTTACCTGATAACTAGATGTTTCTGACATGCAATATGTTATTCCAATCACAGCAAAGCATTGGTAGGCTTGTTTTTGGCCATCTTGTGCAGATGTTGCAGATGTTCTTTATTTGACATACAAAACATGTCTGGATGATGTGCTGGAACAACTTATAATGTGTAAAAAAAATAACAAGCAACACAATCTCTATCAGCTGCACATAAATGGGAATCACACATTCTGGTTGGATATATAAAAACAGTAATACATCTTATATATGCAGGGGCATCTAAAAAAAAGTCAATTTAGTTCAGCCATTTTTTTCATGAGGTAATATTCAGATTTTATATTGATTTATTAGATACAGAGTGACATCTTTAAAGCAGTGTTGATCTGGATGTTTATGGCTTTTTAAGCAATGAAATATAAAATTCTGTTTCTCACAACATTAGAATTTTACATATGACATATAAAACAAGATTTTTTAAAGAAAAATGTAAGCCTCTTGAAATGTATGTCCAAGTACTGTACAGTATATGCACTCAATACTTGGTCGGCGCTCCTTTTGCATGAATTACTGCATCAGTGTGGTGAGGCATGGAGGAAATCAACCTCTGGCTCTACTGAGGGGATAAGGAAGCATCGGTTGCTTAAATAGATCCTTCAGCTTGTGTGCATTGTTGGATTTCTCTCATATTTCTCTTAAAAGTATTCCATAGACTCTTAATGGGGTTTAAGTAATCTGCAGTGGCATCATGGTCATTAAAGCAGATATTTGTACTTTTGGCAGTGTGGACAGATGCAAAGTCCTGCTAAAAAAAGGAAATCAGCATCTCCATAAACCCTGTCACTTGAGAAACGCACAAGGGGTCTAAGATTTCCTGGATTTCCAGTGATGGCTGCACTGACTTTGGCCTTGATAGGACACAGTGGGCCAACAACTGAAGCATGACAGTGGCCCCTCAAATCATCATTAACTGTGAAAACATCTCTGATGAATCTCTCCCAAACTCCTAAAAAATGTGCGGTTAACAATCCATTATCCTACAATCAGGTATCCCTGTTCTTTATGCACATCTCTGTTCCAGATTTTTTTCTTCCACTCAATGTTCCATTAATATGCTCGGAGGCAGCAGTCTGTGAACAGCTAGCTTCTTTGGCAATGAATTATTGTGGCTTAACCTCCTTGTGACTATCTGGTCTGCGACCATCAACAGTCTTGACCATGATTGTGTAGGCCATAACATGACCATAATTTAACCTTTCAGTAAAAATCCTCTTCTTATTGCTAATATGGAATATTACATTTTTTTAAGAAATTTGATTTTGCATTCTCATTAGCTGTAAGCTACAACCATCAATATTGAAAGAAAATGAACTCTTGAAAAATATCACTCTGTGTGACGAATCTATTTAATATGACTTTCTTATGACATAATAATGATATTCTGATTCATATTTTCAATATAAAACACAAATTTAAATGCCCTGAACACTCATGTTGTTGTATGTCTGTGTTTGTTAAAACAAGATTTTATTACTCGTTCTGAATGATTCCTGCTCCCTTTTGTAAAAACAAAAAAAAAATAATACAAAACAAACATTTACACTTGTTCAGATTTCACAGATACAGATGCAGTCGGTGAGAGAAAAACGTTTTTTTTCTCTCTGATGGATGGTTTTGTCTCCTGTGCCTTCCGCAGGTTACCTTCACAAAGAGGAAGTTCGGCCTGATGAAAAAGGCCTACGAGCTGAGCGTACTGTGTGACTGCGAGATAGCCCTCATCATTTTCAACAGCTCTAACAAACTGTTCCAGTACGCCAGCACAGACATGGACAAAGTGTTGCTGAAATACACAGAGTACAATGAGCCCCACGAGAGCAGAACCAACTCTGACATTGTAGAGGTGAGTGATTTTATGATTTATTACTCAAAACCTGCATTCAGACTCATTAGATTGGGGCCACATTAATAATTTCAGGGCTGGAATACGATTTTATAATATGTTCATTTCTGCAGCACCGCTTTGCTCGCCTTATAAATACTGCAGGAGTAGATAAACAAGTCAGGAAGAAGTAACAATTTCCTTCTAGTCATCACATAGATAGGGAACAGGACGTCTGTGCTCCCTGATAAGTTTGGCTTCTCTTGTGTGAGTCAACAGACGTGAAAAACCTATCTGCACATGCATGCACACAGTCGCTCCTGACCACCAGTGCTGACCTCCAGTGTTTCCCATAGATATTGTACCTTTAGAGCACAGGAGCGAGGCAGCTTCTCGGTGCACTTAGTCATCAAACCAGTTGCTGCTATATTTTTAGCAGAAATACAGTTTATAGCATATTCTTTAATGCTCTGTGGAGAGCACTTGGGTTTCCTGGCAACTCCTGTATGCCTGGTGACTACCGGAAGAGTGAGCCACTTGTTATGCCAGGGTACAGAATCGTCAGCCAAAAGTGTTAAAGCCAGAGTAAATAAGAATAATTAGGGACACATCCTGTTCCAAACATCTTGCGCTGGCACACGTGTGGTTTTATCATGTCAATTCAAGATCTGCTTTCTTTAAAGGGGCCGATATCCTTATTCTCACTGCTTGAAAGCAGACACAATGAATGTTATTGCCTATTGATGAAATCATGACAGTCTGCGTGAAATTACTCGTTAATCTTTATTGCCGTTATGTCAAGTACTCTTAGATTATAGAGTAGGATTCTTTCTATTAGATGCAGAAAGCTGCTGCGTGCCTGAACTGTTTTTCCCACCACCTGCCCACTACACGTGCAGAATTCCTATTGCCACTGCACAGTTAACAGACTTTAAGAGTTTAAGATGGTTGAGATTTTAAAAATGAGAGAACATTTCAAGAATCCTTGCTTTGAAGAAACTCTCACATGGAGGAATTAGTGAAATTGCATGCAGCATAAAGGAGTCAGCTGCAGCCCATTATCTTTTATTTATGCTGCTTCTGCTTGTGAATTACCTGCTTGGCAGAGCTGCGGAAGAGTGTTCTGGCATCCTCATGTAGTCACTTCTCCATCAGGAGCTCTCCAAGCAGAGTAGAGGCTCACCTGCATGAAAGATACATGGATACATGCCTTACATAACAGTGACCATAAAGTTGTTTTTACTGTGACTCTAGACCCTTCTTATTTGAGAAAAGGCTTGCAGGGGATTGACTTTCATAGTGACTGTACGTTTTATTAAAATATTATTCTAAATATTTATTCACTGTTCACAGTCATGTGAAAAAAATTAAGACACCTCATTAAATAATTTGTTCTTTCAAAGGGAAGGTTTACATATTGATGTTCAGTCATCTTATTTATCTGTGGAAAGTGATTTAATTAGAAATAAACACCAAAAATTACCCATGTTTTACAAAATATATCAACAGGAATGTGTATTCTAAATGAGGAAAGGTTTGGGAGACACTACCCCCTTATAACTAGTCTTATAATCTTTAGCTGAAATGATTTCTGAAAAATGCTTCTTGTAACCATCCACCAGTCTCTGACATTAGTCTGAGGAAATTTTGCCCCAATCCTAAATCTAATCTGTGACATCGTTGAGGAGTTTTTTACTTGTAGAAGAACCGTCATTTCTACAGTCTCTCAGGCAAACTTTAATCTCAGCTTTATGTTTTACTTAGAGAGCAACGGTTTCCTCCTTGCACGGCTTCCATTAAAGTTAAACTTGCACACTCTTTTCTGATTGTACAGGCATGCACATTCATATCAACACTTTTTGGTTGGGTGTTTTAGTTCAATATCAGGGATAAGAGATGTTCTAAGGAGAAAAAGATTCACATTGTCACTAATAGAACGCTTCCCCAACTGTTGGGCATGGTTTGTGTTTACATAGTATTTAGATGCAATGGAAACATTTCACAAAGAATAAGGAAAACAAGAAATTTTAGCAACTTTCAGCCAGTGAAAAATTATCGAAGTAATTGCTACCTAAAATCCGCAACGGACTACCAAGAGGGACACAGATTGAATAATTGGCATTTCTCTCAGTTCCATAAATCGTTATTCAATGTTAGATCATAAAAAAGAATAAAAAAAAAAAAGCAGTAATAGTTATAAAATGAGTGTGGAGTTATGACACAGAGTGCCTAAATTAAATTCTTCATTTGATTTTTATCTGCAGGATTGGTAATTTTGTGATCGGATAAATGTGAATGTAAAAAAAAAAGACTTTAAATTTGCTTACTAAATAAATAGCTTTGATTTTATTCCTTTTGAAAAGCAGATCATTTTTCATTGGCTTTAATACAGGCATATCTCATGATTTTGTGCAATCTTTCACCCTTCACAATGACATTTACTGCGGAAGAAAGACTGCATTGGCTGCTTCTATGATGATAAAAGCAAAGCCATAAGTTTATAAAGCAGGACAACATCGGTTTCTGTATGTTCTGTCCGCACACAATGAGCTGGAACCATATTAAAAATATCTTATGAGTTGACAAATGATTACACTGTGACTGTTTCAGGTGAATTATGGTCAGAACATCATAGTTACTGTCTTTATCGAGTTGAAGCAGCATATTAAGACTTCCCTGCTTAAGCTCTGCTTGTTACAGATATTTGTTACTGTCAAGAAAGATTGGAGTAGACTGTAGTATTGGATTGGGACTCTGTCTCACCAAATGCCCAATCTCACATCAAAAAATCTCTACTCTCATAGGCACCAAATCTCTACACATGCTCATCTGCTGTATGCTTTTGTTAAGCACATGGCAGAGCTGGTTTAAATGTACATGGGGGTTGATTTTGCATCAGTGACCCCAAGTTGATTCCTCATTCAATGCTGCTGGCTGCTCTAGAGGGAGCTGCCCCTCTCTACAAAAATGAGAGAACAAGCTGCTGTTGTCTCAGCTCACTTTGCAAACATTTTTGCAAATATGGATAGCTAACCTCTGCTGGCTACATCTGTGGTAAATGTTCAGAAATAAAATGGAGCTGAAGAAGTCAAACAAGCATACTTGACAGCATTGCCATGCTACATTTCCATTTTTGCTCAGCTACAGTCTCTTTAGCCCAATACCAAATTGCTCCACTACTACAGTAATCTCTTCCCACATTGGTGCTTCTCCAGAATGGTACACATGTCTGTATACTTCGCTGAAGAGTTGGTGCTCGAATAGTGATGGGTAGAATCCACCGCTTCCTCATTTATCTGGTGAAATGGGCCTCACATGGGGACACTTACAGTGGACACTTATCTAAATTTTTAAATTGGGTTAAACCAATCTGATCCACGCCAACAAGCATGTGCTCATTTGTCCAGTTTGAGAGACAACAGCCATCCTCTCATGCTTTTTTTCTTGTCTTTTCTCCAGTAAGCTCTTTTACCATGCAAGAAACTAAATCAAAGGTCACATTCCTGCTCAGTAGTACCATCTGTAGATAAAGGCTGAGCTGTGCAGTGTGAGAGAACAGTGTCCATGTTTTCCACAGATGGATGAATGCCTTGGCCACAGTTTGATAACCCAGTGGAGAGCTGTGGACTTTGTCTCAAACTTGGCTCACAGTCCAAAGCAGAGCAGTAGGTTCAGATTCTTCTCCTCAATGTGTGTGGTTAACCTTACCAACACTTCAGGGAGCAAATCAGACAATTTCTCTATATATAATAATAATAATTTTATTTTTTAAAGCCAAAATGGCGTTACGCATCTATTCAATATATACACGTTTACCCACCCATGCCAATTCGCCAGGATTATGTATTGTGTAAACAGAGACCATGATACATGATTTGAAGACGTTTTCCACCTTTCATTTGGCAACTGTGATGCAGAGTTCAACTGAAAATCAAACTAAATTGTTAAAGGGGATAGTAAAAGAAATCAATAAGGTGCCATCACCAGGTTGCTCAAGTGTTTTATTCACTTTTTTAATCCCATATCAATATTTGGTCTTCTAGGTACACAGCTAACATGATTTAGAGTGATCTGATTAACTCAAAGCCAACCTTAGCTTTCCCAGTATGATTTTCCTGACATCTACTCATCTTGCCAAAAACAAAGTTTGCAGAGAGGTCGCAATGGATCAACAGATCTCATTGTACAAAGGTATCAATCAGGAGAAGGGTGCAAAGGTTCCACAGCATTATATGTATACCATGAAAGAGCAATAAAGTAATCAATAACAGGAGAAGAATAGGACGAGACCGACAATTACCCTCGGAGGCTCCCAAGGGCCACAGCAACATTAGGGGGGTTCATGAATTTCTGTCAAATATTAGTTGCGTTCTGTTTGTGAAAAAACTGTCCCGTATTTACCAGGACATTAAGGACTAAGGTTGCCGTACCAATGCATTTTCTTCTAGGCCTGCTTAAATCTTCTAAATGCTCATGGAAAAAAGTGTTATCTCCTGATTGAACTAGACTGACAAGGTCATGGACGTCCGGGCAACCAACTCTGCATATCCACCATTTTTATTTCTGACTGCGATTTTGTAGTCCAATCTCAAGTATGCCAGATCAGCAAGTAGATAACTCTAAATGTTTGGTTGTTACACACTTATTAAATTTTATTTTCATGGAAATGTACCTCAGTGGGGAAATTCCTCTTCATCTGAGCGAATCACTTCAAGGACTTGTGCCTTCAGCAACCTCTGCCAGTATAAAGAAGGATTCGCTGAAAGACTTCCTCCGATTAAGGGCTCAGTTCCATCTGTCTATGGAAATGACAGTAAAGCGGTAAGCTGCAAATAATGCTAAAATGACAACAAACTTTATGTTAGACATGAATTTATTGTGTGTTTAAGTGACGTCCTGGCCATTGTGTTGATAGCAGTGGCATCATACCTTCGGCTTACATTAGCGTTGTGTGCTGCTGCTTTTAGCTCCTTGAGGACATAACCATACTGCGTGTTTTAAATAGTATTATTAGTATTATTAACAGTTTTGCATTGTCTTTGCTGTTTTTGTCTTATTTCTGCGCCACCAGGTAATTGTATCTCTGATATCAAACTACAAAAATGGCCAAACCTTGAGCTGGAGGGTGTTGGGGTGTGAAGAGCGTCACTAGCATTTAAAGTGTAGGCGCCAAAACGAGTTGCTTTTAGATGCACCTCAGAACAGAGGTAAAAGAGGGGCCTGTGGAGTTGCATTAACAAGGAATTCAGACCAAAGCATTGCGGTTTCACTTTATATTGACCACAACTGAATGGTTTAAGTATGAAAAGAAAGGATTTAAAAGCATATGTCCCCTTTAACAAGGAGTTGTGTGAACTTTTGAAAGCTGCTGCATCACATTGCAAACAAACATATTTGATATGAAAGGTTTTGCATTTGTTTCTATTGTATTACTTTTATTTAATTCTCTTTATTACACAAATGAAAATGCTGCTGTTGACCATTAGATTTTTCTAATATTTAGCCTTACTCGCCTCTCTGCTCACAACTAATGATATTTTATTCAAGCTGTACTATACCCTCACACTCTTATCCTGCGTAAGGGAAGAAGGATGCCTGTGTTTCATTGAAACAAGACAATAACTTCAAAAGCATCATTTGGCCTCTCAGTGTCGCACTCCCTGAGCAATTGAGTACAATTAAGGTACATTGTACCAGTTAGAATTATTCAGGTTTTTAAGAATTAAGGCAACACTCAATTCTAATATCATGAAAACACAGTTGTGAATAGACTTTAACCCAATTTCATTGAAATACCATGCCTTTTTCAAACAACTGGACTGTGCTAGATGCAAACAAATGACATTTCACTGCTCTCCCTTGTGCTTTTACCCTGATGATTTGCGAGAGTAAACATCCCCGAGGTCATTCATAGGGAGATTCTGCTTATCTTTCTCAAAATAAAGAGGGGTTGGCCATTGTTGATGTGACTGAGGAAAACAGAGAATTGTCTGTGCTTTTATGGGAGGCTTACTTCCTGCCTCATAAGACCAATACAGTGAGAGGAAATGAGCATAAAATTATCAGGTGATTTCCATCAGGTTTTTATATCATTGTCAGCATCAACTTTTGTTTGGAAAGGATCTGCATTAATAAGTTATGTAAATGCAGGTAGTTGTTGAATGTCATCTGAGTCAAACTGTTTCCCGTCCTCTGTGAGATATTTGTCAGATGATCTTGGGGACAATCGGTGCCTTAAATGAGACATTGGATTTTAGAGACATGCAGCTCAAAGAAAAAGTAAACATTAATATCAGTGATGGGAGGAATCTGTTTGAAATCTCGGGGCTCCATAGGCACCATGAGTTTCAGACAGGAGATATTTATGTTCGTCAATCAAAGACTGTGCAGTGATTAAGGCTCATTTCTATCTTAATGAATGCAAATTGGCACATCTGCTATGGTGGTCTAGCTGTCCAGACTCTTCAATTAGTGTGATTGATCAATTATCCTCATGCCAGTGGCTCACTAGAAGTGGAGGCTGTGGAGCGCGTGAGTTGTGGGGGTTGGGCAAAGAAATGAGGAAGGAAAAACTCCAAAACCTGCACTTCATAAATCTGATTTTTAGATTATCTCCATGTAATAGTGAGATGTATATATGCTAATAGCATTCTGAAAAGCTTTACACTTCTTCATATTTATTTTATCATAAAGTAATATTCTCACATTGACTTTATGAGTTGATCTGAAAACAGGCTTCAGACTACAGCTGAGCAATTATGATATTACCTAATACGTCTTGTGTTCTGGCATCCTCCGTCTTGTTTGCACAAACAAATACACAGTTTGCCTTTTAATTTATTCCCTCCTGTCATCAGCGGAATTTTTGATCAAATATTTATAAGAGAGAAAGAGCTCCAGCCTTGCAAATATTTAATAGATCAGCACTCGCGGAAGTCTGTCTGGTGCAGTTTATTTGTGCTGCTGAACGGCGACAAAAAAGTCTTGGATACTAAAGCACACTGCTGAGATCACTCCAAGTACAAGGGGCAGATTGTAGGGAACTATTTATTTAAGGACTTAAATATGCCCTTGTTACACTAAATACAAGGTATGTGTCGGTATGAGATGCTAAAGTTGAGTGAAAATGTGACCTGTCCACGCTATCACGGCAATTACACAAAAATGTTGAGGAAAAAGATAAAACACATTTATTTTACATAAAAAAACAACATAGTCCCAATGTTTCTAAAGTAATATCAGATACTGATTATTACAGTTATAATAATGTTATCTGTAACGTGTGTTAATTATTTAGATTTTTACTCCTACTCTTAAGCAAAAATATGAAAACTTGTTAAATACAGTTATAGTTTTGAAATATTCTGTTTCTTACCAGAATATTTAACCTTTTTGCCCTTCATAGAATCAAAACAGGAGTCTGACAAGTTGACTATAGCTGGTAGATAGCTGGTACATCAGGCTTTCTGTTTGATTAACAAACATGCGGTGGGAAACTTGACAGACATGCAGGTTGTAGCTTGCTAACTTTAGTTTTAAACATGTTCAATATGACATTTGCAAAAGACTACTTAGATGCAATATTTAGTTGGATAAAATCCATGGTACATTTAAATTGCCATGGATTCAAATTGACCGGTAATTTGGCCAGTAAGATGGACTTTCACTCCGTATTATGGACACACATGATACAGATCTTAGTGACTGAACAAAAGATAACGCTAAAGCTCCAGGAAAATGGGGTCCCATGAGATGAGTGAAGAAAATGTGGGTTAATCACAATAAATATCAAAATCGCAATATTTCATGATATGTATTTCTGACATCATGTAACCCTAGTTTCCAAACCATGATTGTCTTTGTTTTTCACGACTCCATTACTACTCCATATAGGTGAGCTGTCCAACTTATTTTCCTTTTGCAAAAACCTGCATAAAATACATTTTTCAAACTTCTTGTCTGAGCTTAGGAAAATCTTAAAATACTGTACTCTTCACAAATATTTAGTATCATTTTTCTTATTTTTCTGATTTGTTTTTAAAGGCTATGAACAACAGACCTCAGTCTTTTTTTCTCTTTTGATTAAGCAGAAGGAATAAACTATATATTAGAGCAATAGGTTAAATGTCTCTAATGTCTCCTAAAACTTCCACCTTCACTGGTGTTACTCTTCTTCACTTATTCACCCGAGTGTAAAGTCACCATCCCTGTTGGTGTTTCGCCACAGATCTCTCAGCAGCAGTGAAGAGATTTCCACTTTAAGCTAAATCAAATGTCACCGCTGTTGACATAGATTTATTGGGTTGATGTTGATTTTCAGAGGCTTTCAATATATATGAAAATGTCTAGCACCCATTTTAATATTACTGAAGAAAAAATGTGTACTTTGGGCTTCTATGATTATTGGACTTATATTAAATTTATTTTTACATACAATCACATCCCTCCACAAGTCTTATATAAAGTGTCGTTAAACATAATGCATTTCATACATATTGTATGTATACGGTGTATTTATTGTTTAGTTAGTTCTGTTTATTGTTAGATGAACTTCACATTGGCAAAAAGATAATGATATGGAAACTTTTATTTCCCAGTTCAAACACTCACATTTTAAATTAGTTGCATGTTTTAAACCGTTTAGACAGTGGCTGAAAGTTGAAGTAAAATGAACACCCCTTAGTTTAGATGTAAATTGTTTGCTTAGTGATCTTTTGGCTTCTGGTTGACAAGGTTTCCTGCTCTACCTTTCTAAGGGTTAATAGAAAAACAGTCCACATGGTACACTACAATTGGAAAATGCCTGCAATATAAAAGCAATAAAATGGACCGAGACAAAATACTAAAATACAATGAAACATTTCAATTAGATTTAAGCACTGAAAACTGTGGAATGTTTCAGCATTAGTAAGTGGCCTTTGTAAAATTATTTCAGTTAGTAATATTATCACACCATTAAAACATTTTTTTCTCTTTGTTTTATTAAACAGTTGTCTTGCTCATAGATATTGTTACCATAATACTTCTACAACAACTACTAGTACTTCTGCTAATTCTGCTACTACTACTAAAACTTTTTATTGTAATAATAATAATAATAAATAAAGATTTGTGCAAAAATTGTAAGATATTTACAAGATGTACAAAAACTGCTGAACATTAAGTGTAAAATATTAAATGCCTGCTTTCTGTCTGCTGAGCATCATCAAATTGTGTAACAACTGTTCGTTGTTAAAAGGTGTCACGGACAAATGAATAAACACACAATACACAAAGCATTCAGTTTCATAGGTTGTTTTGGGTGAAGAAGATACTAGAAGAGGTTTTAATACATGTTATTAGAAGTTCAGAGTGCAGTATAGTTCTTATTGCGAGAGTTATGTTTTTGTTCATCTGCTGTAAATCGTTTGTGAAACTGCTTCAGCCATAATGTCTCATATAATTGCTCTGGCATGTCATTACATGCATGAGCATAGTCCAAAACAACTGACTATTTGGTAACAAGTTAAAGGAACCAACCAGCCTGTTCTGAAGACTGCGAACATCTGGCTAAAAGTAAACTTGCTTAACAGTAGCCGCTAGATGGTTGGTGGCTGCTGGAGGCGGGGGACTTACGCCATTTCCTTTTGCAAACTAATAATAAGGACAATGAGATCTTAAAAAGCCTTCCTTGCACTGTTAGAGATGACTAAAGTACAGCTATATTTAACACGTTGTGCTCTTTGGTGGTTGAATTAGCTGCTTTACTTTTACTGCTTTTTGCTTGTGTCTGGGGTAACACCTCTGAGATAATGCACTTGATGGACAGTCAAAAGACTCAACATTTGTAATGGCACAGTGATCAAGTCCCGTTTTAACTGTATTTTCATTTTAAATTGGCGATACTAACCATCTGAAATGTATCAGAGTAACCATTGAAACAATCAAACAGCAGTACTAACAATTTTTACGTAAAATTCATTGTGTTTCAAAAGAGTTTGGCAGATTCCAGTCGTCCAGACCCTGGGAACTATGATAATATCATATCATCATAGTTCCTTTTCTGCCATGCTTTGTTGTTGCGCTTTAGTAGACTTTCACTTGTTGGCACATAAAAGCAAAGCCTATTAAACTGTTTTCTCTTGAGAGGATTTGGTATTAATGCAGCAAAATACAGCTGTCAGTATTCCTGTGATCCTTTTACTGCCTCTTCCTTTGGGCCTAGTGTTGTGGAAAAGAGCCGCTTCCTGCTTCCTGTGTGTCCTCTGTGTTTAATGTACCTGAGAGAAAGTATTTCACCTGTGGACCAGCGTGTCAGGCCAGGCCAGCTCTAGATTTAGGTTATGTTGATTGTTAAAACAAACACACTCTCTATTCAAAGAGCAGTAGTGTGTATTTTTGGAATTTTGTGCTTGGACAGGATAAAAATAGAAAACAAACGGTCCAGGCAAACAGATTGAGCTTTCTTTGACCCCGTTTGTATTAGTTAGATAAGATTATTACATGTGAGTCTGTTAGTTTGTGGCATCTGTTGATCTTATTTGTGGATAAATACCTAAAGTGGGACACGTGGTGTAAAAACTACAGTTATTTCTCTCAGCTTATCCTACAGCCTTATATCTTCACACTGATATCTATTATGAAGTAGTTGGCATAAAAGTGTTCTCCGAAGCAGGCAGAGTTCATCTTTCCATTGCGAGCAACACACTGGGTTTCAGAGTGCCCATTTTAATAGGACAAGGACTCTTTTTCCTCTGGGTTTTTTTAGAGGAAAAAGGGTCACCAGGCTTCCACTGAAAAATAATAAAACGTTTGATAAAAATTCCATTTAGTTAGATTATATTACTATATACTACTGTAAAATATGTCATCTGAAAAAATAAGCTAAAGTTTATTTTGTCTGATTTTTGGGATTTAATGAACAGTTAATCCTCTGTTTTCTGTTTTCTCCTGCCCCCTTTAAGTTTTAATGGTTAAACTCTATTACCAGGCCTGTTTTGTGTGCAGTTTGGATCCATTATGTGCTGCATCTCATTGTTTTATTATGCCACTGCTCTATGTCTGTGTGTGTTTGTGTGCGCCTCTGAGTGTGTGTGTAAATGTTGCTTGTTACCAGGTTACTGCTAAGAGATTTTTGCTTGGCACATGTCATGCTTTATTGACGTCAGAGCTTTTTTTTTCTTTCCCACCCTCTCAGCTACATTGCGTATGTCTCATTACAGACCAAGGGTCTCTCAGAGAGCTTACAATGAAAAGAGACTCAATGGTTCAGACCATGAACATTGTACCTTGTTCTAAACCTTGTTTTTCCAAGAACAGAAATTAGTTATACTGTTGTCTTTATAAATACAAACTTAAAATATAGATCTAAAAGTCAAGCAAAAATGCTTATAATGTGTTTTTAGACGCTTTGCCATTTAGCAAACGTGCTTTGGTGATGGAAAGAAAGAGCTTTAAAATTATAAACACAAAAACTTCCTTTTGTTTTTGATAATGTACTGAGAACTCAACTGTTGCTGAGACACAAGACTCAGTTCTTTAATTTCAGATTCAAAGTTCTTCCTGTGACCTGTCAATACATGTCTGCCTTTAATCCAGGCTCCGAAAAAAGAGCAAGACTTTAGTCAAATAACAGGAAGGTTGAATAGCTTACAGCAAAGTTATCCTGTTATATTCTGTTGAGCTTTCAACCTCTGTCTACTTGGAAATCTTAGCGGCCTTTTGGAAATCTCAGAGTAAAGGGGATTTTTTTACATTCTCTTGGGAATGTACATAGAGACTGCTCTTACAGTAATGCTAGCCATGCTAGCAGTGCTAGGCATGCTAACTGCTACTGTATAAAAATGTAAGATTCCTTATAATGTTAACTCCACAACTCTTTTGTCTCATTTTCAACATAAAATAAAACCCTTCGTAAAAGTAGCATAATGTAGTCTTTGCTTGTGATCTAAATCATTACTGACTGCTAACAGCAGAAAGGCTGGACAAAATATTTTAAGTGCTGTTTATTATTATCTTCTTATGATATAGGTCTTAAAGATAAATTGTAATTGGACAAAACTGATATTGGTCAAAGCCTTACAAAAACAGAAAACTCACAAATCAGCAGTGAAATTCTAATCAGTGCATCTATAGTTTTTAATGCATCATCAAAACTGTTTCTGGTTTCTGGTAATTGCAAAATATCAATTAAAAGAAAAGGTTTTAGAAGAAAGGGTTTGATGGTAATTTATGTCCTGCTCAGAATCAGACACAACAGCACCTAAACAGATTTTCTCATATCTACGATCAAAGCATTTTAGCTTCTCTAAAACCTTTGGCAGATATGTTGCTTGTCAGTGGAAGGTTTGTTTAACAGAAAAAAAAGATTGAATATAGTGTGTTTCATCTACCTTTCAAGTACCTTTAAGGTATTTTTTCTAGGCATGCTTTAATTAGCTTCACATTCACTGCACCACATTTAATATTGCTTTCATTTCATTACACCTGAGCACAATGTTCTGCAATGTGTTCCATTGTATCTAGCAATGAATTATTTTAAATCCTTGCTGACCTGTGCCATGAACCACATGAAATAGGTCACCGGCCTAATTCGATTTTATCTATTTGCAACCAAAAGAGATGCAAGTAAGGCTAACAAATATTTAAACCACAAGCCATGAGTCCCCGATCCAGGCTCAGTGACCTTGCAATGTGGCTGAATCAAGTCCTTTCTTTCGTTCACAACAGCCACTGTGAGTTAGATCGGACAGAAGTCAGCTTGCCCTTGTGCCCCCCTCCTCCTACCAGTCAAGCTGCGCGGCCAGCACCTCCTGCCCGAAGGCGATGATGGAGCAAAGCCTGCTGGGATAGGAGGGTTCAGGTCGAGGGGTTTTGTTGGCACCATCCCATCCTCTCCTGGCTGCCTGGCCTGACTGGGGGCAAAGAGGGTGGCTGCTGTGTCTCAGATTGATGAGGACAGGTCTGTGGTCAGGGTATAGAGTGTTGCAGAACAGACGTCCTACTGGCACATCCTGCCATCTCTGTCGTGTGCACCCCCAACCCCGGCCATCCGCAGTCATCTTATCGGAACTCCTAATTGTCCTTATGAATATTTTAGAGGCCAGCGAGAATGAGAGTTCAGGGTTTGAGGGTATGGTTTCAATGGCCCTGACAGCTAATGATCCATTCAATGACCAGGGAGTAAGAAGGATGGGGAGGAACAAGGCTAAGAGTTTCAACAAGCTGTACATCAACATGATATCCAATTTAGATGTATTCACTTTTGTTTTTCAGCAGTCGGAATGTTATATATTAGAATTCCATTTTACTACTTGGTTTGTCTTTGATTTAATTTAATAATTTAATTTAATATTTTCTTCCCCTTGGTTTAGCTGCTGACAATGTGCTAGTTATTCAAGGCAGTTTTAAACAATTTGGCCCATGCAAAGAAGTCATTTCATATTTAGAGAAATTAGCAGACTCCATTTAATTGTGAAACATTTCGATAAGATGCTTATAATCATATGTAACTTATAATAAGCATCTTTTATGTATGCATAAAACATTTATAGTTGCACCACTCAGAATTTTGTGGGCGAGTTCTGATTTTTGTAAAGCTTTGACCTGCCAATTTTAGCTGATTCCACGTAACCTTAGCATGGCTGGCATTGTTATCCATAAACAGTAATTTCACTACGTGCATCTTCGAGAAAACGTTGATCGTTGCCTTAACTCTGAAATTTCCAAAAGGGTGCCATCTTTTCCAAATCCAGCACATTGATGACAAATAGGGGTTGGAATATCAAAAAGATATCAGAACAAACTTTGCTGTGCTTCATTCAGCCTTCCCGCTGTCTGCTGAAAATCTTGCTCTCTAATAGCCTGAATAATCTGTAAGACATATCTTATATATTCCTAAATCTGCAAGAGTGTTGTTGTTAGCATAATCTTGTGGCACTTAGTACGGTGCGTTGGATGATTGGAAAATGGTGGAATTTGTAAGTATCCTGTCATCAGGCAACAGTCAGTCAATCATCTGATTCTGATTAATCACCTGAACTCTCTGTGCATGTGTAAAATCATTGTTTTAGACTATCGTACGTGACTTTCTGTTTTATTGTTGACTCCTCGAGTTAGAGTTCCTCACTTACAAGGGACAGATTGGTTTGAGTCTCATGATATGTTGTACAAATTATTTTAAAACCCACCCAAAATTTGTGTCGCTGTAAGAAGTTAACAGAAAAAGAACAGAAGAAGTACAGCTAAAAATGAAAACATAATTTTGTAAAAACGGTTAATATGTTCTTACGACACCAAATTTGACATTTGCCCATTTGAACTGTAGCAGACTGTGCAGAAGATGCATAAACCTTTTTTTTTGTTGAATATTTGTTATTTGAAGCAGTGAATAATAAAAACATGTCTTCATATTCAAGGTGAACTACTGACAGAATTTTAAGGCAAATTTTTGTCTCAGCTGTATGTCCTACGTCTAACAGGTGTGGGAGAACAGCATGAACATGTAAAGCAGACAGTCAAGTTAAGGGCCTCCTCTGCTCCTCCTCCTCCTCCTCCTTGTGCTCCTTCCTGTCCTCTAAGTAACTACACAATGGAGTGTGCTAAAGGAAGGATATGAAGCCAGTCTCATATCCTGATATCAGTCCACTCTGTAATGTGGAATGGTCATGAGATTAAACAAGATATGTCTGGGAATTACAGTGGTCTCCTTGTCTTATAGGCCTCTGCTCTCATCTCACAGCATGTGGTGGGAAATGGAGAGAGAAAGGAAGACCTCTTCATTACAGCAACCTAGCGCTGGACCATGGCATACCGTGCATAGAAACCAAACCAGAGAGGCTTTTATTCCCCCTAAGTGGGGACTGCATCACTGCAGGGGAAAGAGAACATGATGGTGGTGAAAGTCTCTTAAGATATTATGTAAGAGAAGAAATATTCCTCAGCAGATAAAAGCTTTCCTATCAGCCACCTCCCCGTGCTGATTTCCCAGTGCGTTCACAGTCAAAGAAGTCCTTTGATAAGCACATTATATGGAACAGCTCGGACACAAAAGTGATGTCATAAGGATTAACACGCTACCTTGCATGATGCAGACGCAGGCACAAGGGCTAATTCACTGCTCTGCAGAGCATAGAGGGCAAGGGGAAATGAGGTGAGGGCTGGCTGCTGCACAACTGGTTAAAATATAGCTTCTGTGTACTTAAGGGAAGGTAGGAACAAACAGTGCATGGATTAAATATTCATGATGTGCACCACTTTATTACTACAGGTTGTTTTGAAAATAAGAAGGTTTGTATTTGAGCTGAGGTGCACTAGTCATAGGTCAGTTTAAGTACAGTGCCCTGCAGAAGTAGGGCACTGTACTTTTCAAATCTTCCATGTGTTATTAAACAATTATGCTACAGACTACACACAAAGTAGTGCATAATTGAGAATTGGAATGAAAATTAATACATGTTTTATTATTTTAACAAATAAGTCTGAAAAGCATGCAGTGCAGTTTTATTCAGCCACTAAGTCAATATTTTGCTTTTCTTTGTCAACCATTTGTTTACCCAAACTTGCCTAAGCTCAGTCCGACTTGAAGGGCATTATCTGTGAGTAGAAATTTTCAAGTCTTGCCAGAGTTTCTCATCTAGATTTAGGTCTGGACTTAAACTAGGCCATTCTAACAGAGACATCTGCTTTGTTCTAAACAAAGCTCTGGCTGTAACTTTTGGGCAGTTATATAATTCCTGGTGAACTTCCTTCAAACAGGATTGCCCTGTATTTAGTTCATTGTATCATCCATCAACTCTGGCTACAACCAGTTTCCCTGTCCCTGCTGAACAAAAGGTATCCCCGCAGCATGATGCTGCCACCACTATGTTTCACCGCTGGGACAATGTGTTCAGGTTGATGTGAAGTGTCAGCTTTTCACCACACATACAATTTTACGGGCCTTGAAGTTTAATTTTGCTCTCAAACATCACCTTCTTATGTTTGCAGTATCTTTACATGCATTATGAGGAACGTCTACCTCTACTCCCTTTGGTGTTCTTCTTGCTACTCTTCCATAAAGTCCAGATTTGTGAGGTATGAGAATTAAATGCAACTAAATGTAAAAAAAAAAAAAAAAAATTAAGGGATGTGAATATCTCCGCATGTCTCTGAATATCTTTTTGCAGACATGCAAAGTAGATTAAGTAGATTAAGAAACCTCCTTTTGCCCCTTTTTCCATCAACAAATTTAAAGTTCAATCTTTTAAATTAAAGCATAATCTTTCTACTTTCAATCTCCTGTCTCCTCTTATACACAAATTTACTGTACATAAATAAGGTAAATTCAGAGAGCTTTCCTTTCAAAGGAGGACTGTCAGAAATAAATGTATTTTCTTAAAACAGAGCAGGTTAGTTATATATAATTGTAGATATTCCAAGTTGACTGGGATGTAAAAATTATATGCGGTGACCCAAGATGATATTTGAATTGTTCATTTCATTGTTTAAATGTATCTTAATACTAAATCAAAGTGGCATCCAAGGTTACCAAACGCTGTTCTGAAGCCTTCTGTCCTGAGTCCAAACTGCAAACCTGAAGAGGCAATTACTGTGCCGAATGTTTCCCATGGCAACAGCAAGGTTAATAACCAGGGCTCAGACAGAGATGAGAGAGTGATGTTTTCTTCTGGAAGGGGAACTTCAAGGCCTTGTGCGATGGAAAATATTTTTTAGGGGAGGTTGAAATATGAGTATAAGCAACAGATGGACGTGCACTGATGCACTAATAGACAAAAGCACTCTGTAGCTTTTATTTTTTTTTTATTGAAAAACCAAAAAAATGTCTTTGCAGGTTTGAGCTGCTCTCAGAAAATACCAGTGGGTCTTGTTTCTAGACATGCTGCTTAAAGATCCTTATCACTACTGTATTCATGTCTGGCTAAATGTACTTTCCAAGGTACAAATGCCAGTGTGATTCTACATTTAGGGCATTTAAAAGCTGCTTTCATAATGTGAAAACAAGGGAATGATATCAAGGGAGCAGCAAACAGCTCTGACGTGTGAGAATACGCCTGCTCTGTGTTAGGGTGGGCTTCTGGGCCGCCTTTCCACTTTGGTCATGTGTCTGCAGGGTCACCAGTGATTGGATGAGTGTGCGGAGCGAGGTCTTGACAAGTATTTGGAAAAGTTGCACCTGTTTGGCCATGTGCTTACTTAGTGATCAGTTTTCTGGAAGCAGTGGAAAGACTGGTGAGGAGGAGGGGTTTGCACTCCAAGTATATCAAATCATTATTTGATTCTGTTGAAAACATGGATAAGTTCTGATTAAGCAATAAAGATTATAGTCAAAACTAAAAGCATATGTGGAGTATGTGTTTTATTCCTTAGGTGTTTGGGTTTTGGTTTTCTTTTGTGTCTTTGTTTTCACCATCTCCTTGTTTATTATGTTCCAAATGTCTTGCCGTATTCAGTTCCTTTTTTCTGTGTTTATTATTTCTAGATTGGTGTTGCATATTTAATTCATCCTTTTATGTTTAGTTTCTTAGTTAATTCTTGTGTTCTGTTCCATGTGTATTCTACTCTGTTGATCAGTAGTAGTCTTTTCCCCATGTTTAGGATATACTTTGTGTCATAGCTCAACTACCTCTGTTTTAAATAGTCTTCCTTCCCTTAGTCTCCCTGTTTACCTTCTGCCTCAGCTGCTCCACATAATACTCTGATTAACATACCTGCATTCTATGTAATTCTCCACACTTCCCTCAGTATTCACTTTTGGTCATTGTCCTTTGCTGGATCCTCCCATTATTTTCCATTATACTCTCCATTACCATGCCCGTTACAATCTGTTTGCCGTTTTTCCTGTTCTCCTTGTGTCCCCCTGTACATTTTCTATTTCTATATCATTAATAACCAATTTGAGAAACAGGACCTGACCAAAGACAAAAGAGACACGTCCTTCTGTAGTTGATCATCTACTGCAGGTGTTTTCAAACTTCATATTGAAAGATACCCAAATTGATTCCTAAACAGGTACAGATCCACTTCTGATGAGCAAATCCCCTTTTTAAATATGCTTACAACAAGCAAAGAGTGACATTACATGCCTACAACTGTTTTTGGACCCAAAGCAGTAAAACTCAATAAACCCTCTAATTTTATTTTTAAAAATGCAATTGAAGCCAATCTTTACAAATAAGAGTAAATAAAATGAAATTAACCTAAAGTGCAACAGGACACTGTAACAACAAAACAACTGAGATAACTGACACGGAAATACAGACAAGCTAGTGTCAGAAATGCACTGTCTTCATTTTAAATGCAATACATTCTGTAACCTAAAACGTATTGTAAGCGTATGCATAATTCCTGAATGTCTGGAAAATGACCTGGATTTATTGAGATAAATTTAATCTTCTGTAAAGCTCCTAAAATACACCTGTCAGTAACTTCTAATTGCTTTTGTAATAGCACTCTTCAAATACTTTTTCCCTACATTTCATGGTCTGCAATACCACATTCTATCCAACTCACTAACAAATAACGATGTTCAAGATGTGCTCGTTTTTTCATGAGGTCGTCCACTATCTTCACTTTTGAAGAAGGACAGTTTTCCCTGCCCCAGCATGTGATTAGCGGGGTAGCACACAATAGCACACACACAGTTTTTGCATTTATTACATTGATTTACAAAAAAGTTTTCAGTAAGCGAACATGTCGCTCTGCAGATGATCTTTGCAAAGGGAATGCCTGCTGAGAGACTAACATTACCTCGCTTCTGCTCTGTGTTGATATGACTTGTTGATAATTTGACTCATGATCTTTTCTTTGCTACGGTTATTTGTATGTAGACAAAGCACACAGAACAAATTGTTCTCCTTTTTCGTTAACGTTTGCTTTGAATATTGTAATACTACATTGACCACATTGGTTCTGGCTGAGGCTCAGATGAGCGAATATGCCCAAAAAATAAGATGTTGATTGGGTCTGAATTGACTTGGCACTGATCCGGATCAAAGTCCATCATTTATCTACTATATGCAAAAATTCAGCTAATAGCTTTTTATAAATCATCTCGTTACTGACTAGTTTTTTTAATATTCTACTAAAAAATGGGAACAAATTGCTTTTTCTTTTTCTTTTTTTGCAGGAGGGTGCTATTAAGTGCCTAAGACATCTAAAAGCACACAAGATTGGTTCATACTTTCAGCTTAGGGGCCTTTTTATGACTGAATAATTTATAGATCTGAGTTAAATGGTTTAAAGGCAGCCAAAGTGACTGGAGAAATATTTTTCAAGTCCATTTGAAAAGTTTAGCTCATATTCTAGGTCCTTGGATATACGTAATACATAAAGAAATAAGGGTTGACTTAAGACTTTTCAGTACCACTCTTTGTTGTACTGAACAGATCTACATTTGTCTACCCTTGACTGCTATGGTTTGGTAGCAGCTCACTTTCACTGCTGCTTATAACACCTCCCCAAATGGCTTTTGCCAGTGGGTGTGGTGTGCTGAAGCCTGGCCAGACTTGTTGTGAGAGCAGAGCAAATCTGCCCATCTCGACCAGTGTGACCAACATATTCCTATAATGAGCAGGTTGAAACCTAAATTTGCAGGTTGGGATCAGATCTTTGACTCACTGGTGGTGAAAGTGCATAGTTTAACTTCAGTAAACACAGGCCTTTCAGGACCCTAACTAAAGAGGGCTCTTTTAGTAAACAGGAAATGAACCAGCAAGGCGTTTTCTTAGAATGAGAAGAATGCCTCTGCTCTGTGCCACACCAAACTGTAATGCATCTGTGGTACAGCAGTGGTCATTCATTATCCATAGGGCTTCTCTCTCTTGCAGTCCTCTGAGCATTGTGGACACTTATGTGGGTGTTTTTTTCTGAACTTTCTCATTTTCTATCTCCGCTGTCAAACAGCGGCATATTTTCCATGCGCACTATGCATATTAACATTGTTTATTGTGTCCCGAAAATACACAGACCTCAAAAACACTCATGCCCACGAATGAATGGAGATGAAGAGAGCAGTTTAAGACTTGGCACCTTCCAGCCTTAACGAGCCGGTGGAATTATGCAGTAGTTTAAAGCCAAGGTTTTAGGAAATGCAGCTCATGCTGAGGTTGTGGTGAGCAGCGCTGGGTTAGCCACATTGTCTGCACAAACCTAAATGCACTGTCACATCGCTTGTCAGAAGATGCAGCAGGTGTAGAAGCACCCCCCTCCCCCCTCCGCTACACTGCTTTCCTCAGTTTCCACACATATATACATGTGCACTACACATACAGTTTCTGTTTCACAAACACACACACAGACACACACACACACACACACACATATTTTCAACCTCGATGGGTGATGAGGACCACAAACAGAGAGCGAGGTCTCATTAAAGCTTGTAGGTTTCCCCTTCCCTGGCTCGCACTCCGACCCCCGCATCCACAGGAGTCGGTGACCTTCCTGTAGAGACGAGGCCTCCGAGACGGCCCGCAGACAGGGGAGGGCGCTGCCATGGACCTGCAGCAGCCTGATAGAGGAGTCTTGAGAGCGGCACATAAATCATGTTTTTGATGTACTCTTCCTCGATATCACAAGTTGTCATATGCTGTCAGCGAGTCTTGTTAACGCTGCTATTCAGAGCTGTAATAAGGAGCAGAGATGAGTCTGTATGAAGGAGAGCATAGGAACACAGTATCAGGAATATTTGTTGACTTGTCCCACATGTTTCTCACTCCTCTGAAGCTTCTCTGTGATGCTACCACATTATGCACTTATTAACTATTCAAATTCTATGTTAGTTATTTAAGTCTGTGCTCAAATAAGCATATTGAAAAAAGTATAATTTACTTTTCTCATAGGATTAACTTTCATGATATCCCACAAGTGAAAATTATGAAAATACAGATAGGTCGAAGACTATAAACTTTTTATGAACCGAAGAAAACATAGATACAAATGCAGGTTCTTGCAGGCCTTACAAAGGTACTGTTACAACTTAAATTATATGACATTTTTTTCATGTTTTAATGACAAACTTTAGTGCATTTTTATTGTGTTTTAGTCTGACAAACCAAAATTAAGTAGTGCCTAATCATAAAGTGAAAGGAAAAGCATATATTCAGACACTGCTAATTAAAACACATTGGAACCAATTGCATTCAATCTTTACCTAATCACTGAAACCATAATTTTAGAATGGAAAGAGTCTTGCAAAGTTGCAAAGACCAACCAAGATGATCATTAATTCAAAAAGCAGCGGGTGACAAGTCTGGAGGAGCTGCAGAGCTCCACAGCTCAGATAGGAGGATATGCCAACATGATAACTGTTCCACAAATTTGGCCTTTAAAGAGAAGCAAGAAAAAAGCCATTGATGAAAAGTGCTCATTTGATAAGATGCTCAATTATAAATATGCACAACCACAAAAATTTCTGGCTGTCTTTTAATAATTTAGTCTGTCATCAGATGGCTTGCGGATGTTTATCCAAACACATCAAACGGAGCAATACCAGCAGTAATAGCTCATGTGTGATCAGCAAAAGGTGCGAAGATGAGAATGAGGATGCTGAAAGACAATGCATAACTTTTCCATCCACATGCAACAATGTGTTCAATAGAGAACAGACCACCTCCATCTGCTGTAGTGCCTATTTTTTAAGTCTCTTCCTGAGTTGTACATCATCATGATTTCCTCCACTGTCACCCTGTTTGCTATTGTTTGAAAATTACCTTTGATTTTGGAGCTCAGAACTGTCCACTAGTGGATGCGGTACAGTCATGTCAACATGATAAACACATTAAAACGGCTCACAGTATTAGCAATGAGCATAGCTGTTTACATGTGTAAAAGGAGCATAAATGGCCCTAAACGATAAACTTTTTGTGCACCCTGAACACACCATCCCCATAGTAAAGTGGTGGTGGCAGCATCAGGATCTGGTGAGGCTGTTTGTTTCAGCAGGCACAAGCAAGTGGATCATATTTGAAGAGAAACTGACAAAGTGCAAACCTAAATAAAGGGCAGTCCTGAAGAAAATCTGCTGCTCTGGCTGCAGTAAAATGAATTAGATCAAATCATCTTCATTAGTTGGAATGACCCAATCTAAAGATGGACTGGAATCCAATCTGTTGCAAAATTGAGCTATTTTGCAAAAAAAGAATAGACAAAAAAAGTATCTCTCTGGTTGTGCAAAACTGGCCGAGATGTACCCAAAAGAACTTGCAGCTAAAACTGCAGTGAAAGATTTTTTTCTTATTTTTCTTGTAAAGTATTTGCAAAATCGTGCATCACTTTTGCCTAACTTTAAAATTATGCACTACATTGTACTGGTCTCTTGCATAGAAAATCCAAATAAAACATATTGAGGCTTGTGTTTCTAATGTGATAAAAAGCCAAAAAGGTTTAAGAAGTATGACTATCTTCATAAGACCCAGTCTGACATTTGTTGGAAACCCAGCATTGCTGTGGTAGTGACCTGTCTTTTTCTGCAACAACAAAGCACTGCGCCAAAACACTGTAGCTGATGTTTTGTCCAATACAGAAGTGTCAGATTTGGTTTCAGACGTGAGAATGATCAACTTCAACTTGCAATGAGCTGAAAAAAACTGAACAAAACCATATTAGTGTGCAACCTTCGGCCTTTCATCAAGGCATTGGGTCAAGTGTGTTAAGCATATTGCATAACATGCTTTTTTTTCTAATGTGATTTAACATTTAAGTCTGCAACTTCGTGAACTCCCAAACTGTCTCAATAATGCTGTTAAATAAGGCCTCTGTGGGAGTCACACCATCTGCTGCACGACTTGTGCTTCATGACTCTCACTGTATGTTTGTCTGCCTACAGAATTTATTTCCACTCAGATTAGACTCCTCTTTAATGACATCAAAGCATAAGAAGCCCCATATCTTTTATGCACAGCCCCGTAACTGAGAAAGAGTAAAACAAAACTAAAAATCACAACAAAACCTCTTGCATACCATGTCTGTTCAACTGTGCAATTTCATTTCAGAAATTGAGAAACAAAGGCCATAATGACTGTGCTAGTCCCGATCCTGATGACTGTTTCGGGCACAGCCCCATCATGGATGACCATTTCGGCAAACTAAGCGAAGACAGTGATTTAATGTACAAGCGCTGCGGTGTAAGTACTTCCTTTTGTCTCCTGCTATTTTGTGTTGATTTTTTGTCTTTATGTTGATGTTCACCACAGGCGCTAAACAAGAAAGAACACAGAGGTTGTGATAGCCCGGACCCCGATGCCTCATATGTCCTCACTCCTCACACAGAAGAAAAGTATAAAAAAATTAATGAGGAGTTTGATAATATGATGAGAAATCATAAAATCGTAAGTACTGTAAATGTAATGTTCTTGCTTGGCTTTGTGGCACAAAGGGATTTTCTCTTTTTTATTCACTTAACTTTTTGTTGCTCTCTAGTTAACTTGTGTCAGAGCTACATTTCTTTAAGACTAATGCCCTTTATGGGGTTTGCATTTGTTTCTTCAGTTGATTTATTTTGCAGCTGATATTTTGGTACACCCTTATGAGATTGCATTTCATTAACAGATGAAATGTTGCATGCTTCTGCTAAAAAGATTAAACCCTATTATCATGGGGATGGTTACCATAAATTCAAGAGCACTAACTATTTTAACACATAACAACAAGCTATAAATACTTTGGTTGTGATTTTGTATTCCAAGAACCTGGAGATTCTCTGGCATTGGTAACTTTTTCTATCCTGTTACCCTAATATTAAACCCTAATATACCCTAATATTCAGTCGTTTGTTGGATAAAAATACAACTTAACATTGCAAAATAAAAATAAATAGTAATATTGTGATTTTTAATATAATAATTTGGTGATTTCCTTGAAAATGTCAGTGTTTTTTGTAAAATATTAGGACTGGGCAAGAACATCTTTTTAACGAAACGGTCATATCATTTCTTTTTATTTTCTTTTTTTCAAAGACCCTTACTTTGCCATTAACAAACTAATGTCAGCACCCAACCGGCTCACTGGATGACACTGCAATGAAATGCACCTGTTGTTTTCCACTCAGGGCTTTGCAAAGTCAGCACTTCGGAGAAAGATGCAAATGAGTTTATTATCTCCTCTACCACTGGTTTCTGTTGTGGTGAAAAAAAAACATTTTGTAGTAAGAGTTTCTTTTTTTTCTTTCAAAAGGTAAGATTACTTCTGAAGTGCTGATTGCTGCAATGCCACAGTCGTCACAGTATGCATGACTTTGTTTTTTGTGTTTTCTTTTTGTTTTTGTTGTTTGTTTTTTGTGTATGCCATGAACCTAGAAAATTTCATCTGTATTTACTAGATGGTGATTGTTTTTTGTATACTTTTACTGGGTACATCTAGAAAAAGATAATTTATTTCAATAATTCAGTATAAAGTTCAACTCACCTCTTTTATATATTTGTTTTGACACGGAGTGATATATTTCAACTATTTATTCCTAGTAATTTTGATAAACATTATATTAGTTGGCTGCACGGTGGCGCAGTTGATAGCACTGTTGCCTTGCAGCAAGAAGGTCCTGGGTTCTCACCGGGTACTCCGGCTTCTTCCCACAGTCCAAAAACACGCCTGTTAGGTTAATTGGTCACTCTAAATTGTCCTTAGGTGTATGAATGAGTGAATGCATGGTTGTTTGTGTGTTTCCCTGCGATGGACTGGCGGCCTATCCAGGGTGTACCCTGCCTCTCGCCCATAGACTGCTGGAGATAGGCACCAGCTTCCCCGCGACCCACTATGGAATGAGCGGTAGAAAATGACTGACTGACTGATTATATTAGTCATATATCAGACATTATATTAATGAAATGTCAGGAGAGTTAGAATATTACACATGTCCAATAAAAATTATTTTTACTGCTTACACATTCATGGGAAAGTCTATTGTTTTGACAGCTGTCCAGCAGACCGCCATCGACAACCTCCACATTTAGGGTAGGCAACAAAGAAGCTGGTTGCTAAAGCATCTGGTAGTTCCAGAGTGCAGTATCCAAGTATATTAATGAAAAGTTAAGTGGAAGAATAAACATTGTACAAAGAGAGGGCACAAGCAAGAGGAAAACCAAGGTCTTGAGAGAATTGTAAAGCAAAATCCATTCCAGAGTCTGGGTGAGATTAACAAGAAAAGTTTCAATGTGAAGTTTCCACAATGAGTGATGATTTGAGGAGCCAAGACATTTGCTGGGGTTTTACCGCTGTGTTTTATCAAGAGAATCAAAGTGAGATTGTCAAGAAAAACACCAGACCCATCAAGGCAGATAACCTGGCTCATCTTAACACCTAAGCAGAGCCACAGACTGATCACCACCATCCCGTGCCACATTGATGCAGTAATTCATAAAAAGGAGCTCCAGCAAAGTATGACTTGCATATAATGTAGTACAAGGACTTACTTTATTGTAGACTGACATTTCTCCTTTCATTGTATATAAGTTGTATTCTAATATTCTAACTGAATTGTGGGTTTTCATTAGGTATGAATCACAATCATCAAACAGAAATAAACACTTGACATATATCACTGTGTAATAAATCTTTATCAGTATCACTTTTTGAAGTAAATATCTGAAACAAATCAACTTTAACAATGAATTCAAATGAATTCTAATCTATTGAGCTATACCTGTGTACATTAGTATTGAAGATTTTATGTTTAACTTTTACATGTGGCATGTTTATTTTAGTCATTTTTAGTAGGTTCTGTGATAATTCTGTAGATTTATTAGATTTTAAAGCCCCCTCTTCGCAGGCGCTGTCTGTTGATGTTGCTATGACAACCGACGGTCAGCCACTTATCAGAACTTGGATTTGGTGCGTCCTGTGTGTAAATATTTATCTGTGTCTCCTTTCTCCAGCCCACGGCGTTGCCTCAGCAGAACTTCTCCATGCATGTGGCGGTACCCGTGTCCAATCCTAATGCCATGTACCAGGCGGGAGGAAATCTGGGCAGCCAGGCCCTGGCAGCAGCCACAGCCTCGCTGAATGAGAGCGGGATGCTGTCCCCTCCGCAGGCCTCCCTGCACAGGAATGTTGGCTCCGGTGGAGGATCTCAGAGGCCCACTAGTGCAGGCAGTGCAGGTTAGTAAACAAAAAATAAAGGGATATTTTTTGAATGGTGGATCAAGTTCTGATAGAGGTATTCAATCTTTTGTTTTTGGACTCTCTTCTAATACTCTTGTAGCAATAACAAAATGCAGTTACTGACTTAATTGCCTTCTTAGTTTAGAAGCACAAACACTGAAAGCCTAGGGAGAAAGTGAATGTGATTCTCTGTGGTTCTACTAATTTCTTAATTCCCAGATTGTGTGATAAATAACATATGCTGTGTTAATTAGTGAGGTCTGACTATTTAAAGCTATTCATACTATCTGTCAGCTCTAGCTTCAGGATTATGGAAATTATTTTAGTTTTTTTCTTTTCTTATTTTCATTAATAAAATTTAAATTTGAATTTATTATTGCCTGAAATGGTGTTGGATGTGGGTGACCTCAGGTCATGCCACACCAAGGCTATTCATCTAGTGTTTTGTGTAAAATTTCTTCACACGTAAAATTCACATCAGTGCACCAGATAGATGACTACTTGTAAAACTGGTTTGACTCAGTCAAGCAAAATGGCTCTTGTAAGGTTCCGCAGTGTGCACAGTGGAAGTGGACTCAACGAGGTGTGAGATACCTCAATGAGCTTTAACCACACATTAAAAAGGGCCAGCCTCTCCTATGCACTAAACAATTGTTCCTCAGAGCATTTGCTCTTTGTCTTTTGCTTATTTCACCATTTTGCTTTTGTCTTCTCATTTTGTGTCACACCAACATGTTTCAGAAGGTTTAAAAATAATTTGGCACAGTCGCATAGTATACTTGTAATAAGCCATTTTGCTCGATAGCGTCTCTTTTTGGGGATAGTTCAGGATTTTTGAAGTGAGGTTTTGTTCAAATGTATTAACAGTTAGTGTCTTACCTGCAACAACTCTTTTGATGTTGCCATTTAGTATAAACCTAATTAGTCCTGGAGGTTGAAGCTAATGGCAATTCTGAATGGGGCAAGAGGAAACAGACTTTTATCGGCTTAAAACAATTCCAGCCTCAAAAACATGATTCAAGCACTATTTTATGAATCTTTGCACCGTCATCACATTTGCAAAGGATGGTTATTTTCAAGAAAGCCTATCATTATTTTTGCAAGAAATAGAAGTTGAAGATATTCCCCCACTGTAGTTTCAATGTGAAACACATACAGAGAACAGAATATGTAAAACATTTCGGGTGAAAATAAATACCTAAATAAAAATAGTTAGGATGGGTAAAAATTAGTGCTTAAACTGTGTTTTGTTAGAGAGCTGTAATGTTTTTGCCTGTTTTAAAAACTTTACTTTTATTACAGTTAGTCTGACTGAAAATGCTCTAAATGTTTAACACAGGAAAATAATTATTGTAGTGCTGCCTCCATCCTCCAGTTAATCAGTAAAAAAATCACCAGCTTCTGTATAAATAGCCACCTAATGCAAGCATGACAAGCATGACAACAGTGTCTAAAATAGTGTCTGATTAAACTGCTATGGCATTTTGATAGTAATCTAAAATCTAATCTGGATTTATACTAAGTAAAGACCTCAACCATGTTATCTACTACCTGTAAGATATTAACTACTTACAATCTTTTAACAGAAACTATTCCTTTAAAAACTGTTGCAAAGCCCGCTTTCCAAGAGCATGCATTACTGCTTACCAAAGATCTTGTCAAAACTACAGTGCAATGCTCATCAATTTAGTTCCTTTTCACATGCTAACACAAACAACATGCTGATGTAGCCTTTCTCAACCATATATTTTAAAATTTCCCCCCGCCAAGGAGGACAGAAACCACACTTTCATGTGCTGTGAAGATATCCGCTCGACATTCTCATGTCTGCTCTGGCTTCTCCATCACATGCTCTGTTCGCTTGCAGAAAGATGCAGATGGTTTATCATATCCACTCTGTGCATCTCATTAGGTGGCATGCTGGATACCACAGACCTTTCAGTGCCAAGTGGTGCGGGCTCGAGCCCAGCGGGTAAGTCGTCCTGGAGAGATTCATTAGCTTTCTGTTGCTCTGCCCAATAGGCCTCCTGCTTAGCACACGAGCTGGGTAGATACGTTTCTGTTTGAGATTGCTTCAAAACCCTTGTCACCATCTCTGATGGATCATGCATTGGCCAGATAATATTTTAATTGCAAGCAAAAATAAAATTGTTAAATAAATGAATGGAATTTCATGCACAATTTTTTCTTTGTGGTAAAAATATGTGTTTAGGTAGGTCAATTAGCCTTCCACTGACATCACATAGAGACCTCTATTAACAGGTGCATGTGTTTTCCCACAGCTTCCCCTGTCTGCCCTTATAAGGCTCTGGAGGATGGCTAAGATGCCTAGAGCAGCATTACCCCACAGCTATTCAGGCCATGTCATCCCACTAAGTCCTTAGTACACAATGACCGGACAGGCTGTCATGGCTGAAATGTGTTTAGTGAGTTGTGGAGACAGGTGGAGTTTAACTCTTTCCTTATGACTCAGCAGGATTGCTGGTGAAATACAATATTTCCTCATAGAACAGCATGACATTCGGTAAGATTAGTTCTTCTGGAGTTTTTTGATTTGGCCAATTGTTTGAAAGAGCCAAGATAATCGAAAGGAAGGGTGTGATCGTTTTAGGTTTTGATTCTTTATTGAGGTCAAGACCTTGTCCCTACCAAGAAGGGCATTTTCGTCAGCATTTGGCAGTGTGAGCATGGTGCAGCTGTTGTTTGTACCGTGTTTGTAGAGGAGCCGAGACCACAAGCAGAACAAACCTCTCCGGCCCCCATGTCAGATGACCGTTCCTGACATACTTTTGATATTTTACGAGTCACAGTCATGAGTGCAGCAGAGACGTTTCAAAGGCGACAGATGGAAGACAAATCTCTTCTCTAGCCAGACGGTGTCACAACTGACAGAAAACAATGCTCAGGAAGATACTTTTTATTCCCGACCACTTCTAGTTTTTTAATTACTGCTTTAATTGCTGAATTGTTTGCTATGTGTTCAAGTGTTCTATCTCATATGTGCTTGTATAGTGCCACAGTGAGCATTATTGGCCACATTCACTGGCAAACTATTTTCTGCTGCTGTTTTTTTTCTGAAATAAGCCATCTGTTATTCTTGTCTGGCTGAGATAATAGCTCATCAGCACCTTCAAAAACACAGCAACCTTTCTTTGAAGTTGATTTCAAACTGTACTCTATACAACTGTGTATACTGCAGTTTGTATTCCTCAATACGTGCAATGCGTCTGCAAGTTGTACAATCACATGTGCTGTCTGGTCTGAAAGTTGTGGTGGAGATAGAGAATTTTAAAGTGTATGCAATGTGTCTTTAAGCTGCAAATATTTTGTCATCTGGAAGAACTATAAACTCTTGAAATATATTTACAAAGCACGTTTGTAGAGCACCATGGTGAGTATTCATATCCGTTGAACTTTTCTGCATTTTGACACATTACAATCACAAACTTGAATACATTTTTGGGGGATTTTATGTGACACACCAACCCAAAGTTGAGAATCGTTGTCAAGAGGAAAGGACATACATGCAAAAAGTGTCAATCCCCCTTAACCTGTAAACCTTAAATAACATCCAGTGCATTAACCATAGAGAAATACTCTAAACAACTTGCAGCAGAACTTGCTGTCAAAAGTGATTCTACAAAGTATTTTCTTAGGGGAGCTAAATGGACCACATTTGTAAAAAAATTTGAAAAGCATGTATCCTCCACAATCCTTGAAATCTATGGACTACTAGGTCTATCACGTAAAATCTCAATAAAATACATTGAGGTTTGTGTTTATAATATGTGAACTAGAGGAAGGGGTATGAATAATTTTGTTTAGCATGCATTAAATCCTGATGAGTGGTGCAATTTTTCTCCAGAATTCTTCCTCTGAGATACAACAAAAGATCTGTGCATGGCTTATATTAGTTGAAAGCTGCGTTTTGTTGTCCTTGATTGGCATGCATTATTCCTTCTCATTCACACAAACTCATTTGATGCTGGTCAAAATAACTCATCGGGCTTTCTTTCCCTGATCTCGAAAAGGAAACTCAAAGGCTTCAGTTGTAAACACAAGGTCTGATGCAATGCCCCTTTTTCAACACTATGTTAATAATTCAGGACAAGGATCAGAAACCAAACAGCTTTCAGCGTGGACAGTTTTAAGTGGCAGAGGATTTAAAGGGCCGGTGAAGTCTGAATATAGAATGAGGACAGACATTAGAAACAGCGCAGTCTTAAGTTAAATTGTGATTGGTATCTTGACTATGAATTAACTTCGTAGTTTAAGTACTTGTTGAGACATGTGTTCCCATTCTGGTGTTTGAAAGAATCATTTGATTCAGTCGTCATCAGACGACTCAGGGCACATTCCACAGATCAGAAAGTCCCTTGGGTAAATTGAAACCTAAATTAGTCAGTAAAAACACAGCAGACTGTCTGTGTTTGCCGTTTGATGAAATTACAGCTGCAGTGTGGTTCACTGTCCTCAGCTCGTCATGTCATTGCAGAAAAACATCCAAAATGACTGAGATGATAATTGATCCTGGGACTATATACCTAGTAGTAATGAAACAACGAAAACAATAACCATTGTATTCATGGTGTCATGTTGGTTAAATATTGCTTTGGAGATAAACAATGGAGCAATTACATCAATTAGGCACAAAATGAAAACCACATCGGGTGAACATGGGATTTCCTGCGAGTTTCCTGTGCAGCAGATCCTCGGTGTCTGTTGGTTTATAGGGCGGAGTCTTTATGAAGCCAAGATCTTGAAGTTTGTTGGTCGTTAGTTTTTATCATTCATGTGCAGTTTTTGTAGTGTATCAGGTTTTCCCACCAAGGGAGATTTTTGTAATTGCAGCAAAACTATAAAAATTTCTGTGGGTGTTACTAGTCCAAATAATACGTTGACATGATGTTTTCTTACAGCTAATTAAAAGATGAAGATATTTGCCTTACCTTGACAGTTGTTTCCTCTTCTTATCTGTACAAAAAATTTCAATCTAGATGATTGCGTCTGAATTGACCAGCTTAACATCAGCAGCTTTTCTCAGCCTCCTGTCTATGTTTGGTCCATGTTTTCTTATTTAATTCTGTCACTAAATAAAGTCTTGGAAACTAGCAAAAATAAAACTATCCAATGTGGTGGATGTGGTTATATGTCTTAATGTGTGTTACCTCATACATTTTGTATGATTTAAGTAAAGTGCTGTACATTAAAAGGTACATGTCCTTGCAAAAGTATTCATACACTGCATGATTTACTAAGAAATAATATATAAGTGTGGAGTGGAAGGGCAAGGACACATGGTTTTGAAATTGTTGAAAAGGTATGGCATGCATTTGTATTTAGCCTCCCGACTCAAAACTCAGAACTTTTTTATTTTGTAATTTAGAGTATCACTTTTTCCATCTAGTGACTGACATTTTACTCCATTCTTTTTTGCTAAATAACGTTGATTAGAATTTCTTTCTTCTCTGTTTTAAAAACATCATTCGCACAGGATGATACTACCACTGCCATGTTTTGGTGTTTGGAAGGTGTGTTCAGGGTGATGTGCAGGTTTCTTACATGCATGATGTTTTGCATGTACATTTTAATTTTGGTTTCATCCGACCTGATCACTGTCTTCCACATGTTTGCTGTAGCCTGTGGCTTGTGGCAGACTACATAGTATACTCTTTATGGCCTTTTTTCAGAGTGGCTTTCTTCTTGTTTTTCTTCTTTCTACATAAAGGCCAGATTTGTGAAGTGCATTGTGCATTTCTACAGCTCCTCCAAAATTACCATTGGCCTTTGGCTTCTTTCCTTGTCAGGCCTTTCAATTTTGTGTTATACTATTTCGAATTTTCAGTTGATTGCTCTGTGCTCTGTGAGATGTCCAAATCTTTGGATATTGTTTTTTGACCTAATCCTCCTTTAGATTTTGCCACAACTTCATCCATGACATTGTGGTGTGTTTCTTATTATGCTTTTCATTCGCTAATATTTGCTAACAAACCTCTGAGGCCTCCACAGAACAGTTGTATTTATGAAGAGGATTATGGAGACTTGAGATGGTATTTGATTGCACTGGATTTTATTTGGGGCCAAGGGCTGAATATAAATACACACCATCCATCCATCCATCCATCCATTTTCTATACCCGCTTACAGGGTCACGGGGAGCTGGTGCTTATCTCTAGTGGTCTACGGACGAGAAGCGGGGTACATCCTGGACAGGTCGCCAGTCCATTGCAGGACTAAATGCACACCAGTTTTCAGATATTTATATGGAAAAAAAATGAAAATCAGGGAAATTTTTTTTCCATTTCCCAATAATGTGCTACTTTTTGTAGGTCTTCCATTTAAAAGTAACTGAGGTTTGCGGTGTAATGTCATATTCCATCACTATGTGGAAGAGTTCCAGTGTGTTGAATACTTTTGTGATGCACTATGAAAAGAGACTGTAGTAACTTGGCCTACTGAACATGCATCATTTATAATATGGGGAGTGATGCTACAAATCATAACAACAATGTGGTTCCGGAGCTAAAACAAACAATCCAGTAATGATAGGGATGGTGGCTCCCTCCCCCTGTAAGTCAAAATGTCTGTTGTGAAAACAGCCTGTTTGTCATCCCTGTTGTCCTGTTTTCTCTCAACAACAACTTCATGCTTAGTGTTCAGTGCAGACTTCTGCCTGAATTAAACACCAGCTCCCCGGTTGTTTTCAGATTGGTCTTTATGTGCCAAATTGCCACATTGCCTCCCATTCCTTTACATGAAATCCTATTTGCGCTAACTTCTCATTCCCACAAAATGACATCCTGGCTGTTTTTAATCAGGCTTGCTATTTTTGGAGCCTTGGACATTTACCCTGCTAATTCTGTAAACACTGTTTTCTTGCAGCAGCAGCCAAGTCTTGTGTGTGATCAAAGCCAGAGCTGATGGCGATAGCTGCTTGTACACACTGTTGATTCAGCTGTGAGATACTATTGTAGGCTTCATAACTGTTTATTTGGCCATGAATTGTTGCTGTCCTTATCTACAGTCAGCGGGGGCTATTGTTCCATTATGTTTCTACACCCCCTTGCCTCTTGTCTCAGTCTCCTTCTTCTGTACACACTTTGTGTTTCTGTCCGCTAAAGACAATGGACAAGTCAGCAACTTATTGAAGTGTTACTGATCTGTTCATGTTCTGCAAGATAACATGAATTCTTCTTTTTGTTCCCATCGTCTTCAGAAATCAAATTAGAGCAAATTAAATTCCTCTCAGAGATGCATTAAAAGCACAACCCCTTTAAAATTCAAGCGCACTTGAAATAATACTTGTTCTTTGTTGCCGTTTTCCCAACAGTTGGGTGCCCATTTTTTATTAGAGTGCTGCAGACTTTGTGCAGATGAGTCACAAAATATTCCGCTTTTGAAAAAGAAAAAAACTATTGTAGGTTTGCAAAAACAGGAAGAATATTTTTTTTATAAGACGTGTTAAAACATGTCAACAGTTTTAAACTAAGCAGTTGTAGACGTTTCACAGTGCTGCTTCAATTTGCCACAATTGGACAATGAGTCCTTGTAACAGACAAACTAGAAGTGGTTATTAAAAAGAAATCCCTTTCTTGTTTTAGACAGTTTTGATAAATGTGCTGTGATCTATAATGATGCAGCTCATGACATAAAACAGAAATCTTAAGAACTGCATATTTCTAAATGGTTTTTTTGTTACTTAATTTCATTAATCGATCCTCACCCAATGATGAGATTCATCCGTTTTAGGAGTTTTAGTAGTTGAGTAACAGAAAAAGAGTTGTTTGGATTGACGCTTTTGCAAAATAATAATAAAGGGAATGACTAATGACCATGATCGCCAAGGTGTGAACATTGAGACAAAAGTCTTGCACTTTTCTGTTGTTTGTGTGAAACAACATAGCAGAACATTTATTCAACTGTAATAAACCCAGTTGTTTCTTTTAAGTGGTCACAGTACATTTGCCAGTGAACTGCGCCTCATCCCCAAGATGCAAAGACTTGCCTTTGATGTAATCATTCACAATAAAAAATTAAAGGCTCATCAATTTTAAAATGGACGTTTTATTTTTGTAAATGTGCAGGATAATTATCCGAGTCGATTAAAACTTCCCAGAGGGTTGGAAACACTTAACACTGCGTGCTGCACGCGAACTGCGGAACAAGACGGCGTGAAAGGTTTCTCTGATGGCCGGGAGTGTTGTCAGTCACAGTCCCCTGGTTTGATGATGCATTTCTGTTGCCATGTGTCTCTGCAGGGAACGGCTTCGTTAACCCCAGGGGCTCGCCAAGCCTCCTGAGCACGCCCAGCGGCAACGGTCTGGGTAAAATCCTGCCTACCAAGTCTCCACCACCTCCTGGAGGGAACATGGGAATGGGGAGTCGCAAGCCAGACCTGAGGGTTGTAATCCCTCCATCGAGCAAAGGGATGATGCCCCCACTGGTGAGTAAAGAGCACACCGCTGCACACCAGTTTCATCAGCCCGAGGACCTGGGAGGCTGTATGAAAACTCTCATAGCAGAGTGGTTGTGCTGGATTTGCCTGCACACATCTTTGATGTTATCATCTCAGCATGGCGTGGTTTGCAGGTGAGGTTATCACCTCACTTAGGACATTGTTTATCTGCAGTGAACTTGCATACTAGAGCAAAAATCTTTATGAAATCAACTTGTTGTAACTTTCGTTTAAATATGGACTGAGGATAATCTTTAGGGAACCTTCATTCAGTTATTCCACTTCAAAGGTTTTTTATAAAGATGATATAACCACTAGATATGGGCTCCAGGTTCATACAAGTACTTTGCAGATGTATTTATAGACAAACACAATGTGCTGCATAATTGTGAAGTGAAAGGTAACGGATCCATGGTTCTCAAAACATTTTACAGTTAAAAATTCAATTGTTTTCATCCCCATATACTCTGATACCCTTAAATAAAAACTAGTGCAGCCATTTGCCTTCAGAAGCAAATACCTGTTTGCAATGTAATCTCAGTATAAATGCAGCTTTTCAGTGAAGGTTTGTTAAAAACATTGATGAATAAAAAGCACCATGAAGACCAAGGAACAAACATGGTCAGGAATAAAGCTGTCAGTCCCAAAAGATATTTGAATGTTTCAACATCTCAAGCAGCACTGGCCAAATCGTTATCCAATAATGAAACATGTATGAGACAACCACTAAGGCTCGGCCGTCCTCCTCAACTTACAGGCCAGGCAAGAGAGAAAACATTATTCAGATAAACTCTGGAGTAGGTGCATAGATCAACAACTCGGGTGTGGGCATCTGTTGACATGGAAACTATCCATTAAGCTCTACACAAATTTTACCTTTATGAAAGAGTAGTGAAAAGAAACATTTAGTTTAAAGAGAAACATGAACAATCAGTTCAACACTTTTTATGGCGGAAAACACTGCACATCGCCTTGAGCACATCCTCCTCATGGTAGAACAAGATAGTGACAGCATCATGTGGAGGGATGCTTTTCTTCATAGAGGACAGGGAAGCTAGTCAGAGTTGATGAAAAGATGGGTAGAGATAAGTACAAGAAAGGAAGAAAACCTAAATGCTGCTAAAGAGAGGAAACTGTGACAAAATTCACCTCGTGAAAGCGCATTCTTGGGCCTTGGATGCATCAAGAGCAGACAGGATGTATTGTTGGAGCTCAGAAACAGGTTAGACAGAGGCTGGAGGTTGCTTCCATCTTGCCTGAGCAGTAGAGGCGGTGGAAGGTGCCTGCCGTGGCAGGTCTGCAGACAGCCTGTCATTAGGCCATAATGGTATTAAATTAATCACATCTCAGTGTGACAGAGTGTAGATGAAGACTTAATCAGGGGCCCAGGGTGTGAGCCAGATAATATCTTGTCGCCCTTGTCGTGTCTTCCCACAGCTATTGATTGAGGATGAGTATTAGGAGCCCTGGCCTGCTCACAGTATGTCCCACAGCAAGAGAAAGATGGAAGATGGGCTTCTTGTTTCTCCTTTCAGACTCAGGGAGGATTCTGGGTGAACAGGAAATAAACTTTATCTGTAGTTTATGATGATTATGAGCTGATGTCAGTGATTTGGAACAGTTTTAGTCTATATCCTGTATCATTCTTAAGTTAGTCCAAAGATAGTAAGCTTGTGGGTTTCGTTATGGAGACATGGCTGTTTATAAATGCTCATAAAGTGTAGAATTTTAAATTGGTGGCAGTCTTACTTTCATGTGTGTGCCTTTACCTATAAAATCCTGATAGCTGTCACCTCCTCCCTCTCCTGCGAATTCTGCTCCTTTTCCGTAATTCTCTTCTTTCCTTCTGTCGAGGGCAGTCGGAGGAGGAGGAAATGGATTTGGTGAGTTTGAAAAATGCCTGGGCAAATGGCTGAAATGTTAACACGCTTTGAGTAATCACAGATGCTGAACCGAAGGCAGTGTTCAAAGAGGAGACATTTTTCCAAAAGAAGACAACAGCTTTTGTCAATACATGCATTGAGTTTGGCCTGTGAAGACTGCCTTGGCCTGTTAAATTGGCTCCTCGATTCCCAACATGGAAATTTTCGTCACCAGGGGTTTCAGTGTGCAGGAGTGTGTGTTAGAAAGAGGAGAACTAATGCTAATTCTTTTCACACTGTTTTATTATAGTCATGGTTTGATGTTTAACAATTTAAGAGCAATGTGAAAAACATAAATCACATATTCTTTTTCTGAGGAAGAAAAGATGACATCATCTGAAATTAAATCATTCTGTGAGATACTTGGGGTTCGGTGAAGTCATCTGGCCGGATAGTGTTGGAACAATTCAAGGAAGCCATCAACTTTATGATGCAATCAGGCTTCAAACGCAACTGTTGGCAGCTGTGCATATGTTTGTTATATTACCCAAGGAGGGTTTGTCGTAGTATTGTTTTAAAAACTGCAGTGTGTCTGCTTTTGATTATTAGGCTGCGTGTGCATTTTGCAGCTCACAACAAAGCTCACTGCATGACCGCACCAAGCTGTGTAGGTGTGTTTTTGTGGATGCATGCCAGCCACTACACTGAAAAAGCACCGCAGCTTCTCTGTGCGTCACTCTGGGAATTGAAATGTGTCATTTGCGTTATGCTCTTGCAACATCTCATTCAGGTGTTATGTGAGCGATCTGTTGTCGCACTTTGACTTTTTGAGTTCTGAATGTTTATTTGGTGGATTTTCCTAAAGGGGATCGTATGAGTTTCCTCTATCCCAATTTACTATTTATACATAAGCATTTCCTTTCATGTTTGACATAATAAAAAAACTATGATAATTTTAGAGGGATTCTGTAATTGTGATGTATGTATTTGGCACATGTGCCTCTGTTAAACTTGACAACAATCCAGTTAACAAATTTGAAAACTATTTTTATATTATACAGAAAGATTTAAATTAATTGGAACATTATTGAAAAGTTAACTTATTTCAGTTTTTCAATTGCAAAGGTGAAACTCATTCATTATAGAGGTTTATTAAACTCTGTCTTATATAGTTCAAGCATTTATTTGTGTTAATCTTGAGGACTATGGCCCAAAGCTAATGATTTTAACAAAGAAATGTTATGTTGTGGTTATGTTCTGGCCTATACAGTCATTAGAGGAAGGTAAAAACATGGCAGATTAACATGCAAAAGCAACAGCGAAAATTGGAGTCTTAGGAAGGTTTTGAGGTTAAGGCTGTTTTAAGAGTTTGAGGGAGATTCACAAAGCATGGACTGCACCTGGAATCAAAACTGGGCATTTTCAGGGCATTGGCTACATCATCGCTTGTGTTAAACCAACCCTGATTCGGTGGCAACTTCTTGGTCTTTCTTGGTCAGTAGTCCAAAATCATATTTTCAGTTTAAAGTAAATGCTGCATTTCACATCGAGATCAAGATCCAAGAGTCTGGAAGAAGAGCAGAGAGGCACACAATCCAAATTGCTTCAGGTCTAGGGTGAAACTTCCAGAGTCAGCAATGATTTGGGGAGCCATGTTGTCTGTAGGGTTTGATTCACTTTGTTTTATGAAGTTAAAAGTCATCGCAGCCATCTACCAGGAAATTTTAGAGCACTTCATTCCCTCTGCTGAGAACCTTTATGGATATGCTGATTTTATTCCCCAGCAGGACTTGGCATATATCCGCACTGCCAGAAGTACCAATTCTTGCTTTAATGTTCATAGTATCATTGTGCTTTAAAACCCAGCAAACTGGCTTGACCTAAACCCAGTAGAAACTCTAGGTAATATTGTGAACAGGAAAATGGGAGACCGCAGAGCCAACGATACAGGCAAGCTGAAGGCCTCTATTAAAGCAGCCTGGATTTCCTTAAAACCTCAGAGGAGACACAGGCTTTTTGACTTCATGTTCCTCTGCATTGATGCAATAATTGATGCGAAAGATGCCCCGACCGAATACTGAGTCCACATACGATACTGTGCAATACATAGACATACTTTTCAGTAAGCTGTTTTTATTGGTCTTTGGTATATCATAATTTTCTGTGAATATAAATTTGGGGTTTTTGTTTACTGTAAGCCATAATCCTCAAAATGAACAGAAATAAAGGCTTGACATATGTCGTTCTGTGTGGGTTGAATCTATACAACACACAGGTTTCACTTTATTAGGTGAATAACTGAAGTTAATAGAAATTTCCGTTATATTCTAATTTAACTTGTGGTTTAGGTGGATTTTGTGTTTTAACTGTACAATGTAAAATCCCTCTAAACTTACACAGCCTTACTGCCACCTTGTGGTAGATAATGTCTGATGTGAATTAAAGTACTTTTCATTTTCTGTAATAAGAGTACACTCGTAGCTTTTTGTTTTTGAGACTGAACTCCAATATTTGTGGCATTTATTTTCTTTGTGTTGCTTTTGTGTGTGTGTCCTACAGAACACCCAGAGGATAAGCAGTTCCCAGTCCACCCAGCTGCTTGCCACTCCTGTTGTGTCTGTTACCACCCCCAGCTTACCTCCCCAGGGCTTAGTCTACTCAGGCATGCCCACCGCCTACAATCCTGCTGGTGAGTCTGCACCTTCTGCCCCCATCCCTCCACTGACAACAGCTCCCTGAGCTGTTACCGTTTGTAGTTCACATTCCTAGTTCCTGCTCTTGGTTGCATACAGCCATGAAAGTGAAATGTGAGTTAGTTCTCAGTTTGTGTGTGTGGCTGCTTTTGTTTTTACAGAGTACTCACTGAGCAGTGCAGAGATCTCCTCCCTGCAGGGCTTCAGCTCTCCCAGTCTCTCTCTGGGCTCCATGTCTGCATGGCAACAGCATCAACTAGGCCAGGCAGCTCTTAATTCTTTGGTGTGAGTAACACACTTGGAAACAAAGGCACACTATACAGACGCCCTTGCATAAAAGCAACACCCATGGTGCTCTGTGATATCATGCTGAATCTGGTACTGACATATTCCTGGCTTTTAACGCTGTTTTGTTTTTTTTGTAAACTGAACATGAAATGTTCTTCTCTGCTGCAGTGGTGGAAGTCACCTACCTCAAGGCTCCAACTTATCCATCAGCACCAGCCAGAGCATAAACATAAAATCTGAGCCCATATCACCGCCCCGCGAGCGGGTCACCCCGTCTGGGTTCCCCCCTCAGCAGCAGCAGCCACAGCAAGGGTCAAGCCGGCAAGAGGTTCTTGGACGCTCACCCGCCGACAGCCTCAGCTCGTCCTGCAGCTCATACGATGGTAGCGACCGTGAGGACCACCGAGCGGACTTCCATTCCCCGCTTGGACTTGGAAGACCCCCTGCTGGCTCTGAGGACAGGGAGAGCCCGTCAGTCAAACGCTTGCGCATGGATACATGGGTGACATAAGGAGCTCTGATCCGGTCTGCAGTTACCAGTCAGACAGATAGAGGAAGGGAGGGATTAGAAATGGGGATAAAAGACGGAGCAAGGCTCCTTAGAGCTGTCAATATTATTCTATTATTCAACTCCACTTCGATTTGAAATTCTGGGATTTAACGTTAGAAGATGTCAGGACATATTTACATCAATTCTCAAACTGATACAGGAGGGTTAAACAATCTAAGTAAATTTTGTGCACAAGCAGGTGGTATCAGGTACTTGCCGCAGTAAGAAGGCATCTGCAGATGAGAGAAAATTGTTAAACAATAGGCGGTAGATTATTGTAGCCACTGGTCTAGTCAGACAATTACATGTATTTGCTGTTTTGCTGTTGTGCTCGCAAATTCGCAAACAATCCCAGAAAATGGTGTTGCTTTCAGGCTAAGAACTCTCTTATTACATATGATGTTCACTGCAGGAACTATGTTTAAATACCACGCAGCAACCACACAAGTTTTGTCTAAAAGGGGGCCTCTTCAAAAATCCTTAAGATCAGGAGACACAGAGCACATCAAGCCAAGGTCATCCAGGACTCTTCAATAAGCTGAGACGACTTTAAAACAACAATATGGCAGGTAAAATAAAATAGTGTCAGAATTTAATGCAATAATAATAATGACTTTCATAATTTAAAAGGTAAGGTGTATGAATATACAGTTAAGGTAATGCAAACCTGTCCAGTTAAGCTGGTTAGTAGGCCAACATGTTGACATTTGAGCAACAGTCCATCAGTTAAATAAGCCAAAGCTGGGTTTTTTTGTGTTGTTTTGTACAGTTGCTGTAATCTCCTTACAGTTCGCTCAAATGCTGCCTCTCTTCTTCTTTTTTTGTTCCATCATACTCTGTATTTTTCATCGTGTTTTGTTACGGTGTAAAAATCCACATGAAGCAGATTCTTGAATCAGATATTGAAAAGCCATGGACGTTTGCTGTTCTATTTGTACAATGTCAAAATTTGAGCCAAGCGTTTTGTCTTTTTTTTTGTTGTTGTTGTGTAAATTGCAACTTTAATATATATATTGCCAGGGTGGTGAGTACACCCTTTTCGAGAAAGTATATTTTTGTGGTTTACGGCTAAGTTTACAGGAGTGGACCCTTAAAAAAAGTCACTAGTCCATATTACACGGTTTTGTTCAGTCATTTCTGCGTAAACTCAGACGAGTTTTTGGTAATGGATTGTTGGTTTTGTCTCATTTGCCCTGAATACACTCTGAAATGAATTCTATGAGATCATACTTTCATGCATTGGTTCTTTTGAAGGATGACCACAAGACTGGGGAAAATAGGGGTTCCTCCTGCCCATTGTGGTCTAACATTAGGTGCTAAAGTTACTGCCACTATTCAAACCCATGCTTCTAACTAAACTGAACAAAAACACCTTAGGGCCACCATCCTGCTATTGGCTTTTGGAATTTAAGCCAATAAATCTAAACATGGAAAAACCTGCTGGTGACTATAAGACAAAAATAAATAGACATCTATGGGTGCCCACATGTGGTTATAAATACTCATTATAACTTGATTGGCTCAAGAGTTTCTTTCACAAATGTATCCCCATTTAGTGACAGAGGTGTAACCCTGTAGTTGCAACATTAGGAGCCAGGAATGTGCAAATATATTGGAAGTTCTTATGGCGTAAAGCCTGTGTTATTACACTGTAACGAGAACTAAAAAAGCAGGGTCGTAGCTTTTTAAATTCTCCATTATAAAAGGCATAAACCATTCATCAGATAACAGCACACTGACTGACTTTAATATTTCCTGCTGAGAGGCACACATTTGTATGAGAATGATTGCTGTACGAGACAGATTTCACTGTGTATTCTCCATGGCATGACCTATGTGTATTAATGACCTAAGGCATCCCTCACCCCCACCCTTTCCACAGTTTACACCATTGCAGATCTATGCAGATTTAACCCCACTTCACATGAAATATAAAAACGATGATGTCATTACTAAACATATTCAGTCTGCAGGCTGTCAGGGTAAAGAATGTCGGACTGTTATTCTCTTATTCTAAAGTACCACAGCTGGAAGTTACTGGACTACAATTTTAATATCTTTTGGTTTTGGCTATCTCCTCATCCATTTACAGTGCCTTGCAAAAGTATTCATAAAGCTTGAGCAATTTCACATGTCACGTTTCAGCCACAAACTTTCATGTATTTTATTAGGACTCTATATCATAGACCAACACAAAGCAGTGCTTGTGAAGCACAAGAGAAAGGATATTTAGATTACAACTTTTTGCTACAAATAAAAATAAAAGAGCACCATCTTCCATGTAATTGCAGTGTTCCACAGGACACTTCTTATGACTTTCTTTAAACAATGGCTTTCTTCTTGACACTCTTCTTTATAGGTCAGATTTCAGGAGTACTCTGAATCTCTGCAGGTCCTCCAAAGTGGCTGTTTCTTTCATTAATGCTTACCTTGCTCTCCTTAATTACTCCCAGGTGGACTCTATAGGTGACTTTGGATGAAAAAGAAGCAAATACCACAAAAAATGCCACACTTTTCATAGTTTAATTTGTAAAAAGAATTGAAAACCATCCTTTTCCTTCTACTTTACAATTTTGCACTCCTTTGTGTTGGACTATTATATGAAATCCCAGTGAAATACGTTGAAGTTTGTAGTTGTAATGTGACAAAATGTAAAACAAAATCAGCTGCTATGGATACTTTTGCAAAACACTTTATACACACTGATAGCTCTACATCATGGGGTTTAATTATCCATATTGTAATCCAGTTTAACACAGCAGAAGAAGATAGCAATAATAAATGACTTCAGCAGAAATCATCTGCCTGTCTTGGCGGCGCCGCCTCGTAGTTGAGCACATTTTTTAGCACTTGATGACATACCAGGGAATTTTGTAGTTGCTCTACCAATATGCAGTTAGAAAATGCCTTATCCCAAAGAGAAATTGCACCACATTTATTCTCTCTCATGTAAGGAAAGACAATGCAGACATCATCCAGGCGGGACGAGACCGTCCTCCTTTCACAGCAGACTCACACAAAAAATGCATGGTGAATGCACAGTGAAACAAATGTTCTGTTAGTACTCGTCCAAATTGTGCACAACTGATGAATGTGAAAGGAAAGGGTAATCGATGAACCTCTGGAGAGAACTTTCTTCACTTTGCTGTGCAAGAGTACACCGCTTTGCTTCATGGCTTTTATAAACAGAACTAAGTATTTGGTAAGTGTCTGTAGTTGATAGTTCACGTAACTAAGGAAGCTGTTTTCGGTTTGAGCGCTCAGACCGTTTGGCGGCACAAGCTGGACTTTGTTGCCAATAATAAAATTATTTGTTTTAAAATTGAAATAGATTTTAAATTAATCTGCATTTTTGTTTCCGCTTGAATGTGTTATTTTATTTTCAACATACAATAATTATTCACGTGAACTTTTTATTGAACAATTAAGATACTATGCTAGATGTTGTTGTACAAAATTTGTATTCCACACAAAAAGTGCAAATATTGGCTTTTCATGTGTAATTTAGTTTTTTTTCTCTTATTCTGTATAAAATAAAATAAACAACTCTTTCATAGAATCTGTTCTTCTGTGAAGTCCCAAACAGTATAAACTGTCAACTTTATTAAACACCTCAGTGTATGCTCTAAACTCTGTGTCTGGTCATCTTTCCATGCTAGGTTGGTTATGCTGTACATGACTTAATGACGTAAAGATTTTCCCCAAGTTTAGTTTTTTTGTAACCACTTCAACAGTGTATGCCATAAAACAGCCATAATATAAAAATACAATGTTATTAGTCTTTTTTAGAAAGATTAGTTATAATAATAATCTATTAGCTGTGAACCATTATCAGTGTTAACAGAAATTAATCCATGAAACACATCACTGTATGTAATGAATCATTTGATTCATACATGAAAACACGTAATGAATCAATATAATGTATTAGTTATAATAAACTTATTTTGCAGTGATATCCAAACTATTCCTGAAATTGAATATTCAAAGGCAGCAGCAGTTTAAACATGCAGAGGCCTTGCTCGTAATGGCCTGCAATATAAGGTTTTCTATGTGGATGACCACATAGAAAACCAAACAGTGTTTCACAGGTGGCCTCTAGTGGCAAGCAATGGTAAGTACTTTTTTTTTTTTTTTTTTTGCAGACATCGATGTTATTCCACAGATTTACCAGAGAGAGGCGCTGTGGTACAATACAATCTTCACACAGGTCGATGGTGTCCTTGGGTCTTGTAGATTAAAAAAGAAGTTCTGTGCAACAGAGCTGTTTGTGCTTGCTTTGTTATCTTATCATCTTTTCGGCATATTTGTGAGGAAAGTTGCTAGGCAACTCTAAAACACTAGAACTGATAAGTGTTCTCCAAATACCTAAGAACAACGATGTACAAATTCAAAAGTGAAAGTAGAGAGGACTCCTAAGTTGATTCTGTATTTAGTGTCACAGTTGCACTTAAACTTTAGCTAGGCAAGCTCCCAGTAAAAGTGGAACCGTTTTTTGTAATGATTTCACTTTTAAGCAGCTTACATAGAAACTTTTCTGAACTTTATGATCAGTTAAAGCTAGAACATCTTATAACACATTCATTTCACCCTGAAAGCCCAGACTTACTGCAAGTACTTGAACATGTCATGGCACAGACAGCAGCAGGGGTGTAACAAAGACTGCATTCCACATTTGGGAGGTCCTGTTGTCATGCATGCTTGCTAACTGTAATGTCTTGCTGGGACACTGAAAGCAAATGAGTCACTGTTGCAGTGAGCAGTTTCACCTGGGTTTTTCTAGCAGTGATGAGTAAAAAAAGATACATAGCACAGAAAAGAACTATTTCCGTACACAACATGTAAACATAATAATCTCCTGCTTTTAGTATTCATTTTCGTGTATGTACAACATGCTGTAAGAATGTTTGTGCCACCATTGACATTTTTCTTAATTCTGCATCTATTTGTGAATCATGATTTTACATTTATGCTTATATTGAAATTTTTAAAAAGTGAAGTGAAGAATTGAAATGTACAATGTATAGACTCTACTGTGGCATTTGAGGAATACTGTTTTTGCCCCCCAAAAAATGGTTTTCTGAGATCAGGGGGGACAGTATCAAAACTGGAAATGCAGAAGTCCCATAATTCAAGTATGTACATGGAATCACTCCTGAAGGGAAGAAAACCTGACACATAACATTAGTAGATCAAGATTGTTACTATGTTAGCCTTCAGTTCTGCAAGCATGAGTAAAAGGCCAGGTACTTAATTGAAGCTAAACAACTGTAGGCTTTTACAAAATAGTTTTTTTCACAATTTAAACAGATGCTTGATTGTTCACAACCCCAGTGTTTCTTTGGGTATAGATTGCGCCTTATTCAACAACTTAAAAATTTAACTCATGATTTCAGCAAAATGGCAACCAAGAAAAATAAAATGACAACCAAAATAAATAAATGCATAACCTTATACAAAATGTTTCCATCATACCTGTTCAGAAAGTTATCACCAACACTGTAAGGTGTTCACAATTTAGTAAGCTAGGTTTTGTGTTTGCAAACTTTAGACCTTCTTAGCATGACTCTGCAGATGATTGAAGAGCACATTACAACATCCTTCACTGACTACAGGTAAAAAAAATAGAAATGAAACTTGTGTTCGCTGAGCAACAGTAAATTATGACAGATGACACAATATCATTCTGATGAACAGCAGATTTATCAGAAAAATACCTTAATATTGCACTGTTGCCTTGCAGCAAGAAGGTCCTTGGTTCAACTCCCGCCCGGAGGTCTTTCTGCATGGAGTTTGCATGTTCTCCCAGTGCATGCGTGGGTTCTCTCTGGGTACTCCAGCTTCCTCCCACATTCCAAAAACATGACTGTTAGGTTAATTAGTCTCTCTACATTGCCCTTGGGTGTGAACGGGTGTGTGCTTGGTTGTTTGTCCTGTGTGTTGCCCTGCGATGGACTTGCGACCTGTCCAGGGTGTACCCTGGACCTCTCGCCCGTAGACTGCTGGAGATAGGGACCAGCTCCCCTGCGACCCTGTATGGAAGAAGTGGGAATATAAAATGGATGGATGTTTAAGTATCTTAATTAATTTCTAATAACTACCAGGGTGAGAATTGTATCCTTCATTTATACACTGTTCTACTAGAACAAAAGAATATATGCTCATCCCTATTCTAACTGTAATTCAAATGTTATATGGCAGTTACCTACATTTATGTCTGCCACCCCAGGGTGGCTTTTGGATGTAAATCTCTAATTTGGACGTAGGAAAAAGGCAAATGAAGTTGGCAATGTGGGGACAGCGCCTGTAAGCCCATTCGCCATTCTAATTTAATTATTTCGACAGCCTGGAAAAAAATAATCTAAGTTTGTAAAAACTAAAAAAAATGTTTAGAGAAAATGTCCTTCAGGCTAAAACTGGTTTCATTCTGTTAAATAAAAAAGTAGCAAATAAATACTATGGGCCTTATAATCATATCCTTTTAAATAAGTGCCAAACATGCAGTGGTAGTGCCAAAACAACAAGTTTAGATTATCTATCTTTCCGTTGACTATACTTGCAGGATAAATCTACTTGCAGGATCACAGGGGATGCTGCAGTGGTAATTCGGCAAGAGGTGGGGTACACCTTGGACAGGTTGTCATACCATCACAGGGCAACACAGAGACAAACAGGACTAACAGTCATGCTTGCACAAACTCATTCCTACAGGTAACGTAGACTAACCAATTAATCTAACAATCGAGTGTATGGACTGTGGGAGGAAGCCAGAGTACCCAGAGAGAACCCGTGCGTGCACAGAGAGAACATGCAAATTCCATGCAGAAAGATCCCAGCTGGGATTCAATACAGGTACCCTCTGGCTGCAGGGCAACACTGCAAACTACTGTATCACAGTCAATGTGCAGCAACAGTATGGATCAAAACGTTACCCTTAAAGGGTAATTTTTCTCCTTATTTGTTGTAGAAGCAAAATAGCTGAGACTGTAGCAATGATCTACACATATTTCTATGACCAACCTACGAATGTTTCCATTAGAAAAAGTTAAAGAAGCCAATGTGTGGTAACTCACCCATGACATCATCAGACTGCAGCTTGTACTTTCTTTTTGTCAGGTCTGGATTCTTTCATAATAGAGCAAGTAACTTGCAGCTTACACATTAAATTAGGTTAAAAGATAAATGACAAGTTCCAATAAAAAATATACTTTTAGGTGAAAAATAGATATTTTTAATAGCCATTTTTTAGTTAGTTATCTACATTTCTGACATTATTATTCTACATGAACCCACCTCAACGAAGCATCCGTTTGTAGATATGGAGTTGAAGTCTAATAATCCCCCACAGGTAAACTGACATAAACATATATTATAGGTAAAGAAATGTATACACTGATAACCTTTTTTTTTCTTTATCCAAACAGTAAAGATGTGATAATTAAGGGCGGGGGCGGGGCGAGCGGGGGGTCTGCAGAAGTCCCTGGCCACCTGAAAGGTGAACGGTTGCCACAGAAACCGAACTATGACGTCAGAAACCTGAGCAATAGGTAGTCAGCAAGCAGGTGGAAAACGTTGTCAAGGTTTGACTGGTTTGGCAACACATGTGAGTAATCAGTTGTGAAAGGCCTCGTAAGAGCGAAAACGTTTTTAAGAGGAGGCTGTAGTTGGTGGTAACGTTTTAAAATGTAATATGAGGAAACAACGTTGACACGTTTTAACTTCGGTTCAAAATTAGCTGTTCATGTGAAGAAAAGCCGACGCTTCGTCTGCTGAGATTTACATTGACCTTTTAGGTGTCTCCTCATTCCGCAAATCATTAATTAATATACTGCAAATCTAACCTCGCTGTTCCCCTTTATGCGTTTTTTTGTGTGCTTCCATGTTCCCCCAGAATGAGTAATGTTGTGGCTTTCTGACCGTGAGACCAGCTGTGTTGTGGCTTGGATGAGATCCAGTGTGCATGTGTAAAGCAACCGAGCAAGGTCTTTGGATTGTTTGAGTTGTGTGATATGCAGGCCTAGAGGCCACCTGCCATAGTGGATCTTGCCCTGTGCGGATACCAAAACCTGCCTTTTAACTAGAAGCCAAGTTCTGGCTCTTTCATGTGGGCCTGATCTCCTTAAGACATCAGCAAATATTGAACAAGTCTCTGCCCAGAATCAAACACATCTGCTCTCATGTTAGTATCGTTAGAGCAGAGACAAGGAAAGAGAGAGAGAGGAAACAGCGGTGGGTCTGTTGCATTAGTCTCTGTGTGGACACAGAGCTAAAGTTTATATCTAACAAACACAAATGCTCAGTTTTGAGGAGCTTAGGCTAACTGTGCTCCTCTGTAAACAAACATGAATCTGTGTGAAACGGGGTGCAAGATCAGCTCTGACATTTCATATGCCTCAGTCATGTTGCAGAATCAGTCGGAAGTATTTTGGGATTGTTTTGGACGGTTCTGCAGTAGAATTAGGCTAGATTACGGCATTAAGTATATTTTTAAACACTTGGACCTATACGACAACTCAGAGAGGCCTGTTGTATACAAGCCTGAAAGCAGACAAGTTGTCTCATATGCAAATAAAACATCAACTATACAAATCAGCAAGACTTACAAAACAGGCTGTTGCACTGCGAGCAAACATTTCACTGTTTTAGTCTCCGTGTAATCTCTCTCAGCATTTGTCTCAGTTAACTCAGCCAGATATTTTCTGGTCTCACATAACACGAGGCATACAGTGTATTGCCAAAAGTATTTGTCTGTCTACTTTTAAAAGCACATGAACTTTGATGACATTCTATTCTTAATCTATAAGGTGCAGTTTGTTGAAGGATCCACCGCTGCCAGCAGTAGCAACTTTAACTGTTCTGTAAACATCTTCTTCAGGGTTTAGGAGTGTGTTCATAGTTGGATGAGAAAACCAGAATTGCAGCCTCCGCTCTGATTCATCTCAAAGGTTGAGGTCAGGACTCTGTGCGGGCCAGTCAAGTTTCTTCACACCAAACTTTATACACCTGCAGCCACATAGGTGATTGGAACACCAAAATTCATTGATTTGGTTGTTTGACCCAGACGTTTTGGCAATACTTTGAAATGTAGCTCAGTTCATCATGGACAACTCGGGAAGGCCTTTGGGAAGTTTACCCGCGGCATTCTTTTGTCACTGAAACTGGGACTCGTGCCACTGGTAAGACTAGTTTCAGCCGGTGTGGCTCCTCCACCAATCAACTGGTGTGATTCCTAAAACACATCCTGTTGTTCACCATGGTTAGGATAGTTGAGATATCTGCCGGATAAAACGTTTTTGTGTAGTAGTTGGAAACTAACTCAGTGCAGTTCATTCAAGCTGTACTGAAGAGGTCGGCTGAGCAGGTAAAATAGATTTTCTTTGTCTAAATTTAGGTGGAAGAATTACAGATGAGTATTTCATAGATTCCTGGCAAAAAAATGTTTTATGTAGTGTGGTGCTAAATAAACATGAAAGACATTGGTCACATTTTTCTGTTTGAGTTTGTAGGTAAAAAAATTCTTTAAAAAGCTGATTCTAACAATCGCCACCTTAAAAATAAAAAAAACAAAAACCAGTTCTTTAAATTAGCTTCATATGTTGAAACATTGTTTAAGGTAACCAGAAAACGAATCTGAATCGCAAAAATAAATTAGAAATTTCCTAAATAATTTTAGATAGTTTTTTAACACAACATATAAATGTATAATGAATAAATGCAATAATCTATCTTTTGGAAATTGAAGTTTTGTTTTAGTGATTGTTGTTAATCAGTAGTTTGGGACCATTAGGAATTTGAAACCTACTCTAGTAGTAATGAGTTGTATATATGATTGAGTCTTTTATTTTGAAGAGTGACTGGAAACTTTATTTTGATAACACTCCGGTGTTATCAAAAACACCAGATAAGACCTCTTCCAACTCTGCTTTAGGCCTATTAGGAATGCATTGGTAGCATTGTTACGGTTAAACTGTGTGGGAGGAAAACAGACTTATTCATCAATTTTTATTTACTTTGCAACAGGTATCACTTAAGATGGAAGGCAGAAAGAAATTTCTGGAGAATTTTCGTATAAGAGCGAAAGTACCCAACATCAAAAAGCCACGTAAAAAGCTGCTTGCCAAACAGCCAAGGAATCTGGCCACCCGGCGCAGCATTTCAGTGCCAGACCTGACCTTTACTCCAGGCGAGGCAAATTCTGCAGAAAGTGATGTGCTGGCTACCCCCTCTAGTGGTATCTACTTTGGCATCTCTCCTGATTCGAGTGAATTGGATTCTGTAGCTAGTAGCTCTAATAATCAAGGACCGCTTTTTGCAGACCAACCCACTGACTCACTCTCAGAGGTTACTACATACAGGACTTATCAGCAGAATGTTCCAGCTTCATCATCAAGCAGATTAAGTGCTCTGCCGGCTGAGGATGCGATTTACATGAAGAATTTAAGTCCAGAGAGCAAGAGGAATGTTCATCTAGAAGACATTTCTGCACAAGAGGATAAAAAACCCAAGAAAAATGTGCAGAAGTTCATATTTGAGCCCATTAAAGAACCAGACAGCAACCAGGCAGAGAAAGACAGGCCATTTGGTGAAGAGCCCCAAACTCACAGAAAGATGTCTAACACCGTTGCAGCCATCCTCGACAGAGCAAGCTCAATGGGGGACGAAAGACGTCCTCATGTCGAGAAGAGGACCGTGTTGTTCGAGACAAAAAAGCCGACGTTTGAAAAGCTTACTCTACAAACCAGCCGACCAAGCTCTGCAGAAAGGCTGTCCTTACAAGACGCTCAATTGGACTGTACAGATGCTTTGTCTCTGTATTCTGCATGTGGCACTCCCAGTGAGGAGCAAGTCACCATGCTCTGGCCAACAACCTGGGAGGAGGAAGACCTGGAACAAGTGTCCTCTTCCTCTCTGCTGAGAGAGATGTCCATGGACGATTGTCTTCTGGACTTGGAGAACCAGGATGATTCCCTAGAGGAGGTTAGTTAGATGGATTTATTTATTTCTGTAGATTTAACTATAAATCAAGTTATGGAATCCTATTGTTAGTTTAAATGTTGTTTCTCTGCATGTTTTGGGTGGAATTTGCACAATAGCTCGCAGTAGCAAGCTTTTTACTGGTTCTGAAATCCAAGACATTCCAACTTGGAGGTAGCTATTAGGGTCAGGCTCCCTGGAAATATGCAAGGTATATTTAAAAAGGCCTTAGCTTCTGCAACTATGTCCTAAACTTCTAGTATTAGTATGATTATATGAAAAAGTACTGGTCACATTTACTTGATGTTTGCTTAGTTAATGTAACAGGCAAATAGAGGAATTTATTTGAGAATTAGCACCAAACATACATTCACTTTCTTTTTTTATTTTATTTCGGTTTGTTACATTCAAAATACTCAATTTCTTAGCTTTATTGGCACTTCTGAATGCCAGTAAGGCTAAGTTTTATTGGCACTCTTGATATATGAAAAAAAAGTCTCCATAGGGTTTTGTAATGACCTGCTGATATTTGGCTGGGAGATGATCACCTGACAACAACCTTTTTTGCGCTTTGTCTCTGAGGTACAGTGACGAGACCAGTTACAAACCTGTCCTACAAGTCAGTTTCACAATATGGTTTAAACCTCTCAACCATGTGAACAAAACAGTTGATAAAATCTCTCATGTACCGTTGACACTCTATGCCCTGTAAGAATGTATATAAGCACAAACATAATGCAGAAATGTCGATTTTTAATTGAAGCCGTCGTCAAGTTTGAGTTTATTAAAAAGCCCTTTTTAATCTTTCTTATTCAGAACTCTGCAGAAGCCTGTGATGAATTTGATGACAATGTTACGGAGCTAGCAGAAGGCGCTGTGAGTATTCACACAATGAAGTACACCAAGCAGCCGCTGTGAACAGTCATGTTAATTTAACTGTGGGTTCTCCACAGGACATTTTGTTGCCAGGCCCTGATGTTCAAACACCCTCCCCGTTCCAGAGGTACCTCCTTAGCATCAACCTAAAGTATGGTCGGAATCTGGTCGTCAGAAACAGGCGTTCTGGTAGGTTACCGTGATGACCCTAATGCGATCTGGCCCCTTTCACAACGTGTCAAAGGGAAACGTACATATTTTCAAACTGCTCTTAAAACCTTAAGTTAGGCTGAGGTGCGTCCAGCTGGAACTGGTCCTATTTTCGCCGACAGGAATGCAGCTCATTCTGTGTTGCCTTTTGGTAATAGCTAAAGGGCAATCCTTAATGAAATACTGTATTTGAACAAAACTGGATTACATTTGTAACTTTTTTCCACAAAACAATGAATAGTCTCACATAGGAAACGTGTTAATATAATAAGGAAGAATGGGGTATGTTCAGGTTCTGCTTTAATACAGCTTTGCTATGAAAGTGACACCAGAAACATAAATATAAAAAGTATGCAGTTAAACCAGTATAACAAAAAGCAGAGTGCATGAGAGCAGATGCTTGTATTTAATAAAAAGATGCAGTTAGTGCAAGTAACCCCTCATTTAAACAGCTGTTTCTCATAGATTTAAAAGGGACAACATTTTTCTCTTGTGTCATAAACAGTTTTTTTTTCATGGAATTTTACATTTAAAGTCATACTTAGTAATAATTAAAATAATTCAGGGGGCATCTCAATAATTTATAATGTGATTGTAAATGATTTTAATTTTGTAATTCAGTTCATTTTTGATTATGTCTTACAGCTAATTAAAACTCAATCCTAAGTTTCTCAGAATTCCTTTCAATTAGAATATTGCATAAGAGCAGAAAAAAGGATTTTTAACTTGGTTATGTTATTGCTTACACCGTTATTGGAAAGATCGGCGACTTAAGAGTTGTCCATCAGTCACTAACACCCTCCACAAGCAGGGCAAGCCACAAAATATCATTGCAAGAAGCTGTCTGTTCAAGGTGCTGGGTCCAAGGGTATTAATGGAAAGTTGAGTGGAAGGAAAAAAAAAGGTAGAAAAAAGGTGCACACACAACAGGTATAACTGCAGCTTTAAGAGGATTGTGAAAATAAAAACAATTAAGATTTTAGAGAAGATTCAGATTGACTGCAGCTGGACTCAGTGCTTCAGTAGCCACCACACAGATGTATCCACACACAGATGTATTTGCTGCAACTGTTGCATTTCCTGTGTTGAGCCCCTTCTGAAAGAGAAGTCTGAAATTGCTATCCTAGGCTAAGGAGAAAAAGGTCTGAAAAGGACCAATTTTGCATTAATTTCATTTGTAAATCAAGGAATTAAGAGGCTTAATTCCAAACTTCTTGAGGTCCAGCGTGTGTTTAATTACTAAAATGACCACAATCACGCAGTCATTTTATTAATTAATTGATGCATATGTTCAAAGTACTTTGACATAAATTTCAGTAGTCTGACATTTTTATCTATCAAATGTAATTTTAAGTCTTACAAAATATTCATATTTACTTTGTTTGGGTGTGAGTCATATTAATTAAAATTAACATCATCAAACACTTCAAATACCTGTAGCTGTTCTCAGTGCTTTGGCAAATTGTGGCCTAACAGTATTTTTGTTCTAAGCACCACAGTCATGGAAAATTTTACAAAGGATTTGGAGTTAAAACACTCGCATCCATTAGTGTCAGTGGTAGTAGCAGTCGCAGTAAAAGAGGGATAGTATTGTTTTTCTTGAGAGGCCATAGCTGTTGTTCTGTTTCATTGTTTCTGTACGACATATATTATATATTAATGTTCAAATACTGAAATAAAGTACCTTTTGGATCATATGTTAGTTTGTCTAGATGCACCTGTAAATGTTGAATCCAGAAACCTTTGTCTGTTTTCAAAAGGAGATCTTTAAAATTAGCATTTTTTGGTTGCTAATTTATTTTTCAGAAATGTATTTCATTTCAAACAATTATTAACTATAAGTGAGAAAAGTCGGATAAACTTTGTGTGTAATTTTTTACACAATTTTGATCCCTTTCAGAAGATAAAGTTGTTTTACGGCTTCAGAACAACAGCATCCTCTAGTGGCTAATGAAACTACAGGAGTATTTCGGGAAAAAGCTGTGTGGTCTCATGCATAACTTACCAACATATTTTAGGAGTTTTGGGGACTTTTTTTAGTTAAAGAATGAAATTAGAAATTTGTTTTCAGTAGTGAATAGTGTCAGATTTATTTAAGGCTTGAAATTTAGGATAATAGAGTTTAAAAGCTACTTCAGCATCAATTCATTTGCAATTTAACCTTTTAAGCTACTCCTCTGTTGACCATTAACCCTGGTGCTGTTGAATTCTCATTTTTATTTTTCTAATCACGTTGGGTAAAAGTAGACCCTCCAAGCCCAGTGCCCTGTTAGTTGAGATCTTACACTTCATGACAAGATGGCACAATGATGATGCAATGCCCATACACGCCCCCTGCCTCTGCACTGTTTGCCCAACAATCAGCACTGTGCCAAAGGGCCACCAATGGCATACATTGTCATTACATATTCTGAAAGGGACCCACACCAACAGCCCCCCACTCCTTGGGGTTTTTGTTCTCCCCTCTTTTTCTTTTCTTCCCCCCATTAATTTCCATCGTCACCATTCTCACTCATGCCAGAGCTTTTTCGCCGTGCTAGCTGCCACATTCTCCTCCTGTCAAGTTGCCTGGAGGTTTCCCTGTCACGGGCTGGCAGGGTGGAGCTGCTGTGGGTCCTGCCTGCCTTTGCGAGATGTTCATTTGGAGTGGGGAGCTGACAGACCTGACAGCCCATCCCCACAGGGCCTTTGTCATGTGATTCAAGCCTCCCCGCAGGCTCTCTCAAGCACCCCTTTATTCCACCTCTATACAAATGAAGGCATGGGGCTGGCTTTCATTTTTTTGGCCAATCTGCGTGCAATTGCAGAAACAAAGAAGTCCAAAACCCCCACCCCGCTCCCAGACAGACTTTCTTAACAGGCTTGGTAGATTAACACTGGTTGCTTCTGGATTTTGGGGTTCTGGTCGCCTCATGCTGGCGAGTGTTTCTACTCTTTTGACAATTAAACGGCTACTTTCCTGGTTTCACCATGTGTGGGGTACATCTCCGGCCCGCAAATGACTGTGCCTCACACAATTATCATGGGGGAAGGGTGTGTATTTTCCTACGCACAGTGCATACACAGGGTAAAAAGTATACTCCCTAATAATGTTTGCATAAAAAAAAAATCCTACTTTTAAATGAGAGTGATTGCACATTCATTTCTCAAGGTCGTAATGATTTCTTGTTTTTTCAAACGTAATTAATTCCAGCTACAAGTGATCCTTATGTGAAGTTCAAACTTGAAGGGAAGCAGTTCTATAAAAGCAAAGTGGTTTACAAGGACCTGAATCCGCGATGGAACGAGTCCTTCTCTCATCCGCTTCGGGACAGAGACCATGATGTGGAACTTAGGGTAGGCATTATTTGTTTTACCACACCTGGACAAAGTTAGAATAGTAGACTTTATTAATTCAATATATCCCAAACTGGCAACATTTAATTTTATGAGATGTGTTAATAGGTTATAACAATGTTGCAGGTCTATGATAAAAATCTCACAGCTGATGACTTCATGGGTTCAAGCACTATTTCTCTGAAAGACCTTGAGTTGCACAAGTGAGTACTTGATCATTCACTTTTTATGCATTTCATGATTTAATTTTAAGTAAAAAAAATAATTATTTAAGTGATAATTAGTTTTCATTCTGTCCTTCACCAGAACACATGAACTGGAGTTGCGTCTTGAGGACCCTAAGAGCAAAGAAGATGACATGGGAGTTATTGCCATGGAAGTCCGCTTGCTGTTCCGAGATGCCACAGTGAAGAGAGGCCCTGTATAAATATATCTGTGATTTAAAAAAAAAAAAAGTTAATTGCAGGTGAAATTCTCTTATTTGTACTAACAAATGCTTTTATTTTTCATTTCAGAGATTCCGTCCAAAAAAGAAGGTAAGTTCGTTTCATACTTCGGACATTTTCAGTTATATAAAAAATTTCCAAAATGTGATTACTGTAGTATTCTTAAAGCATTTCTTTTACTCAGCAGTTCTTATCCAAAACAGCACTAGGTGGCAGTAGCTCACTGTGAAATGGTAAAACAAAGAATTATGTTCTAGACCCTGGCTTTTGTGTGTAACCTTGTTTTCAGCACAGCCAATATACAGAAGATGTATAGTTAAACTTTTAACCATTAATATTTGCTATTTAAGCATTTAAGAAATATGACAGAATCTCATACATATCAAAATCAGAATACACCCTGAATTTGTTGAAGAATTTTTTTCGATAAGTATTCCATAGGTGTATTTTGTTTAGCAGTAAACAAAGTTTCACTTCCCCCTCAAGTGGATTTCAATGCACCACAACTGTAATTAGATTCAGAGTGAAATTGGAGGGTTGCTGCTTGGGACTCACTCTGCAGCGAGTGGGTTTATCTTCACACCTATGCTGTCACTACATCTGCCACTGTTTAGTCTCTTGATGGTCCAGCAGACAATCTCAATTTGAAATGAGATGACAAAGACATGAATGCCATTTTCCTTCAGCGTCGTAGGTTATCCGCTGCAGATGGTTAAAGATACTCAGAGGGAGGCAGAGATGTGCAGTGGGACTATACACAATGTTCTGCCTGCTTAAATCTGCCTACTAATTTAACAATGTAACAATGCAGCCCCCCCCCCCCCACCAATTTGTTTTTGAGAAACATACAGTATCTTGTTGCGTTTAACACCCATCGTGGTCTTACAGCTCAGCTCCCCATAATTCGATACATCGTTTTCTCCCTCTGTGATACCACCGCAGAGACCGGGAATGGCAAGTGCCTGAGTAAAACTCTGCTGTGTGATAGTGTTTCAAACAGGAGGGGGTGTGTAGGAGAAGCGGAAAAGCGAAGGGTGGGTGGTGATGGTCTCGGGCTGTTTGAGGCACGTTGCCAGTGTGGGATGCCTAAGATCGGCAGGGCTGATAATTCCCAGGCATGGTGGGCAATAACCCAGATGTTAGAATGTAATATCACAGCTGTGGACGGACAGTGCTGAGGTACCAGCCAAATGGACCTGGGTCTGAGCTCATCATGCTTGTCCCCATGCTGTCCCACCATATGGAATCAATCGCGCAGCCCTTTTAGGACCAGGAATAGATTCTCTTTAGGGGCCACTTACAGTTAAGTGGAATTGTTTTATTGGCTGCTGAGATAGAAATGTGTCCAAGATAAACACTTGGGATGACTTGGCTGAGGTCTGTTTTATATCGCTCCCTCTACTCCCTCTTGTTCCTCTTCTTTTGAAGGGGCTGATATTTATAGGGCTGTGCCTCTGGTATTCCATGTTAATTCAGGTCCCTGAGATATGCTTTGATCCCCTCCGGATTGGGTGGCAATCTGGGTTATGACCCCGAAGCGATGAGGAGGGGCCCCCCGAGTGGCAGGGGGAGTTGCAGCAAGGCCGTTTGAAGCGGCGTCGCTGGGGCAGCTGAAGGGGCGAGGCAATCAAAGAGGCTAGAGCCGATTACGCTCCTGCTCTTTAATTACTGTCAGCTCTACACAACCTCTGTGCTGTTTGTTTTTACAGCCCTGGCCTATCACTGCGCGGCCGCACAGGAACTGCTACATGGAAACATATCAAGGCCGCTCTTCCTCTCTGCTTCCTCGGTGGCACATAGCACAAGTGGAGTGTTTGCTGTTTTATCTTATTTTTCCTTTATTTTCCCAAGTGTCCATGTTTTATAGCAGTTCTTGAGAAGAAAATGCTTGTTCCATCCATCCATCCATCCATATAGAGTTGTGGTTTTTGCCTCCCTATGAATAACGTGCCTTATATTCACAGTGAATGCAATAATACCCTGTGGGCCTTAAACTCCAGAAAGGTTCAGAAATTTCAATCTGGAAAAGTTTGAAATTGTGACATGAAAAAGTGTGTAGGGACCTTGTTGTTAATGTAAGAGCGGATATGTTGGCCAATGTGCATTAAACTCTGATTCCGGCCATACATACAGCATGTATGCATAATTTGCTGATGAGAGAGCTGTGCGGTTAGCATCATTACTCACTGCTGCCTGCTGTCTCTGCTGTAGTATGCCAAGTGTCCTGCCTCCCCACACTCAGTCTGGGAGCCAGTGATGAGTGGGACTGTCACAGCCAGGGACATCTGGCTGTTCGCTGATGGTCCTCTCTTCTTGCCTTTCCTGGAGCTTCCATGGTGTGTGCCTCGCTTGTCAGTAGAGATCTGCTAATCTGCTCCAATAGAAATAGCCCTGTATAATGTAAACCATTTGTCCTACTTTTATGCAGGAAGTTAACATGATAAGGTGTTAGTATGGTGCAGTAGCATGTTAAAAATAAATGGGTAAAAGAAGTTCTAACTATGTACAGACTCATCTGGTAAAGACTAAACTAAAACTAAGCTGTAATGGCCATGAAAGAAGATTGATTTTGTGTCTAGTAAACCATTTCTGTGTTTTTTTGGCTAATCGAATTGGATCATGATCCTGTTAAAAAAAACAAATAACAACCCATTTTCAGTTTTGTAGCGGAGCCCACTAGATTTTTATGTAAAATCTTCTGCTATTTCAAAAAATTTATGGTGCCATGCTTTCCAACAAGGTTAGCAAGAGAAACGGGACCATAGGACCACAGATCACACACCTTACTTAACAGTCGGCATGAGGGGCTTTTCCACATATTCTTCCTCTCATGCCAAAACAACCAGGAGTGTTTGTTACTCAAAAGTTTAATCATAAAAGCAAACGGTTCCAATTAAAGTCCAAGTTACATTTAGCTCCAAAATGTTTTTATTTTTGTGACGGTAGATGGGAAAAGGATTTTTGTGGTATCCCAAACAACCAGTTGGTATGTAGATGGTGTTGGTGAAAACTTAGTGAAGCCAAGATGAACTTTGAAGTTTTAAACCTTTCTTACCTTCTTCCTCACTGTTCATGGTGGCCAGATAAAAATGGTTCCTTGTCCCCCCTAGTGGATAAACAAAATGGGCCTCTGTGTTGCATTATAGTACCCTAGTGGACCAGATATTCCTGAATTACTTTTTAGAAGTTCTTAGAACCTTTAATCACCTTATAAAAAGTAAAGTATAAATAAAAAAAATGCTATATATAAAATAACATGAAATTAACTTTAATATAAATAAGAGACTGTTTTTTTTTTTAAAGCTAGAATATACAGGTTGCCATATTGGTCACTTTAGTTGAACAACCAGCATGTTGTCTGTTTAGTATTAGGACATTTTTAATGCAACATGATTTACTTTGCTGTTCTCCTTCAAGTTACTCAGGGCCAGAGTTTTATTCTTAAGTTAGCTTTGAAAATGTTTTTATTAAGGTAGCACATTTCTGTGTTTTTGTTGCAAATTCATACAAGGAATCTTGTTTAAGTGTTTTATTCATTTATTGATTAAAGCTAACACTTTCAATAATGTTTTGGGTTGTTTTTTAAGTGTGTTGCCTTGTTTTAGCTACTGTTACTGATATGGTATTAAACCTAAACTGTCACTCCTTTTCCAACACTGGATAAATATACTTTAATTAAAAGTTGGGCTCTCTTAAACTTAGTAAGATTATGCTGCTCCAAATAGATATTTATTTTAGTACTTATTACACACACGTGCACTTCTTTGCCCAACAGCAGCAGAACCAGGGCCCAACTCCACGCACTTCTGACCCACCGAAGAATCAGCTGAAGAACCAGATGTGGACCAGTGTACTCCATATCACCCTGGTGGAGGGACAAGACCTGCCACAGTACGGCCAGGGTGATGTTTACGTCCGCTTCCGCCTCGGTGATCAGAAATACAAAAGCAAGGTGGGCACGTTGTTTTTCGTTTTGTTTTGTTTTTTCTCACTCCACCCACTCTCCCTTTTCTATTGCTTCCTTAGCCTTTCCAGTTTAGCTTTCTTCCAGCTCCTATGTCTTCACTTTCCAACCCTCACTCCCAGCAGGTGCCCATCAGTGACTCACCTCCACCTTGGCTCACTGGGCCATGGCAGAGGCAGCTCATTAGACCGGGCAGGGCTGCCACTCACTTCCCAGTGTGCTGCAAAGTGCTGGGCTTCATTGCCTTCATTTACATACCCAGCATGCCCTATTCGTCTTACCTGTATTCGTTGGCCTCCCTCCCCCGATGATTCTACAGTGCACTTGTCTCGTGTTGTCGTGTCATTTCTTTGTAAACCACTATGCTTTCCTCTCTGCTTGTTTGTTTGTTGAACAAAGCTGATTCTAATTGGAAGCTGTCAGTGTTTACAATCCCAGAGTGGCAACCGAGGTGTATCCGTACAAGCGCACACAACTCGATACACATACACGCAACACAGCACACCTCTTTTTTTCCTGTCTCCTGCTTCATTCGGCTCAGGCTGAACAAAGACTTTATCCCCGTGTCAGAAAGGAGATAACTTGGTGTAATAAAGCATTTAGCCTGGAATTCCATCAAAGTCTATACATCTGTGTTTTTGTGTTATTGTATGAGCTAAAAATGGGTCTTTACCATCCTTTAGAACCTTTGCATTCAGCCGAATCCCCAGTGGAGAGAACAGTTTGACTTCAATCAATTTGAAGACATCCAGGAACCTCTGCAGGTGGAGGTGTTCTCAAAGAGAGGGCGAAAAGGGACAGAGTCGTGGGGGATGTGAGTATTTCCTGGTTGATATTGGTAATTTTTCCCACACTAGTTAATCCGCAGAATTTTTTTCTGAGTTTCTGCAGGGTCTTAAAATCAAATGCATATATGATTTTATTTTAGAGCCAGAAAGCCTAAAAATCCTGAAAATGTAAAAGATAAAAACATGAATCACAGTGTACGTTTTTCAAAGCCAATAGTATTGAGTAATAGGACACAATTTTCTGAAAGAAAAAGATTTTTGAGTCCACCCACAAAAGCCAGAACTTCTTAAAGTCTCCCCATAAGGTGCCGGTTTGTTAGCTCTCCAACCTACTGCACTCTGATAGGATTTCTCCTGACCTCTTCACGGGACAAATCACCAGATAAACCTCCACTTTATTAGCTATTAGCTTTATTAGCTGAAGCTTTCACAGTCAGTACATTTGTCTTTGGTGACCACTGGGTTATGCAATGATGCCTGATATTGGCTGTTCCATACATCATCATTCTTCAGCAACTTATGGCTGTGTTCTTGCCTACCTGGCCCTGATTTGTTTTCCATCACATATTTCTTAAAAAGTTATATAAGCTGATATTTATTCCCTTTTAATAATTTTTGGTTTTGATCTTAAAAAGTCTATAATATATCTAGATTCTATCCTAGGTCTTAAATGGCATTTAATTATGTTTTAAATTCTTATTTTCTAGTTCTACCTGAGAAATGGTGGTGGTATTATACCATAAAAATTATTTTTTATGATTTATATTTTTTCTTAAACGTAGTCATAAGTGTGTTATGGTCTCAAAAATTGTACACTTGATGACCCTAAAACTTGCAGAAACGCTGCTGTCTTTCAGGTTTGAGGTTGATATATTGAGGCTTCCTTTAAATGAAAGACAGCTCTACACTCATGTGTTGGACCCTGGAAAAGGCAAGCTGGTCTTCCTGGTCACCCTGAGACCCTGCTGGGGTGTCTCCATTTCTGACACTGATAACCCCACCTTGGTGAATCAAGATGAGAGAGACTCAGTGATGGAAAGATTTGTATGTTTATCCTTTTATTACCAACATCAACCATTGACAAAACCTCCTTAAAACAAAAAAAATACTTTTACTAAAACATTAATCTATTTTCAGTCATTGTTTAAAATTGTTTTTCACGATTTATTTCTTTCAGAGTTTAAAAAACACTCACCAGTGTTTACAAGAAGTCGGGTTCCTTCAGGTCAGCGTGCTAAAAGCAAACGATCTTCCAGCCACAGACATCAATGGTAAAAACCCATTTACTTTTTCATCTGATGTGCTCATATTAATGTCCTTGTCTTTACATTGGACAATAAAACATCTTTTACCATCCGCAGGAAGAAGCAACCCCTTCTGTGTTATCGAGCTTGGGAACTGCAAACTTCAAACTCACACTGTTAACAGGACTGTCAATCCGGAGTGGAACAAGACCTTTACATTGTAAGAAGACTTCTTAAATAGATTGTATCACCTTTTTGTTGATATATTAACGCTGTGTTTCTTTTAAAGGCCAATAAAGGACATTCATGATGTCTTGGAGGTAACTGTTTTCGATGAAAATGGTGACAGATGCCCAAACCTTTTGGGAAAAATAGCTATCCCTTTATTGACAGTAAGTTTGGGAATTTTGTAAACACTAAATATAAATCAATCTTAATATACACTCAAGCATTAACTGTGTTTGTAAATTCCTAAAGGTTCAGGACGGTCAGCAGGTGTGTCTGCTCTTGAAGAAAGAAGACCTGGGAAGAACTGCTAAAGGAACCATCACACTAGTGTTGGAGGTCATTTATAACAACGTGAGGACCAAATTTGATGTGTTTAAGTTAGCATGGGCCGGTTACCATTAGAAAATCATGGTTTTAGGTTGTCTGCCATACTGTTCCTTTTGCTTAAAGTTCTTTTAATTTAATCTGATGCAAAAGAAAGTGCTGGAGTGACCATAATTTCCTCTGCTGTAAGGAACATAGAGTAAGGTAGCACTGCCCCTTTGCTTCTTGTTCCTGCACATTGCTGCTCAGCTGGGTGAAAGAACACTTTAGATCAGTGACTGGATGCTGCTAATTCTTCCTGGCTTACAGGAAAGACAAATTTGTTGTTTTGAAATATTTCTGGTGGCAAAAAAAAACACAGACACTCATATTGTGAAACCTAAGGAAGTGTCACCAATAACTCTAAATAAGTAATTCTTTTTTAAAACTACAGTTGTCAAGCTATGAGCACCATAGCTAGAAGAAACTGCAGGCTCGCTACCCAAGCAGATTGACAGACGAGCGAACCAGCTCATACTGGCTTAATTACTTGTGTTATGTTGAGTTGAGAAAAAAATATCTGCGCATTCGTTTATGTGACACAAAGGTACTTCCGTATGTCGGGAATTTATTGGAGGCTCAGGGTTCGGTTGTACAAAAAAAAAGTTTTCCACCTCAACAAATATTCTACAATAAGAACATTATAATATTCTCTGCAATAAGCACTTTAAAACTACTAATAAAACAGTTTCAGTGGATCTACATTTTTACTTGAGACTACATTTGAAAATCAAAAGAAACAAATACTAAAATAATGACTAGATTACATTATTAGAACTGTTGAAGGAAAGTTGAAAGCTAAATTAAATTCTATTAATATGCATATGTCAGTCAGTCTCAATCCATCAAAATTAATCTGATAAGGGAACACTTTTCCTTGCTAGGGACTATCTTCACACTAAAGAAGCACAGAGAGATTGCTGTTTATTCTTTAGGATTTAGAACTTGGAATCAATGCAAAAATAAAAATAGGAATTTGAAAAATCACTAAAAAAAGGAATCAGATGCAACCTTGCAATAATTTCACATAGACTACAAAAAAAATAGACATAACTTACAATGGGACAAAAAAGTACATTTAATGCTGCCAAAGTTAGGGATTGGGCGATCAAGTCTTTATTACTGGACAGTGGTGACTTGATGTAAAAATGTTTCTTTTTGTTGTCAGAGAGTCAACTAGGTTCCAAAACTATTATTTAATGATGATAACAAATATAGATATAAAGATTGACACAATCAGAGGTCAATATTTAAATTTCAGTGAATTACATAATTTCTCACAGCTTTCTAGATTTCTTAAACTATTTCTAAACTATAATTGTTATCAAAAACGTAATGAAACTTAAAAAAATGTATATCAAATGTATGAAAACCGTTTAGATCTCATGCTGTTGTACAACCTAGAAAGGTTTTAGATACCTTTTGTTTTGGCATATTAGGGCAGTAAAAATAATTTTCTCTTGTGTTTTAAATAAGTAATTGTAACATGTTGTACATTTTTGTCTAAATACTGTGACACTAGAGAACCATGGTATTTATATTTATCATAATGACCCATGTCTCATTTGAGGTTTCGACAATAGCAGTAATTTATATCATTATATATAATGTAAAATAAAAAAAAGTGATACAACTGCAGTATTAATCATTGTTGCTGGTTCCAGGTCAGAGCTGGTGTCAGAACCTTCCAACCAAAGGAGAAAAAATTCATCGAGGAAAATCTGAAGTTCAACAAGAAGGTTATTTGCCTGTTTCTTTAATTAAACCAAAAGAATGCAAGAAAGTCACATCCCACTTGCAAATATTTTGTTAGATTTTTGATAAGTTGTAGTCAAACCAATCTGTTTAATTGTCTTTGAGCAATAAAGCTGATTAAACCACGATTCAAACCCATAAATATTATTTCCAGTAAGAAACGATTCTGTTGTTTTCTTTCAATTATTTTCTTCCAGATCCTTGCCAGGAATATATATCGGGTTCGAAAAATCAGCACAGCAGTTTTGTACACGTTACAGTACATTAAAAGCTGTTTTCAGTGGGAGAGCAAGCAACGGAGTCTAATAGCCTTTCTGGTAAGTCATTGCCTCATGTTAATGAACTCTCTTCGAGCCTTGGGGCGAGCAGGTTTTGTCCCGTTTCACTGCAGCCTGGCGTTAACTCTTTTCATTTCGTGCGAATGAGATGTCGAGGCAAATCTTTGCTTTAGCCATTTTCTCTCTGCTCGTCTTTTTCCCATGAAAAAAACAACGCTGGCTGTCTGTTCTTTTATCCATGAGTACGCGATAGATGTGATTTATCCTTTGAATCAAACCCCACTTGGCTTTCCTTCAGTTCTGATGACATTAGAGTATATGTGAAAGGGTGGCGTTTGGGCGTTTGCACATCTGACTTCTTCGCAAAGCCTCCTAACCCAGGGGATGGTGTAAGGAGGATCACAGTCTGAGCTTCCTTTGTTGGAGAAGTGACAGTCTGCCTCTGAGGTTTAAACCTTGTTTAAATGTCTCTGTTTAGCTGTTTTTAATGAGGGTATATGATCTTGGGTCCTAAGCTTAAATAATCTTAAAGCACCTAGTAAATCTAGCAGAGCACAGTGCATGTAATGTCATGATTAAGAGTGTACAATTGCCATGAAAGCCCTGCCAGCACCGTGTCAGGGTGAGGAAGCGGTCACAGACAGGGTGTGTGAAGAAACTCTCCTTTTACCGCCTTTCTTCTGTCTGCTGCGTCTCAGGATGACATGCAATTCATACCTGGTGTATTCTATAAGCCCTGCTCAGTGATATTGAGGTGCAAATCCCCTCAGGCACCGGCTGGGCTCAGTGTATCGCAGCCTTTAGAACAGCGCAGCATACAGACAGACAGGCGGACACACAGACAGGAAGATGGAGAACAATGCGGGCAATTGTGTAAGGATAGAGTGTGGGAGGCAGGCTGCTATCTGGAAAAGAAAGTTGGAGCTCAGAAAGGAAGACAGCTCAGAGAGAGTGGAGGGCAGATAGCAGGGGACTCGGAGGCAGACGGGTAGGCTTGGATGCGGGCAGGATTGTGGTCCGACAGGTGACAGGTCAGCAGGATGGGGCCTTCTTTCTCCACCTATAATTAGATCCTCCGCAGGCAAGGTGTGTGTGCTGTAAAACACTGTAATCTCTCATTTCCACTTCCACTCCACCTGCTTTTTTAGGAGTACACCATGCAAATAGAGGTTTTTTAGAGAGAAGGAAAAGACTCAAACTTGTTTTATTCATCACTATGCGTAGTGGCGTTGGACTTTAAATGCTCAAAAGGCATGAGGCCATTTTTGGTATCAAGGTTTTATGGTATCAGATCACAAAAATTTACCATCATGCCGTTCTATAAGTGAGTTGCCAGAGAAACTGCCGGAATGACCAAAGTTTTTTCCTCTGATATGAAGCACAGAGTACCTCTTACTTACAATCGCCTTCCCCCACATGTTGCTGCGGACTGCCTGCCAGCTGGTTGTCAGAAGGCCACTACAGTTTTCCCTGTTTGACAAGAAAGACAAATTCAGCATATATGGAAATATTTTTGGTCCTAAAACTTGGCCAGTCATGGCTTGAATACGGAAGTAGCGTCACCCATTTACTGGTCCAAATTTACAGTTAGCAGCTCACAATCTTCATGTATGTAAGCAGCTGAATGCAGGCTGGTATCTGAGTGGTGTTGGCTCTCCTAAGTTCTCTATATCTAACAAAGATTGTTACTGTTAGTGCTCGTTGGTGCTGAAAAATTTCTTGTTTGTGCTAATATAATTGAAAAATGGTTAATAGAAGTGTACAAAGGTCATCAAAGGTCAACCTGTCCTTCCACATTACCTATATCTATTAACGTAGGTGTCTGTTCTGCTACTATTTATTTCACTGCTTTGAAACTACATTGACCCATCTATGAGTGCTATGTTTCTTAAGCAGCCGACTGCAGGCTCTACCACGGAAAGCCAAGATGCTATTTAACCAACTACCATTGGCTTGTTATACTTCTGTTGCTCTAAAAAGAGCAGAATGGGAAAAGGGGATCATATTGTGTGCAAAAAGCATTTGGAAACTACTTTTAAATTTAGCAGATGTTTTGTGCTTTTGCCTAACTTTTTGTATTGAAATAAAAACCTGACAGGAAAAGTGTGGGAGTGACTGGTGATTTCTCAGACTATATGTAGTGCAGAGTAACACAACTTTCCCACCTCCCCCACTTGTTGCTATGCCCTGTGGTTCAGCTGGCTGAATGAAGGCCACTATGCTTTACCTTCCATTATAAGAAAGTTAAATTTGGCTTTTTTGAAACATATCAGGATCGCCACTCATGGTGTGAAAACTAAATGAGTGCCACACATCACTCCTATTAATATAATGCTGTCTTAAAACTTCAGTTTGCAAGCTTCGAGTATCACCTCTGTTAATCAGCTTACTTCAGAGTTGAACTGAGCAGTTAATCCGACTGTTTAAACAGTTAATGTATAAAAGGCTAAACGATTTACGTACGACACTTGATAACCATTACTAGAAGTGAGTATTTATAATATATTTTTGTTTTGTATCAACATAACAATAGTTGCCAATAATTACACATTACATTTCTGTTTTGAACTAAAGCTGTTTAACCATTTTATATGTTTGTTTTAAATTAATTATTTTGTATTAACAGTTTTAACCCAACTTAATTGTGTTAATACTGTGAAACACTGAGTCCATGGTATTTTTACTGAGCTGAGTTTCACCGGTCATATTGTGATATTCCCAGGCTGGCCCATGCCTACCGCTCAACTGCAGACAACAGCTGAAAAACCGAAAAAGCCGATAGTGAGAGAGAAGTCAGAGTACGCCTTTGTCTGTGATGAGGAGGGCTTTAAGTACTCAAAGTGTCGAAGGTGATTGGTGAGAGTTGCCCAGAGTGAATCTGCCTCAGTTATTTATCAGCCACTCATCGGCAGACTGAAAGTTCCCTGTGTGCAAAGTTCTTTGACAATTATTTATCACATCCTCGACTAGCAATAAGCATAGTAAAAGATGCAAATCGCATGTAAATATCGTAACAGAACGTTATGCCGCCACCCACAAGTCAGGAAGGGCAGCAACGAGGTCTCGTCTGACTGTTATTACAAGCCCCGTGCCGTGCCACTTTACCACAGTCGTGCCCCTGCCCACTCCTAGGGCGTCAACCATGCAGTCGCTTCTCCTCCTCCGAGTCATCATTTCCAATTAGGCTAGTGTTTTGGAGCAGCCTAAAGCAGCATGCCACCGTGCGCTCTAATGAAAGCGGCTCCCACTCCTATCTTTATATCTTTAGGCAGTGGTAATAAGGTAACTGATTCAGACATTGACAGATGGCCTCTGCGTGCCTCTCAGATGTGCGTAATTATGCCACCAGTGTCTGCTCTTTTCCACAGTGGCAGGCAGGCATTGCGGGGCTCGTCGGAGCAGCAAACGCTGCAGTGGTGGGTCCAGCTTTAACATACATTACGATACATTATTAATCATGCAGACTGGCCAATCCTACCCTGTCATGCTATATATACATACATTCTGTAATGCATTACCAGTGCTGTGATTTTTCTTTTTTTCTCCCTGGTACTGTGGGATGCTCACGTAGTGCTTTACCAGGAATACTAAGCCATTATTTCACTCAGTCCCACAGGCCAGTCTGACCTCCTCACAGCATGTATCGCACAGTGCTACCCTGTTTATGCTGATTCTTGCGTGCATTATGAAATGGTTGTTAGGGTGTAAGGTATTCAAATTTTGCATCAGGGATCACTACCGTGGTATATGTTAAGTGTAGAGTTTTTCATTTTTAAATGTGAAGATGATGCAAGGCAAAAAAACAAAGCTAGATCTTATGTGGTTTTATGCAGCTATTATGTGTTTTTCGTTTAGCAGTGAAAATATTTGCTGTTTGTGAGGGCAGGAGGTCACTCGGTTTTACTGCTTAAAGTTGTCTTGAGTTTTCCAGGGGGTTGCGGTTCTAAAATAGTATCTTTAATTAGGTAATGTGATTTAAAAAATAAGAAAAACAACATTTAAACAAAGTTCCTGCAAATCTTTGTAAACATTTTCATCAGTGAATGGAAATACAAACATGAAAATGTGCATGTTTTTTTTTTTTTTTTTTACTTCTCTTCCTCTTGCTGGTTATGCCGCAGTAATGAGCTGAAGATCTACACTTTTCAAGGTTTTGACAACAGCATCTGCGAGGGAGAAAAATGTGACAGCTAAAACTCTACATAAAATAACCGCCTTTTAGATGTGCTTTTCGCTAAGACTGAGCGAGATAAATGCGCTATACATCAGCAGTGATTGCAGGAAAGGGTCACCCAGAGTTCCCTGCTGCACACCGGCTTGCTGCCTGTAGATGGTGCTACAGCACTGCTGGAAACACTGAACCTGAGGCCGATAAAGAGATCAGGTCAGTTACCCCTCTCTAACAGGAGCCATTCATGGGAACAACTTTGGAGTGAAATCTCCATTATGTGCACTACAGGAGACACATGTTTCTTCTTCCTTACCCCCCTAAAAAGATGAAGAACACCTAAATAAGTGAGTATTAGCCAGCCAAATGAATCTGCCACAGAAATTCAACAATTTGATAAAGTTAAATTTGTAAAAAAAAGGATAATTTACACTTAAAAGCTGATTTTGAGATTTGCTGTCATTAAACTGCTTTAAGTATTTAGTCAGAATTAATATTTTAACTTATCTGATACCTCATCTGTCAGGAGTTAGACTAAAAAGAAACCTGTACACCTTCTGTGAGTGTTTCTTTTTAACACTGCCAGGTAGCAAGTGGTTTAGACATCATTTGACAGCCTGTGAAATGCTGAATGCCTCACATCACACACTGTAATGATGGCATTTGATGAATGTTTGATGCAGCGCAGCTGTAAACACGCCTGGCAGCTGCAACTGGCGCTGAAAGACTTGCCGTCTCCCCAGATGAGGGCAGGACAGGGTCAGATCAGGCTGCAGAGGTCTCGGGAGACCACCTGTGTGGAGTCGGCTATGGTCGGGTCTATTAGTCAGAACACCAGCCTAGGTTGAGATCAAGGCCGTAATCGGAGTTGTCATAATGGTCTGTGAAACTGAAATATTTTGAGAGTGCTGGATCTGTCTTTTCTGGTTTGCTGCATTGCAGTGTGGCCAAGCCTTTTTAAGAGGACAGCAAGCCTGTGAATTGTCTCCTTGTTTCCGCTTTACATCTGTTTTCTTTGTGTTTGGAAAAGTTTGAAGGCCTTAGAGGAGTAGGTTCCTTCATTCCCTGGGGGGTTACGCTCTCATTTGCCATAGTTGTGGGAGTTTTCACAGGCTATGCAGCGGGAATGTGCCTAGTAGGGGGAAAATGATGCAGTCTTGCTCGCATGTTTTTTTTCTAGTCTGAAATCTATGAATTATTAAATGAGAATATGTGAAACTCAACATTTCCTCTTGATTTTTAAGTAGAATTATTGTCAGGGACTACTCAAACAGATGTAAGTTGAAAGCTCTTGAGGCTGGCTGAATACAGTGTTCATCCACAGAACCCTATTTATGGAATTAATAAGTAACTCACTCACAGATTAGTGCATTTCTAGTTCGACAAATAGAAGTGCACTGATCTGTTTGTGTTTTTTGTTTTTTTTCTGGCTGATACCAATTTCCAGTTTTCTTAAACATCTAAATTGGCCATTTGTTTTTCATTCCTTAGAAGTATTAAACATAAAAGAGAAAAATGTGCTATAGGTGTTAAAAGGATGCAGTACTTTTCAATCTAACAGAAAATGATGGGATAACAAGATTATTTCCATTTATGCTTCAAAGCATATGTGCCTGAACTCTACAAAACTCAAAACAAAATGTTTTCAAGCACATGCTGGTTTTCAGATGCATCTTTACTGTTGTTTTTCGCTACATTGTCCCAGATTAAATAAATAAATTCTAAGTAATTGTGTTATTTATAACAAAATTTTATTTTGGGTTTGAAATCATAGACAATACCAAAGTTCTAGTATAAACACCTGCTAAATTTAGTAGTAGTTAAGTGCTTATTGTGCAGAATATTACATATTTTTGCCTTTCTGCTTTTTATAGTATAACACTGGGAGTATAAGCTGATATTAGCTGATTACTTAGTCACTTGTAGCTTAGCAACTGTAATTTTAGAACAGCAATTAAAAGCACTACAAACATTTCAGCTGAATTTCTCTTTCTTGCAAGCAAGGGTAACGTGTAGTAGTCTTCTTTCAGCCAGCTGATGGGCAGTATGCAGCAAAACGTGGGAGCAATTGGGTGTGGCCCTACAATGTGTTCCATACAGCTGGAGAAAACTTTGCTTAAACTGCACGAACAGTATGATGAAAATGTTTATTGGTTTTCAAACTTGACAAGGGTAGTCAGCTCATGCCTATAAATAGGCTTTTGTTTCAGGATAAGTAGAATCTTCCCATATTTGTTACATAAAATGGTTTTAAACCTTCTACATTTGTTAGTAGTATAAAATAACCAAAGCTTTTTTATATATATAACTGAGTAAATATGTTGCTTTTGTCTATGAACCTCTTGTACCTTGTTTTGTATTCGGTTTGTTTTGAGCCCGGTTGAAGTGTGCTCTGTGTTTGACCCAAGTGTGTGCGCCGTATCATAATGTCTGCCTTTAACATACTCGCCACCTTCCCGCTCACAGAGGACACCTCTCTTTGTGCAGCTGAGCCAGCGACCTGTCCACTTCTGTGTGTGTGTCGCTGTTTCAAGGCCCGTCTTAGCCCCGACGCGTTAACGTGTGTGAGCCGAGCTGACAGGAAGAGTCCATGCCACTCCCCCAACTCCCACTTCCCCGCCACCTCCCTATGCCCTACTCTCCACCTCCTCAGGGGGAAAAGGCTCGCATGGCAGATCTGTCACCCAGGAGGTCGCTCAGTGTTAACGCTCCCGACACGGATTAAACACTAGTGGCCAGTGCCGGAGTGCGGGGTCAGTGTAGCCACCACTGACAGGCACCACGGGGGCCCATACCGACTGCCCTGCTGCAGCCTTGCACTACTGGTGCTCCTCATGTGTCAGACAGGCAGGGAGACAACCAGAGCTGGGCCTGTGAGCAAATGCTAATGCTTTGCCTTGCACAGCTGCTCCTCCTCAGTGCTTTAATAAAGAGCTATCAGTGTTGGTCTGGACTGTGTGGGAGCACTTTGGAGCTGTGGAATTTGCCTGTAATATTGCTGCAAGTAATCTTTTAGTTTGCAACTTAAAAGAAAGTATTGATATAAAGTCTAGGATTTCATAGATCATGCCATGAATATATACACTTCTGCTGTAGAAAACTACTCATTGAATTCTTGTAGCTTGTACGTGTCTTTTATTTTTACTTAAACATAATAAAATAGTAATTGCATTACACTTTTAAACAACCTTGCTGAAGTGTCTCTTTTTCCATTGACGGCTCCATCTTTCACCTGCTCTTCCTTTTTCTGTTAGTCTCTTTCAGTTGATAAGACATGAGCTGAGCTTTTGTGAAATATTTATCCAGCGTTCGCTCAGAGCACTGCGACTGCCCACACACACATATACACACACATGCTCTCTGTATCTGCCCTGGAGAGAAATCTTATCTGCGCTTCCTCTGACTCCGACACCCCCTGAAAGCCTGTCCCCCCACACTGGCCCGAGCTCAACACAAATTACATGTCTCATTGCTCTGCATTTACAGCTACTTTAAAGCCTGCCGCTCCTGTCCCCAGCATCAAACCTCTCATGCAGACTGTGTTTCAGCTGAAACAGAAAAATAAAAGCATGATTTGAGCCTCCCCTTGTGCCTTTAATACAATGCTATTTTAAAGCCTAACAAATATAGTCCAAATAAAACGATTTTTCAATAAATATAGGAAGTGTCCTCCAATCAGGATAGTCTGTATTAGCATTAGAAGCTATACTGCTAACATTTTATGCCATACTGTTCCTACTGTTTAAAGCCATTTTATTGAGATGTCAGAGAAAGCGTGACCAGAGTTTTACCTGGCTGTATGGAGCATAGAGTAATGCAGCGCTACCCCTTCCCCTCATATTGCTGCACACTGCCACTCAGCTGGCCAAAAGAAGGCAACTATGATTTGCCCTGTCATGAAAAACCAAGACAGTGATGGTGTGGAAACTGAAGGAGCGACAACTATAATTTTTTAAAAACTTTTTTTTAAGCTTCGAGTGATAAACCAGCTAGTATTACCTATTATGCTCCCTGTGTTAATCTATAAAGATCTAAATGCCAAACAGATATAATAATTAGATCATTTTCTATTTTTTTGTCAAAAGTTTTCTTAATACTGTGAAGATGTAGTATTTTCTTTTTTTTTTAAATTAATACCACACAAAAAAATATGTCATACTGTTCTTGTGATTTAAAGTCTTGTTAATGGGGTGCCAGAGTGACTGGGATTTTCTCTGACTGTATGTGAAGCATAACACAACTCAACCCCCCACTACTCCAGCCACGAACCCCACTTGTGGCTGCACACTGCCAGTCAGTCTGCTGACAGAAGACTCCTACACTTTCCACTTGGTTACAAGAGAAGTAAATTTGACTTTATGTAACTGTTTTTGCAAAGAATACATATAGTTGTGCAGTGAAAACTCAATAAGTTCTGCTGATCACCCTCATAAAAGCAGTGATCTTTGAAAAGGGCCATCAAAAAGCTTCAGTTAAACCCAGAATTATTCATACTCCTGGCAGATTTATGTTTAAAGTAATCGTTGACAACATTTTATTTTTTGACTGGAAGTAATATTAATGTTTGGAGTGGCTCAGCTTAGAGACCTGACTTGAATCTAATGGGGAATCAGTGGAGGGAGCTAAATATTAAGGTGATGGCAAAGAGGCTTTCCAAGCTCAAAGACATGGAGCTCATCACAAAGAGACATTGTCAAAATACACAGAAATGTGGGAAAAGAAACCGTTTAACAATTATAAGAAGGGTTTCTGTAATGTCACTTCAGATTTTTCCATTCAATATAGAGTGAAGTGTATACTTTTGTCATTATAAGACATAAATATAAAGATTTTTCTTATATTTGAAGTTGATACTGAAGAAGTTATCTTTTGAGAGATCATTTCCCATCAGAAACAAACTTTTTGATTGATTAAAAGTAATCTTACATTTAAATCTTCCAGGAGTCTGAATAATTTTGGTCTTAACAGTACCAGTGGCTTCTGTGTTAAGCAGCTGACTGCAAGCTAGCTACCCAAGCAGATAGACTGGCTTATTAACCTGTTAATATCACGTTGCTATACATTTGTTACTCAAGAATGTGCTGAATGAAGAAAAGATATATGCAATAAGCATAGTTACCTGAAAACCTGCAACTAAATATAGGGGGTGTTTATAATTCTACTTACGTCTGTCTATCACAATCAAAGTAACGGATATGTGGTATCAATAACATTATGACTGTAGTAATTATTAATGTTGTATTTTTTTAGCATCAGAGGGAATAACCGTTGCTTTGTTTTGAATATCAATTTTTGGTTTTAATGTTTGTGTTAAGGGCTACTAACCAAATTATAACCTCTACTACTTTACAGGTTATAATTTATTGAATGTTTGATATATTCATTTTAACAATCTTCTTTTTTGTATAAGCGGGGTTCTTATTTATACATGTGCACTCTGAATTTGTTTTAATTTTTTCTGTCTCTCTCGGTCACAAACTCACAAAGACAAGCACACGCATTCAGACACAAACCCTGCAGCCTTTAGTCAGTCTTAAACTCTTTCAGTCCGCGTTCACATAATCTGGCAACCGTCCACAGCCCCCATGACTGACCCTCATAATGCTGGCTGGCACTCTTCTCGCTTTGTTTAGCTTTCGAAGTGGAGTGAAACTGAAGAGAAATAATCAGGACAGAGCCAAGATTAAATCTTTTGTTTTTGTCGGTACATAGTTAAAGAATAGGGGTATTTATTTAATGTACCACACAAAAACATAGTTTAATTTTCTTTTAACATATAATGTAATGATATAGCCCTCTGCGGTGTGGCATTACACTTCTTTGGCTCATCAATAGACTTATTTGTGTTGTGCTGATGTGATGCCTATTTTTACAGCTCATCGTCTATAGTGTAAAATGAGAATGCTTGGCATCTCTGGAGTTTGGCAGTCGATGCTTTTGGTTCATAGATCGGGGCCACCCCTTGATAATCAATTTACAGAATGGTGGAAACTTTTATGGAAGGTGTCTCTGTCCCTTTGTTACTGCTATGATCCCTCTTCCCTTCTCCTGGGAGTGTGTGGGTGGTGGGAGCTGCCATGCTTGCTCAGCTTCAAGTTATTTTATTCACACTTTTAATCGCTGAGTGCTTTATTATTAGGTGCTGGATTCTGCTGGCCAGGGGATCTGCATGAGAAGGCGCAGGACGCATTTAGTGGAATCATATTAATGGCGCCATAAAACAAACCTGTCAGGCCGTTCTTAACCCCTCCTGGCAGAGACACTCTGCCCGGGGTCGGCTCCTTCTCCGAGCGCTTACAGGTGGCTAAGGAGAGTGCATCTCCATCATCTCCTCCACTGTGTGTTAATAGTTTTATTAATTCATTCTCCTTTTTTTTCTTACCCCCTAGGCACCCTTTGCATAATCATACAGACATTTTTCAGCTAAATGGTGTTTGCCAAGGGAGGTTTCCTACATTAGAAATACTCCTCCCAGACACACATACCAACACTTCAATTACAAGTGCTTGTTAGCTAATTCTCTGTGTAAACCAAAATACTTGGATGCATCATTAATTTTTTACCTCTTTTGCCTTCTTTTGTTGCTTTACATGTGCTGTAATTTAATTCAAGAGATGAAAGTCAAATATTATTTTTTACAGACAGTGATATATTTTGGGGTTTGATTTCTGTTAATTTTGATGATTAGTCTTACTGCTAAAGAAAACTCAAAATTAAGGTTTTTGAAAAGTAGAAAGACCAATTTAAAGTAAATGTTTAATCACAGAGATGTCAGCCTACTGAGAAGCATGTACATTTATTGTATGTACAGTATGTGCGCTTAATACTTGGTCTGGGCTCCTTTTGCTTGATTTACTGCATTAATGCAGTGTGGCTGAGGTGTTAAAGAAGCCCAGATTGCTCTAATAGCAGCTTTCAAATAGTCTTCATTGCTGGGTAATACTCCAGAGATTTCCTATAGGGTTTAGGTCAGGCCAGTGTGCTAGCCAATCAAACACAGAGATACCATGGTTACTAAAGTAGGTATACTTTATACGGTGTAGGCTGATGCCAAAATCTGCTTAACATCTCCTTTTGAAATTGCACTACACTCTTCCTCCAGACTCTGGGAGGTGAATTTCAAAATAAAGTGCAAAATATACTTTCATCTGAAAAGAGAACTTCAAACTAAGGCACTGAGCAGCTGCCGAGTCCTTTTTCCTACGGAGGACGTTTCTGACTTTTAGACAAGTAATGCGACAGTTGTATCCCATGTCCTGGATACATTTGTGTGTGATGGCTCTTGAAGCACTGGCTCCAGCTGCAGTCCATATCTTATAAATCTTCCCCAAACTCTTGAATGACCCTTGCTTCACAATCATCTCAAATTTGCAGTTATCCCTGTTTTTTGTGCTCTTTCTCCTTCCACACATTATCCTCTCTCAATTTAGGCTTTTCATTAGCTGTAGTCTATGACCATCAAAATTAACACAAATAAACCCTTAAAATGTCTAATTGTGTGTAATAAATCTGTATAATAATAATAATAATAATAATAATAATGCACATTATTCCCTTCTTAAATGATCAGACAGTACTCAGGATTTGACCCTATGTCTTCATTTTAAAATTTTAATCCTTACTTTTAGAGCCCTATGTGGTCAGGCCACTGCCTATATCCCTGTTCTTGCAGTCTGAAATCTTCCCAGATATTTTCCCAGAGTTTTCTGTTCATTCAAAATAAAGCATGTAAATCCAGACCACGCTGGTTTGACATACCATGAGGGAGGAATTGAGAGGATATTCCTGACAGTTTGGGTCTATTCCCTTCATTTAGACTTTCTGCTTAGACACAAAGCATTGTATTTCTGCGGGCTTTTATCTTGTCCACTGAGCCAGAACGCGGTGAGTAGAAATTTGCATTAGTGGGCGATTATGAATACCTGTGACAGATTCTCTCTGCTGGCTCCCTGGGCAGAAATGAATTGGCTCCCTCTGTTGACTTGCACAGGAAGACAGAGACCAAGCAATTAGACTTTAGTGGTTAATGTAGCAGCTTTTGCAGGGAGGGCAAGGAGGTTCAGCGTTCCTGCTGGGCTCATGTCAGTTTCCAGGCTCACTTCCCCCTTTTTTCTTTTTGCTTTTTTTGTATGAGAATGCTGGAAATATGACAAGCTACCTGTCCACGAGCTAGCAGAATTCCTTTGGGGTGAGGGTAGAGTCGTTTTAGAATTGCCTCTTGGGAACTGAGGTGACAACACATGACGTAAGTTATTCATAACACAGAGGAGATGTAGTGCAGCTTTCTCTGCACATCATGCATATTCATTGTTTACCTTCTTTGTCCCTCTCCAGCTCTAGTTATTTGCTGTATACATAATTCAAATGAGCTCCTATTACCTAAAACATATTGTTCATATTGTCCACTTTCTTGCATAGTGGTAATCCCACCGTGTTCCTGCCTGATGGTGGGTTCACCAACCATTTCACAGGTTATACTCGGGGATAATAAGCAGTACAGTGAGAAAGCCTAGGGCAGTGGGGCCAGAGTGTTGTCTGTATTACTCATACTACACATTTCCCTAGTGGCTGGTTGAACCTAGGCCTGGTCTTGCAGTAGGTAGAGTGGCCCCCAGAGCAAAATACACGGACTCTGCGTTGTTGCTATGACAGGAGCAGTCTGCCGTTTAGAGGCCTGCTGCTGAAGCCCGAAGGCCTCAGAGCTTCCCGTCCCATCTCCAGCTTAACTCAAACATATTGTTTCTACTCTCAACCCTCAAGCTTTTTGAGCCTGGATTGCACAGTGATGCCTGAATCTAGCAGTACAGTCCATGTTTTAATTTCATTTTGTTTTCCTACACTGCTGATCAGCTGGTTTTAATTTATTCAAATTTCTCTCTAAAATCTGTAATTGGTGGCAAAACAATAATTCTTTCCCTAAATTAAGGTGCAGCTCAAATGTTTAGCTTATCATAAAACCTTAACAGTACTTTCACTGGACACAGATCCTACAGTGGACAAAGGGATTTTTAAATGGAAAAAAAAAGATTATATTAAATTATAGTTTACCTTAATCATAACCAATAAAATATATATATATATGTTTTTATATGTAGAGAGAAAATTCTTTGTCTTCCTTTTGTCCTGAGAAGCACCTTAAATGGGTTTTCCTTTAAAACTGTAGTACGTAGAGAAATTAAACCTGGACTGAGTTATTCCCAGAAAGGATGTCCTTGGAAAATTCAATTCAATTCAGTTTTATTTATATAGCGCCAATTCACAACATATGTCTCAAGGCACTTCACAAAAGTCAGGTACATACATTCCAATTAGTTCTAACCATTGAACAGTGCAGTCAGAGTTAGTTATTTATTCAAATTGGATAAAAAGTTTTTCTGTCTAAGGAAAGGAAACCCAGCAGATTGCATCGAGTCAGTGACTTGTAGCAGTCACCCCCCTGGATGAGCTGTAGGACAGGGACGGTCCGCGGGACTTTGCAGCAATCCCTCATATGGCTGATGTAGCGACAGTGGAGGGGAAAAAAACTCCCTTTTAACAGGAAGAAACCCCAGCAAAAACCAGGCTCAGTGTGAACCACTGCCACGACCGACGGGGGTTAGAGGAACAGAGCAGAGCACAAATAAACAAAGAAGCATGACCCAGGAGTATTTTCTAGGGGAAAAGGAAAAGAAAAATGTTAAGGATGGCCCTTTAGTCGTTTCACCAGAAAGAAAGAACTATAAACGACCAGTTTTTCAAGGTTGAGTTGAAAGAGGCACATAAATTATTACAGAAAAAAGTTCAGTCAATGCCATGTCTAGGAGGAGAAAGGGTTTAAAACTAAAAGCGGGGCCCATGGATCATGGGTAGGGTGGCTTTAAAGTTGTTGCCAGCAGAAGTCAGAGACCCCCCCTCCAGAGCGGTGTCAAGGTAGACACAGAGTCAGGCAGTGTAGTTTCTAGGAAGGGGAAAAGAGGAAAAAAAGTTAAAAGCTGAAAAACAGCAAAAAAGAAAAATTGGAGAGTAGTGTAGAATGTAGCGAAAGGGTAAAAGGGGTCATTATGTCCCCCAGCAGCCAAAGCCTAAGCACAAACACAAAAAGTTTCAGTTTAATTATTTAGTTAACGGTCTTTTTTTAAAAAATGTTTTTCAAGGCACCCACAAAGGGCCCCAAATTGGTCATTGTTTATAAAAACCAAAGGGATTTGGATACCCCCCCTTGCAACTGATTATAACCTTTGGGAAAAGAGAAGGGGTCATAAGGTAGCAGAAATGGAGGGTGTGTTTGCAACTAAACCCCTAAGGCCGGGTTTGGGAAAAAACCTGACCCCCCCCTTACTCCACCCAACAGGGGGGGGGGGAAGGCTCCCTCCCTGATAAACTAAGCCACTCAAAACTATTACTTTATAAAAAAGGAAAATTTTAACCCTCCCTTTAAAAAGTAGACAGGGTGTTCCCTAGGGCCAAACCGGGGAGCGGGTTCCCCACAGGAGAGGAGCCGTTTAACTAAAGGATCCCCCTCCTATTCTACTTTAGAGACTTTTTAACCATAAAAAACCTGCAGTCTGAGAACGAAGTTCCCTGTTAGGAACATATGGAAAAATCAATCTCGATTACGAGGAGCTGATCATTAAGGGTTTTTATGTGAGAAGGAGAATTTAAATTTTATATCGGTTTTTAATTTGGGGGCGCCAATAAAAGGGAAGCTAAAAATAGGGAAAATAATCCCTCTTTTTATTTTCATCATTTGTGAAACAAAAAAAATGCAGTTTATTACTAATGTTATTATCATACAGTCATGTTCTCGTAAAGTATCTCATCTTGTGAACTGAATTATCTTTACTCTTCCATAATGGCTACAATCGAGCCTAGGTAAAAACAAAGACATGCCATTGCAGGATCAAATTGGATTTTTAAGTGCCAATCACTGGTTTATCTGGTCAAGTTGAATATCCAGTGATTCTGGGGACCTTCAAAGCAATCAAGAGACTCGTATTTTGTGTAATTTAATAACTAACTCTTTCAAAGGATTTGATGATGTTTGAGGAACTGTAAAGACAAATGTCTTTGGTAAACAAAAGTTGACCACATTTTTTGAGGTTTTGGCACTCTCTAAGACTGTAATAGATTTCAAGATTTGGCTTGCTGTGGGGGACATTTTTAGTTCATGCCCGTCAACCTGCTAGTGTGATCCCCCCCTAACACATTCCTGATCGTTTCAGTTAGAGACAGACTCATTAGGCTGTCAGTAAATGGGTTTAAATGCAGCCATCCAATTAGCGCTCTGCTGTGAAATGCAGTGGGTGTTGTGCAATGTGCTTAGCGCCACTCCTTTTACAGAATTATAAAGGATTACAAATTCAGCGTGAGCCATCTTATTTCTACCAGGGGTCTTGACTTTTCTCAGTATCATCGCCACAGAGGGGGTAAAACGTTGCACATGCTTCCCCAGTTGCCATATGTGCTTCGTCAAAGAGTATCACTGCCTCTAAATCTAAGAGGATTTGATGTGAAGGTTAAAAGGACAGAATTATGCCTATCCATGTCGTACTTTCTTTCCAGCAGAAAGGCATGCTGCCAGCACAGTGTTACTGCAAATAGGATTTCAAGATATTAAAATGTTGAATGCCTCTTACTTTCAAACAACCAGGGGTAAAATCTGTTGCCACTAGTGCTACATCTCAGAGGCCTTAATGCTCTTCATGAGATTTAAAACGTGGTTAAATCTGTTACATATTTTGTTTTGGGAACAGGTTTTGTTGAAAGCCTATTGATGGTTCTGCAGCATGATGGGATTTGCTTCAAACTGTCATCTCCTGTCTCCTCAGATCTTCCTGGTGACAGTGTGGCATTGGGAGCTTTTCATGCTGCCCCTCTTCCTGCTGCTGCTCATCGGCTGGAACTACATCCAGTTCTCCAGGGAAAAGGCCAGCTCCAACCAGGACCTGGTGAGTGATGAGGAGTCTTCAGTATATATCCATGTGGAAGCTTGTTTTTACAGTGCATGACAACTCCATACATCATTTAGACTGGATCCAATATATGTATGGATTTCCCTATTAAATCTGGAGCGACATTTGTGCCATCAAGACAAATGCATGGTTATTAAAAAATAATATGGCAACGTTAGCATTTTATAATGAAGCAGAACATTGCTAATTGTGTTTAAGTTTTAGTTTCTTATTCTTAAGAAAATATGAGAAGATAGATTGGAGAATAGTCAACTTTACAGGGTATGCGTCATCCTTTTTGCAACCTTTCTTTTCAGTGGTACCTTGGCTTGTAGCTTATAATAGTTAAATTCATTTCCATGTCCAAAATCATGAAAAATGTAAAAAAGCAAAACAATAGAAAGCATTAAAGAAAGAAGCGAGCACAAGACAGTTGGAATGAACTTAACATTGGGGACACTGTACTTAGGAAGCAATGGGTTACACAATGGCTACACAATGGCAAAGTAGTAACAGCAAAGTCTGCAGCTCAAATCTTAGTTCATAAGGTGAAGATTTATATTACAATTTATCCAGTGAGGAGAAGGAAATCGGCAACCTTTTAATTTGAGAGCAGTTGCTTGGAGATCTAAAACGACGGTACTCTACCCAGGGATTGAGATTCTAAGCAGTGAGCCCAGTCCATATGTAAATTGCTACAAAGGGGGGTGACAGTTTTCCAAAAAGACATTATTCTGGCAGCATTCAGGTTGAACCGCTGCTCCAGTTCTGACCAGCATTGTTTTTCTAATGTGGATGGGTATCCATCACCATTCCATGGATAGAGAACACATAAAAGGTAAAAAAAAACAAAACATTGTAGAACACTGCATTTTCTTAACTGAAAAACATTTTACTCACAAACAACCCCTGTGGTTGCCTTGATGGTCTGGCAGATTTCTTCACTAACCTATGGTTTGTGGCTGTGAGATGAACTGTTTGTGTCCTCGTCCTTCAGTCTTTGGTTGTTCGTTTCTTTGAAGCCAGGTTTTCAATTGTATTACATCTTGTGGCAAGACCTCTTATGGCCAGATTAATGGTTTTTAATGGGGGAGAAGGTACAATTCTTTTATTTGTGTACTTTCACAAAGTTCATCCATTTACCCTGCAATGCAGGATATTCGAGTAAGATGGCGCAAGAGCAGCAGGTGGCACATCATCCGTGGGTAGCAGTGGCTCTTTTAGTGTTGAGGAAAAGTTATGAAATTATTGAATGATTATCTGCTTTGAAAAGCAATGGAAATGCCACCTGTGGTTTAATAATGTTTTGTTTCATACTTTAAGGATTTGAAGTATCTTCTTTTTGGCTCTAAAATATGTTTGCATTTTGAACCACCTAGCACTGTCCACAATCTCTTAGAATATATCAAAATCCCAGGTCTATGTTTCTCTGTCCTGTGACGGATAAAGAACTATTTAATGTTGTAAAAAATGCAAGAACAAAAAGGTCCACTGACTCACATGGAATCGACATGAAATTAGTGAAGCGGGTAATCGAAGGAATTTTAAAACCATTAACATATATAGGTAACTTGTCTTTCAACAGTGCTTTATTTCCAAATATAATGGAAATGGATAAAGTAATTCCATTATTCAAAACTGGGAACAAACGTCACTTCACCAATTACAGACCGCTTTCTCTGCTGCCACAATTTCCAAAAATATTAGAGAAGTTGTTCAATTATCAACTGGACTCATTCACGGGAAAAGCATAAACTGATCAGTAAAAGTAAGTACAGGTTCAGTTCAAAAGGATCAACACTATTAGCCAAATTTGAGTCCAGAAGAAATTGCAGTCATGTTCAATAAATTAGAATATTATTGAAAAGTTCATTTATTTCACTAACTGAATTTATGAAGTAAAACACATTATGTAGACCATTTACATGCCGGCTGATGTTTTAAAGCCAGTATTTCTGTTAATGATGATGATTTCTCGCAAATGAAAACAAGACTTTTAAGATTAGAATATTACATCAGACCAATACAAAGAACATTTTAATGCAGAAATGTGGGCTTAATGAAAAGTATGTTTAATACCTGCTTAAAGGTTGTTATTTTAGAAAGGTACTTTTAATCTGACAAACGAGTCTCATCTAAACGCATATTCTAATTCATTGAATATGACCATATGTCTGCAATCCATAAGAAGTTTGTTGTGGGAGTATTTCTATACTTAAAAAAGGCATTTGACACAGTAAATCATGATTTATTAATAAATAAATCGAAACATATGGGATTAGAGGGGTAACGTTGGGCCAATGGTTATTTTGAAAACAGAAAACGGTAAGAGCCGATGGTGCATATTGTCTCTGAATGTTTGGACATTGCTTATGGGGTTCCTCAAGGGTCAGTTTTGGGGCCTAACTTATTCATTATGTATATAAATGGCATATGCAAAGTATATGTGAGAATATCAAAATCATATTATTTGCAGATGATACTAATGTCTGTTTTGCTGGAGATGATCTGGAGCAATTTTTCAATGATTAAATAAAAAAATGAACAAACTGGAATTGTAGTGTGATGGAAACAAGTTGTACTTGACCAAACCTGAACAAAAAAAAATAATAATAAAGCTATTTGGGAACTGTAGATCACATATATAAATCCCAATACTGCTAAATTGACTGAATATTGAAATAGTACAAATGCCTCGAGGTTAGTAATGAAGATAAAATCAACTAACAACCTCAGAGTAGATGTACACAAAGTAAACTGTTGAAAAGTCTTTTTATTTTAAATAAAGCCAAACAGGTTCTGGAAAAGAAATCTCTCCACATTTTTTACTGTTTACTAGTTTTACCGTACTTGAGTTATTTCACAGAGATCTGGGGGAATAATTACAAAACTTCACTATAGTGATTTATAACATTGCAAAAACGAGCAATAAGAGTAGTAATAAGGTTGATTATTTGGATCACATAAATGCACTATTCATTAAATTGAAATTTTTGAAATATACTGAGAAACTTACTTTTTAAAGCCCAAAACAATTTTTTTACCAGTAAACATTCTAAAGCGTTTTCTTCATAATTGACTTAGGGGACAAATGTACTTTGAATGAAACTGTGTATTTTTTTATATTGTATTTTTGGTTTTCCTTTTGTTAGATGTATAATAAATTTAAAACTGAAATTCCAATTTAAAATAATCATACAGATGTCTTATAGAACATATTTGTTTGAGTATTTTATGGTTTCATTTTGAATCGATTCCCATTGAAGCCATAGGGTCTATTTTCCCCTAAAGGAGGTGTGGCCGTTCTGCAAGGCTAAAGTACCAGGATGTTTGCATCCATCTTTAGCTGCTTCTATTAGTCCTTTTTTGTGTATTGGTCCTAAAAGGTATATACAAAAAAGGAGCAAGAAGTCACTTTGATGTAGTGTATGTGTGTCTTTATGAATCTTTACATCTACTTATACAGGGCTTTTTTGTTTCAACATAGCACATTCTCCCTCTACTGTTTTGGAAACCATACTTGCTGTACACATGTCTATTGAGTTTAATGCCGTTCACACTTCTGACTGGCCCCCCAGGTTCAATGTGTTGTAAGCCTTCTTCACTCACCAACCAGGCCCACTTCTACACCCTCCCCAAGGTCAAACACATAGCCCAGTCACTGTGTTTATGGCTGCTGGCTGAGATGCTATCTCTGGGAAATGTCCAGACTCACCCTCATATCCAGCTCTGAGACTCTGTCACCCACTGAGACCCTACGGTCGGCAATGTCACCGCTCCGCACCCAGGCAATGTCATAGTGTGCACCACAGCAGGGTCAGGGTAATCTAGGCAACGACATCCAAATTAAATGTGTTTTTTTCCTCCTCCCTCTTTCTTTTTCGTCTTTCTGTTTTTCTGTGTGCCTATGTTGTGGAGAAAAGAGATTGCTTTTGGTGTGACAGTGCTCTTGCGAGGAAGGCCCTTCTTCACCTCTCCTTTTGTGTGAGGTCACCCCTGTGATGCTGTCTCTATGGAAACAAGCCTCTCCCAATAGGGGTGAATGTGCTCAAAGAAAATTTCATTACTAGGTGTTTGTTAAAAATGCTCCAGTGCCCACATGTCTCATTCGTTGGAAATCAACCTATACCCTTTTATTTTCTTGTAGGTGAACATGGCCATGGGTGACGACGACGAGGAAGACGAAAAGGTAGCTTATCTTATCTAGCCCTAAAAATGTGTATTTGGTTAATATTTATCACATGGATAGTTTCACCATGACGAGAATTTATTAATGCACTCAATTATCTTATTAACAAATGGATTGTGAAAAAAATTATTATTATTATTATTAAAAAAGTGCGCCCAATTGCACTGAGGTAGAGGTAACCTAATTGGTCAGTAGAATCCACTTGTGTGTAATTTATTCTATTTGTAAATCCAACTGTTCTGTGGAGCCCTCAGAGGTTTGTTTGAGAACATTAGGGAACAAACAGCGTCATGAAGACCAAGGAACTCAATGGACAGGTCAGGGATAAAGGTGTGGGGAAGTTAGATTATAAGCCAATAGGTCCCTGGTAACTCTGGAGGAGCTGCAGAGACTCACAGGTTTGGTGGGAGAATCTGTCACAAATCAACTATTATTCATGGATCTCAAAAATCTGGCCCTTTATAGAATAGAGGCAAGAAGAAAGCCATTGTTGAAATAAAAGCCATCAAAAGTCCTTGCAGAGTGCAGGTGTAGGGGACACACCAAACCTGTGACGGAAAGTGCTTTGGTCAGATGAAAGCAATGTTGAACTCCTTGCCCTACATTCAAAACACTTGATTTGGCTAGAAATTAAGTTCCCCTTGGTCACACTACTACAAGAGTAAAACATTCTGCTGGGAGCATCATGCTGTGGGGATGTTTTTTCTTTAGCAGGAATAGGGAAGCTGGGCAGAGTTGATGGGAAGATAGATGGAGCTAAATAAAGGACAATCATTAAAGAAAACCTGTCAAAGGCTGCAAAGGGTCATTGACCCTAAACATACAGCCAGAACTACAATGGCATAGTTTAGATAAAAGCATATGCATGTGGCCCAGTCAAAGTCCAAACATAAATTCAATTGAAAATTTATAAGACTTGAAAATTGATGCTCACACACATCCTTCATCCAAATTGAATACAAATATATGCACAATGCATTTTCCCTAAACCTCATCCTAACCCAATACAAGACATAAAGGTCTGTGGTTGTCGTTTTGACAAAATCATACAAAGGTTCAATGGGTATTAATACTTTTCTAAGGCAATGTATACAAACAATTTAGTTATTACAGGGCATCTTAATAAAAATGGGGGACCCAACAGTGAACTAATACTTCGGCCCCCTTATTTTTGACTTCAGCTCTCTAGTGTCTCTTGATCAACAAAACAAGAAATCTTTAAGTAGTTTGAAAATTATACTTCCCACAGCACACAACATTGAATTATACTCATCCCACTGTTTTTGCTAAAAAAGGGAAAAAAGTTAACATGGATTCACATTATTGTTTTATGGCAATGAAGTGTGGAACTAACACGGAGCCTCCGAGCGTTGACCCCTTGTGCTGCGTGTCTAGGCCCAGGATTCATATCCATAATGCGCTCAATATATTCTGCTGCAGATGACCAGAGGCTACAGAAGAGCCAGATTTTTTTTTTTTTAAAGACAAAACAAAGCAAAACACAGTCCACCAAATCCTGTCTGAAAGGGATGAGCTAATTCGCAGATGAAACTTGCATGATATGTCTGCGTAGTGTAAAGCCATGCTTTCTATCTGAAAATGAAGAAACTGGTGCTTAAACAAACTGCAGGAACAAATAATTGCAGGGTTTTATTAATGCTAAATAGGCATGGATTACCTTGCACTGAATTTATTATCATGTGTTCACATTCTTTGATACTTCAGGACATAATAGAGGTTTTTTTTTTTTACATGTAAGAAATGACAGTGTCTTTGCTTCATGGGTCTTCTCGTGCCACATGTTTGCAAACTCAACCCTCGCATCTTAAAGCTTTTTGAAAGCTTTTCCATGAGCCTCCTAAGCCCTTTCACACTTGCTGGAAATGAAATATCTGCTTTCATTTACTAATTAAGCACTCACCCATGTTTGTTTTAGGCTGTCAGCTTTAATTTAAAGTGGCTTATTTGAAATTCTTGTTATGGTCTTGCTGTCACTTGAATGCGATATCTTTCAGGGTGATCAAACAGTGTAGCTTTACACGGCCTATCAAAGTCTTCTTAAGAAATATTTGGGGTTAAAGAGTGATCAGCACTAAATTTGATGACTTCAAAGCCTTGCTTTCCTTTCCTAGTTTCTCCTCCAGCATGTGAATAAAGGCTTTTCCCTCTGAAAAGGTTATGATTACCACTCAAATATGTTTCTACTCCCCCACACGCCCCCACCCCCTTGAGGAAGAAAATATGTAAACCTCAGCTGGAGCAGTAAGCATGTGAAGGAATGACGTTAAGGAGAGACGAAAGCCAAGGCGGTGTTACAGCAGAATAATGCAGAGCAGATTTTCTGCCTGTGAACAAATCTGTCCTCAGGGAAGGAGACAGCTTACAGATTATGTGTGGGCAAAGTGACTTCCCTTTGGCCTCAGGTATCAATTGAGCAGATAGACGATATTTTTTCATAACATAAAGAAACAGAGAGGCAAAACAAGTCCATAGATCTTCAGCTGGAATTAGCAGGGAAGATAAAACGACCCCTTGTTGTTGCCCTCCGGCTGCCGATGCTGGTCCAAGGTTGAGTCCTTCTCAGAGCTTTGCCCGTGGGAGTTAAGGGGGTGGCTGAGGTGCTAGGATTGTGGTCATGCGGGGGTGCCAGTCTGGGCTTTTGGGTTGCTCTATCTCTTACCCAACACCCCACTGTCACCGCTCGGTCTCCTTGAACGCACCAGTCAGACATGCTACCCAGGATCTGTGGCGTGCATCACAAGAGCAGCAACATTTTAAAGCCTTACTGCAGTAAAAATGCTTTAGTTTATTTTAGCTCCAGGAGATAAATCGCTCAGAACACAGGTGTTTTTCATTTAGACGAACTCGTATTTTCATCTGAAAGAGTCACAAGATAAATATTCAGTCTAAGAATTTAAATTTGGCATAGTTCATTCTAATTAAAATTATGCTAAATTAGCTTTTATTTCCAGCCTTTGATAACAGCACACATGTCTGCGGGACTGTGTTTACCTTTCTGCAGAAGATCAAATTGGTTCTCCATTACTGCACCTTAAAAGGAAGCTTTTACAATTTATCTGAAATGAGGATGTGATTTCGCTCAGGTTTTTTAATCAGGGGAAATTTTAGACTCATTTAGCCCATCCCCAATTTACTCATTCTTTCCTATTTAAGAGGGAGATCTTTTATTTATTTTTCTTTGGTTCTACACTCTGGTACATGTCTAAAAAAAAAAAAAGAAAAGGAACAAAGAATATCATTAATGTAGGAAGGACTTTGGTTTTTGGTTGCCAAAGCAATATTGAATTTGGGGAATCTTAAAGCAGGTGCTTCTGGATGCATACCTCAAATTAGATATATTTATTTGTTTTTTCTTCTATACAAAATTAGAGCATAGTCATTTTTTCTTTAGCCAAGGTTATATTTCTAGCTAGATTTGCAGTGCCCTGCAAAAGTGTTCGTACCTCCTGAACCTTTTCTCATTTTGTCACATTACAACCACAAACTTGAACAAATTAATTTGTGGTAGACCAACTAATTGTGATGTGGAAGAAAAAGGTTATGTGGCTTAAAAGTTTTTCTTTCATACATAAAGGCTGGAAAGGGTAGTGTGCATATGTACTCAACTTTGGATAATACTTTGCAGAATCATGTTTTGCAACAACTACAGCTTTCTTTTAGGGTCTCTACCACATTTATGCACATCTACCACATTTATGCACGTCTATCCAATCTGAGTCAGATTGGATAGACAGCATCTGTGAAGATCAATTTTCAAGTCCTATTAAAGAGTCTCAATTGTTTTTAGGTCTTTACTTTGACTGTGCCATTCTAACACGTGAATATGCTTTGATCTAAACCATTCCATTTTAGCCTTCTTTATATGTTTAGGGTCTTTGTCCTGACGGAAGGTGAACCTGTGCTCCAGTCTAAATCTTTTGCAGTCGCCAACAGGTTTTCTTCCAGGATTGTCCTGTATTTAACTCTATCCATTCTCCCATCAATTCTGACCAGCTTCCCTGACCCTGCTTAAGAAGAAGAATCTCCACATCATGATGATGCCACCACCATGTTTTCCTCTGGGGATGTTTTGTTCTGGGTTAGATTTCCTCCTTCCTTTTTCATTGTCAGATCAAGCCAAAAAATCGCAATAATTACAATTCTTGTACTTTTAAATCAAAATGAAAGCATATGTTCCGGGTCCGTCAGGAGCCTCAGACTGTAACTGCATTTTGCAGCATTGTAAAAGAGCTCAGTTAACACCTGAGTTGATGCAGTGGGAGCAGAGTAAGATGATGCAGAAACACAGTCTTGTTTCAGCATGATGAGACCAGGACATGTTAATCTGGAAGGAAACATTTTTGTGACGTTTTTTTTTCCTTTTTTGGACAGCGCTGAGACTTCAGTGTCTGTCCAGACCAGGGCCCAGCGGGGGAGGTTCGGCTAGTGTGGGAATTGCTCTCTTCCTGCACCATTCATGGAGGAGAGTGGGCCCAGCAGTGGGGAGTCTCTCAGTGCTGGCAGACAGTGTGTTCCCAGGGGGTGGCTCGTGAAGCTCTGATAAAGGCATTCTGTCTGGGCCCTGTCAGTGCACACAGGCTGCGGCTTCAGCTGACTTGTAACACAAACATATAGACATCCTCAAGCCTCCTGTTAGGGTCCATTAGAGCGTCCTCCCCAGCACTCTCATCCCTCCCCTCTCCCGCTCACTCTTCCTCTCCCACTCCTCTCCCTGTCATCATTCCTGTCATTATTTCCTCCTTTTGATGTGAGGCTTCTCAGCTCTCTTTAGCTTGTGTTCCTTGTGTTATCTCGCACTCCTCTGCCCTGGAAGGCTTCATAGCTGTTGTTATTTCCCAGCTTGATGTGATCGCGTTTATTACATTTGGATGACAAAACTCAGGCTATCTAAAAAAACAAATGTAGTGGTTCAAAATATTAAATTTATAAGTACTTTTTAAGAAAAAATTTTCTCATGTGCATGAATCATCCTTTTAAAAAAGGCAAATAGGTATATATCCAACTAGTGCACAAAGCAGACTGGAGTGCTTTTTCCCACGCTGGGAGAATGTTGGCTTAGGTTAGAAGGCAGACATGACTTATTTGTAAAAACATGTTCCAGCTTGCCCCTGTGCAAGCTGCTGGAATGAAAACTCTCCGGAGTTGCGAGGCCCCTGCACTTCTTGCCTTGGTCTTCTAGTCCGCTTGATTGCAGATGGCCATTTTGTGTACTTTTCATCTTACCCGAGAGTCTTGATTGTGCTGCACTTGGGCAGCAGCTCCATTGTGCACAGCTAAAAAAAGCTGAAATCTTTCAGCCCATCCAGGATAACAGCTTCTGAATGCCGAGTCTGTCTCATCTTCAAAAGCATAGTCTGAAGATGTACAGTGTTTTCTCATTATGGACCATTCAATAGATAAATTACACATAATAGCATGGCACGGGTAAACTGGTCTTTGTCTACCCTGCCCAACATTTGACATGCAGTGCACCTCATCAGTGTCTGTACATTTCATTTTGTCTGTTCTTTTTTAGGAACCTGGAAAAAAGGGTTTGATGGATAAAATACATATGGTGCAGGAAGTGGTGCTGGTTGTCCAAAATGTTTTGGAGGAAATCGCCAACATCGGGGAGCGAGTCAAGAAGTAATGACCTCATATAACAAGCAATTTCTTTGATATTTTAAGTTCACCCCAATAAATTAGAATATCATTGAAAAGTTGATTTATTTCAGTATTTAATTCTAAAATTAGAAACACATATACTGTATAGTTTCATTACACGGATTTCAAATGTTTATTTCTGGTAATCCTGCTGATTTTGGCTAATAGCCTAAAAAACTAAATTAAATTTACCAGAGCATTAAAATATTAGTTGAGACCAATAAAAAACTGATTTTCAATCATGAAATATTAGGTTATGGCCTACACAATCATAGGGAGGGCTGCAGATTTGGCAGTAGTTCAGCAGGCAGTCATGGACACCCTCAACAGAAGTCATTTATGGAGAAGCTGGTTGTTTGCAGAGAGCTCTATCCAGGCATAAATAGAAAGTTGAGTAAAAAGACAAAAGCGCGCAAGCAGCAGGGATGACCACATCCTATTGAAAATCGTGAAGAAAATCCCATTTAAGAGTTTGGCAGGGCTTCACGAGGCTTGGACCACACCCACCCATATCCAAAACATTGGCTACAACTGCCACATGTTTTGTGTTAAGGCACTTCTGACCCAAAGACAGTGTCAGAAGAATCTTATCTGGGCTAAGGAGAAAAAGCATCAGGCTGTTGCTCAGTGGGCCAAAGTCTGCTTTCCAGATAAAAGTACGTTTTTCATTTCATTTGGAAATTAAGATCTCAAAGTCTGGAGGAAGAGCAGAGAGGAGCAGAACCCAAGTTTCTTGAGGTCTTGCGTGAAGATTCCACAACCAGTGATGATTTGGTCTGCTGGTGTTGGTCCTCTGTGGTTTATCAAGTTCAAATTCAGAGCAGTTGTGAACCAGGAACTTTTTCCCTTTGCTGACAAGCTTTATGGAGATGTCTGTCCCCTTAGACCCTTCTGGATCCTTTTCCAGAAGACTTTAGCTCCCAACCATGCTGCCAAATGAACGAATACCTGCATTAATGATCATGGTATCTTAATTTGCCTGCAAACTCGCCTGAGCTTAACTTCATTGAGCATCCATGGGACTAAACATTGCACTCAATCTGAAGGTCCCTATAAAACCAACATGGGCTTTCTGAACATCTTAGCAGAGCCACAGGGTGATCACCTCCATGCACCAGAGCATTGATGCAATAATTGAAGCAAAAGGAGCCTAGACCAAGTATTGAGTACATTTACTCACCTGCACATAGACATACTTTACAGTAGGATGACATTTCTGAATTAAAAGTAATTTTTATTGGTCTTGTGGTTGTATTAAAATTTTCTGCTAAACTGACTTTTGGGTTTTACATTAGATCTAAGTTATAATGATCGAAAATTAAAAAATATAAACACATGAAATACATCACTCTGTGATGAATCTGAGGTTCTCCTTTTTTAATTTGAATTACTGAAATAAATTAACTTTTTGATGAAGTTCTAGTTCATTGAGATTCGTCTTTATACTTTGAGTGAAAAGATTTGTTTTCATTTAGGAATTTCATCCCAGGCTCAGAACTTTGCTTTTCTTTTACAGCATATTCAACTGGTCTGTGCCATTCATGTCATGCTTGACCTGCCTGGTGCTGTTTGTGGCAGCATCATTATTATATTTAATCCCACTACGGTACATTGTGCTAGTATGGGGTAAGTTTTTTTTTTTTTATTATTATTATTATTAATGCAATTTAATATAAATTTGATGAATAGAAATAGAAAACTACTTTAATACTGTAATCATTGTATCATAAGAAGCAGATTTAAAATGAACCCTGGTCAAATTTTTCTATTTTTTTTCTGACTGAAATGTCTGATTTATCGAAGGGCCATAATTTAGGAACTCTGCCATGTCTTCACCTCTGCAGATGCACATAGATCAGACAGTCGCAGAGGTTCACTCTTCCCAGTGTGGGCTGATGCAGCAGAGCCCAGCAGAGGCATGACCAAGGGTTTGTGTAAAAACAAAGCCAAGGCAGAAAAGAGCAAGCTGTATATAATACATGATGGCCTTGGGCAGTCTGTAGGCTCCTGGTCTAGCCTCTCATTATCTGCTGTAGTCATACCGCAACACACCGTCGTCTCAGTGGTCAGGCAGCAACGATGCCCTCACCAGGCTCTCCTCCTCCAGCTGTACAACCACAGTACTTCCACATTGCCTTCAACACGATCAATACAAAAAAAAAACAACATATCAAACACAAAAACTCACAATCTGAGACACTCTTCTGCCTCCCCAGTTAACCCCCATCTCTGGTTGCAAGGCAAGCCTTTTAAGTTGCTTGCCCATATTTAAGTCCTTAGGTTCTTTGTCTGCATGCTAAGGTGCTTGCAGAACTGAACTGTGAAGATAATGGTCCCATTACAAGGCCCTGGAGATATTTTCCTCTCTGCAGCCATCTGTAATACAAATATAGATACACAAAGTGTTAGGAGATTGAAGCAAAACAGTAACAAACGTTACCTAAATTTTGTTCAAATCAAACTTAATTGATAAGGTACTTTGTTTTTGTTTTTTTCTGGAATAAATTTAATTGGTCGGAAACAGTCCATCATCCTATGTTGCAATTGTTGAAACACTAGTAGGTGTATTTTGTGCTGTAAAACAATACTGCATGGTATGACACCTTTATTTATTAATGTGTTTATTTGTGCTTATTTTCACAGGCGTTAACAAATTTACCAAGAAACTGCGCAACCCATATAGTATTGACAGTAATGAAATACTGGATTTCCTCCAGAGGGTGCCTTCTGATGTTCAGAAGGTAAGGGTCCAATTTTACATACAGATAGGGATGGAATTCCCTGAAGATGTCTGCATTATTTGCTGTACCGCAATTCCCAAGTGTTGCAGAAATATATCCTCTGGCTTTGTTTGATTATTAATGGACTCCCGTCTCTAAAGCAGCCCTGGCCCAATTATTCCTCAGTGTGTAACTCCACATCCTCAGTCACCGCCGTGCCTGAACGAGGAACTGCTCAGATCTTTCCTCAACTATCTGGCTGCAGCCTCGTCCGTTATTAGCAATTTTGCGTGTTTGATTGAAGCGGCGCAGCAGCCGGTGATTGGCCGAGCACAGGCAGGAAGAGTCAGTTCCTGACAACTCCGGGTGTTATGTCAGTGTAGCAACTCTGACGTGGCCTCAGTCACTTCAGGGTGGTGGAGTTAATATATTCGTGAGTCCCGGTTGTCTTGGTGGGTGCCATATGTGATTACATATTAGCCACGGCTGATATGTCATTTGCATTTACATCTCAGATTCGAGAAGGGCTGTCAGGTTTCTTATAAGTGTCGCCAGGGCTGCTTGCCGTCCACTGATGGAGGCTTTTGCGCAAGCAGGAAATGAAGTGCCAACACAATGCCTTCATCTCGCAGGTAGCTCACCAGAGCAAGAAATCCTGACAGTCTGAATCTGGCAAGGCACTCTCACCCCGTTCTGTTTCTCAGCTGCATCCTTGATGTCCTCCTGCAGCAAGCCGGCGCTGACTCCTCTGTGATGTTGGAGGAAGCCTGTGTTGTTTGAGATTTGGCTGACTGAATTGGCAAAACAAGGTGGCAATGCATTTTGATTTGAAATCCTTTGTATGTCCACTTCCCCCGTTGGGATGTGGCGTTTGCGCTTTGAAAATGACTCGCTTTCAAATCCCGTGGTAACTATACTTTTTAGCCTGGTTTAAAAGAGGAACTACATCTTGAAAATGGCTCCAATCATAAAAAAAAACAAAGCACCCTTAAGATTCATCATACGTGTTTTTCATTATGTCCTGTGAAAAATAATCTTAACATCGTATACACAGGAGATCCAAACAATACACCACATTTTTTTGTTGTTTTTGTTGACTTAGAACTTTAATCTTCAGATAGGTGTGGACACAAAACAGCAAAAAGATGGAAAATTGACTCCTGTCTTTCTTGCAAATGTGACTTGGCAATTAGTGCCTTTGCACGTCTATAAAGTGTGCCTCAAACAGGGACTTCTGACAACGCCGTGTCTGTCTGGAAATAAGAAGCATCTGTCAGTTCTGAGGACAGTTTCATGTGCTGATGCAGGAGGCAGTCACTTTGTTCCCACATTCCATCTCCCGTTCTATTAATGGATAGCGGCTAATTAGCATAGAGTTCTTACCTTTTTTTATTCAACAGATTCACTGTATTGTTTGAGCTCTGCAAGTGAACTTCAAAAACTAGTTTTTAAATTCTAACTGCCTTTTTTTTCCTATTAAACCTATGATTTGTCTTCTTTGGATTATGGTTGCAATTAGGAAAATGAAAATAATGTAAATTTTTCTGGTGTCAAAAGTAAAAAAAAATGTATGGCACATATTTCAGTATCTGATCTAATGAGTGAAACGTGATTTTAATTAAAATTCTACATATGTAAGTAGCAGAAAGAGGAAAAAAAATCCTTCATGGTCAATTCAGCCCCCCCAACCCCGAAACCCCCCCCCCCCCCCCCCCTCCCCCCGCCCGAGTGTTGACACTTCATCCCAATATTCTTCCATTTTGTACCTGTAGACAAACCATGTCACATTAACTTAATCACAGATTATACGTTTTATTTTGTCTGGTAGTTGTGTGAAGAAATTACAAGATACAAATGTTCAAATCTAGCATATCTGATTTTATGATGTTTTTGAGGAGTTTATCTTGCACCCTGTTTCTATTAATGGTGGGTCTTATTCTTGATGGCATTTGGCCGTGTTGTGATTATTAATCTGACAATATTATTTAATATTAATATTTTAATATTTTATCAAATAATATTTCGGTCTGTTAAGGGTTGTCCTGTGAATACCAGCCCAGTAAGGGGATGGTATTAGGACAAAGTTGAAGGTGTGAGCCAAGCTCTGACATTATTGAACAGCATAAACTCTCCCACACACATGGAATGAATTCACACAATTTCTTAAATACAAAGAATTTATTAAAAAAAATAAGTCAACTCAAAGTCAAACATATTTCAATCAACAAACTCTTTACTATGCAAAAACAATCCAACTAAACTACCAAGCAGAATTAAAGAATGACGAAGACTAATGGGCTATGTACAATATAAACAAGTTGATTAAAGATGATTGAAAACCATGACCAGAAGAGTGATGCAACATTACCATGCAATGTTATTTATGTTTGAGAACCAAGGATTATCTTGAAGAATCTGGAAATGAAGTTAAGTTAGTCTTGGAACCAACTTAGACAATATTTAGCAAACGTTTAGACAACCATTCACAATGCAAGATCAGATAAAATATTATTTTATCAAAATAATGTTTTAAAGAATGATCTGCTGAATAAAACCAACCTTCTGGGTGAATAATTTCTCAATGGTGTCTAATTAGTTGCCTTTATTTATTAAAATAATATTTGAAGAAATATTATTAAAGGTAACGGTAAATTATTTAAGGAAATATCTTTGAAAAGAGCCAAATCTTTCTGGAGAAATGGGGCTTAATGGTGTTTACTTAGTTATCAAATGTAGTAAAATGATGTTAGGGACATTTACTGGATTGAAAACTAAACCGTTCTGGGTAAATACTCTTCAGCAGCAAGCACGTGGCCTAGGCCGTTAGCAGTTAAGCTAACAAAGGAGGCTGATGGCTTAGCATCCAGAATCAAAACACACACTTAAAAATTCTGTCAATAAAAGGGTTAAAATGCATAAACGCGGACGGCGCGTTATGAGCAACACTCTGTCACCCTTTAAATAAAGTTTGTCTTAACTTTAAAAACACAAACACAGAACACAAAGCTGATCACGTGTGCAGATAGCCTGCGAGCACTAAGGTAGCAGTTTCACACAAACAAAACCAAACTTCATAAAATGAAAAACGTTTAGATCATTTCATCCCAACTGTTATTCTGCCCAAACCCTAACCTCTGACCATGTTGAGGAAAAGATGTCCGGGGCGGCGAAGTTTGAAGAAACGTCCACAGTCAACAAGTGGTTAGCTTCGGCTAACCTGACCTCCGGGGCTGTGGCTTAAGATATGGCTCGTTCTGTCGGCCGGACAAGACTGCACGTTACCGGTGATGCGGCGTCGTCCTTCTCTCAGGCGAGGAAAACTGCTTCACTCGGGTTGTAGAGACCGCGTCTCTGCTGGGGACTTTTCTCGAACACCGTGTGCGTCTGCAGGGCTCGGAGAGAAAGTCAACAATGCCAGTGCCTTAATTTCCCGTTCGTGAATGAATACCGGATACACAAACAGCAATTCATTCAATACTCAACTTTTGCATATGATCGGTGATCATATGAGACTCTTGGATCCAGTTTGAAGAGTTAAGTCTTTTTGCCAGCGAAAAGACTTCAGCGCGCTGTGTCTACTCCTGGTCCGATGGTCAACCGGCTTGGAGAGGTCGGCAATTTATTTTGAAAACTCCAGAAGAGTTTGTACCGGAGTTTTAATGTTGAAATCCATGGCTTAGGGTTCCAACAGCCGTATCAGACAAAGACAATCTGAATTATTACAAAAGGCTGTTGTTAAATGCTCAGTTAATTTAAGGGGAAAAGGCTATCCAAACCAAACTTGGCCATATGTGAATATATAGTTATCCCCTTTATAAAATCACAAATTAGCTGTGATTTGCCACGTCTGGTTCAATTTTACAAACCACATGCAGGACAGGAGAGGTCAAAGGCCAAAATAGCTGCTGACTAAAAAGAACACAAAGGCAGTCTCACATTTCCAGTAAAAAATCTTGATAATTCACAGGACTTTTGTGAAAATATTATTTGGACAAAAAAAAAAAAAAATAGTTGACCGCTTTGGAAGGTATACATGGCATGATGTTAAATCTGGTGTACAACTAACGCCGCATTTAAAAAAATAATAATTATACCAACAGTAAAACATGGTGGTGGTAGTGTGATGTGCTTTTCTAGACCTGAATTGATAGAACCATGAATTCTGCTCCCTTGCAGAAAGTCCTGAAGGAGAATGTCAGACCGTCAGTTCATCGCATTACGCTCTAGCTCCCATGGATTATGCTGCAGGACAATGATCTAAAGCACTCCAGCATTCCATGTACCCCTAAATCGCACATGGAATATTATCATAATAAAGGCTTTGAAGCAGCCTAGCCAAAGACTTGGGCTGTCTAGGGTTTAATTCTGGACCATGAAACCATTGCTGCATGTCTTCCCCTCTTCTTCTTTACAGTTTGCCGATTTCCTGTCTGATTACTGTCAATAAAGATCGACTTCTGATCAAACCAATATAGCTGAGTGAATGCCAGCTGGTAGATACTATTTGTCTGAATGACATAACATTTTTTTAAAGTAGACTGTGAGTAGCTCATATAAATCATCAGGTATCAAGGAGGGTAGAAAAAATCCCCGTCAGGTATGATTGAAGCATGGTCGGTACGATGACCATGCTTTTCCAAACCGAAAAAAAGTTGGGTACAAAACAACCAAGACAGCCAAAGTACAAAATGGCAAAAGGTCCAAATGATCAGCACCCATTAAAGATAAATCGATTAAAACAATTCTCAAATCTCACGTATAATTAAATTTCAAAGTCTTTACAAAGACTTTACAAAGTCTTCAAGAAAGTTGGATGTAGACTGCTGACAAGTTTTCATCAGATATAATGGCTAACATGAACAAAGTTTTTGTAAATGGACATAACCTTCCGAGAGAGATTATGCAGTTTGCCCTTCCCTCATTGGCCTGGCAGGTCATCTCAACAGTTGTCTGTTTCCAATATTGTGATTCTGGTGCAGAATTGGGGGGGGGGGGGTACACTGGTAGAGAACTCTTGACTTCTCAAATCCTTCCTCCCTGTGATTAATCCCCTCTGCTCCTGTGTTTAAAAAATGATTCATTACAGGCGAACCCGCCTCGCTTTGCTCTGCACCAGCTCTCCTCAGGGAGCCATTACCGTACGCTCCACTGAGCTCGAATTACCTGCCTCTGACCAAACTCCTGTTTGTTTTTACAGGTGCAGTACAGTGTGCTGAGAGCACCCACTGGACAGAACCAGCCACGCAAGAAGAAGTAAGCGCAGTGGACATGCTGGATGAAAGGCTAGTCTTCCTTTCTCTGTTCCCCTCTTTTTTTTCTTTTTTTTTATGTTACGTTGCAGTCCACCTGACAACAATGCTCCAGTGCCAGCTGAACCCCTGACCCCGCATACCCAGACGCACCACCCCAACTCTGCCCCCTGCTGCTGAGGGGCAGCCAGCCGCTCTCTGCCTTGCCACCCCCTGACAGGGGTTGTGAACTGCAGCAGCTAGGAGGGCAGCACATGGGGCTGTCAATCACAGGCTTGGAGGTAAAGAAAAGGGAGCTCTGCAAGGCTCAAGCTTCATCTTTGAAAATAATTTAGAAAAGGAATGAAAGGCATCAGGTTTGGCTTACCTAAGAACTGTGGTGTTTTTTTTATTATTTTGGTGTAACTGAGAAATTTGCCTCAAGGTAAAGACAATACAACCATAACAAGCAACTGCAATATTTTTATTCTTCATCAGTTAATGTAGTTAAATGCTATATCATACAATCACTGATAATCAGTTTTATTACAGAAAAGAGTACTGAATTTTACAATTCTATCTGCTGTATGGTTTCTCCGTGTATAAATTAATAGTGCCGCATTTTCTAACTCTTTTAGAAACAAAAATGTATTTATGTTCTGAATGTGTATTAATTCTGCACTTGAGTTACTCTGTTTTATGTTCAATTTATGTGAAAGTATCGTGTTTACATCGAGTTTGAATAAAGAATCTTAATCAAATTGAATTTCTGTTTTTCTGTAAGTTTTTTTCCCCCAATAACTACATCCCAGCGAGGATGGGTTACAGCACTTCTTTAAGTGAATACAAGGTAAACACATCTGATTACACAACACAGTCATTGAAACTGAGCTCACACGCCGACCACCGCTGTGCCTTGGTTACCAAGCTCACATCAAAGCCGTGTGGCTCCAGTGTGCTTCCTAATGCATCGCTTTGTTGCCTTCTCACAATAACAGGGTCCAGATGAGAGAGAAAGAGCTCATCTCACAGAGTACTCTCTCTCTCTATCCTCAGCACTTAGTGCTTTACATTTCCACTAAAATCACCTGGCCTGGTCTAATGGTTACACATACACACAGATGTGCTCGGTTTTTCCATCAGTCTTCCCGCAATGGTGTTCTGGAGTGTGACGGATGCAGTCTGTTAGTCTGTCAGTATTTACTTGCACGTTTAGCATACATTTAAAAATATTCAGCCACAGCTTGATATTTACATTTTTGGAGAAAAGTTGGACTGAAATTTCATTTTTCTTACATTCAACGGCCGCAGCCTATTTGCCAAGGTAAAGTGCACACAGCACAATCTGAAAAACAAATGAACTCACAATTTACATTGTCATAATTGAAGCTGAGCTGAGGAATGGGTCCCTGCAATGGGAGTTCTGATTGGGCGACTGAGCAGCGTGGCCAGGTGACCCCTCCTCAGAACCAGCAGGCTGGTGAAAGAGCATCCATCTGTGCTTTGTGAGGGGTTTGATTGGCTCAGGGGGACCTGGTGGAGCCCCGGGCTATCTCTTTTGACAGGCTGATAGAGACATCACTGGGATCTCCCAGGAGCTGCCACCATGGGTCCGTTTCAAAGTGAGAGGGTGTGGAGGTGACCCTGAGCTTCTGAGGAGCTAACCCCCCCTGAACACATGCACACACTGGCAGAAAACCTCCAACATTCTTGGCTCCTTTGGGACTGTTGGGGGGGGGCGTTGGCTGGTTTTGGCCGTGCTGAAAGGAAGGAGGGGGTGGCTCCAACAGTACAAGCACTCAGGATGCAATGAAGTGTCCCCAAGAGGTACAACCAATTAAGCAAGACTCCCTGGGTACTTTTAATTGACATATCAACAAACAACTATATCATCAGGCTCTCCAGTTCTAACAAGACCATTGAAAATAAGAAAAAATGGTAATTACCTTATTTATATAGGGACAAGTACACTTCAACATTTATAGCCTGAGCTAAGATGCAAAGCCTGTTTATTATTTAAAAAAGTGTTTGACATCTTCCAGATTTCTTTTGCTTTTGTGTAATGATCCACAACCAACTTGTATTCCCATTGCAGAATAAAGTTTGAGTGAAAAATATAAATTCTGTTTTGTGGTTACAGTAAAATACTGATTGATATGTGGAAATATGTTTTTAAGCAAGGGAAGGAAAACTGAAACTTCTTTCCAGGGAATTTTGGTATGCTTTGGGACTGCATATCTGCTAATTGAAAGTAGTTTTCTCTTGGTGATCATCGGAGGAATTGAATAAATGCGAAAATGAGTTTCCAAGTTATTAGGGGATAAAACTACTCAAACCATTCTAGACCTCTGTGAGAATATAATATTCTCCCTTGTCATGAATAACTGTGATTAACCACTTTTTTAGTGAACATTTTACTACCTAGACCTGACCTGTAGAATCCAAAAATTACTTAAATTACACGTTTCTGGCAACATAAAGAAGACCAGAAGATCTCATTAAGCAAGACATTCCCTGATTTAAACAAATTCAAGAACATATGAGAAACATACAGTATTTATTGACATCTCAATCTCGAAATGACAACACAGGCATTTATAAGGCTTTGGGACTCCAGGAATCACAATGAGAGCTATTTCCCCTAAAGGACATGGAACAGTGATGAACTTTCCCAGGAACCATCGGTTACATGGTGGGACAACAATCCAGAGCACACAAGCAGCTCCTCTGCCAAATGGCTTATTAAAAAAAAACAATACAACTACATAAAGGATGTGGCCTAGTCAGGACTTGAATCCAATTGAGATGCTGCGGTGTGACCTTAAACAGGTTGTCCTTGCTCGAAAACACACCGATTCTGGAGAGGAGTGGGTTAAAATTGCTCCACAGGGATGTAATAGCCAGTTATAACAAATGCTTAGTAGCAGTTTTTCCCACCAAGGGTAGCACAACCAGTTATTAAGTTTAGGGGACAATTACTATTTCCTATAGAGCCATGTTGGTTTGGATAGGTCTTTTCCCTTAATAAATGAAATGATCATTAAACAACAGAATTTTGTATGTGCTCATGTTGCCCTTGTCTGACATTAATCCGTTTTCTGATCTTTTCAGTGTGACAAAAAAGCCAAAACATCCTAAGTCACATAATGAAAACCATATTCATCTCAATAAGCTATTCGGAACATTAAATGCAAAACAGATGCAATGGCTCTACCAGGTAGAGCTAATTCTGTCATCTGAATACAGATCAGACATCAAGAAAGACATCAAGGAAAATCAAGCTGGTCAAGAGCCTTGTGGTATGCTTGTGCTAATTTTTCAAAAACAATTTTTTTCAAGCTCATAACTTATTGTTCAGGGTTCAATATAAGTTTGTTTTTAAAGATTCATGTTTCATAAGTTCAGAATAAAAATATTCTGGTTTAAAGTGTAAAATGCCATTTAAAAAAATGCAACTTATAATTAATTTATAGTTTTTTAGTTAGTCATTGCAGTTTTATTATAAAAAGTTTTGTATACATGTATGGAGACATTATAAAGCCAGGTCTGTGAATGACATTGTAGGAGTTCCTGTGGGACTGCATTTACCTCCCTCCAAGCTGTCACGTCTCGCAATCCGTGACACCGAGGTTATGCTGTGGATGTTCCCTGTATCATTCATATTCAGGGGAATATAGACAAGGCTCTGACAGGATTTCAACAATTGTTGATTTGACTTTGTCACGCGCCACTGCCACCTACACACATGCATTCCACACACAAACACATATAAGAACCCTTTTTGGAGTGGTGTAATCATATTTAAGGAATTATTCATCGGTGTATTTTCTCCTGGGACAATTACTAAGAAATCTCACCAGAGGAAGTCACTGTGCAATATGGTCCCCAAATGTGGTAGGGGAAATCCCTGGATGTTTTACAAGCCTGCTAATGAACATTTCAGCCACACAGCAGTTAACATTGTTTGATCGTAATTTTTCTCCAGTAGTTGTTGTTGTTGTGCATGGTGTGGCAGTGATGTCTTCATCAGGCTGTCAGAAAGGAAGTGCCTGCAGCTGTGGCGGATCCCCCCGGAGCCTGTCACACTCCTTGTTTCCATGGCAGTCCTTCAGGCAGCACCACAGGCAGGCTGTGTGCAAGGACCCATACAACCTGTTTTTTCAGCAGCCGCTCTTCTGATGTTGAGCCCCGGAGCGGGCGTCAAACTACCAAGCGCAGAACGAGAGAGAGAGAGAACGCTGTCCTCCTTCTCTTTGTCACAGCTCTGCTTGGCTTAACAAGGAGACGCATAGCAAAAAGAAGAGAAAAAAAAAAACGTCCTCATTTAAATAAGCTACTGTTCTCAACACCTCCTTAGTAATTGCTACATGTGTATTGCTGTTATGGTACTCTGACCTCTTCTCTGAGAGGCATAATGCACACAGTACGACAAAGTAACAAAAGCAGCTCTCATAGCTGACTTACAAGTGTTAAAGCTCTTGTGCACAAGTTACTGGTCTCCTTGTTCCACCTAAGAAGCAGGTCAGGAAGATCAGAACTCCCAGCTGGCCTGAATGAGAGGGATTTTTCAGATTTTCTGAAGTTCTGTGAAGTTATCATCAAAAATAGTTCACTTGTAGAAAGATGGTGTTTCAGAGTCAGTTTGTAGGAAAGTGAGGAAATCTTAAGAGCTAGTTTTGTTGGGTGTTAATGTCTTAGCTGATTTTAGCAACTATATATTAACTTTATGTTTACAAGAAACGGTTGTTAACTTTGACAATGTTTTCTCAGGATCCATGTTAATACGCAAAGATACACTGGCATAAGATCCCAGCTGTCTCATTTCGCCTCATTATCTGATCGTGAGTCCATAGGGACATCTTCTAGATAACAAGCTGTGAAGAAGCACAGAAACCGTCCTCGACTAAACCCTGTTACAAAAAACTAAAGTTTACTCCACTCTTGGTGGATTTAAAGCAGACTGATGAGTCGTAGCTGAAGAAGAGAAGTGATACAGCTGGCAACCTTCCCCAATATAACTTCATATTGATGATGTTTGGCTGAGAAAACTGTGACACACCTAATAAGTCTCTGGCAAAAGTGTAGACCAGTTGTCTGCAGCAGGCAGTTCTAAAGCTCCATGTGCTTTCATGGTCCTCCACTGTGGCTCTTCATAACTTTGGCCAAAAGTAATGTGGAACTAAACAGAACTTTGAAATTAAAATCTCATAAAAAGGTAAATTTTAGCAATTTCTTTCTGTGTGTTTTAGTCCAATAACTGCTGCCATTTCTACTGTAGAGGGGTATTATTAGAACATGTAATACAGTGCCATGAAAAAAGGATTAACCCCCCTAATTTATTTCTTTCATATTTGCTTTTTTGTCAAACCAAATTCTGTCAGATAATGAAATAGATTTTAATATCAGCCAAAGATAAAATAAGAGAAAACAAAAAGCAGTTTTTAAATTATAACTTCATTTACTAAGGGAAAAAAGGTACCCAAACCAGCCTTGCCCGATATGAAATCGAAGATGTTGGAGTGGCCTAGTAAAAGTCTGGACTGAAATCTAAGTGAGATTGTGTGGCCTGACCCTAAATAGGCCTTTCCTGTTCAAACACCCTCCAGTGTGTATCGATTGAAACAATTCTGCAAAGAACAGTGGGCCAAAGTTCCTCTAACAAACAGTTTTTGAAAGAGTAACAAAAAAGGTTTTTTTTCCTTTAAACAAAAATAACAATGGAATGATTAGTTAAATACTGTTTTTTCTTTCTTCTTGTAAAATTTTCATTTTTTTTCTTTCTGTTCTACAACCTAAACATAGAAAAAATATAGAGAGAATCTTTAACCACTGAATGGACAAATTCTATCCACTATTCACAAAACGTCTTGCATAGAGTTGTACAGGTTGTGCAGCTCTAGATGAATCTGAGCGACACCAAAAATAGCTGCTTGCATCGCTGATCCTTGATATTGATGTTTAGGATCCGCTAATATAGTGCTGTTCAGTGCAAAACCTCACTTAAAAAAAACAAACAAAAAAAAAAACTGAGGTTTCCCTTTAAGGTCATGGTTTGGCCCCAGACAGAACCCTGAGACCAATACAGAGCAGGATTTGGGATTCAAGGATTTATAAATACAGTATAAGTGGAAAGAAATAAACTATGTTGCTGCAGCTAGATATTGTTTTGCCCTCCATGAACAAACAAGGATCTACACAAGGATCGTTTGTCCATCCTCCTAATAGCAGATATAAATCATAATAACCAGGCATGATGTTCTCTGGGAGAGTAGGTGTGGGATTATGACAGAGATAACAACTGAGAGAAAAACGGTCGCTAAAAGCAGCTGTTTTCAGTGGCTCCAGTTTTCTAATAATTCATTCTGCTGCCCACAGCGCACAGTGGCGTTAAAACATGGCAAAAGCCATAATTCTTCATACTATTAAGACCAGAAGATGGCCTTTAAGAGTTGAAATTAAATCATTGGCCTTTAAAAGCATCTCTCCAAGGAATAGGCTGCATTAATAAATTCAACTGATTCTGCTTTAATATTATTCAGTGTGCATTAAAATGAAGACAACAGCTGGGATTGTGTCCAGTCTCAGCATTGCTTGGGCCAGAGAGCACAGACGAGATGCAAAGCGTGTCTACATGCAGTCGTCCAAAGGTGATGCCAGGTCTCTGTGTTACAGGTGCAGGCCTGACAGTTGCTGTTCCCAGATCAGAGGTTATTTGGTACCGACACTGGCTGTAGCAAAGGCACGTGACATTCAACAGCCAGGTAGTCAGGACTGGTATACTGTCAGAATCATGACAATACTGCTTTCAAAGAACGAAAGGAACAGCTAGGCTATTAAAAGCTTAGTTTTATTGTTGTTCTAAGGAATAGCTACACGCTTACTTTGTTATGCTGAAAAATATAACTGCGAAAGAGGAAAGAAATTTACCCGCAGCTGCTTTGAAAAAAATGAGAGGAAATAAGCTCTTAAGCTTTCTAACATTTGGTGTTAAATCAGTGCTCTATAGTTAGCACGAGCACATCCATCAGGAAACAACTCAAAGAATAAGCGACCTGCATATTTCATTCTAATTAACAGTGATATAATGCAATGTGACTCTGAGCCTCCTGAGGAATAAGCGCCATATTTTGTTTGATGAATCTACTAAAGCCACGGCTAGTCCTGCCACCAGCCCCTAGGGAATCAGGTATCATTAGAGATACGAACACACTCGCGTTTTTCTTACCTTTTTTCTTTTTTGTCTTGTTGAAAAAAAGAAAAACATACTTCCTCGGTGACGGGAATGCTAAAGTGTTCAATATTAGGAGGCTTTCATCAAGGACACAATTAGGACACCTCTATTTGACTCGGTAGGTTCAGGATAAATATGGATATTTGGTCCCAAGGATGGATCCTCTTGCTGAATTGCAAAGTGAAATCCTGAGCTATGTTCACCATGATATTAAAACAGCTAGTGGCAGTTACATTCAATTGGAATTTCAAAAATGTATGTTTAATCTTGCAAAAGTATTCACTCCCCTTGAACTTTTTCACATTTTGACATGTTACAATCACAAACTTCTTTGTATTTTATTGGGTTTCTGTGTGATACACCAACACAAATTAGCAAATATGCTACCAGTCAAAAGTTTGGGCACATCATTGTCATTCAATGGCTTTTTCTTATTTTTATTACTTTCTACATCATATATACATAGTTAAGACATCAAATATATCAGACAGGAGTAGAACTAGAAAAGCACTCACAGAGCGAAGACCTTCACCAAGGCAATAGGGTCATTGATGCATATCAGCTATTTTCTGTACTATTGAGCAATACCTTGGATGACTTCTGGCCTCTGTATGTCAGCTGCTTATAGGGTGATGAACCATGTGGGAATTCCAAGTTGTTGCTTCATGGTCTGGTAATGATAAAGAATCCTTTAGAAAAATCCTAAATCTAGATGACACTTTGCATCACCACCTAAATCTATTCCTTCCTAAGACAGACCTTGTCTGAAAATGTCATCCAAATTCGTTTCATCTTCAACATAATACAAACCCCAAAAAATGGAGAAAAAACACGAGTTTAGGTCAAAGCATATTGATAAGTGGCCTTGGCGAAGACCTAAATCCATTTGAAAGAACTGTGACACAGATGTTCTCTGACTGAGATAGGGCTTTTTTGCAAAGAATGGTCAAAAGTTTTAGTCTCTGGACTTGCAAAGCTGGTACTGACATACCTCAAAAGATTTCCAGAAATAATTGATTCTCCAAAGTATAGTCTGACGAGGGCTAAATACAAAAAGGCACACCACACTTTTCAGATTTTCTGTTGCAAATATCGTATTCACTATGTACAACTCTGTGTTGGTCTTTCACTTAAAATCCCCCAAAAATATGTTGTAGTCTGTGAATATAAAATGAAAATGTATGAAAAAGTTCAATGAGTATGAACTGTTTTGTAAAGCACTATAAAGTGTAATATCATTAGGCTTTCACTATACTTAATCGTCTTATATTACATGTCTCACGACAGGGATCCAAGTGCAGCAAAGATTTGTTCATATGCATATGATTTAGTTACCTTTTTGATAGCTAAATAACAACATTGGTCATGGATCAGTCAAAGATTCAGATTTGATTAGAGAGTGCAGTTTCATATATGTAATTTTCCACACCAAAGGTTCGTAGCATTATCTGCAAAGCTGAGGTGTGAGGAGGGTAAGGGCGAAGTGAGGAGACTAATCACAAATATGTCACCCCCGAGCACCATCTCCTCCGAGCTCTGTCGCGTTACGACACCGCCGAGCCAAGTACAACATAAGCACAGTCAGGCCCATTAACCACGGTGGCTAATTATCTGCTCCTGCAAGGTCTTCAGGCTCCCAGGCATCGCATACACTCTTGTTTCTGATTAAAAGCATAAATGCATTTGGGGGGAGAAAAAAAAAGGATCAATTACAGCAAGGCAGAAAAGATAACAGCCCTGCACCAGAGTAATTAGGATGGGTGTTTCATCGGAACCGCTTACTCTGTGATGAAGGTTTAAAGAGTCCAGTGGCAGGAACACCACAACTGTGTTTGTTTTATTTATGATGATGCACTGTCACCCACCGGGGCCTAATTAGCCTGCGACTGATGCCTTGGAAAGCTTCTCTCGGGCCCTCTTTGACAGGAAATGAAAGCTCCTCTTGCTTCTGTCCTTCCACTGACCTGTGGGCTCCAAACATGTGATTGGTAGACATGTGCCCTGCAACCTTCCCAGTTCTCCTTTTTTCTCGTTTTTTTGCCGCTTGCTTCTTATAGTTATATCATATCATTTAATTGCATCAGCAAAAGAACAAGTTATGGTGCTGTGCCAATAGTGTTTAGGCTAAATGTTCACTTCCATCCAGGTTCTTACTGATGGTGATGTTCAATAGTTTATGCTGCAGTAATATGAGGGAGCGCCAAAGTAGGTGTTCTCACACTTATTGGTATTTTCAGGGTTTTACTTTATAAATGCTCTAAAATTAAACAACTACGCTTTGTTTTACTCTGAAATGTGCAGTATTGAATAAACTGGCAAGTAATTTCATGTTTTGGGTTATTTCTTTACACAGTTTCTATGGTCCATATAAAGAGAGAGGTGGCAAACCCTTGCATTTATAGCTGATCAGGAGGGAAGAGTGTATTCGTTCCTTTGTATGAGTGTATTTACATGCTGCATCATAGTGTGACACTCCAGCTGCAATATGGCAGACAGGATAGATCTGCAGAGGATAGTGAAGGGAGCTAAGAATGTCATTGGAGTGTCTCTATGCTCCTTCCAGTAGCTCTGTAGATCAGGGCCCTGAAGGTTGTCAGAGACTCCTCAAACCCTTTACACTGAAACAACCAGACTGCTACATAGACTGCTCAAATATGGTATGTAAATTATTAGAAAAGCAGTAGGAAATGTTGATGCATGAATTTAAAATGTTTATATGTGCCTGACAATTTGTCTGACAGGTCTTATAGCACTTTAAACTGTTTGTCAAAGTAATTTTCCCACTTAACCATGATGCCCTCTATTTAAGATAGTATTGAGCAGTTTGAAACATATCAAACAGTACAGTGTTTAAGGTTACATGCTTATGGCTGTAGACATAAAGCAGTGAGTATCCTGGTAAGCTTTGACATATCATGAATAGACCTGTCTTGGTTTTTTAAGGATATGTGCATTTAGGGGAGCTCAGCCTCTTCTCTCCATCTTATTTTCAACCACACCTAAAACCACTGTAATAGGAGCCCTTCACACCTTCGTCTTTTTCTCTCAGAAAACAACATAGTGCTTTTTATAGGTCCTGAATTACAGCAAACACACACACACACACACACACAATCTTGTTTTTCTACATGTAGTGAGGACCATGTGTTGACTCCCATTGACTTCCATTGATTTTCAGTCATTTTCAACCCTTTCTATGCCCTAACACTGACAATAACCCTAAACCTAACCATTACCAGTGCATGCCTAACCCTAACCTTAACCTAAACTCAATTCACACCTTAGTCCTAAACCTAACCGTTAGCAAAATAGGTCGTGAGGACCAGCAAAATGTCCTCACTTTGGTACCAACGGTCCTCAATTTGATGGTGAAATCGGGAAGATGGTTCTCACTGTGACACCAAGACAGGAACACACCCACACACCCACACACACACCACACACACACACACACACACACACACACACACACACACACACACAGACTCAGGGAGAAAGACATCGTTTATTAGTTTCAATAGACAAATGAAAAAGAATGTCCATGGTCATTTAGGCAAGCAGCAAGAGACCAATTAGCAACTATCTCTATTCAATTTCTCCATATCTCTACTTAGCGAGTGTGAGGAAAGAGCAAGGTCTGGGAGGAGGAGTTTGAGCCGCACAGACAGGAAGAGAGGGAAAAACAAAGCCATCATCTCCCAGCGTTTGCCTCCCCTCCCCTCCTCTCCTATTTTCCTCTACAGCTCCAATTACTGGCTCCTCTCTCTGCCATCAGTATGCAGCAGGATCGCTCCTCTCCTCCACTCGCCCCAGGCCATTGAATACGTTACCTCTGCTATGGGGCTTGGGGCTCAGGGGCAGAGTGCCCCCTAACCCCCTGGATAATTTGGGATTCCTGCTCCTGCCTTGGAGAGCCGAAAACAAATAAAACACCCGGATAAATAAAGAAATAAGGTTGCCTCGCCAAATATCCAGAGATCTACTGATTTATTGATTTGTTCATTCCTCCACTTATTATTTGTAAATCATTACTGATCTGCAGTCACCTACACCTTCCCAAACTTGCTTCAAGAGGAGAGGAATGCGTTCCAGCCAGACAAAAGTTTTGGGCCGCGCCAAGTTAATGTAAAATACTTGAAAAAGTTGATTTTATTTTTTAGTTTGAAAGAGTTCCAGATGAGAAAAATATTTTGGCTATTTTGTCAAGTGATAATGGGTCCAGTTGTGTCGAGTGTTTTGCAAACACAAATGTGTAGTTTATCAAGAATTTCTCATTTATATTGTCTGTATTTGTGTTTGTAGATTACAAAAAACATTATAATAAGAGGAACACTTACAAGTATTTGACATTTTCTCAAAGAACACAATTATTTTGTTTTAAAATCCTTGCTATGTAGGAATCCAATTTTTTGCCTCTCTTTTTACGCCCCCAAATGTGAACTATGCACTTGAGGCAAGTCTGTAGAGCTCAGCAAACCACACTGCCTTTGGCTTTGGATTTCTTTCCCATCTCTTTGTCTTTGCCAGGACTTTGAGGTTTAAGATAGCAAAAAACTTTGGAGCCTTTGATTCTTATTGAAGCATTTTAGGTTTCATGCAAAAATAGAAAGCTTGTTTTTTTGCATAAATGCACATCTGTAGGATAATGCATCAATAACAAAGCTGATCCCGTTGTGAATATAGGATCTTGGAGTTGTTAAACTGGATCGTTGTTTGTCCAGAGCCTTGTAATGTTGACCAACACCTACGCTGCAGTTCTCATGCAGTCTGTGTTTATAGCTGCTCTTTCCTCTTGCCTGCGAGCAGATACACTATTTGCTCTTTTGAGAGGAGCCTGGTGACTGAATGAATTGTTACGGAGTTCAGAATTGCGATGAACTGCGAAGAAATGAGGTGGAAATGGTGCCTTGAAAGAGGAGATCTTCCACTCTGTTGTATCGCTCCAGGAGGTAACTGAGAGCCAAAGTTTAGCATGTGCTGTCCAAGTCAGACAGAGGCTCCCATCGCACCCAAACCACCACACTCCACTCACAGTGACATATATGCCTGTTTGATGTGCTCCCTCTGAAAAACATTTGGTGTGAATGATTACTCGATTACTTAATGTAGCGCTGAATCAATTGCCAAACATGCCTGTCTTTGTTATGCCGAGCAGGCCCGGGTGGGAGAGTATGATAGAGCCAAAGGCGGAATCATGACAGTATAAGGAGACATTGTCTTGGCTTCTTGTGGGACTTTGTCAGTGGATGTTTCTGCTGGAAATGACGGGGTCGGACATTGTTAATACTTTTAATGACATTCTCGTTGTGATATTCTTGCATCTTGTGTTCATGGAATCTGCCATGATGTAATGTAGGTGAGGTAATCCACTTACAATGATTAAGAGGCCCTGTTTTCCCTCTTTCCGTTGTCACGGTGCACCAGATTATTGCGGCAACTTCAAGGCTTGTAGAATGTAATGAAGCGCAGTTCAATAATGGCCCATGCATATGAAATTCTGCATTTGAAATAAACCACATACAAGGGAGGGGATTTGACAAGCTCATAAAGTATCATCTGCTTAAATGCCTTATGACAATGTAAGATTAATGACCGTCCATTCAGCACTAAAGAGGAGAGGTGAAGGAGGCACCTGCTCCTCAAAGGGCAACTCTAATTGTTCTCATCTGGACTCCTTGCTGACATACTAACCTGCTGTTCCTAAAGAAAAGCGATCTTGCCTCCCAAATCCTCAAACACTTCTCCGGCCCCGCTGTATTACTTTTCTAATTCAGGCCAGATGTGACGTCCTCACTCTGCCATCCTGTTTTCTTTCTCTTTTTTTTCCACCTCGCTCTGCTTCATCTCATTCCCACCTGCTAGCTGACCTAGGGACCCAACTCCCAGACTCTCATTTGGTGTTCCTCTCCAAGTAAAGTCTTGCTCTTTCAATTGCAGCAATTTTTTTACTTCAGCCTGGAGGGTCTGCAGTGAAGTCAGCATAATATAGGCATCACATGAATCTTGTTGTAGACACATCCTCACTTTTCTTTTGTTGTAGAGATAAAAAAAAAATCCTCTTGTTTCAACTTACAAAGTACTTATAGTGCCTTGCAAAAGGGTGATTATATCTTATTGACCAACATAAAAATGTGCATAATTGTGTTGTGAAAGGAAAAGGATACATGGTTATATGTTATTGTTACAAATAAAGATTTTAAAAGTGAGCCATGGGGATTGTCTGGTGAATATCAATTTTCAAGTCTTGCCACAGATTCCCAAGTTAATTTGGGTCAGGGCCATTGACTGAGTCATTCTAGCAAATGAATATGCTTTGATCTAAACCACTTTGTTGTTGCTTTGTATGTTTGAAAACATCCATCCATTTTCTAAACCCGCTTCTTCCATACAGGGTCATAGGGAAGCTGGTGACTATCTCCAGCAGTCTACGGGCAAGATGTGGGATACACCCCAGTTCATCACAGGGCAACACAGAGACACACAGGGTAAACAACCATGCACAGACCTATTCATGCCTAAGGGCAATTTAGAGAGATCAGTTAACCTAACAATCATGTTTTTGGACTGTGGGAGGAAGCCAGAGTACCCAGAGAGAACCCACCCATGCACAGGGAGAATAGCAAACTCCATGCAGAAAAACCCCAGGTTGGGAGTTCAACGCAGGACCTTCTTGCAGCAAGACAACAGTTCTACTGACGGTTTTGAAACAGCCAGAGCTAATTCATACCTCCTAGTATGTTCTACTGTTCGCTCAATAGTGTGACATAAATTTTGTCATCTGTACCCAACCAGTGGGGTCTCTGCTTGGGGATGTCCGCATGCAACCCAGAATACAGTGTCCGTTTTGCTGTGTGCGCTGGCAGGGACAATAATATTTTTTTATTCAGCGGGTCGGACCAAATACACAACAGATTAAGAAATCTGCAGGCCAGATCATAAGTAGAGGAAGAAAAATGAAGCTTGTTTTAAAGAAATACAGGGAGGACAGATCAGCTGTTTTTTAAGTGTGGATAATTTGTCTCTCTGGGACAGAAAAATAATGGAAAAAGGGATTGATATGCGGCTCTTTTCTTCTTTTTTTCTGAGTAGAGTGTATAAACGAACACAGTCTTGCCCCTAAAAGGCTGTAGTGAAAACTGTGTGTCTCTCAGTGAAGCGATGGTTGACACACAGTATTAAGTAGCATATATATTATTTGAGGAACAAGGGTTTTGGACACACTGACAAAGAAATGTATGTCAGGGCTTCTAGCGTAAATTTTCTGTTCCAGTTTCAAGTCTTTTGTAGCCTCTAACATGCTTTATTCTGCTCTGTATTTAGCTCCACCCATGTTACCATTAACCCCAATCACCTTCTCTGTCCCAGATGAATGAAAGAATGCCCATGGCATGATGCTGCCACCACCATGTTTCACTGCAGAGATGTTGTGTTTAGGGTGATCTGCACTGTTAAGTTTTCCTCCTCACATAGCATTTGCATGTGAGCCTGAAATCTTCATGCTACCAGAGCATCTTCTTCCACATGTTTGTTGTGCCCTGTGGCTTTATTTCAACAAAGGCTTTTTTCCCCCCCTTTTTTCCATAAAGGACAGATTTCATAGTTATCTTGCCAACAGATTATTCCACCTGAACTGTGGATCCCTATAGTTCCTCCAGTTATTCTGGGCATCCTGGCTTTTCCTCTGATCAATCCTCTTTTTTACTGGATTTAATACATTCTGTGTCCATTCTTTAGGGCTTCATGCATGATGTAAGTGAGAAGCGTGTCTTATGCCCAGCAAAAAACTAGTCTGTTCCGCACAATGTCCTGCACGATGTTGATCCTTTTGTGTACTTTTTGCACCCAAAAATATAATAAATCACATTAAAAGAAATCAAAGGTTAACACTGACCTCCTAAAAGACTGCTATTTTAATTGGATTGCTGGTCTTCCACAAGCTGATGGACATGCTTGTCTCCCAGGACAACTGAGCGTCTGTCTCCACTGGATGGGCCCCGGTAAATAATCTCTCCCTCTCTCCTAAACGTTTACCATTAATTGTGGTTTTTTTCATTCTTTTTTAGAGATGTGGTTGCATGGGGACGGGTTTTGATGGTGGATAATTAAGACAATGCTTTTGCGCTACACTTTGCAGCAGGGGTTGGGTGGGGGGGATCCCACAAGGATTGAAAGGCAGGTGCCTCTTACTGGAAGAGACTCGCTGACAAAAACCTGCCAATCAAGCCTATACAGCTCTCAGTGTCTTCTCAGCTCTTAGGTGCTCTATCCCCTTTAGCCCATTTATTTCAAACACAGTTTTAAAATGCTGCGGATTAAGCAGGTAGCAAAACAGGCCCCGGATGTTAGAGGGAATCAGGATATGTGAACATCATCTGTCTCAGCGTGTCTGCAGCAGCTGCGCTACTTGTTAAAAAAAGATTTTATCTTGCATTGATGAAATAGCTCCTATTTCTGACTGATACAGCAGAAATAAAGGCAGTGCATTGAAATAGTTGCGCTTCAAACACACTTAGCTTAATGTTTCTTTTATTTCAGGCACCTTTGACTGTTAAATTGTAAAATGCCACACAAATTCTCTTTTTTCTTCAATGGTGAATGCTGGTCCCATATTTCCTCCGCATTTCTCAGATTCCTACAACAACCATACAAAGAGCCTTCTAAGAAAAACAAAAGTGGAGGACTTTTTTGTGATGTTTTTGTGAATGACCCCGGCAGTCACTGTCAGAATGTTCAAAGCTGGGTAGACACAGCATATAGAATAATAACATAATCAAAGCAAAAATATAATGGCACAAAAAAATGTTTTACCCCTTTAAACTTGCGTCTCATCTAGCAGACAGGCTGGAGAGAGGTGCCAGCAGCTATTCACGATGGAGCAGGAAAGCAGGTCACGGAGTCAGGGCCACTAAGAGCCGCTATGCTATAGAGTGCCACTGACAGGCTTGTGCAAGGCCACAGCCTCATCTGGCTGCAAAGCCACAATTTAGGCTCTGAATGTGCTTGATTGCTTGGAAGCAGTATTATCACACAACATATCTCGCATGGATACATGGCCACACAAACAAATAAATAAATGGTATGTAAAACCCTGCTTTTTAAGTTTTAAAAAAGTATGTTTGTCTCATTCTCACATGTAATATTATTTTTTATGGGGTTTTTTTATGGATTGCTGCAGACTTTGGACTAAATGCAATATAGGAGTTAAGTAAACACGCGAGTGAGTCTGAATTCCCCCAGCAGTCTCGGCCACTCGTCACACACAGACAGGAAATGGACAGCCACTTTGGGGAAATTCAATTCAGTCGTCGTCCGCTGTGGAAAAAAATTGAATCATGTGGACATTTCGAGGTGATTTAATGGCGTTAACATACGCACGCTGGAAACTGCGCGACTGGCACTGCACAGGGTTTGGATTATTAGGTTCGGTGTAGAATCAGTCACTTCTCCAGAGTCCATTTGACTTGGAGAAATGGATGAACATTAGCAGGAATTCTGAAAGCGGACCATTTTCTTACCTGAAGAAACAAATGATGGATTTCACTTGCCCTGGATGAAACTTGTATTTACTTTTTCTTTCTTCAAAATGGTTTTAAAGTTTCCATGCAACTTCTTGTAGTTGTAATAAAAAAAAGAGAAAAGATTAATATAGGAGTGGTTTTTTGGTATGGCAATTTCCTTCAGGCAACTTTTGTCTTTGATGATGTGAATGGCCAAAAAGTCTGGTGCACTTGCAAAACAGACATAATGGGTAAAATTTCTCTGAAGATATTTATATTGGTTATTGTGCAGTTTAATTGTTTGCTGCAATCCTCATTAACCTGTCATTAACTTCCCCACAACAGCTATGTAGTAGTTTGTTTTCTTAAAGTGGGATAACACATTTTATGCCCTTAGTACAGTATACTCCTCTCCAGCTCTGCTTACAATATGCAGGTACTTTTCTATAGTTCTGCTTATGAAAGATCTGACCTATTAAAGGGCATGTTAGGATTTCTGAAGTGATGTTCTGTTGAATGATTATAAGCAGTAAATATATTACCTGCACAAGGTAACTCTTATTTAGTATAAATTCAGATTAGTTGGTCCTAGAGGCTGAAGCTAAGAGCTAGTCCAAGAGGGACTAAGACAAAGCTGACTTTTGCCATCTGAAAACATTGCCAATCTTAGCAACATCATAGTGGTTTATTTGAACACAGTGTTTTGTGTATCTAAACCCTTCTCAACTTTACACTGGGCATTAATTCACAAAAAAACTATAATTGTTTACACAAGACATGTTGGGAAACACTTAACTGTGTATGATTTTTTTTTGCAAAAA